>JAOVVJ010000024.1:0-646231 GCA_026230145.1 Diorhabda elongata
TTTTTGAGTTTTTCCAGCTAATTTTTGAGTTTTTCTTGCTAAATTTTCGGTTTTTCTGGCTAATTTTTGGGTTTTATGGCTAATTTTTGAGATTTTGTGGCAAATTTTTGAGTTTTTCTGGCTAAATTTTGGGTTTTTCTGGCTAATTTTTGGGTTTTATGGCTGATTTTTGAGTTTTTCTGGCTAATTTTTGGGTTTTATTGCTAATTTTTGGGTTTTTCTGACAATTTTTGGGTTTTTGTGGCTAATTTCTGAGTTTTTCTATCTAACTTTTGAGTTTTCCAGGCTAATTTTTGAGTTTTTCTGGCTAATTTTTGGGTTTTATGGCTAATTTTTGAGTTTTTCTAGCTAATTCTTGGGTTTTATAGCTAATTCTTGTTTTTTGTGGCTAATTCTTGTAATTTTGTGTCTAATTTTTGAGTTTTTCCAGCTAATTTTTGAGTTTTTCTTGCTAAATTTTGGGTTTTTCTGGCTAATTTTTGGGTTTTATGGCTAATTTTTGAGATTTTGTGCCAAATTTTTGAGTTTTTCTGGCTAAATTTTGGGTTTTTCTGGCTAATTTTTGGGTTTTATGGCTAGTTTTTGAGTTTTTTTAGCTGATTTTCTAGTTTTTCTAGCTAATTTCCGAGTTTTTTTGGCTGATTTTTGGGTTTTATGGCTAGTTTTTGAGTTCTTTTAGCTAATTCTTTAGTTTTTCTAGCTAATTTCCGAGTTCTTTTGGCTAATTTATGAGTTTTCCAGGCTAATTTTTGAGTTTTTCTGGCTAATTTTTGGGTTTTATGGCTAATTTTTGGGTTTTTCTAGCTAATTCTTGGGTTTTATAGCTAATTCTTGTATTTTTGTGGCTAATCTTTGAGTTTTTCCAGCTAATTTTTGAGTTTTTCTTGCTAAATTTTCGGTTTTTCTGGCTAATTTTTGGGTTTTATGGCTAATTTTTGAAATTTTGTGGCAAATTTTTGAGTTTTTCTGGCTAATTTTTGGGTTTTATGGCTAATTTTTGAGTTTTTCTAGCTAATTCTTGGGTTTTATAGCTAATTCTTGTTTTTTGTGGCTAATTCTTGTATTTTTGTGGCTAATTTTTGAGTTTTTCCAGCTAATTTTTGAGTTTTTCTTGCTAAATTTTCGGTTTTTCTGGCTAATTTTTGGGTTTTATGGCTAATTTTTGAGATTTTGTGGCAAATTCTTGAGTTTTTCTGGCTAATTTTTGGGTTTTATGGCTGATTTTTGAGTTTTTCTGGCTAATTTTTGGGTTTTATTGCTAATTTTTGGGTTTTTCTGACAATTTTTGGGTTTTTGTGGCTAATTTCTGAGTTTTTCTATCTAATTTTTGAGTTTTCCAGGCTAATTTTTGAGTTTTTCTAGCTAATTCTTGGGTTTTATAGCTAATTCTTGTATTTTTGTGGCTAATTCTTGTATTTTTGTGGCTAATTTTTGGGTTTTATGGCTAATTTTTGAGATTTTGTGGCAAATTCTTGAGTTTTTCTGGCTAAATTTTGGGTTTTTCTGGCTAATTTTTGGGTTTGATGGCTAATTTTTGAGATTTTGTGGCAAATTTTTGAGTTTTTCCGGCTAATTTTTGGGTTTTATGGCTAGTTTTCGAGTTTTTCTAGCTAATTTCCGAGTTTTTTTGGCTAATTTTTGGGTTTTATGGCTAATTTTTGGGTTTTTCTAGCTAATTTTTAAGTTTTTCTGTCTAATTTTTGGGTTTTATGGCTAATTTTTGAGTTTTTCTGGCTAAGTTTTGGGTTTTATTGCTAATTTTTGGGTTTTTCTGACAATTTTTGGGTTTTTGTGGCTAATTTCTGAGTTTTTCTATCTAATTTTTGAGTTTTCCTGGCTAATTTTCGGGTTTTATGGCTAGTTTTCGAGTTTTTTTAGCTGATTTTCTAGTTTTTCTAGCTAATTTCCGAGTTTTTTTTGGCTAATTTTTGGGTTTTATGGCTAATTTTTGGGTTTTTCTAGCTAATTTTTGAGTTTTTCTGGCTAATTTTTGGGTTTTATGGCTAGTTTTTGAGTTTTTTTAGCTAATTTTTTAGTTTTTTCTAGCTAATTTCCGAGTTCTTTTGGCTAATTTTTGAGTTTTCCAGGCTAATTTTTGAGTTTTTCTGGCTAATTTTTGGGTTTTATGGCTAATTTTTGAGTTTTTCTAGCTAATTCTTGGGTTTTATAGCTAATTCTTGTTTTTTGTGGCTAATTCTTGTATTTTTGTGGCTAATTTTTGAGTTTTTCCAGCTAATTTTTGAGTTTTTTTTGGCTAATTTTTGGGTTTTATGGCTAGTTTTTGAGTTTTTCTGGCTAATTTTTGGGTTTTATGGCTAATTTTTGAGTTCTTTTGGCTAATTTATGAGTTTTCCAGGCTAATTTTTGAGTTTTTCTGGCTAATTTTTGGGTTTTATGGCTAATTTTTGAGTTTTTCTAGCTAATTCTTGGGTTTTATAGCTAATTCTTGTATTTTTGTGGCTAATCTTCGAGTTTTTCCAGCTAATTTTTGAGTTTTTCTTGCTAAATTTTCGGTTTTTCTGGCTAAATTTTGGGTTTTTCTGGCTAATTTTTGGGTTTTATGGCTGATTTTTGAGTTTTTCTGGCTAAATTTTGGGTTTTTCTGGCTAATTTTTGGGTTTTATGGCTGATTTTTGAGTTTTTCTGGCTAATATTTGGGTTTTATCGCTAATTTTTGGGTTTTTCTGACAATTTTTGGGTTTTTGTGGCTAATTTCTGAGTTTTTCTATCTAATTTTTGAGTTTTTCTGGCTAATTTTTGGGTTTTATGGCTAAGTTTTGAGTTTTTCTAGCTAATTTTCAAGTTTTTCTAGCTAATTTCCGAGTTTTTTTGGCTAATTTTTGGGTTTTATAGCTAATTCTTGTTTTTTGTGGCTAATTCTTGTATTTTTGTGGCTAATTTTTGAGTTTTTCTTGCTAAATTTTGGGTTTTTCTGGCTAATTTTTGGGTTTTATGGCTAATTTTTGAGATTTTGTGCCAAATTTTTGAGTTTTTCTGGCTAAATTTTGGGTTTTTCTGGCTAATTTTTGGGTTTTATGGCTAGTTTTTGAGTTTTTTAGCTGATTTTCTAGTTTTTCTAGCTAATTTCCGAGTTTTTTTGGCTAATTTTTGGGTTTTATGGCTAATTTTTGAGTTTTTTTAGCTAATTCTTCAGTTTTTCTAGCTAATTTCCGAGTTCTTTTGGCTAATTTTTGAGTTTTCCAGGCAATTTTTTGAGTTTTTCTGGCTAATTTTTGGGTTTTATGGCTAATTTTTGAGTTTTCCTAGCTAATTCTTGGGTTTTATAGCTAATTCTTGTTTTTTAAGGCTAATTCTTGTATTTTTGTGGCTAATCTTCGAGTTTTTCCAGCTATTTTTTGAGTTTTTCTTGCTAAATTTTCGTTTTTTCTGGCTAATTTTTGGGTTTTATGGCTAATTTTTGAGATTTTGTGGCAAATTTTTGAGTTTTTCTGGCTAAATTTTGGGTTTTTCTGGCTAATTTTTGGGTTTTATGGCTGATTTTTGAGTTTTTCTGGCTAATTTTTGGGTTTTATTGCTAATTTTTGGGTTTTTCTGACAATTTTTGGGTTTTTTTGGCTAATTTCTGAGTTTTTCTATCTAATTTTTGAGTTTTCCAGGCTAATTTTTGAGTTTTTCTGGCTAATTTTTGGGTTTTATGGCTAATTTTTGAGTTTTTCTAGCTAATTCTTGGGTTTTATAGCTAATTCTTGTTTTTTGTGGCTAATTCTTGTAATTTTGTGGCAAGTTTTTGAGTTTTTCCAGCTAATTTTTGAGTTTTTCTTGCTAAATTTTGGGTTTTTCTGGCTAATTTTCGGGTTTTATGGCTAATTTTTGAGATTTTGTGCCAAATTTTTGAGTTTTTCTGACTAAATTTTGGGTTTTTCTGGCTAATTTTTGGGTTTTATGGCTAGTTTTTGAGTTTTTTTAGCTGATTTTCTAGTTTTTCTAGCCAATTTCCGAGTTTTTTTGGCTAATTTTTGAGTTTTTTTAGCTAATTCTTGGGTTTTATAGCTAATTCTTGTATTTTTGTGGCTAATCTTCGAGTTTTTCCAGCTAATTTTTGAGTTTTTCTTGCTAAATTTTCGGTTTTTCTGGCTAAATTTTGGGTTTTTCTGGCTAATTTTTGGGTTTTATGGCTGATTTTTGAGTTTTTCTGGCTAAATTTTGGGTTTTTCTGGCTAATTTTTGGGTTTTATGGCTGATTTTTGAGTTTTTCTGGCTAATATTTGGGTTTTATCGCTAATTTTCGGGTTTTTCTATCTAATTTTTGAGTTTTTCTGGCTAATTTTTGGGTTTTTTTAGCTAATTCTTTAGTTTTTCTAGCTAATTTCCGAGTTCTTTTGGCTAATTTATGAGTTTTCCAGGCTAATTTTTGAGTTTTTCTGGCTAATTTTTGGGTTTTATGGCTAATTTTTGAGTTTTTCTAGCTAATTCTTGGGTTTTATAGCTAATTCTTGTTTCTTGTGGCTAATTCTTGTATTTTTGTGGCTAATTTTTGAGTTTTTCCAGCTAATTTTTGAGTTTTTCTTGCTAATTTTTCGGTTTTTCTGGCTAATTTTTGGGTTTTATGGCTAATTTTTGGGTTTTTCTAGCTAATTTTTGAGTTTTTCTGGCTAATTTTTGGGTTTTATGGCTAGTTTTTGAGTTTTTTTAGCTAATTTTTTAGTTTTTCTAGCTAATTTCCGAGTTCTTTTGGCTAATTTTTGAGTTTTCCAGGCTAATTTTTGAGTTTTTCTGGCTAATTTTTGGGTTTTATGGCTAATTTTTGAGTTTTTCTAGCTAATTCTTGGGTTTTATAGCTAATTCTTGTTTTTTGTGGCTAATTCTTGTATTTTTGTGGCTAATTTTTGAGTTTTTCCAGCTAATTTTTGAGTTTTTCTAGCTAAATTTTGGGTTTTATGGCTAATTTTTGAGATTTTGTGGCAAATTTTTGAGTTTTTCTGGCTAAATTTTGGGTTTTTCTGGCTAATTTTTGGGTTTGATGGCTAATTTTTGAGATTTTGTGGCAAATTTTTGAGTTTTTCCGGCTAATTTTTGGGTTTTATGGCTAGTTTTCGAGTTTTTCTAGCTAATTTCCGAGTTTTTTTGGCTAATTTTTGGGTTTTATGGCTAATTTTTGGGTTTTTCTAGCTAATTTTTAAGTTTTTCTGTCTAATTTTTGGGTTTTATGGCTAATTTTTGAGTTTTTCTGGCTAAGTGTTGGGTTTTATTGCTAATTTTTGGGTTTTTCTGACAATTTTTGGGTTTTTGTGGCTAATTTCTGAGTTTTTCTATCTAATTTTTGAGTTTTCCAGGCTAATTTTTGAGTTTTTCTAGCTAATTCTTGGGTTTTATAGCTAATTCTTGTATTTTTGTGGCTAATTCTTGTATTTTTGTGGCTAATTTTTGAGTTTTTCCAGCTAATTTTTGAGTTTTTCTAGCTAAATTTTGGGTTTTTTCTGGCTAATTTTTGGGTTTTATGGCTAATTTTTGAGATTTTGTGGCAAATTTTTGAGTTTTTCTGGCTAAATTTTGGGTTTTTCTGGCTAATTTTTGGGTTTGATGGCTAATTTTTGAGATTTTGTGGCAAATTTTTGAGTTTTTCCGGCTAATTTTTGGGTTTTATGGCTAGTTTTCGAGTTTTTCTAGCTAATTTCCGAGTTTTTTTGGCTAATTTTTGGGTTTTATGGCTAATTTTTGGGTTTTTCTAGCTAATTTTTAAGTTTTTCTGTCTAATTTTTGGGTTTTATGGCTAATTTTTGAGTTTTTCTAGCTAATTTTTGAGTTTTTCTGGCTAAATTTTGGGTTTTATTGCTAATTTTTGGGTTTTTCTGACAATTTTTGGGTTTTTGTGGCTAATTTCTGAGTTTTTCTATCTAATTTTTGAGTTTTCCTGGCTAATTTTCGGGTTTTATGGCTAGTTTTCGAGTTCTTTTAGCTGATTTTCTAGTTTTTCTAGCTAATTTCCGAGTTTTTTTTGGCTAATTTTTGGGTTTTATGGCTAATTTTTGGGTTTTTCTAGCTAATTTTTGAGTTTTTCTGGCTAATTTTTGGGTTTTATGGCTAGTTTTTGAGTTTTTTTAGCTAATTTTTTAGTTTTTCTAGCTAATTTCCGAGTTCTTTTGGCTAATTTTTGAGTTTTCCAGGCTAATTTTTGAGTTTTTCTGGCTAATTTTTGGGTTTTATGGCTAATTTTTGAGTTTTTCTAGCTAATTCTTGGGTTTTATAGCTAATTCTTGTTTTTTGTGGCTAATTCTTGTATTTTTGTGGCTAATTTTTGAGTTTTTCCAGCTAATTTTTGAGTTTTTTTGGCTAATTTTTGGGTTTTATGGCTAGTTTTTGAGTTTTTCTGGCTAATTTTTGGGTTTTATGGCTAATTTTTGAGTTCTTTTGGCTAATTTATGAGTTTTCCAGGCTAATTTTTGAGTTTTTCTGGCTAATTTTTGGGTTTTATGGCTAATTTTTGAGTTTTTCTAGCTAATTCTTGGGTTTTATAGCTAATTCTTGTATTTTTGTGGCTAATCTTCGAGTTTTTCCAGCTAATTTTTGAGTTTTTCTTGCTAAATTTTCGGTTTTTCTGGCTAAATTTTGGGTTTTTCTGGCTAATTTTTGGGTTTTATGGCTGATTTTTGAGTTTTTCTGGCTAAATTTTGGGTTTTTCTGGCTAATTTTTGGGTTTTATGGCTGATTTTTGAGTTTTTCTGGCTAATATTTGGGTTTTATCGCTAATTTTTGGGTTTTTCTGACAATTTTTGGGTTTTTGTGGCTAATTTCTGAGTTTTTCTATCTAATTTTTGAGTTTTTCTGGCTAATTTTTGGGTTTTATGGCTAAGTTTTGAGTTTTTCTAGCTAATTTTCAAGTTTTTCTAGCTAATTTCCGAGTTTTTTTTGGCTAATTTTTGGGTTTTATAGCTAATTCTTGTTTTTTGTGGCTAATTCTTGTATTTTTGTGGCTAATTTTTGAGTTTTTCTTGCTAAATTTTGGGTTTTTCTGGCTAATTTTTGGGTTTTATGGCTAATTTTTGAGATTTTGTGCCAAATTTTTGAGTTTTTCTGGCTAAATTTTGAGTTTTTCTAGCTAAATTTTGGGGTTTTCTGGCAAATTTTTGGGTTTTATGGCTAATTTTTGAGTTTTTCTGGCTAAATTTTGGGTTTGTCTGGCAAATTTTTGGGTTTTTCTGGCTTATTTTTGGGATTTATGGCTAATTTTTGAGAGGTTTTGGCTAATTTTTGAGTTTTTCTTGCTAAATTTTGGGTTTTTCTAGCTTATTTTTGGGTTTTATGGCTAGGTTTTGAGTTTTTCTAGCTAAATTTTGGGGTTTTCTGGCAAATTTTTGGGTTTCATGGCTAATTTTTGAGTTTTTCTGGCTAAATTTTGGGTTTTTCTGGCTAATTTTTGAGTTTTTTTTGCTAAATTTTGGGTTTTTCTGGCTAATTTTTGGGTTTTATGGCTAATTTTTGAGATATATTGGCTAATTTTTGAGTTTTTCTGGCTAAATTTTGGATTTTTCCGGATAATTTTTGAGGTTTTCTAGCTAATTTTCGAGTTTTTTGGGCTAATTTTTGGGTTTTTTGGCTAATTTTTGGGTTTTATGGCTAATCTTTGAGATTTTTTGGCTAATTTTTTAGTTTTTCTGGCTAAATTTTGGGTTTTTCTGGCTAATTTTTGGGTTTTATGGCAAATTTTTGAGTTTTTTTGGCTAATTTTTGAGTTTTTCTAGCTAATTTTTGAGTTTTTCTTTCTAGTTTTTGGGTTTTATAGCTAACTTTTTATTTTTGTGGCTACTTTTTGAGTTTTCCTGGCTAATTTCTGAGTTTTTCTGGCTAATTTTTGGGTTTCATTGCTAATTTTTGGGTTTTTCTGACAATTTTTGGGTTTTTATGGCTAATTTCTGAGTTTTTCTAGCTAATTTTTGAGTTTTTCTGGCTAATTTTTTGGTTTAATGGCTAGTTTTTGAGTTTTTTTAGCTAATTTTTTAGTTTTTATAGCTAATTTCCGAGTTTTTTTGGCTAATTTTTGGGTTTTATGGCTAATTGTCGGGTTTTTTTTTACAATTTTTGGGTTTTTGTGGCTAATTTCTGAGTTTTCCTCGCTAATTTTTGAGATTTTCTAGCTAAATTTTGGGGTTTTCTGGCAAATTTTTGGGTTTTATGGCTAATTTTCGAGTTTTTCTGGCTAAATTTTGAGTTTTTCTTGCTAAATTTTGGGTTTTTCTGGCTAATTTTTGGGTTTTATGGCTAATTTTTGAGGTTTTCTAGCTAATTTTCGAGTTTTTTTGGCTAATTTTTGGGTTTTATGGCTAATTTTCGAGTTTTTTTGGCTAATTTTTGGGTTTTTCTGGCTAATTTTTGGGGTTTATGGCTAATCTTTGAGATTTTTTGGCTAATTTTTTAGTTTTTCTGGCTGAATTTTGGGTTTTTCTGGCTAATTTTTGGGTTTTATGGCAAATTTTTGAGTTTTTTTGGCTAATTTTTGGGTTTTATGGCTAATTTTTGAGTTTTTCTAGCTAAATTTTGGGTTTTTCTGGCAAATTTTTGGGTTTTATTGCTAATTTTTGGGTTTGTCTGGCAAATTTTTGGGTTTTTCTGGCTAATTTTTGGGATTTATGGCTAATTTTTGAGAGGTTTTGGCTAATTTTTGAGTTTTTCTTGCTAAATTTTGGGTTTTTCTAGCTTATTTTTGGGTTTTATGGCTAGGTTTTGAGTTTTTCTAGCTAAATTTTGGGTTTTTCTAGCTTATTTTTGGGTTTTATGGCTAGGTTTTGAGTTTTTCTAGCTAAATTTTGGGGTTTTCTGGCAAATTTTTGGATTTTATGGCTAATTGTTGAGTTTTTCTGGCTAAATTTTGGGATTTATGGCTAATTTTTGAGAGGTTTTGGCTAATTTTTGAGTTTTTCTTGCTAAATTTTGGGTTTTTCTAGCTTATTTCTGGGTTTTATGGCTAGGTTTTGAGTTTTTCTAGCTAAATTTTGGGGTTTTCTGGCAAATTTTTGGGTTTTATGGCTAATTTTTGAGTTTTTCTGGCTAAATTTTGGGTTTGTCTGGCAAATTTTTGGGTTTTTCTGGCTAATTTTTGGGATTTATGGCTAATTTTTGAGAGGTTTTGGCTAATTTTTGAGTTTTTATAGCTAAATTTTGGGTTTTTCTGGCTAATTTTTGGGTTTTATGGCTAATTTTTGAGATATATTGGCTAATTTTTGAGTTTTTCTGGCTAAATTTCGGGTTTTTCTGGATAATTTTTGAGGTTTTCTAGCTAATTTTCGAGTTTTTTGGGCTAATTTTTGGGTTTTTTTTGGCTAATTTTTGAGTTTTTCTAGCTAATTTTCGAGTTTTTTTGGCTAATTTTTGGGTTTTCCTGGCTAATTTTTGGGTTTTATGGCTAATCTTTCGCGTTTTATAGCTAATTTTTGGGTTTTTATGGCTAATTTTTGGGTTTTATGGCTAATTTTTGAGTTTTTCTTGCTAAATTTTGGGTTTTTCTAGCTTATTTCTGGGTTTTATTTTATAGCTAACTTTTTATTTTTGTGGCTAATTTTTGAGTTTTTCTGGCTAAATTTTGGGTTTGTCTGGCAAATTTTTGGGTTTTTCTGGCTAATTTTTGGGATTTATGGCTAATTTTTGAGAGGTTTTGGCTAATTTTTGAGTTTTTCTAGCTAAATTTTGGGTTTTTCTAGCTTATTTTTGGGTTTTTCTGGCTAATTTTTGAGTTTTTCTTGCTAAATTTTGGGTTTTTCTGGCTAATTTTTGGGTTTTATGGCTAATTTTTGAGATATATTGGCTATTTTTTGAGTTTTTCTGGCTAAATTTCGGGTTTTTCTGGATAATTTTTGAGGTTTTCTAGCTAATTTTCGAGTTTTTTGGGCTAATTTTTGGGTTTTTTTTGGCTAATTTTTGAGTTTTTATAGCTAATTTTTGGGTTTTTATGGCTAATTTTTGGGTTTTATGGCTAATTTTTGAGTTTTTCTTGCTAAATTTTGGGTTTTTCTAGCTTATTTCTGGGTTTTATGGCTAGGTTTTGAGTTTTTCTAGCTAAATTTTGGGGTTTTCTGGCAAATTTTTGGGTTTTATGGCTAATTTTTGAGTTTTTCTGGCTAAATTTTGGGTTTGTCTGGCAAATTTTTGGGTATTTCTGGCTAATTTTTGGGATTTATGGCAAATTTTTGAGAGGTTTTGGCTAATTTTTGAGTTTTTCTAGCTAATTTTTGAGTTTTTCTTTCTAGTTTTTGGGTTTTATAGCTAACTTTTTATTTTTGTGGCTACTTTTTGAGTTTTCCTGGCTAATTTCTGAGTTTTTCTGGCTAATTTTTGGGTTTCATTGCTAATTTTTGGGTTTTTCTGACAATTTTTGGGTTTTTATGGCTAATTTCTGAGTTTTTCTAGCTAATTTTTGAGTTTTTCTGGCTAATTTTTTGGTTTAATGGCTAGTTTTTGAGTTTTTTTAGCTAATTTTTTAGTTTTTATAGCTAATTTCCGAGTTTTTTTGGCTAATTTTTGGGTTTTATGGCTAATTGTCGGGTTTTTTTTTACAATTTTTGGGTTTTTGTGGCTAATTTCTGAGTTTTCCTCGCTAATTTTTGAGATTTTCTAGCTAAATTTTGGGGTTTTCTGGCAACTTTTTGGGTTTTATGGCTAATTTTCGAGTTTTTCTGGCTAAATTTTGAGTTTTTCTTGCTAAATTTTGGGTTTTTCTGGCTAATTTTTGGGTTTTATGGCTAATTTTTGAGGTTTTCTAGCTAATTTTCGAGTTTTTTTGGCTAATTTTTGGGTTTTATGGCTAATTTTCGAGTTTTTTTGGCTAATTTTTGGGTTTTTCTGGCTAATTTTTGGGGTTTATGGCTAATCTTTGAGATTTTTTGGCTAATTTTTTAGTTTTTCTGGCTGAATTTTGGGTTTTTCTGGCTAATTTTTGGGTTTTATGGCAAATTTTTGAGTTTTTTTGGCTAATTTTTGGGTTTTATGGCTAATTTTTGAGTTTTTCTAGCTAAATTTTGGGTTTTTCTGGCAAATTTTTGGGTTTTATTGCTAATTTTTGGGTTTGTCTGGCAAATTTTTGGGTTTTTCTGGCTAATTTTTGGGATTTATGGCTAATTTTTGAGAGGTTTTGGCTAATTTTTGAGTTTTTCTTGCTAAATTTTGGGTTTTTCTAGCTTATTTTTGGGTTTTATGGCTAGGTTTTGAGTTTTTCTAGCTAAATTTTGGGTTTTTCTAGCTTATTTTTGGGTTTTATGGCTAGGTTTTGAGTTTTTCTAGCTAAATTTTGGGGTTTTCTGGCAAATTTTTGGATTTTATGGCTAATTGTTGAGTTTTTCTGGCTAAATTTTGGGATTTATGGCTAATTTTTGAGAGGTTTTGGCTAATTTTTGAGTTTTTCTTGCTAAATTTTGGGTTTTTCTAGCTTATTTCTGGGTTTTATGGCTAGGTTTTGAGTTTTTCTAGCTAAATTTTGGGGTTTTCTGGCAAATTTTTGGGTTTTATGGCTAATTTTTGAGTTTTTCTGGCTAAATTTTGGGTTTGTCTGGCAAATTTTTGGGTTTTTCTGGCTAATTTTTGGGATTTATGGCTAATTTTTGAGAGGTTTTGGCTAATTTTTGAGTTTTTATAGCTAAATTTTGGGTTTTTCTGGCTAATTTTTGGGTTTTATGGCTAATTTTTGAGATATATTGGCTAATTTTTGAGTTTTTCTGGCTAAATTTCGGGTTTTTCTGGATAATTTTTGAGGTTTTCTAGCTAATTTTCGAGTTTTTTGGGCTAATTTTTGGGTTTTTTTGGCTAATTTTTGAGTTTTTCTAGCTAATTTTCGAGTTTTTTTGGCTAATTTTTGGGTTTTCCTGGCTAATTTTTGGGTTTTATGGCTAATCTTTCGCGTTTTATAGCTAATTTTTGGGTTTTTATGGCTAATTTTTGGGTTTTATGGCTAATTTTTGAGTTTTTCTTGCTAAATTTTGGGTTTTTCTAGCTTATTTCTGGGTTTTATTTTATAGCTAACTTTTTATTTTTGTGGCTAATTTTTGAGTTTTTCTGGCTAAATTTTGGGTTTGTCTGGCAAATTTTTGGGTTTTTCTGGCTAATTTTTGGGATTTATGGCTAATTTTTGAGAGGTTTTGGCTAATTTTTGAGTTTTTCTAGCTAAATTTTGGGTTTTTCTAGCTTATTTTTGGGTTTTTCTGGCTAATTTTTGAGTTTTTCTTGCTAAATTTTGGGTTTTTCTGGCTAATTTTTGGGTTTTATGGCTAATTTTTGAGATATATTGGCTATTTTTTGAGTTTTTCTGGCTAAATTTCGGGTTTTTCTGGATAATTTTTGAGGTTTTCTAGCTAATTTTCGAGTTTTTTGGGCTAATTTTTGGGTTTTTTTGGCTAATTTTTGAGTTTTTATAGCTAATTTTTGGGTTTTTATGGCTAATTTTTGGGTTTTATGGCTAATTTTTGAGTTTTTCTTGCTAAATTTTGGGTTTTTCTAGCTTATTTCTGGGTTTTATGGCTAGGTTTTGAGTTTTTCTAGCTAAATTTTTGGGTTTTCTGGCAAATTTTTGGGTTTTATGGCTAATTTTTGAGTTTTTCTGGCTAAATTTTGGGTTTGTCTGGCAAATTTTTGGGTATTTCTGGCTAATTTTTGGGATTTATGGCAAATTTTTGAGAGGTTTTGGCTAATTTTTGAGTTTTTCTTGCTAAATTTTGGGTTTTTCTAGCTTATTTCTGGGTTTTATGGCTAGGTTTTGAGTTTTTCTAGCTAAATTGTGGGGTTTTCTGGCAAATTTTTGGGTTTTATGGCTAATTTTTGAGTTTTTCTGGCTAAATTTTGGGTTTGTCTGGCAAATTTTTGGGTTTTTCTGGCTTATTTTTGGGATTTATGGCTAATTTTTGAGAGGTTTTGGCTAATTTTTGAGTTTTTCTTGCTAAATTTTGGGTTTTTCTAGCTTATTTTTGGGTTTTATAGCTAGGTTTTGAGTTTTTCTAGCTAAATTTTGGGGTTTTCTGGCAAATTTTTGGGTTTCATGGCTAATTTTTGAGTTTTTCTGGCTAAATTTTGGGTTTTTCTGGCTAATTTTTGAGTTTTTCTTGCTAAATTTTGGGTTTTTCTGGCTAATTTTTGGGTTTTATGGCTAATTTTTGAGATATATTGGCTAATTTTTGAGTTTTTCTGGCTAAATTTTGGATTTTTCCGGATAATTTTTGAGGTTTTCTAGCTAATTTTCGAGTTTTTTGGGCTAATTTTTGGGTTTTTTGGCTAATTTTTGGGTTTTATGGCTAATCTTTGAGATTTTTTGGCTAATTTTTCAGTTTTTCTGGCTAAATTTTGGGTTTTTCTGGCTAATTTTTGGGTTTTATGGCAAATTTTTGAGTTTTTTTGGCTAATTTTTGAGTTTTTCTAGCTAATTTTTGAGTTTTTCTTTCTAGTTTTTGGGTTTTATAGCTAACTTTTTATTTTTCTGGCTAATTTTTGGGTTTTCCTGGCTAATTTCTGAGTTTTTCTGGCTAATTTTTGGGTTTCATTGCTAATTTTTGGGTTTTTCTGACAATTTTTGGGTTTTTATGGCTAATTTCTGAGTTTTTCTAGCTAATTTTTGAGTTTTTCTGGCTAATTTTTTGGTTTAATGGCTAGTTTTTGAGTTTTTTTAGCTAATTTTTTAGTTTTTATAGCTAATTTCCGAGTTTTTTTGGCTAATTTTTGGGTTTTATGGCTAATTGTCGGGTTTTTTTTACAATTTTTGGGTTTTTGTGGCTAATTTCTGAGTTTTCCTCGCTAATTTTTGAGATTTTCTAGCTAAATTTTGGGGTTTTCCGGCAAATTTTTGGGTTTTATGGCTAATTTTCGAGTTTTTCTGGCTAAATTTTGAGTTTTTCTTGCTAAATTTTGGGTTTTTCTGGCTAATTTTTGGGTTTTATGGCTAATTTTTGAGGTTTTCTAGCTAATTTTCGAGTTTTTTTGGCAAATTTTTGGGTTTTATGGCTAATTTTTGAGTTCTTCTAGCTAATTTTCGAGTTTTTTTGGCTAATTTTTGGGTTTTTCTGGCTAATTTTTGGGGTTTATGGTTAATCTTTGAGATTTTTTGGCTAATTTTTTAGTTTTTCTGGCTGAATTTTGGGTTTTTCTGGCTAATTTTTGGGTTTTATGGCTAATTTTTGAGTTTTTCTAGCTAAATTTTGGGTTTTTCTGGCTAATTTTTGGGTTTTATTGCTAATTTTTGGGTTTGTCTGGCAAATTTTTGGGTTTTTCTGGCTAATTTTTGCGATTTATGGCTAATTTTTGAGAGGTTTTGGCTAATTTTTGAGTTTTTCTTGCTAAATTTTGGGTTTTTCTAGCTTATTTTTGGGTTTTATGGCTAATCTTTGAGATTTTTTGGCTAATTTTTTAGTTTTTCTGGCTAAATTTTGGGTTTTTCTGGCTAATTTTTGGGTTTTATGGCAAATTTTTTAGTTTTTTTGGCTAATTTTTGAATTTTTCTAGCTAATTTTTGAGTTTTTCTGGCTAGTTTTTGGGTTTTATAGCTAACTTTTTATTTTTGTGGCTAATTTTTGAGTTTTTCTGGCTAAATTTTGGGTTTTTCTGGCTAATTTTTGGGATTTATGGCTAATCTTTGAGAGGTTTTGGCTAAGTTTTAAGGTTTTCTAGCTAAATTTTGGGTTTTTCTAGCTTATTTTTGGGTTTTTCTGGCTAATTTTTGAGTTTTTCTTGCTAAATTTTGGGTTTTTCTGGCTAATTTTTGGGTTTTATGGCTAATTTTTGAGATATATTGGCTAATTTTTGAGTTTTTCTGGCTAAATTTCGGGTTTTTCTGGATAATTTTTGAGGTTTTCTAGCTAATTTTCGAGTTTTTTCGGCTCATTTTTGGGTTTGTCTGGC
The DNA here is from genome assembly GCA_026230145.1 of Diorhabda elongata. Taxonomy (NCBI): domain Eukaryota; kingdom Metazoa; phylum Arthropoda; class Insecta; order Coleoptera; family Chrysomelidae; genus Diorhabda; species Diorhabda elongata. The sequence continues at coordinate 14,824 of JAOVVJ010000024.1, forward strand.
AAATTTTTGGGTTTTTCTGGCTAATTTTTGGGATTTATGGCTAATTTTTGAGTTTTTCTGGCTAAATTTTGGGTTTGTCTGGCAAATTTTTGGGTTTTTCTGGCTTATTTTTGGGATTTATGGCTAATTTTTGAGAGGTTTTGGCTAATTTTTGAGTTTTTCTTGCTAAATTTTGGGTTTTTCTAGCTTATTTTTGGGTTTTATGGCTAGGTTTTGAGTTTTTCTAGCTAAATTTTGGGGTTTTCTGGCAAATTTTTGGGTTTCATGGCTAATTTTTGAGTTTTTCTGGCTAAATTTTGGGTTTTTCTAGCTTATTTCTGGGTTTTATGGCTAGGTTTTGAGTTTTTCTAGCTAAATTTTGGGGTTTTCTGGCAAATTTTTGGGTTTTATGGCTAATTTTTGAGTTTTTCTGGCTAAATTTTGGGTTTGTCTGGCAAATTTTTGGGTTTTTCTGGCTTATTTTTGGGATTTATGGCTAATTTTTGAGAGGTTTTGGCTAATTTTTGAGTTTTTCTTGCTAAATTTTGGGTTTTTCTAGCTTATTTTTGGGTTTTATGGCTAGGTTTTGAGTTTTTCTAGCTAAATTTTGGGGTTTTCTGGCAAATTTTTGGGTTTCATGGCTAATTTTTGAGTTTTTCTGGCTAAATTTTGGGTTTTTCTGGCTAATTTTTGAGTTTTTTTTGCTAAATTTTGGGTTTTTCTGGCTAATTTTTGGGTTTTATGGCTAATTTTTGAGATATATTGGCTAATTTTTGAGTTATTTCCGGCTAAATTTTGGGTTTTTCTGGCTAATTTTTGGGTTTTATGGCTAATTTTTGGGTTTTATGGCTAATTTTTGAGTTTTATGGCTAATCTTTGAGATTTTTTGGCTAATTTTTTAGTTTTTCTGGCTAAATTTTGGGTTTTTCTGGCTAATTTTTCGGTTTTATGGCAAATTTTTGAGTTTTTTTGGCTAATTTTTGAGTTTTTCTAGCTAATTTTTGAGTTTTTCTTTCTAGTTTTTGGGTTTTATAGCTAACTTTTTATTTTTGTGGCTAATTTTTGAGTTTTCCTGGCTAATTTCTGAGTTTTTCTGGCTAATTTTTGGGTTTCATTGCTAATTTTTGGGTTTTTCTGACAATTTTTGGGTTTTTATGGCTAATTTCTGAGTTTTTCTAGCTAATTTTTGAGTTTTTCTGGCTAATTTTTTGGTTTAATGGCTAGTTTTTGAGTTTTTTTAGCTAATTTTTTAGTTTTTATAGCTAATTTCCGAGTTTTTTTGGCTAATTTTTGGGTTTTATGGCTAATTTTTGGGTTTTATGGCTAATCTTTGAGATTTTTTGGCTAATTTTTTAGTTTTTCTGGCTAAATTTTGGGTTTTTCTGGCTAATTTTTGGGTTTTATGGCAAATTTTTGAGTTTTTTTGGCTAATTTTTGAGTTTTTCTAGCTAATTTTTGAGTTTTTCTTTCTAGTTTTTGGGTTTTATAGCTAACTTTTTATTTTTATGGCTAATTTTTGAGTTTTCCTGGCTAATTTCTGAGTTTTTCTGGCTAATTTTTGGGTTTCATTGCTAATTTTTGGGTTTTTCTGACAATTTTTGGGTTTTTATGGCTAATTTCTGAGTTTTTCTAGCTAATTTTTGAGTTTTTCTGGCTAATTTTTTGGTTTAATGGCTAGTTTTTGAGTTTTTTTAGCTAATTTTTTAGTTTTTATAGCTAATTTCCGAGTTTTTTTGGCTAATTTTTGGGTTTTATGGCTAATTGTCGGGTTTTTTTTACAATTTTTGGGTTTTTGTGGCTAATTTCTGAGTTTTCCTCGCTAATTTTTGAGATTTTCTAGCTAAATTTTGGGGTTTTCTGGCAAATTTTTGGGTTTTATGGCTAATTTTCGGGTTTTTCTGGCTAAATTTTGAGTTTTTCTTGCTAAATTTTGGGTTTTTCTGGCTAAATTTTGGGTTTTTCTGGCTAATTTTTGAGTTTTTCTTGCTAAATTTTGGGTTTTTCTGGCTAATTTTTGGGTTTTATGGCTAATTTTTGAGATATATTGGCTAATTTTTGAGTTTTTCTGGCTAAATTTCGGGTTTTTCTGGATAATTTTTGAGGTTTTCTAGCTAATTTTCGAGTTTTTTTGGCTAATTTTTTAGTTTTTCTGGCTAAATTTTGGGTTTCTCTGGCTAATTTTTGGGTTTTATGGCTAATTTTTGAGTTTTTCTGGCTAAATTTTGGGTTTTTCTGGCTAATTTTTGAGTTTTTCTTGCTAAATTTTGGGTTTTTCTGGCAAATTTTTGGGTTTTATGGCTAATTTTTGAGATATATTGGCTAATTTTTGAGTTATTTCCGGCTAAATTTTGGGTTTTTCTGGCTAATTTTTGGGTTTTATGGCTAATTTTTGGGTTTTATGGCTAATTTTTGAGATTTTTTGGCTAATTTTCGAGTTTTTCTGGCTAAATTTTGGGTTTTTCTGGCTAAATTTTGGGTTTTATGGCTAATTTTCGAGCTTTTCTAGCTAATTTTTGAGTTTTTTTGGCTGATTTTTGGGTTTTTCTGGCTAATTTTTGGGTTTTATGGCTAAATTTTGAGTTTTTTTGGCTAATTTTTGGGTTTTTCTAGCTAATTTTTGAGTTTTTCTGGCTAATTTTCGGGTTTTATGGCTAATTTTTGAGTTTTTCTAGCTAATTTTTGAGTTTTTCTGGCTAATTTTCGGGTTTAATGGCTAGTTTTTGAGTTTTTTTAGCTAATTTTTTAGTTTTTCTAGCCAATTTCCGAGTTTTTTTGGCTAATTTTTGGGTTTTATGGCTAATTGTCGGGTTTTTTTGACAATTTTTGGGTTTTTGTGGCTAATTTCTGAGTTTTCCTCGCTAATTTTTGAGTTTTTCTAGCTAAATTTTGGGGTTTTCTGGCAAATTTTTGGGTTTTATGGCTAATTTTTGAGTTTTTCTGGCTAAATTTTGGGTTTTTCTGGCTAATTTTTGAGTTTTCTTGCTAAATTTTGGGTTTTTCTGGCTAATTTTTGGGTTTTATGGCTAATTTTTGAGATATATTGGCGAATTTTCGAGTTTTTCTGGCTAAATTTTGGGTTTTTCTGGCTAAATTTTGGGTTTTATGGCTAATTTTCGAGCTTTTCTAGCTAATTTTTGAGTTTTTTTGGCTAATTTTTGGGTTTATCTGGCTAATTTTTGGGTTTTATGGCTAAATTTTGAGTTTTTTTGGCTAATTTTTGGGTTTTTCTAGCTAATTTTTGAGTTTTTCTGGCTAATTTTTGGGTTTTATGACTAATTTTTGGGTTTTTTTGGCTAATTTTCGAGTTTTTCTGGCTAAATTTTGGGTTTTTCTGGCTAAATTTTGGGTTTTATGGCTAATTTTCGAGCTTTTCTAGCTAATTTTTGAGTTTTTTTGGCTAATTTTTGGGTTTATCTGGCTAATTTTTGGGTTTTATGGCTAAATTTTGAGTTTTTTTGGCTAATTTTTGGGTTTTGCTAGCTAATTTTTGAGTTTTTCTGGCTAATTTTCGGGTTTTATGGCTAATTTTTGAGTTTCTCTAAATAATTCTTGGGTTTTATAGCTAATTCTTGTATTTTTGTGGCTAATTCTTGTATTTTTGTGGCTAATTTTTGAGTTTCTCTAGCTAATTTTTGAGTTTTTCTGGCTGAATTTTGGGTTTTTCTGGCAAATTTTTGAGTTTTTCTTGCTAAATTTTGGGTTTTTCTGGCTAATTTTTGGGTTTTATGGCTAATTTTTGAGATATATTGGCTAATTTTTGAGTTTTTCTGGCTAAATTTTGGATTTTTCCGGATAATCTTTGAGTTTTTCTAGCTAATTTTCGAGTTTTTTTGGCTAATTTTTGGGTTTTTCTGGCTAATTTTTGGGTTTTATGGCTAATCTTTGAGATTTTTTGGCTAATTTTTTAGTTTTTCTGGCTAAATTTTGGGTTTTTCTGGCTAATTTTTGGGTTTTATGGCAAATTTTTGAGTTTTTATGGCTAATTTTTGAGGTTTTCTAGCTAATTTTCGAGTTTTTTTGGCTAATTTTTGGGTTTTATGGCTAATTTTTGAGTTTTTCTAGCTAATTTTCGAGATTTTTGGCTAATTTTCGGGTTTTTCTGGCTAATTTTTGGGGTTTATGGCTAATCTTTGAGATTTTTTGGTTAATTTTTTAGTTTTTCTGGCTAAATTTTGGGTTTTTCTGGCTAATTTTTGGGTTTCATGGCAGATTTTTGAGTTTTTTTGGCTAATTTTTGGGTTTTATGGCTAATTTTTGAGTTTTTCTAGCTAAATTTTGGGTTTTTCTGGCTAATTTTTGGGTTTTATTGCTAATTTTTGGGTTTGTCTGGCAAATTTTTGGGTTTTTCTGGCTAATTTTTGGGATTTATGGCTAATTTTTGAGAGGTTTTGGCTAATTTTTGAGTTTTTCTAGCTAAATTTTGGGTTTTTCTGGCTAATTTTTGGGTTTTATGGCTAATTTTTGAGATATATTGGCTAATTTTTGAGTTTTTCTGGCTAAATTTCGGGTTTTTCTGGATAATTTTTGAGGTTTTCTAGCTAATTTTCGAGTTTTTTTGGCTAATTTTTTAGTTTTTCTGGCTAAATTTTGGGTTTTTCTGGCTAATTTTTGGGTTTTATGGCTTATTTTTGAGTTTGTCCAGCTATCTTTCGCGTTTTATAGCTAATTTTTGAGAGGTTTTGGCTAATTTCTGAGTTTTTCTTGCTAAATTTTGGGTTTTTCTAGCTTATTTTTGGGTTTTATGGCTAGGTTTTGAGTTTTTCTAGCTAAATTTTGGGGTTTTCTGGCAAATTTTTGGGTTTTCTGGCAAATTTTTGGGTTTTATGGCTAATTTTTGAGTTTTTCTGGCTAAATTTTGGGTTTGTCTGGCTAATTTTTGGGTTTTATGGCTAATTTTCGAGAGGTTTTGGCTAATTTTTGAGTTTTTCTAGCTAAATTTTGGGTTTTTCTAGCTTATTTTTGGGTTTTTTGGCTAGGTTTTGAGTTTTTCTAGCTAATTTTTGGGTTCTATGGCTAATTTCTGAGATATATTGGCCAATTTTTGAGTTTTTCTGTCTAAATTTTGGGTTTTTCTGGCTAATTTTTGGGTTTTATGGCTAATTTTTGAGTTTTTCTGGCTAAATTTTGGGTTTTTCTGGCTAATTTTTGGGTTTTATTGCTAATTTTTGGGTTTGTCTGGCAAATTTTCGGGTTTTTCTGGCTAATTTTTGGGATTTATGGCTAATTTTTGAGAGGTTTTGGCTAATTTCTGAGTTTTTCTTGCTAAATTTTGGGTTTTTCTAGCTTATTTTTGGGTTTTATGGCTAGGTTTTGAGTTTTTCTAGCTAAATTTTGGGGTTTTCTGGCAAATTTTTGGGTTTTATGGCTAATTTTTGAGTTTTTCTGGCTAAATTTTGGGTTTGTCTGGCTAATTTTTGGGTTTTATGGCTAATTTTCGAGAGGTTTTGGCTAATTTTTGAGTTTTTCTAGCTAAATTTTGGGTTTTTCTAGCTTATTTTTGGGTTTTATGGCTAGGTTTTGAGTTTTTCTAGCTAATTTTTGGGTTCTATGGCTAATTTCTGAGATATATTGGCCAATTTTTGAGTTTTTCTGTCTAAATTTTGGGTTTTTCTGGCTAATTTTTGGGTTCTATGGCTAATTTTTGAGTTTTTCTGGCTAAATTTTGGGTTTTTCTGGCTAATTTTTGGGTTTTATAGCTAATTTTTGAGATATATTGGCTAATTTTCGAGTTTTTCTGTCTAAATTTTGGGTTTTTCTGGCTAATTTTTGGGTTTTATGGCTAATTTTTGAGATTTTTTGGCTAATTTTTGAGTTTTTCTGGCTAAATTTTGGGTTTTTCTGGCTAATTTTTGGGTTTTATGGCTAATTTTTGAGGTTTTCTAGCTAATTTTCGAGTTTTTTTGGCTAATTTTTGAGTTTTTCTAGCTAATTTTCGAGTTTTTTTGGCTAATTTTTGGGTTTTTCTGGCTAATTTTTGGGGTTTATGGCTAATCTTTGAGTTTTTCTGGCTAAATTTTGGGTTTTATTGCTAATTTTTGGGTTTGTCTGGCAAATTTTTGGGTTTTTCTGGCTAATTTTTGGGATTTATGGCTAATTTTTGAGAGGTTTTGGCTAATTTTTGAGTTTTTCTAGCTAAATTTTGGGGTTTTCTGGCAAATTTTTGGGTTTTATGGCTAATTTTTGAGTTTTTCTGGCTAAATTTTGGGTTTGTCTGGCAAATTTTTGGATTTTTCTGGCTTATTTTTGGGATTTATGGCTAATTTTTGAGAGGTTTTGGCTAATTTTTGAGTTTTTCTTGCTAAATTTTGGGTTTGTCTGGCAAATTTTTGGGTTTTTCTGGCTAATTTTTGGGATTTATGGCTAATTTTTGAGAGGTTTTGGCTAATTTTTGAGTTTTTCTTGCTAAATTTTGGGTTTTTCTAGCTTATTTTTGGGTTTTATGGCTAGGTTTTGAGTTTTTCTAGCTAAATTTTGGGGTTTTCTGGCAAATTTTTGGGTTTTATGGCTAATTTTTGAGTTTTTTTGGCTAAATTTTGGGTTTTTCTGGCTAATTTTTGGGATTTATGGCTAATTTTTGAGATATATTGGCTAATTTTTGAGTTTTCCTGGCTAAATTTTGAGTTTTTCCGGATAATTTTTGAGGTTTTCTAGCTAATTTTCGAGTTTTTTGGGCTAATTTTTGGGTTTTTTGGCTAATTTTTGGGTTTTATGGCTAATCTTTGAGATTTTTTGGCTAATTTTTTAGTTTTTCTGGCTAAATTTTGGGTTTTTCTGGCTAATTTTTGGGTTTTATGGCAAATTTTTCAGTTTTTTTGGCTAATTTTTGAATTTTTCTAGCTAATTTTTGAGTTTTTCTGGCTAGTTTTTGGGTTTTATAGCTAACTTTTTATTTTTGTGGCTAATTTTTGAGTTTTTCTGGCTAAATTTTGGGTTTTTCTGGCTAATTTTTGGGATTTATGGCTAATCTTTGAGAGGTTTTGGCTAAGTTTTAAGGTTTTCTAGCTAAATTTTGGGTTTTTCTAGCTTATTTTTGGGTTTTTCTGGCTAATTTTTGAGTTTTTCTTGCTAAATTTTGGGTTTTTCTGGCTAATTTTTGGGTTTTATGGCTAATTTTTGAGATATATTGGCTAATTTTTGAGTTTTTCTGGCTAAATTTCGGGTTTTTCTGGATAATTTTTGAGGTTTTCTAGCTAATTTTCGAGTTTTTTCGGCTCATTTTTGGGTATGTCTGGCAAATTTTTGGGTTTTTCTGGCTAATTTTTGGGATTTATGGCTAATTTTTGAGAGGTTTTGGCTAATTTTTGAGTTTTTCTTGCTAAATTTTGGGTTTGTCTGGCTAATTTTTGGGTTTTATGGCTAATTTTCGAGAGGTTTTGGCTAATTTTTGAGTTTTTCTAGCTAAATTTTGGGTTTTTCTAGCTTATTTTTGGGTTTTTTGGCTAGGTTTTGAGTTTTTCTAGCTAATTTTTGGGTTCTATGGCTAATTTCTGAGATATATTGGCCAATTTTTGAGTTTTTCTGTCTAAATTTTGGGTTTTTCTGGCTAATTTTTGGGTTTTATGGCTAATTTTTGAGTTTTTCTGGCAAATTTTTGGGTTTTATGGCTAATTTTTGAGTTTTTCTGTCTAAATTTTGGGTTTGTCTGGCTAATTTTTGGGTTTTATGGCTAATTTTCGAGAGGTTTTGGCTAATTTTTGAGTTTTTCTAGCTAAATTTTGGGTTTTTCTAGCTTATTTTTGGGTTTTATGGCTAGGTTTTGAGTTTTTCTAGCTAATTTTTGGGTTCTATGGCTAATTTCTGAGATATATTGGCCAATTTTTGAGTTTTACTGTCTAAATTTTGGGTTTTTCTGGCTAATTTTTGGGTTTTATGGCTAATTTTTGAGTTTTTCTGGCTAAATTTTGGGTTTTTCTGGCTAATTTTTGAGTTTGTTTTGCTAAATTTTGGGTTTTTCTGGCTAATTTTTGGGTTTTATAGCTAATTTTTGAGATATATTGGCTAATTTTCGAGTTTTTCTGTCTAAATTTTGGGTTTTTCTGGCTAATTTTTGGGTTTTATGGCTAATTTTTGAGATTTTTTGGCTAATTTTTGAGTTTTTCTGGCTAAATTTTGGGTTTTTCTGGCTAATTTTTGGGTTTTATTGCTAATTTTTGGGTTTGTCTGGCAAATTTTCGGGTTTTTCTGGCTAATTTTTGGGATTTATGGCTAATTTTTGAGAGGTTTTGGCTAATTTCTGAGTTTTTCTTGCTAAATTTTGGGTTTTTCTAGCTTATTTTTGGGTTTTATGGCTAGGTTTTGAGTTTTTCTAGCTAAATTTTGGGGTTTTCTGGCAAATTTTTGGGTTTTATGGCTAATTTTTGAGTTTTTCTGGCTAAATTTTGGGTTTGTCTGGCTAATTTTTGGGTTTTATGGCTAATTTTCGAGAGGTTTTGGCTAATTTTTGAGTTTTTCTAGCTAAATTTTGGGTTTTTCTAGCTTATTTTTGGGTTTTATGGCTAGGTTTTGAGTTTTTCTAGCTAATTTTTGGGTTCTATGGCTAATTTCTGAGATATATTGGCCAATTTTTGAGTTTTTCTGTCTAAATTTTGGGTTTTTCTGGCTAATTTTTGGGTTTTATGGCTAATTTTTGAGTTTTTCTGGCTAAATTTTGGGTTTTTCTGGCTAATTTTTGGGTTTTATAGCTAATTTTTGAGATATATTGGCTAATTTTCGAGTTTTTCTGTCTAAATTTTGGGTTTTTCTGGCTAATTTTTGGGTTTTATGGCTAATTTTTGAGATTTTTTGGCTAATTTTTGAGTTTTTCTGGCTGAATTTTGGGTTTTTCTGGCTAATTTTTGGGTTTTATGGCTAATTTTTGAGGTTTTCTAGCTAATTTTCGAGTTTTTTTGGCTAATTTTTGAGTTTTTCTAGCTAATTTTCGAGTTTTTTTGGCTAATTTTTGGGTTTTTCTGGCTAATTTTTGGGATTTATGGCTAATTTTTGAGAGGTTTTGGCTAATTTTTGAGTTTTTCTTGCTAAATTTTGGGTTTTTCTAGCTTATTTCTGGGTTTTATGGCTAGGTTTTGAGTTTTTCTAGCTAAATTTTGGGGTTTTCTGGCAAATTTTTGGGTTTTATGGCTAATTTTTGAGTTTTTCTGGCTAAATTTTGGGTTTGTCTGGCAAATTTTTGGGTTTTTCTGGCTTATTTTTGGGATTTATGGCTAATTTTTGAGAGGTTTTGGCTAATTTTTGAGTTTTTCTTGCTAAATTTTGGGTTTGTCTGGCAAATTTTTGGGTTTTTCTGGCTAATTTTTGGGATTTATGGCTAATTTTTGAGAGGTTTTGGCTAATTTTTGAGTTTTTCTTGCTAAATTTTGGGTTTTTCTAGCTTATTTTTGGGTTTTATGGCTAGGTTTTGAGTTTTTCTAGCTAAATTTTGGGGTTTTCTGGCAAATTTTTGGGTTTCATGGCTAATTTTTGAGTTTTTCTGGCTAAATTTTGGGTTTTTCTGGCTAATTTTTGGGTTTTATGGCTAATTTTTGAGATTTTTTGGCTAATTTTTGAGTTTTTCTGGCTAAATTTTGGGTTTTTCTGGCTAATTTTTGGGTTTTATGGCTAATTTTTGAGATATATTGGCTAATTTTTGAGTTTTTCTGGCTAAATTTCGGGTTTTTCTGGATAATTTTTGAGGTTTTCTAGCTAATTTTCGAGTTTTTTTGGCTAATTTTTTAGTTTTTCTGGCTAAATTTTGGGTTTTTCTGGCTAATTTTTGGGTTTTATGGCTTATTTTTGAGTTTGTCCAGCTATCTTTCGCGTTTTATAGCTAATTTTTGAGAGGTTTTGGCTAATTTCTGAGTTTTTCTTGCTAAATTTTGGGTTTTTCTAGCTTATTTTTGGGTTTTATGGCTAGGTTTTGAGTTTTTCTAGCTAAATTTTGGGGTTTTCTGGCAAATTTTTGGGTTTTCTGGCAAATTTTTGGGTTTTATGGCTAATTTTTGAGTTTTTCTGGCTAAATTTTGGGTTTGTCTGGCTAATTTTTGGGTTTTATGGCTAATTTTCGAGAGGTTTTGGCTAATTTTTGAGTTTTTCTAGCTAAATTTTGGGTTTTTCTAGCTTATTTTTGGGTTTTTTGGCTAGGTTTTGAGTTTTTCTAGCTAATTTTTGGGTTCTATGGCTAATTTCTGAGATATATTGGCCAATTTTTGAGTTTTTCTGTCTAAATTTTGGGTTTTTCTGGCTAATTTTTGGGTTTTATGGCTAATTTTTGAGTTTTTCTGGCTAAATTTTGGGTTTTTCTGGCTAATTTTTGGGTTTTATTGCTAATTTTTGGGTTTGTCTGGCAAATTTTCGGGTTTTTCTGGCTAATTTTTGGGATTTATGGCTAATTTTTGAGAGGTTTTGGCTAATTTCTGAGTTTTTCTTGCTAAATTTTGGGTTTTTCTAGCTTATTTTTGGGTTTTATGGCTAGGTTTTGAGTTTTTCTAGCTAAATTTTGGGGTTTTCTGGCAAATTTTTGGGTTTTATGGCTAATTTTTGAGTTTTTCTGGCTAAATTTTGGGTTTGTCTGGCTAATTTTTGGGTTTTATGGCTAATTTTCGAGAGGTTTTGGCTAATTTTTGAGTTTTTCTAGCTAAATTTTGGGTTTTTCTAGCTTATTTTTGGGTTTTATGGCTAGGTTTTGAGTTTTTCTAGCTAATTTTTGGGTTCTATGGCTAATTTCTGAGATATATTGGCCAATTTTTGAGTTTTACTGTCTAAATTTTGGGTTTTTCTGGCTAATTTTTGGGTTTTATGGCTAATTTTTGAGTTTTTCTGGCTAAATTTTGGGTTTTTCTGGCTAATTTTTGAGTTTGTTTTGCTAAATTTTGGGTTTTTCTGGCTAATTTTTGGGTTTTATAGCTAATTTTTGAGATATATTGGCTAATTTTCGAGTTTTTCTGTCTAAATTTTGGGTTTTTCTGGCTAATTTTTGGGTTTTATGGCTAATTTTTGAGATTTTTTGGCTAATTTTTGAGTTTTTCTGGCTAAATTTTGGGTTTTTCTGGCTAATTTTTGGGTTTTATTGCTAATTTTTGGGTTTGTCTGACAAATTTTCGGGTTTTTCTGGCTAATTTTTGGGATTTATGGCTAATTTTTGAGAGGTTTTGGCTAATTTCTGAGTTTTTCTTGCTAAATTTTGGGTTTTTTCTAGCTTATTTTTGGGTTTTATGGCTAGGTTTTGAGTTTTTCTAGCTAAATTTTGGGGTTTTCTGGCAAATTTTTGGGTTTTATGGCTAATTTTTGAGTTTTTCTGGCTAAATTTTGGGTTTGTCTGGCTAATTTTTGGGTTTTATGGCTAATTTTCGAGAGGTTTTGGCTAATTTTTGAGTTTTTCTAGCTAAATTTTGGGTTTTTCTAGCTTATTTTTGGGTTTTATGGCTAGGTTTTGAGTTTTTCTAGCTAATTTTTGGGTTCTATGGCTAATTTCTGAGATATATTGGCCAATTTTTGAGTTTTTCTGTCTAAATTTTGGGTTTTTCTGGCTAATTTTTGGGTTCTATGGCTAATTTTTGAGTTTTTCTGGCTAAATTTTGGGTTTTTCTGGCTAATTTTTGGGTTTTATAGCTAATTTTTGAGATATATTGGCTAATTTTCGAGTTTTTCTGTCTAAATTTTGGGTTTTTCTGGCTAATTTTTGGGTTTTATGGCTAATTTTTGAGATTTTTTGGCTAATTTTTGAGTTTTTCTGGCTAAATTTTGGGTTTTTCTGGCTAATTTTTGGGTTTTATGGCTAATTTTTGAGGTTTTCTAGCTAATTTTCGAGTTTTTTTGGCTAATTTTTGAGTTTTTCTAGCTAATTTTCGAGTTTTTTTGGCTAATTTTTGGGTTTTTCTGGCTAATTTTTGGGGTTTATGGCTAATCTTTGAGTTTTTCTGGCTAAATTTTGGGTTTTATTGCTAATTTTTGGGTTTGTCTGGCAAATTTTTGGGTTTTTCTGGCTAATTTTTGGGATTTATGGCTAATTTTTGAGAGGTTTTGGCTAATTTTTGAGTTTTTCTAGCTAAATTTTGGGGTTTTCTGGCAAATTTTTGGGTTTTATGGCTAATTTTTGAGTTTTTCTGGCTAAATTTTGGGTTTGTCTGGCAAATTTTTGGGTTTTTCTGGCTTATTTTTGGGATTTATGGCTAATTTTTGAGAGGTTTTGGCTAATTTTTGAGTTTTTCTTGCTAAATTTTGGGTTTGTCTGGCAAATTTTTGGGTTTTTCTGGCTAATTTTTGGGATTTATGGCTAATTTTTGAGAGGTTTTGGCTAATTTTTGAGTTTTTCTTGCTAAATTTTGGGTTTTTCTAGCTTATTTTTGGGTTTTATGGCTAGGTTTTGAGTTTTTCTAGCTAAATTTTGGGGTTTTCTGGCAAATTTTTGGGTTTTATGGCTAATTTTTGAGTTTTTTTGGCTAAATTTTGGGTTTTTCTGGCTAATTTTTGGGATTTATGGCTAATTTTTGAGATATATTGGCTAATTTTTGAGTTTTCCTGGCTAAATTTTGAGTTTTTCCGGATAATTTTTGAGGTTTTCTAGCTAATTTTCGAGTTTTTTGGGCTAATTTTTGGGTTTTTTGGCTAATTTTTGGGTTTTATGGCTAATCTTTGAGATTTTTTGGCTAATTTTTTAGTTTTTCTGGCTAAATTTTGGGTTTTTCTGGCTAATTTTTGGGTTTTATGGCAAATTTTTCAGTTTTTTTGGCTAATTTTTGAATTTTTCTAGCTAATTTTTGAGTTTTTCTGGCTAGTTTTTGGGTTTTATAGCTAACTTTTTATTTTTGTGGCTAATTTTTGAGTTTTTCTGGCTAAATTTTGGGTTTTTCTGGCTAATTTTTGGGATTTATGGCTAATCTTTGAGAGGTTTTGGCTAAGTTTTAAGGTTTTCTAGCTAAATTTTGGGTTTTTCTAGCTTATTTTTGGGTTTTTCTGGCTAATTTTTGAGTTTTTCTTGCTAAATTTTGGGTTTTTCTGGCTAATTTTTGGGTTTTATGGCTAATTTTTGAGATATATTGGCTAATTTTTGAGTTTTTCTGGCTAAATTTCGGGTTTTTCTGGATAATTTTTGAGGTTTTCTAGCTAATTTTCGAGTTTTTTCGGCTCATTTTTGGGTTTGTCTGGCAAATTTTTGGGTTTTTCTGGCTAATTTTTGGGATTTATGGCTAATTTTTGAGAGGTTTTGGCTAATTTTTGAGTTTTTCTTGCTAAATTTTGGGTTTGTCTGGCTAATTTTTGGGTTTTATGGCTAATTTTCGAGAGGTTTTGGCTAATTTTTGAGTTTTTCTAGCTAAATTTTGGGTTTTTCTAGCTTATTTTTGGGTTTTTTGGCTAGGTTTTGAGTTTTTCTAGCTAATTTTTGGGTTCTATGGCTAATTTCTGAGATATATTGGCCAATTTTTGAGTTTTTCTGTCTAAATTTTGGGTTTTTCTGGCTAATTTTTGGGTTTTATGGCTAATTTTTGAGTTTTTCTGGCAAATTTTTTGGTTTTATGGCTAATTTTTGAGTTTTTCTGGCTAAATTTTGGGTTTGTCTGGCTAATTTTTGGGTTTTATGGCTAATTTTCGAGAGGTTTTGGCTAATTTTTGAGTTTTTCTAGCTAAATTTTGGGTTTTTCTAGCTTATTTTTGGGTTTTATGGCTAGGTTTTGAGTTTTTCTAGCTAATTTTTGGGTTCTATGGCTAATTTCTGAGATATATTGGCCAATTTTTGAGTTTTACTGTCTAAATTTTGGGTTTTTCTGGCTAATTTTTGGGTTTTATGGCTAATTTTTGAGTTTTTCTGGCTAAATTTTGGGTTTTTCTGGCTAATTTTTGAGTTTGTTTTGCTAAATTTTGGGTTTTTCTGGCTAATTTTTGGGTTTTATAGCTAATTTTTGAGATATATTGGCTAATTTTCGAGTTTTTCTGTCTAAATTTTGGGTTTTTCTGGCTAATTTTTGGGTTTTATGGCTAATTTTTGAGATTTTTTGGCTAATTTTTGAGTTTTTCTGGCTAAATTTTGGGTTTTTCTGGCTAATTTTTGGGTTTTATTGCTAATTTTTGGGTTTGTCTGGCAAATTTTCGGGTTTTTCTGGCTAATTTTTGGGATTTATGGCTAATTTTTGAGAGGTTTTGGCTAATTTCTGAGTTTTTCTTGCTAAATTTTGGGTTTTTCTAGCTTATTTTTGGGTTTTATGGCTAGGTTTTGAGTTTTTCTAGCTAAATTTTGGGGTTTTCTGGCAAATTTTTGGGTTTTATGGCTAATTTTTGAGTTTTTCTGGCTAAATTTTGGGTTTGTCTGGCTAATTTTTGGGTTTTATGGCTAATTTTCGAGAGGTTTTGGCTAATTTTTGAGTTTTTCTAGCTAAATTTTGGGTTTTTCTAGCTTATTTTTGGGTTTTATGGCTAGGTTTTGAGTTTTTCTAGCTAATTTTTGGGTTCTATGGCTAATTTCTGAGATATATTGGCCAATTTTTGAGTTTTTCTGTCTAAATTTTGGGTTTTTCTGGCTAATTTTTGGGTTTTATGGCTAATTTTTGAGTTTTTCTGGCTAAATTTTGGGTTTTTCTGGCTAATTTTTGGGTTTTATAGCTAATTTTTGAGATATATTGGCTAATTTTCGAGTTTTTCTGTCTAAATTTTGGGTTTTTCTGGCTAATTTTTGGGTTTTATGGCTAATTTTTGAGATTTTTTGGCTAATTTTTGAGTTTTTCTGGCTAAATTTTGGGTTTTTCTGGCTAATTTTTGGGTTTTATGGCTAATTTTTGAGGTTTTCTAGCTAATTTTCGAGTTTTTTTGGCTAATTTTTGAGTTTTTCTAGCTAATTTTCGAGTTTTTTTGGCTAATTTTTGGGTTTTTCTGGCTAATTTTTGGGGTTTATGGCTAATCTTTGAGTTTTTCTGGCTAAATTTTGGGTTTTATTGCTAATTTTTGGGTTTGTCTGGCAAATTTTTGGGTTTTTCTGGCTAATTTTTGGGATTTATGGCTAATTTTTGAGAGGTTTTGGCTAATTTTTGAGTTTTTCTTGCTAAATTTTGGGTTTTTCTAGCTTATTTCTGGGTTTTATGGCTAGGTTTTGAGTTTTTCTAGCTAAATTTTGGGGTTTTCTGGCAAATTTTTGGGTTTTATGGCTAATTTTTGAGTTTTTCTGGCTAAATTTTGGGTTTGTCTGGCAAATTTTTGGGTTTTTCTGGCTTATTTTTGGGATTTATGGCTAATTTTTGAGAGGTTTTGGCTAATTTTTGAGTTTTTCTTGCTAAATTTTGGGTTTGTCTGGCAAATTTTTGGGTTTTTCTGGCTAATTTTTGGGATTTATGGCTAATTTTTGAGAGGTTTTGGCTAATTTTTGAGTTTTTCTTGCTAAATTTTGGGTTTTTCTAGCTTATTTTTGGGTTTTATGGCTAGGTTTTGAGTTTTTCTAGCTAAATTTTGGGGTTTTCTGGCAAATTTTTGGGTTTCATGGCTAATTTTTGAGTTTTTCTGGCTAAATTTTGGGTTTTTCTGGCTAATTTTTGAGTTTTTTTTGCTAAATTTTGGGTTTTTCTGGCTAATTTTTGGGTTTTATGGCTAATTTTTGAGATATATTGGCTAATTTTTGAGTTTTTCTGGCTAAATTTTGGATTTTTCCGGATAATTTTTGAGGTTTTCTAGCTAATTTTCGAGTTTTTTGGGCTAATTTTTGGGTTTTTTGGCTAATTTTTGGGTTTTATGGCTAATCTTTGAGATTTTTTGGCTAATTTTTTAGTTTTTCTGGCTAAATTTTGGGTTTTTCTGGCTAATTTTTGGGTTTTATGGCAAATTTTTGAGTTTTTTTGGCTAATTTTTGAGTTTTTCTAGCTAATTTTTGAGTTTTTCTTTCTAGTTTTTGGGTTTTATAGCTAACTTTTTATTTTTGTGGCTAATTTTTGAGTTTTCCTGGCTAATTTCTGAGTTTTTCTGGCTAATTTTTGGGTTTCATTGCTAATTTTTGGGTTTTTCTGACAATTTTTGGGTTTTTATGGCTAATTTCTGAGTTTTTCTAGCTAATTTTTGAGTTTTTCTGGCTAATTTTTTGGTTTAATGGCTAGTTTTTGAGTTTTTTTAGCTAATTTTTTAGTTTTTATAGCTAATTTCCGAGTTTTTTTGGCTAATTTTTGGGTTTTATGGCTAATTGTCGGGTTTTTTTTACAATTTTTGGGTTTTTGTGGCTAATTTCTGAGTTTTCCTCGCTAATTTTTGAGATTTTCTAGCTAAATTTTGGGGTTTTCTGGCAAATTTTTGGGTTTTATGGCAAATTTTCGAGTTTTTCTGGCTAAATTTTGAGTTTTTCTTGCTAAATTTTGGGTTTTTCTGGCTAATTTTTGGGTTTTATGGCTAATTTTTGAGGTTTTCTAGCTAATTTTCGAGTTTTTTTGGCTAATTTTTGGGTTTTATGGCGAATTTTCGAGTTTTTTTGGCTAATTTTTGGGTTTTTCTAGCTAATTTTTGGGGTTTATGGCTAATCTTTGAGATTTTTTGGCTAATTTTTTAGTTTTTCTGGCTGAATTTTGGGTTTTTCTGGCTAATTTTTGGGTTTTATGGCAAATTTTTGAGTTTTTTTGGCTAATTTTTGGGTTTTATGGCTAATTTTTGAGTTTTTGTAGCTAAATTTTGGGTTTTTCTGGCAAATTTTTGGGTTTTATTGCTAATTTTTGGGTTTGTCTGGCAAATTTTTGGGTTTTTCTGGCTAATTTTTGGGATTTATGGCTAATTTTTGAGAGGTTTTGGCTAATTTTTGAGTTTTTCTTGCTAAATTTTGGGTTTTTCTAGCTTATTTTTGGGTTTTATGGCTAGGTTTTGAGTTTTTCTAGCTAAATTTTGGGTTTTTCTAGCTTATTTTTGGGTTTTATGGCTAGGTTTTGAGTTTTTCTAGCTAAATTTTGGGTTTGTCTGGCAAATTTTTGGGTTTTTCTGGCTTATTTTTGGGATTTATGGCTAATTTTTGAGAGGTTTTGGCTAATTTTTGAGTTTTTCTTGCTAAATTTTGGGTTTGTCTGGCAAATTTTTGAGTTTTTCTGGCTAATTTTTGGGATTTATGGCTAATTTTTGAGAGGTTTTGGCTAATTTTTGAGTTTTTCTTGCTAAATTTTGGGTTTTTCTAGCTTATTTTTGGGTTTTATGGCTAGGTTTTGAGTTTTTCTAGCTAAATTTTGGGTTTTTCTGGCTAATTTTTGGGATTTATGGCTAATTTTTGAGAGGTTTTGGCTAATTTTTGAGTTTTTCTTGCTAAATTTTGGGTTTTTTTAGCTTATTTTTGGGTTTTATGGCTAGGTTTTGAGTTTTTCTAGCTAAATTTTGGGGTTTTCTGGCAAATTTTTGGGTTTTATGGCTAATTTTTGAGTTTTTCTGGCTAAATTTTGGGTTTTTCTGGCTAATTTTTGAGTTTTTCTTGCTAAATTTTGGGTTTTTCTGGCTAATTTTTGGGTTTTATGGCTAATTTTTGAGATATAATGGCTAATTTTTGAGTTTTCCTGGCTAAATTTTGAGTTTTTCCGGATAATTTTTGAGGTTTTCTAGCTAATTTTCGAGTTTTTTGGGCTAATTTTTGGGTTTTTTGCCTAATTTTTGGGTTTTATGGCTAATCTTTGAGATTTTTTGGCTAATTTTTTAGTTTTTCTGGCTAAATTTTGGGTTTTTCTGGCTAATTTTTGGGTTTTATGGCAAATTTTTTAGTTTTTTTGGCTAATTTTTGAATTTTTCTAGCTAATTTTTGAGTTTTTCTGGCTAGTTTTTGGGTTTTATAGCTAACTTTTTATTTTTGTGGCTAATTTTTGAGTTTTTCTGGCTAAATTTTGGGTTTTTCTGGCTAATTTTTGGGATTTATGGCTAATCTTTGAGAGGTTTTGGCTAAGTTTTAAGGTTTTCTAGCTGAATTTTGGGTTTTTCTAGCTTATTTTTGGGTTTTTCTGGCTAATTTTTGAGTTTTTCTTGCTAAATTTTGGGTTTTTCTGGCTAATTTTTGGGTTTTATGGCTAATTTTTGAGATATATTGGCTAATTTTTGAGTTTTTCTGGCTAAATTTCGGGTTTTTCTGGATAATTTTTGAGGTTTTCTAGCTAATTTTCGAGTTTTTTCGGCTCATTTTTGGGTTTGTCTGGCAAATTTTTGGGTTTTTCTGGCTAATTTTTGGGATTTATGGCTAATTTTTGAGAGGTTTTGGCTAATTTTTGAGTTTTTCTTGCTAAATTTTGGGTTTTTCTAGCTTATTTCTGGGTTTTATGGCTAGGTTTTGAGTTTTTCTAGCTAAATTTTGGGGTTTTCTGGCAAATTTTTGGGTTTTATGGCTAATTTTTGAGTTTTTCTGGCTAAATTTTGGGTTTGTCTGGCAAATTTTTGGGTTTTTTCTGGCTTATTTTTGGATTTATGGCTAATTTTTGAGAGGTTTTGACTAATTTTTGAGTTTTTCTTGCTAAATTTTGGGTTTTTCTAGCTTATTTTTGGGTTTTATGGCTAGGTTTTGAGTTTTTCTAGCTAAATTTTGGGGTTTTCTGGCAAATTTTTGGGTTTCATGGCTAATTTTTGAGTTTTTCTGGCTAAATTTTGGGTTTTTCTGGCTAATTTTTGAGTTTTTTTTGCTAAATTTTGGGTTTTTCTGGCTAATTTTTGGGTTTTATGGCTAATTTTTGAGATATATTGGCTAATTTTTGAGTTTTTCTGGCTAAATTTTGGATTTTTCCGGATAATTTTTGAGGTTTTCTAGCTAATTTTCGAGTTTTTTGGGCTAATTTTTGGGTTTTTTGGCTAATTTTTGGGTTTTATGGCTAATCTTTGAGATTTTTTGGCTAATTTTTTAGTTTTTCTGGCTAAATTTTGGGTTTTTCTGGCTAATTTTTGGGTTTTATGGCAAATTTTTGAGTTTTTTTGGCTAATTTTTGAGTTTTTCTAGCTAATTTTTGAGTTTTTCTTTCTAGTTTTTGGGTTTTATAGCTAACTTTTTATTTTTGTGGCTAATTTTTGAGTTTTCCTGGCTAATTTCTGAGTTTTTCTGGCTAATTTTTGGGTTTCATTGCTAATTTTTGTGTTTTTCTGACAATTTTTGGGTTTTTATGGCTAATTTCTGAGTTTTTCTAGCTAATTTTTGAGTTTTTCTGGCTAATTTTTTGGTTTAATGGCTAGTTTTTGAGTTTTTTTAGCTAATTTTTTAGTTTTTATAGCTAATTTCCGAGTTTTTTTGGCTAATTTTTGGGTTTTATGGCTAATTGTCGGGTTTTTTTTTACAATTTTTGGGTTTTTGTGGCTAATTTCTGAGTTTTCCTCGCTAATTTTTGAGATTTTCTAGCTAAATTTTGGGGTTTTCTGGCAAATTTTTGGGTTTTATGGCAAATTTTCGAGTTTTTCTGGCTAAATTTTGAGTTTTTCTTGCTAAATTTTGGGTTTTTCTGGCTAATTTTTGGGTTTTATGGCTAATTTTTGAGGTTTTCTAGCTAATTTTCGAGTTTTTTTGGCTAATTTTTGGGTTTTATGGCGAATTTTCGAGTTTTTTTGGCTAATTTTTGGGTTTTTCTAGCTAATTTTTGGGGTTTATGTCTAATCTTTGAGATTTTTTGGCTAATTTTTTAGTTTTTCTGGCTGAATTTTGGGTTTTTCTGGCTAATTTTTGGGTTTTATGGCAAATTTTTGAGTTTTTTTGGCTAATTTTTGGGTTTTATGGCTAATTTTTGAGTTTTTGTAGCTAAATTTTGGGTTTTTCTGGCAAATTTTTGGGTTTTATTGCTAATTTTTGGGTTTGTCTGGCAAATTTTTGGGTTTTTCTGGCTAATTTTTGGGATTTATGGCTAATTTTTGAGAGGTTTTGGCTAATTTTTGAGTTTTTCTTGCTAAATTTTGGGTTTTTCTAGCTTATTTTTGGGTTTTATGGCTAGGTTTTGAGTTTTTCTAGCTAAATTTTGGGTTTTTCTAGCTTATTTTTGGGTTTTATGGCTAGGTTTTGAGTTTTTCTAGCTAAATTTTGGGGTTTTCTGGCAAATTTTTGGATTTTATGGCTAATTGTTGAGTTTTTCTGGCTAAATTTTGGGATTTATGGCTAATTTTTGAGAGGTTTTGGCTAATTTTTGAGTTTTTCTTGCTAAATTTTGGGTTTTTCTAGCTTATTTCTGGGTTTTATGGCTAGGTTTTGAGTTTTTCTAGCTAAATTTTGGGGTTTTCTGGCAAATTTTTGGGTTTTATGGCTAATTTTTGAGTTTTTCTGGCTAAATTTTGGGTTTGTCTGGCAAATTTTTGGGTTTTTCTGGCTAATTTTTGGGATTTATGGCTAATTTTTGAGAGGTTTTGGCTAATTTTTGAGTTTTTCTAGCTAAATTTTGGGTTTTTCTGGCTAATTTTTGAGTTTTATGGCTAATTTTTGAGATATATTGGCTAATTTTTGAGTTTTTCTGGCTAAATTTCGGGTTTTTCTGGATAATTTTTGAGGTTTTCTAGCTAATTTTCGAGTTTTTTGGGCTAATTTTTGGGTTTTTTTGGCTAATTTTTGAGTTTTTCTAGCTAATTTTCGAGTTTTTTTGGCTAATTTTTGGGTTTTCCTGGCTAATTTTTGGGTTTTATGGCTAATCTTTCGCGTTTTATAGCTAATTTTTGGGTTTTTATGGCTAATTTTTGGGTTTTATGGCTAATTTTTGAGTTTTTCTTGCTAAATTTTGGGTTTTTCTAGCTTATTTCTGGGTTTTATTTTATAGCTAACTTTTTATTTTTGTGGCTAATTTTTGAGTTTTTCTGGCTAAATTTTGGGTTTGTCTGGCAAATTTTTGGGTTTTTCTGGCTAATTTTTGGGATTTATGGCTAATTTTTGAGAGGTTTTGGCTAATTTTTGAGTTTTTCTAGCTAAATTTTGGGTTTTTCTAGCTTATTTTTGGGTTTTTCTGGCTAATTTTTGAGTTTTTCTTGCTAAATTTTGGGTTTTTCTGGCTAATTTTTGGGTTTTATGGCTAATTTTTGAGATATATTGGCTAATTTTTGAGTTTTTCTGGCTAAATTTCGGGTTTTTCTGGATAATTTTTGAGGTTTTCTAGCTAATTTTCGAGTTTTTTGGGCTAATTTTTGGGTTTTTTTGGCTAATTTTTGAGTTTTTCTAGCTAATTTTTGAGTTTTTCTGGCTAGTTTTTGGGTTTTATGGCTTATTTTTGAGTTTGTCCAGCTATCTTTCGCGTTTTATAGCTAATTTTTGGGTTTTTATGGCTAATTTTTGGGTTTTATGGCTAATTTTGAGTTTTTCTAGCTAAATTTTGGGGTTTTCTGGCAAATTTTTGGGTTTTATGGCTAATTTTTGAGTTTTTCTGGCTAAATTTTGGGTTTGTCTGGCAAATTTTTGGGTATTTCTGGCTAATTTTTGGGATTTATGGCAAATTTTTGAGAGGTTTTGGCTAATTTTTGAGTTTTTCTTGCTAAATTTTGGGTTTTTCTAGCTTATTTCTGGGTTTTATGGCTAGGTTTTGAGTTTTTCTAGCTAAATTTTGGGGTTTTCTGGCAAACTTTTGGGTTTTATGGCTAATTTTTGAGTTTTTCTGGCTAAATTTTGGGTTTGTCTGGCAAATTTTTGGGTTTTTCTGGCTAATTTTTGGGATTTATGGCTAATTTTTGAGAGGTTTTGGCTAATTTTTGAGTTTTTCTAGCTAAATTTTGGGTTTTTCTAGCTTATTTTTGGGTTTTTCTGGCTAATTTTTGGGTTTTATGGCTAATTTTTGAGATATATTGGCTAATTTTTGAGTTTTTCTGGCTAAATTTCGGGTTTTTCTGGATAATTTTTGAGGTTTTCTAGCTAATTTTCGAGTTTTTTGGGCTAATTTTTGGGTTTTTTTGGCTAATTTTTGAGTTTTTCTAGCTAATTTTCGAGTTTTTTTGGCTAATTTTTGGGTTTTCCTGGCTAATTTTTGGGTTTTATGGCTAATCTTTCGCGTTTTATAGCTAATTTTTGGGTTTTTATGGCTAATTTTTGGGTTTTATGGCTAATTTTTGAGTTTTTCTTGCTAAATTTTGGGTTTTTCTAGCTTATTTCTGGGTTTTATTTTATAGCTAACTTTTTATTTTTGTGGCTAATTTTTGAGTTTTTCTGGCTAAATTTTGGGTTTGTCTGGCAAATTTTTGGGTTTTTCTGGCTAATTTTTGGGATTTATGGCTAATTTTTGAGAGGTTTTGGCTAATTTTTGAGTTTTTCTAGCTAAATTTTGGGTTTTTCTAGCTTATTTTTGGGTTTTTCTGGCTAATTTTTGAGTTTTTCTTGCTAAATTTTGGGTTTTTCTGGCTAATTTTTGGGTTTTATGGCTAATTTTTGAGATATATTGGCTAATTTTTGAGTTTTTCTGGCTAAATTTCGGGTTTTTCTGGATAATTTTTGAGGTTTTCTAGCTGATTTTCGAGTTTTTTGGGCTAATTTTTGGGTTTTTTTGGCTAATTTTTGAGTTTTTCTAGCTAATTTTTGAGTTTTTCTGGCTAGTTTTTGGGTTTTATGGCTTATTTTTGAGTTTGTCCAGCTATCTTTCGCGTTTTATAGCTAATTTTTGGGTTTTTATGGCTAATTTTTGGGTTTTATGGCTAATTTTTGAGTTTTTCTTGCTAAATTTTGGGTTTTTCTAGCTTATTTCTGGGTTTTATGGCTAGGTTTTGAGTTTTTCTAGCTAAATTTTGGGGTTTTCTGGCAAATTTTTGGGTTTTATGGCTAATTTTTGAGTTTTTCTGGCTAAATTTTGGGTTTGTCTGGCAAATTTTTGGGTTTTTCTGGCTAATTTTTGGGATTTATGGCTAATTTTTGAGAGGTTTTGGCTAATTTTTGAGTTTTTCTTGCTAAATTTTGGGTTTTTCTAGCTTATTTCTGGGTTTTATGGCTAGGTTTTGAGTTTTTCTAGCTAAATTTTGGGGTTTTCTGGCAAATTTTTGGGTTTTATGGCTAATTTTTGAGTTTTTCTGGCTAAATTTTGGGTTTGTCTGGCAAATTTTTGGGTTTTTCTGGCTTATTTTAGGGATTTATGGCTAATTTTTGAGAGGTTTTGGCTAATTTCTGAGTTTTTCTTGCTAAATTTTGGGTTTTTCTAGCTTATTTTTGGGTTTTATGGCTAGGTTTTGAGTTTTTCTAGCTAAATTTTGGGGTTTTCTGGCAAATTTTTGGGTTTCATGGCTAATTTTTGAGTTTTTCTGGCTAAATTTTGGGTTTTTCTGGCTAATTTTTGAGTTTTTCTTGCTAAATTTTGGGTTTTTCTGGCTAATTTTTGGGTTTTATGGCTAATTTTTGAGATATATTGGCTAATTTTTGAGTTTTTCTGGCTAAATTTTGGATTTTTCCGGATAATTTTTGAGGTTTTCTAGCTAATTTTCGAGTTTTTTGGGCTAATTTTTGGGTTTTTTGGCTAATTTTTGGGTTTTATGGCTAATCTTTGAGATTTTTTGGCTAATTTTTCAGTTTTTCTGGCTAAATTTTGGGTTTTTCTGGCTAATTTTTGGGTTTTATGGCAAATTTTTGAGTTTTTTTGGCTAATTTTTGAGTTTTTCTAGCTAATTTTTGAGTTTTTCTTTCTAGTTTTTGGGTTTTATAGCTAACTTTTTATTTTTGTGGCTAATTTTTGAGTTTTCCTGGCTAATTTCTGAGTTTTTCTGGCTAATTTTTGGGTTTCATTGCTAATTTTTGGGTTTTTCTGACAATTTTTGGGTTTTTATGGCTAATTTCTGAGTTTTTCTAGCTAATTTTTGAGTTTTTCTGGCTAATTTTTTGGTTTAATGGCTGGTTTTTGAGTTTTTTTAGCTAATTTTTTAGTTTTTATAGCTAATTTCCGAGTTTTTTTGGCTAATTTTTGGGTTTTATGGCTAATTGTCGGGTTTTTTTTACAATTTTTGGGTTTTTGTGGCTAATTTCTGAGTTTTCCTCGCTAATTTTTGAGATTTTCTAGCTAAATTTTGGGGTTTTCCGGCAAATTTTTGGGTTTTATGGCTAATTTTCGAGTTTTTCTGGCTAAATTTTGAGTTTTTCTTGCTAAATTTTGGGTTTTTCTGGCTAATTTTTGGGTTTTATGGCTAATTTTTGAGGTTTTCTAGCTAATTTTCGAGTTTTTTTGGCAAATTTTTGGGTTTTATGGCTAATTTTTGAGTTTTTCTAGCTAATTTTCGAGTTTTTTTGGCTAATTTTTGGGTTTTTCTGGCTAATTTTTGGGGTTTATGGCTAATCTTTGAGATTTTTTGGCTAATTTTTTAGTTTTTCTGGCTGAATTTTGGGTTTTTCTGGCTAATTTTTGGGTTTTATGGCTAATTTTTGAGTTTTTCTAGCTAAATTTTGGGTTTTTCTGGCTAATTTTTGGGTTTTATTGCTAATTTTTGGGTTTGTCTGGCAAATTTTTGGGTTTTTCTGGCTAATTTTTGGGATTTATGGCTAATTTTTGAGAGGTTTTGGCTAATTTTTGAGTTTTTCTTGCTAAATTTTGGGTTTTTCTAGCTTATTTTTGGGTTTTATGGCTAATCTTTGAGATTTTTTGGCTAATTTTTTAGTTTTTCTGGCTAAATTTTGGGTTTTTCTGGCTAATTTTTGGGTTTTATGGCAAATTTTTTAGTTTTTTTGGCTAATTTTTGAATTTTTCTAGCTAATTTTTGAGTTTTTCTGGCTAGTTTTTGGGTTTTATAGCTAACTTTTTATTTTTGTGGCTAATTGTTGAGTTTTTCTGGCTAAATTTTGGGTTTTTCTGGCTAATTTTTGGGATTTATGGCTAATCTTTGAGAGGTTTTGGCTAAGTTTTAAGGTTTTCTAGCTAAATTTTGGGTTTTTCTAGCTTATTTTTGGGTTTTTCTGGCTAATTTTTGAGTTTTTCTTGCTAAATTTTGGGTTTTTCTGGCTAATTTTTGGGTTTTATGGCTAATTTTTGAGATATATTGGCTAATTTTTGAGTTTTTCTGGCTAAATTTCGGGTTTTTCTGGATAATTTTTGAGGTTTTCTAGCTAATTTTCGAGTTTTTTCGGCTCATTTTTGGGTTTGTCTGGCAAATTTTTGGGTTTTTCTGGCTAATTTTTGGGATTTATGGCTAATTTTTGAGTTTTTCTGGCTAAATTTTGGGTTTGTCTGGCAAATTTTTGGGTTTTTCTGGCTTATTTTTGGGATTTATGGCTAATTTTTGAGAGGTTTTGGCTAATTTTTGAGTTTTTCTTGCTAAATTTTGGGTTTTTCTAGCTTATTTTTGGGTTTTATGGCTAGGTTTTGAGTTTTTCTAGCTAAATTTTGGGGTTTTCTGGCAAATTTTTGGGTTTCATGGCTAATTTTTGAGTTTTTCTGGCTAAATTTTGGGTTTTTCTAGCTTATTTCTGGGTTTTATGGCTAGGTTTTGAGTTTTTCTAGCTAAATTTTGGGGTTTTCTGGCAAATTTTTGGGTTTTATGGCTAATTTTTGAGTTTTTCTGGCTAAATTTTGGGTTTGTCTGGCAAATTTTTGGGTTTTTCTGGCTTATTTTTGGGATTTATGGCTAATTTTTGAGAGGTTTTGGCTAATTTTTGAGTTTTTCTTGCTAAATTTTGGGTTTTTCTAGCTTATTTTTGGGTTTTATGGCTAGGTTTTGAGTTTTTCTAGCTAAATTTTGGGGTTTTCTGGCAAATTTTTGGGTTTCATGGCTAATTTTTGAGTTTTTCTGGCTAAATTTTGGGTTTTTCTGGCTAATTTTTGAGTTTTTCTTGCTAAATTTTGGGTTTTTTTGGCTAATTTTTGGGTTTTATGGCTAATTTTTGAGATATATTGGCTAATTTTTGAGTTTTTCTGGCTAAATTTTGGATTTTTCCGGATAATTTTTGAGGTTTTCTAGCTAATTTTCGAGTTTTTTGGGCTAATTTTTGGGTTTTTTGGCTAATTTTTGGGTTTTATGGCTAATCTTTGAGATTTTTTGGCTAATTTTTCAGTTTTTCTGGCTAAATTTTGGGTTTTTCTGGCTAATTTTTGGGTTTTATGGCAAATTTTTGAGTTTTTTTGGCTAATTTTTGAGTTTTTCTAGCTAATTTTTGAGTTTTTCTTTCTAGTTTTTGGGTTTTATAGCTAACTTTTTATTTTTGTGGCTAATTTTTGAGTTTTCCTGGCTAATTTCTGAGTTTTTCTGGCTAATTTTTGGGTTTCATTGCTAATTTTTGGGTTTTTCTGACAATTTTTGGGTTTTTATGGCTAATTTCTGAGTTTTTCTAGCTAATTTTTGAGTTTTTCTGGCTAATTTTTTGGTTTAATGGCTAGTTTTTGAGTTTTTTTAGCTAATTTTTTAGTTTTTATAGCTAATTTCCGAGTTTTTTTGGCTAATTTTTGGGTTTTATGGCTAATTGTCGGGTTTTTTTTACAATTTTTGGGTTTTTGTGGCTAATTTCTGAGTTTTCCTCGCTAATTTTTGAGATTTTCTAGCTAAATTTTGGGGTTTTCCGGCAAATTTTTGGGTTTTATGGCTAATTTTCGAGTTTTTCTGGCTAAATTTTGAGTTTTTCTTGCTAAATTTTGGGTTTTTCTGGCTAATTTTTGGGTTTTATGGCTAATTTTTGAGGTTTTCTAGCTAATTTTCGAGTTTTTTTGGCAAATTTTTGGGTTTTATGGCTAATTTTTGAGTTTTTCTAGCTAATTTTCGAGTTTTTTTGGCTAATTTTTGGGTTTTTCTGGCTAATTTTTGGGGTTTATGGCTAATCTTTGAGATTTTTTGGCTAATTTGTTAGTTTTTCTGGCTGAATTTTGGGTTTTTCTGGCTAATTTTTGGGTTTTATGGCTAATTTTTGAGTTTTTCTAGCTAAATTTTGGGTTTTTCTGGCTAATTTTTGGGTTTTATTGCTAATTTTTGGGTTTGTCTGGCAAATTTTTGGGTTTTTCTGGCTAATTTTTGGGATTTATGGCTAATTTTTGAGAGGTTTTGGCTAATTTTTGAGTTTTTCTTGCTAAATTTTGGGTTTTTCTAGCTTATTTTTGGGTTTTATGGCTAATCTTTGAGATTTTTTGGCTAATTTTTTAGTTTTTCTGGCTAAATTTTGGGTTTTTCTGGCTAATTTTTGGGTTTTATGGCAAATTTTTTAGTTTTTTTGGCTAATTTTTGAATTTTTCTAGCTAATTTTTGAGTTTTTCTGGCTAGTTTTTGGGTTTTATAGCTAACTTTTTATTTTTGTGGCTAATTTTTGAGTTTTTCTGGCTAAATTTTGGGTTTTTCTGGCTAATTTTTGGGATTTATGGCTAATCTTTGAGAGGTTTTGGCTAAGTTTTAAGGTTTTCTAGCTAAATTTTGGGTTTTTCTAGCTTATTTTTGGGTTTTTCTGGCTAATTTTTGAGTTTTTCTTGCTAAATTTTGGGTTTTTCTGGCTAATTTTTGGGTTTTATGGCTAATTTTTGAGATATATTGGCTAATTTTTGAGTTTTTCTGGCTAAATTTCGGGTTTTTCTGGATAATTTTTGAGGTTTTCTAGCTAATTTTCGAGTTTTTTCGGCTCATTTTTGGGTTTGTCTGGCAAATTTTTGGGTTTTTCTGGCTAATTTTTGGGATTTATGGCTAATTTTTGAGTTTTTCTGGCTAAATTTTGGGTTTGTCTGGCAAATTTTTGGGTTTTTCTGGCTTATTTTTGGGATTTATGGCTAATTTTTGAGAGGTTTTGGCTAATTTTTGAGTTTTTCTTGCTAAATTTTGGGTTTTTCTAGCTTATTTTTGGGTTTTATGGCTAGGTTTTGAGTTTTTCTAGCTAAATTTTGGGGTGTTGGGGTTTTCTGGCAAATTTTTGGGTTTCATGGCTAATTTTTGAGTTTTTCTGGCTAAATTTTGGGTTTTTCTAGCTTATTTCTGTTTTTATGGCTAGGTTTTGAGTTTTTCTAGCTAAATTTTGGGATTTTCTGGCAAATTTTTGGGTTTTATGGCTAATTTTTGAGTTTTTCTGGCTAAATTTTGGGTTTGTCTGGCAAATTTTTGGGTTTTTCTGGCTTATTTTTGGGTTTTATGGCTAGGTTTTGAGTTTTTCTAGCTAAATTTTGGGGTTTTCTGGCAAATTTTTGGGTTTCATGGCTAATTTTTGAGTTTTTCTGGCTAAATTTTGGGTTTTTCTAGCTTATTTCTGGGTTTTATGGCTAGGTTTTGAGTTTTTCTAGCTAAATTTTGGGATTTTTCTGGCAAATTTTTGGGTTTTATGGCTAATTTTTGAGTTTTTCTGGCTAAATTTTGGGTTTGTCTGGCAAATTTTTGGGTTTTTCTGGCTTATTTTTGGGATTTATGGCTAATTTTTGAGAGGTTTTGGCTAATTTTTGAGTTTTTCTTGCTAAATTTTGGGTTTTTCTAGCTTATTTTTGGGTTTTATGGCTAGGTTTTGAGTTTTTCTAGCTAAATTTTGGGGTTTTCTGGCAAATTTTTGGGTTTCATGGCTAATTTTTGAGTTTTTCTGGCTAAATTTTGGGTTTTTCTGGCTAATTTTTGAGTTTTTCTTGCTAAATTTTGGGTTTTTCTGGCTAATTTTTGGGTTTTATGGCTAATTTTTGAGATATATTGGCTAATTTTTGAGTTTTTCTGGCTAAATTTTGGATTTTTCCGGATAATTTTTGAGGTTTTCTAGCTAATTTTCGAGTTTTTTGGGCTAATTTTTGGGTTTTTTGGCTAATTTTTGGGTTTTATGGCTAATCTTTGAGATTTTTTGGCTAATTTTTCAGTTTTTCTGGCTAAATTTTGGGTTTTTCTGGCTAATTTTTGGGTTTTATGGCAAATTTTTGAGTTTTTTTGGCTAATTTTTGAGTTTTTCTAGCTAATTTTTGAGTTTTTCTTTCTAGTTTTTGGGTTTTATAGCTAACTTTTTATTTTTGTGGCTAATTTTTGAGTTTTCCTGGCTAATTTCTGAGTTTTTCTGGCTAATTTTTGGGTTTCATTGCTAATTTTTGGGTTTTTCTGACAATTTTTGGGTTTTTATGGCTAATTTCTGAGTTTTTCTAGCTAATTTTTGAGTTTTTCTGGCTAATTTTTTGGTTTAATGGCTAGTTTTTGAGTTTTTTTAGCTAATTTTTTAGTTTTTATAGCTAATTTCCGAGTTTTTTTGGCTAATTTTTGGGTTTTATGGCTAATTGTCGGGTTTTTTTTACAATTTTTGGGTTTTTGTGGCTAATTTCTGAGTTTTCCTCGCTAATTTTTGAGATTTTCTAGCTAAATTTTGGGGTTTTCCGGCAAATTTTTGGGTTTTATGGCTAATTTTCGAGTTTTTCTGGCTAAATTTTGAGTTTTTCTTGCTAAATTTTGGGTTTTTCTGGCTAATTTTTGGGTTTTGTGGCTAATTTTTGAGGTTTTCTAGCTAATTTTCGAGTTTTTTTGGCAAATTTTTGGGTTTTATGGCTAATTTTTGAGTTTTTCTAGCTAATTTTCGAGTTTTTTTGGCTAATTTCTGGGTTTTTCTGGCTAATTTTTGGGGTTTATGGCTAATCTTTGAGATTTTTTGGCTAATTTTTTAGTTTTTCTGGCTGAATTTTGGGTTTTTCTGGCTAATTTTTGGGTTTTATGGCTAATTTTTGAGTTTTTCTAGCTAAATTTTGGGTTTTTCTGGCTAATTTTTGGGTTTTATTGCTAATTTTTGGGTTTGTCTGGCAAATTTTTGGGTTTTTCTGGCTAATTTTTGGGATTTATGGCTAATTTTTGAGAGGTTTTGGCTAATTTTTGAGTTTTTCTTGCTAAATTTTGGGTTTTTCTAGCTTATTTTTGGGTTTTATGGCTAGGTTTTGAGTTTTTCTAGCTAAATTTTGGGGTTTTCTGGCAAATTTTTGGGTTTTATGGCTAATTTTCGAGTTTTTCTGGCTAAATTTTGGGTTATTCTGGCTAATTTTTGAGTTTTTCTTGCTAAATTTTGGGTTTTTCTGGCTAATTTTTGGGTTTTATGGCTAATTTTTGAGATATATTGGCTAATTTTTGAGTTTTTCTGGCTAAATTTTGGGTTTTTCCGGATAATTTTTGAGGTTTTCTAGCTAATTTTCGAGTTTTTTGGGCTAATTTTTGGGTTTTTTGGCTAATTTTTGGGTTTTATGGCTAATCTTTGAGATTTTTTGGCTAATTTTTTAGTTTTTCTGGCTAAATTTTGGGTTTTTCTGGCTAATTTTTGGGTTTTATGGCAAATTTTTGAGTTTTTTTGGCTAATTTTTGAATTTTTCTAGCTAATTTTTGAGTTTTTCTGGCTAGTTTTTGGGTTTTATAGCTAACTTTTTATTTTTGTGGCTAATTTTTGAGTTTTTCTGGCTAATTTTTGAGTTTTTCTGGCTAATTTTTGGGTTTCATTGCTAATTTTTGGGTTTTTCTGACAATTTTTGGGTTTTTATGGCTAATTTCTGAGTTTTTCTAGCTAATTTTTGAGTTTTTCTGGCTTATTTTTTGGTTTAATGGCTAGTTTTTGAGTTTTTTTAGCTAATTTTTTAGTTTTTCTAGCTAATTTCCGAGTTTTTTTGGCTAATTTTTGGGTTTTATGGCTAATTGTCGGTTTTTTTGACAATTTTTGGGTTTTTGTGGCTAATTTCTGAGTTTTCCTCGCTAATTTTTGAGTTTTTCTAGCTAAATTTTGGGGTTTTCTGGCGAATTTTTGGGTTTTATGGCTGATTTTCGAGTTTTTCTGGCTAAATTTTGAGTTTTTCTTGCTAAATTTTGGGTTTTATTGCTAATTTTTGGGTTTGTCTGGCAAATTTTTGGGTTTTTCTGGCTAATTTTTGGGATTTATGGCTAGTTTTTGAGTTTTTCTGGCTAAATTTTGGGTTTGTCTGGCAAATTTTTGGGTTTTTCTGGCTTATTTTTGGGATTTATGGCTAATTTTTGAGAGGTTTTGGCTAATTTTTGAGTTTTTCTTGCTAAATTTTGGGTTTTTCTAGCTTATTTTTGGGTTTTATGGCTAGGTTTTGAGTTTTTCTAGCTAAATTTTGGGGTTTTCTGGCAAATTTTTGGGTTTTTCTGGCTAAATTTTGGGTTTTTCTAACTAATTTTTGAGTTTTTCTTGCTAAATTTTGGGTTCTTCTGGCTAATTTTTGGGTTTTATGGCTAATTTTTGAGATATATTGGCTAATTTTTGAGTTTTCCTGGCTAAATTTTGGATTTTTCGGATAATTTTTGAGGTTTTCTAGCTAATTTTCGAGTTTTTGGGTTTTATGGCAAATTTTTGAGTTTTTTTGGCTAATTTTTGGGTTTTATGGCTAATTTTTGAGTTTTTCTAGCTAAATTTTGGGTTTTTCTGGCTAATTTTTGGGTTTGTCTGGCAAATTTTTGGGTTTTTCTGGCTAATTTTTGGGATTTATGGCTAATTTTTGAGAGGTTTTGGCTAATTTTTGAGTTTTTCTTGCTAAATTTTGGTTTTTCTAGCTTATTTTTGGGTTTTATGGCTAGGTTTTGAGTTTTTCTAGCTAAATTTTGGGGTTTTCTGGCAAATTTTTGGGTTTTATGGCTAATTTTTGAGTTTTTTGGCTAAATTTTGGGTTTGTCTGGCTAATTTTTGGTTTTATGGCTAATTTTTGAGAGGTTTTGGCTAATTTTTGAGTTTTTCTAGCTAAATTTTCAGTTTTTCTGGCTAGTTTTTGGGTTTTATGGCTAATTTTTGAGGTTTTCTAGCTAATTTTCGAGTTTTTTGGCTAATTTTTGGGTTTTATGGCTAATTTTTGAGTTTTTCTAGCTAATTTTCGAGTTTTTTTGGCTAATTTTTGGGTTTTTCTGGCTAATTTTTGGGGTTTATGGCTAATCTTTGAGATTTTTTGGCTAATTTTTTAGTTTTTCTGGCTGAATTTTGGGTTTTTCTGGCTAATTTTTGGGTTTTATGGCAAATTTTTGAGTTTTTTTGGCTAATTTTTGGGTTTTATGGCTAATTTTTGAGTTTTTCTAACTAAATTTTGGGTTTTTCTGGCAAATTTTTGGGTTTTATTGCTAATTTTTGGGTTTGTCTGGCAAATTTTTGGGTTTTTCCGGCTAATTTTTGGGATTTATGGCTAATTTTTGAGAGGTTTTGGCTAATTTTTGAGTTTTTCTTGCTAAATTTTGGGTTTTTCTAGCTTATTTTTGGGTTTTATGGCTAGGTTTTGAGTTTTTCTAGCTAAATTTTGAGTTTTTCTGGCTAGTTTTTGGGTTTTATGGCTAATTTTTGAGGTTTTCTAGCTAATTTTCGAGTTTTTTTGGCTAATTTTTGGGTTTTATGGCTAATTTTTGAGTTTTTCTAGCTAATTTTCGAGTTTTTTTGGCTAATTTTTGGGTTTTTCTGGCTAATTTTTGGGGTTTATGGCTAATCTTTGAGATTTTTTGGCTAATTTTTTAGTTTTTCTGGCTGAATTTTGGGTTTTTCTGGCTAATTTTTGGGTTTTATGGCAAATTTTTGAGTTTTTTTGGCTAATTTTTGGGTTTTATGGCTAATTTTTGAGTTTTTCTAGCTAAATTTTGGGTTTTTCTGGCAAATTTTTGGGTTTTATTGCTAATTTTTGGGTTTGTCTGGCAAATTTTTGGGTTTTTCTGGCTAATTTTTGGGATTTATGGCTAATTTTTGAGAGGTTTTGGCTGATTTTTGAGTTTTTCTTGCTAAATTTTGGGTTTTTCTAGCTTATTTTTGGGTTTTATGGCTAGGTTTTGAGTTTTTCTAGCTAAATTTTGGGTTTTTCTAGCTTATTTTTGGGTTTTATGGCTAGGTTTTGAGTTTTTCTAGCTAAATTTTGGGATTTATGGCTAATTTTTGAGAGGTTTTGGCTAATTTTTGAGTTTTTCTTGCTAAATTTTGGGTTTTTCTAGCTTATTTCTGGGTTTTATGGCTAGGTTTTGAGTTTTTCTAGCTAAATTTTGGGGTTTTCTGGCAAATTTTTGGGTTTTATGGCTAATTTTTGAGTTTTTCTGGCTAAATTTTGGGTTTGTCTGGCAAATTTTTGGGTTTTTCTGGCTAATTTTTGGGATTTATGGCTAATTTTTGAGAGGTTTTGGCTAATTTTTGAGTTTTTCTAGCTAAATTTTGGGTTTTTCTAGCTTATTTTTGGGTTTTTCTGGCTAATTTTTGGGTTTTATGGCTAATTTTTGAGATATATTGGCTAATTTTTGGGTTTTTTGGCTAATTTTTGGGTTTTATGGCTAATCTTTGAGATTTTTTGGCTAATTTTTTAGTTTTTCTGGCTAAATTTTGGGTTTTTCTGGCTAATTTTTGGGTTTTATGGCAAATTTTTGAGTTTTTTTGGCTAATTTTTGAATTTTTCTAGCTAATTTTTGAGTTTTTCTGGCTAGTTTTTGGGTTTTATAGCTAACTTTTTATTTTTGTGGCTAATTTTTGAGTTTTTCTGGCTAATTTTTGAGTTTTTCTGGCTAATTTTTGGGTTTCATTGCTAATTTTTGGGTTTTTCTGACAATTTTTGGGTTTTTATGGCTAATTTCTGAGTTTTTCTAGCTAATTTTTGAGTTTTTCTGGCTTATTTTTTGGTTTAATGGCTAGTTTTTGAGTTTTTTTAGCTAATTTTTTAGTTTTTCTAGCTAATTTCCGAGTTTTTTTGGCTAATTTTTGGGTTTTATGGCTAATTGTCGGTTTTTTTGACAATTTTTGGGTTTTTGTGGCTAATTTCTGAGTTTTCCTCGCTAATTTTTGAGTTTTTCTAGCTAAATTTTGGGGTTTTCTGGCGAATTTTTGGGTTTTATGGCTGATTTTCGAGTTTTTCTGGCTAAATTTTGAGTTTTTCTTGCTAAATTTTGGGTTTTATTGCTAATTTTTGGGTTTGTCTGGCAAATTTTTGGGTTTTTCTGGCTAATTTTTGGGATTTATGGCTAGTTTTTGAGTTTTTCTGGCTAAATTTTGGGTTTGTCTGGCAAATTTTTGGGTTTTTCTGGCTTATTTTTGGGATTTATGGCTAATTTTTGAGAGGTTTTGGCTAATTTTTGAGTTTTTCTTGCTAAATTTTGGGTTTTTCTAGCTTATTTTTGGGTTTTATGGCTAGGTTTTGAGTTTTTCTAGCTAAATTTTGGGGTTTTCTGGCAAATTTTTGGGTTTTTCTGGCTAAATTTTGGGTTTTTCTAACTAATTTTTGAGTTTTTCTTGCTAAATTTTGGGTTCTTCTGGCTAATTTTTGGGTTTTATGGCTAATTTTTGAGATATATTGGCTAATTTTTGAGTTTTCCTGGCTAAATTTTGGATTTTTCCGGATAATTTTTGAGGTTTTCTAGCTAATTTTCGAGTTTTTGGGTTTTATGGCAAATTTTTGAGTTTTTTTGGCTAATTTTTGGGTTTTATGGCTAATTTTTGAGTTTTTCTAGCTAAATTTTGGGTTTTTCTGGCTAATTTTTGGGTTTGTCTGGCAAATTTTTGGGTTTTTCTGGCTAATTTTTGGGATTTATGGCTAATTTTTGAGAGGTTTTGGCTAATTTTTGAGTTTTTCTTGCTAATTTTTGGGTTTTTCTGGCTAATTTTTGGGGTTTATGGCTAATCTTTGAGATTTTTTGGCTAATTTTTTAGTTTTTCTGGCTGAATTTTGGGTTTTTCTGGCTAATTTTTGGGTTTTATGGCAAATTTTTGAGTTTTTTTGGCTAATTTTTGGGTTTTATGGCTAATTTTTGAGTTTTTCTAGCTAAATTTTGGGTTTTTCTGGCAAATTTTTGGGTTTTATTGCTAATTTTTGGGTTTGTCTGGCAAATTTTTGGGTTTTTCCGGCTAATTTTTGGGATTTATGGCTAATTTTTGAGAGGTTTTGGCTAATTTTTGAGTTTTTCTTGCTAAATTTTGGGTTTTTCTAGCTTATTTTTGGGTTTTATGGCTAGGTTTTGAGTTTTTCTAGCTAAATTTTGAGTTTTTCTGGCTAGTTTTTGGGTTTTATGGCTAATTTTTGAGGTTTTCTAGCTAATTTTCGAGTTTTTTTGGCTAATTTTTGGGTTTTATGGCTAATTTTTGAGTTTTTCTAGCTAATTTTCGAGTTTTTTTGGCTAATTTTTGGGTTTTTCTGGCTAATTGTTGGGGTTTATGGCTAATCTTTGAGATTTTTTGGCTAATTTTTTAGTTTTTCTGGCTGAATTTTGGGTTTTTCTGGCTAATTTTTGGGTTTCATTGCTAATTTTTGGGTTTTTCTGACAATTTTTGGGTTTTTATGGCTAATTTCTGAGTTTTTCTAGCTAATTTTTGAGTTTTTCTGGCTAATTTTTTGGTTTAATGGCTAGTTTTTGAGTTTTTTTAGCTAATTTTTTAGTTTTTATAGCTAATTTCCGAGTTTTTTTGGCTAATTTTTGGGTTTTATGGCTAATTGTCGGGTTTTTTTTACAATTTTTGGGTTTTTGTGGCTAATTTCTGAGTTTTCCTCGCTAATTTTTGAGATTTTCTAGCTAAATTTTGGGGTTTTCCGGCAAATTTTTGGGTTTTATGGCTAATTTTCGAGTTTTTCTGGCTAAATTTTGAGTTTTTCTTGCTAAATTTTGGGTTTTTCTGGCTAATTTTTGGGTTTTGTGGCTAATTTTTGAGGTTTTCTAGCTAATTTTCGAGTTTTTTTGGCAAATTTTTGGGTTTTATGGCTAATTTTTGAGTTTTTCTAGCTAATTTTCGAGTTTTTTTGGCTAATTTCTGGGTTTTTCTGGCTAATTTTTGGGGTTTATGGCTAATCTTTGAGATTTTTTGGCTAATTTTTTAGTTTTTCTGGCTGAATTTTGGGTTTTTCTGGCTAATTTTTGGGTTTTATGGCTAATTTTTGAGTTTTTCTAGCTAAATTTTGGGTTTTTCTGGCTAATTTTTGGGTTTTATTGCTAATTTTTGGGTTTGTCTGGCAAATTTTTGGGTTTTTCTGGCTAATTTTTGGGATTTATGGCTAATTTTTGAGAGGTTTTGGCTAATTTTTGAGTTTTTCTTGCTAAATTTTGGGTTTTTCTAGCTTATTTTTGGGTTTTATGGCTAGGTTTTGAGTTTTTCTAGCTAAATTTTGGGGTTTTCTGGCAAATTTTTGGGTTTTATGGCTAATTTTTGAGTTTTTCTGGCTAAATTTTGGGTTTTTCTGGCTAATTTTTGAGTTTTTCTTGCTAAATTTTGGGTTTTTCTGGCTAATTTTTGGGTTTTATGGCTAATTTTTGAGATATATTGGCTAATTTTTGAGTTTTTCTGGCTAAATTTTGGGTTTTTCCGGATAATTTTCGAGGTTTTCTAGCTAATTTTCGAGTTTTTTGGGCTAATTTTTGGGTTTTTTGGCTAATTTTTGGGTTTTATGGCTATTCTTTGAGATTTTTTGGCTAATTTTTTAGTTTTTCTGGCTAAATTTTGGGTTTTTCTGGCTAATTTTTGGGTTTTATGGCAAATTTTTGAGTTTTTTTGGCTAATTTTTGAATTTTTCTAGCTAATTTTTGAGTTTTTCTGGCTAGTTTTTGGGTTTTATAGCTAACTTTTTATTTTTGTGGCTAATTTTTGAGTTTTTCTGGCTAATTTTTGAGTTTTTCTGGCTAATTTTTGGGTTTCATTGCTAATTTTTGGGTTTTTCTGACAATTTTTGGGTTTTTATGGCTAATTTCTGAGTTTTTCTAGCTAATTTTTGAGTTTTTCTGGCTTATTTTTTGGTTTAATGGCTAGTTTTTGAGTTTTTTTAGCTAATTTTTTAGTTTTTCTAGCTAATTTCCGAGTTTTTTTGGCTAATTTTTGGGTTTTATGGCTAATTGTCGGTTTTTTTGACAATTTTTGGGTTTTTGTGGCTAATTTCTGAGTTTTCCTCGCTAATTTTTGAGTTTTTCTAGCTAAATTTTGGGGTTTTCTGGCGAATTTTTGGGTTTTATGGCTGATTTTCGAGTTTTTCTGGCTAAATTTTGAGTTTTTCTTGCTAAATTTTGGGTTTTATTGCTAATTTTTGGGTTTGTCTGGCAAATTTTTGGGTTTTTCTGGCTAATTTTTGGGATTTATGGCTAGTTTTTGAGTTTTTCTGGCTAAATTTTGGGTTTGTCTGGCAAATTTTTGGGTTTTTCTGGCTTATTTTTGGGATTTATGGCTAATTTTTGAGAGGTTTTGGCTAATTTTTGAGTTTTTCTTGCTAAATTTTGGGTTTTTCTAGCTTATTTTTGGGTTTTATGGCTAGGTTTTGAGTTTTTCTAGCTAAATTTTGGGGTTTTCTGGCAAATTTTTGGGTTTTTCTGGCTAAATTTTGGGTTTTTCTAACTAATTTTTGAGTTTTTCTTGCTAAATTTTGGGTTCTTCTGGCTAATTTTTGGGTTTTATGGCTAATTTTTGAGATATATTGGCTAATTTTTGAGTTTTCCTGGCTAAATTTTGGATTTTTCCGGATAATTTTCGAGGTTTTCTAGCTAATTTTCGAGTTTTTGGGTTTTATGGCAAATTTTTGAGTTTTTTTGGCTAATTTTTGGGTTTTATGGCTAATTTTTGAGTTTTTCTAGCTAAATTTTGGGTTTTTCTGGCTAATTTTTGGGTTTGTCTGGCAAATTTTTGGGTTTTTCTGGCTAATTTTTGGGATTTATGGCTAATTTTTGAGAGGTTTTGGCTAATTTTTGAGTTTTTCTTGCTAAATTTTGGGTTTTTCTAGCTTATTTTTGGGTTTTATGGCTAGGTTTTGAGTTTTTCTAGCTAAATTTTGGGGTTTTCTGGCAAATTTTTGGGTTTTATGGCTAATTTTTGAGTTTTTTGGCTAAATTTTGGGTTTGTCTGGCTAATTTTTGGTTTTATGGCTAATTTTTGAGAGGTTTTGGCTAATTTTTGAGTTTTTCTAGCTAAATTTTCAGTTTTTCTGGCTAGTTTTTGGGTTTTATGGCTAATTTTTGAGGTTTTCTAGCTAATTTTCGAGTTTTTTTGGCTAATTTTTGGGTTTTATGGCTAATTTTTGAGTTTTTCTAGCTAATTTTCGAGTTTTTTTGGCTAATTTTTGGGTTTTTCTGGCTAATTTTTGGGGTTTATGGCTAATCTTTGAGATTTTTTGGCTAATTTTTTAGTTTTTCTGGCTGAATTTTGGGTTTTTCTGGCTAATTTTTGGGTTTTATGGCAAATTTTTGAGTTTTTTTGGCTAATTTTTGGGTTTTATGGCTAATTTTTGAGTTTTTCTAGCTAAATTTTGGGTTTTTCTGGCAAATTTTTGGGTTTTATTGCTAATTTTTGGGTTTGTCTGGCAAATTTTTGGGTTTTTCCGGCTAATTTTTGGGATTTATGGCTAATTTTTGAGAGGTTTTGGCTAATTTTTGAGTTTTTCTTGCTAAATTTTGGGTTTTTCTAGCTTATTTTTGGGTTTTATGGCTAGGTTTTGAGTTTTTCTAGCTAAATTTTGAGTTTTTCTGGCTAGTTTTTGGGTTTTATGGCTAATTTTTGAGGTTTTCTAGCTAATTTTCGAGTTTTTTTGGCTAATTTTTGGGTTTTATGGCTAATTTTTGAGTTTTTCTAGCTAATTTTCGAGTTTTTTTGGCTAATTTTTGGGTTTTTCTGGCTAATTTTTGGGGTTTATGGCTAATCTTTGAGATTTTTTGGCTAATTTTTTAGTTTTTCTGGCTGAATTTTGGGTTTTTCTGGCTAATTTTTGGGTTTTATGGCAAATTTTTGAGTTTTTTTGGCTAATTTTTGGGTTTTATGGCTAATTTTTGAGTTTTTCTAGCTAAATTTTGGGTTTTTCTGGCAAATTTTTGGGTTTTATTGCTAATTTTTGGGTTTGTCTGGCAAATTTTTGGGTTTTTCTGGCTAATTTTTGGGATTTATGGCTAATTTTTGAGAGGTTTTGGCTGATTTTTGAGTTTTTCTTGCTAAATTTTGGGTTTTTCTAGCTTATTTTTGGGTTTTATGGCTAGGTTTTGAGTTTTTCTAGCTAAATTTTGGGTTTTTCTAGCTTATTTTTGGGTTTTATGGCTA
Organism: Diorhabda elongata; assembly: GCA_026230145.1. NCBI lineage: Eukaryota > Metazoa > Arthropoda > Insecta > Coleoptera > Chrysomelidae > Diorhabda > Diorhabda elongata. Next base: position 53,501 of record JAOVVJ010000024.1, read on the forward strand.
GGTTTTGAGTTTTTCTAGCTAAATTTTGGGGTTTTCTGGCAAATTTTTGGATTTTATGGCTAATTTTTGAGTTTTTCTGGCTAAATTTTGGGATTTATGGCTAATTTTTGAGAGGTTTTGGCTAATTTTTGAGTTTTTCTTGCTAAATTTTGGGTTTTTCTAGCTTATTTCTGGGTTTTATGGCTAGGTTTTGAGTTTTTCTAGCTAAATTTTGGGGTTTTCTGGCAAATTTTTGGGTTTTATGGCTAATTTTTGAGTTTTTCTGGCTAAATTTTGGGTTTGTCTGGCAAATTTTTGGGTTTTTCTGGCTAATTTTTGGGATTTATGGCTAATTTTTGAGAGGTTTTGGCTAATTTTTGAGTTTTTCTAGCTAAATTTTGGGTTTTTCTAGCTTATTTTTGGGTTTTTCTGGCTAATTTTTGGGTTTTATGGCTAATTTTTGAGATATATTGGCTAATTTTTGAGTTTTTCTGGCTAAATTTCGGGTTTTTCTGGATAATTTTTGAGGTTTTCTAGCTAATTTTCGAGTTTTTAGGGCTAATTTTTGGGTTTTTTTGGCTAATTTTTGAGTTTTTCTAGCTAATTTTCGAGTTTTTTTGGCTAATTTTTGGGTTTTCCTGGCTAATTTTTGGGTTTTATGGCTAATCTTTCGCGTTTTATAGCTAATTTTTGGGTTTTTATGGCTAATTTTTGGGTTTTATGGCTAATTTTTGAGTTTTTCTTGCTAAATTTTGGGTTTTTCTAGCTTATTTCTGGGTTTTATTTTATAGCTAACTTTTTATTTTTGTGGCTAATTTTTGAGTTTTTCTGGCTAAATTTTGGGTTTGTCTGGCAAATTTTTGGGTTTTTCTGGCTAATTTCTGGGTTTTATTGCTAATTTTTGAGTTTTTCCAACTAATTCTTGGGTTTTATAGCTAATTCTTGTATTTTTGTGGCTAACTTTTGTATTTTTGTGGCTAATTTCTGAGTTTTCCTAGCTAATTTTTGAGTTTTTCTAGCTGAATTTCGAGTTTTTCTGGCAAATTTTTGGGTTTTTGTGGCTAATTTCTGAGTTTTCCTAGCTAATTTTTGAGTTTTTCTGGCTAATTTTTGGGTTTTTCTGGCAAATTTTCGGGTTTTATGGCTAACTTTTTCATTTTTCCTAGCTAATTGTTTTTTTCTGACTAATTGTTGGGTTTCATGGCTGATTTTTGAGTTTTTTTGGCTAATTTTTGGGTTTTTCTAGCTAATTTTTGAGTTTTTCTGGCTAATTTTTGGGTTTTATGACTAATTTTCGAGTTTTTTCAGCTACTTTCTGAGTTTTTCTGTGTGATTTTTGGGTTTTATGGCTAATTTTTGGGTTTTTCTGGCTATAAAACCTAAAAATTAGTTAGAAAAACTCAAAGATTAGCCATAAAAACCCAAAAATTAGCCATAAAACTCAAAAATTAGCCAGAAAACCCAAAATTTAGCTAGAAAAACTTTTTTGAGTTTTTATGGCTGATTTTTAAGTTTTTCTAGCTATCTTTCGCGTTTTATAGCTAATTTTTGGGTTTTTATGGGTAATTTTTAAGTTTTTCTGGCTAAATTTTGGGTTTTTCTGGCAAATTTTCGGGTTTTATGGCTAACTTTTTCATTTTTCCTAGCTAATTGTTATTTTCTGACTAATTGTTGGGTTTCATGGCTGATTTTTGAGTTTTTTTGGCTAATTTTTGGGTTTTTCTAGCTAATTTTTGAGTTTTTCTGGCTAATTTTTGGGTTTTATGACTAATTTTCGAGTTTTTTCAGCTACTTTCTGAGTTTTTCTGTGTGATTTTTGGGTTTTATGGCTAATTTTCGGGTTTTTCTGGCTATAAAACCTAAAAATTAGTTAGAAAAACTCAAAGATTAGCCATAAAAACCCAAAAATTAGCCATAAAACTCAAAAATTAGCCAGAAAACCCAAAATTTAGCTAGAAAAACTTTTTTGAGTTTTTATGGCTGATTTTTGAGTTTTTCTAGCTATCTTTCGCGTTTTATGGCTAATTTTTGGGTTTTATGACTAATTTCTGGGTTTTTTTGGCTAATTTCTGGAATTTTCTAGCTAATTCTTGAGTTTTTCTAGCTAAATTTTTGGGTTTTTCTGGCAAATTTTTGGGTTTTATGGCCAATTTTTTAAATTTTCTGGCTGAATTTTGGGTTTTCTTGGTTAATTTTTGAGTTATTCTTGGTAAATTTTGGGTTTTTCCCGCTAATTTTTGGGCTTTATGGCTAATTTTTAAGATTTATTGGCTAATTTTTGAGTTTTTCTGGCTAATTTTTGGGTTTTTCTGGTAAATTTTTGGGTTTTATGGCTAAGTTTTGAATGTTTTCGGCTAATTTTTGATTTTTTGTAGCTAATTTTTGAGTTTTTCTGACTAATTTTTGGGTTTTATGGCTAATTTTTGAGTTTTTCTAACTAATTCTTGGGTTTTATAGCTAATTTCTGAGTTTTTCTACCTAATTTTTGAGTTTTTCTAGCTAAATTTTGGGTTTTTCTGGCCAATATTCGGGTTCTATGGCTAATTTTTGAGATTTTTTGGCTAATTTTTGGGTTTTTCTAGCTAATTTTTGAGTTTTTCTGGCTAATTTTTGGGTTTTATAACTAGATTTCGAGTTTTTCTGGCTATAAAACCTAAAAATTAGTTAGAAAAACTCGAAGATTGGTCATAAAAACCCAAAAATTAGCCAGAAAAACCCAAAATTTGGCTAGAAAAACTTTTTTGAGTTTTTATGGCAAATTTTTGAGTTTTTCCATTTATCTTTCGCGTTTTATAGCTAACTTTTGGGTTTTTCCAGCTAATTTTCGAGTTTTTCTGGCTAATTTCTGGGTTTTTCTGGCTAATTTTTGGGTTTTATGACTAATTTCTGGGTTTTTTTGGCTAATTTTTGAGTTTTTGTAGGTAATTTTTGAGTTTTTCTGGCTACTTTTTGGGTTTTATGGCTAATTTTTGAGTTTTTCTAACTAATTCTTGGGTTTTATAGCTAATTCTTGTATTTTTGTGGCTAACTCTTTTATTTTTGTGGCTAATTTTTGAGTTTCTCTAGCTAATTTTTGGGTTTTTATAGCTAATTTCTGAAATTTTCTAGCTAATTTTTGAGTTTTCCTAGCTAAATTTTGGGTTTTTCTGGCAAATTTTTGGGTTTTATGGCTAATTTTTTAAATTTTCTGGCTGAATTTTGGGTTTTCCTGGTTAATTTTTGAGTTTTTCTTGCTAAATTTTGGGTTTTTATGGCTAACTTTTGGGTTTTATGGCTAATTTTTAAGATTTATTGGCTAATTTTTGAGTTTTTCTGGCTAAATTTTGGGTTTTTCTGGCAAATTTTTGTGTTGTATGGCTAACTTTTGAGTTTTTCTAGCTGAATTTTGGGTTTTCCTGGCTAATTTCTGAGTTTTTCTTGCTAAATTTTGGGTTTTTCTGGCTAATTTGTGGGTTTTATGGCTGATTTTTAAGATTTATTGGCTAATTTTTGAGTTTTTCTGGCTAAATTTTGGGTTTTTCTGGCTAATTTTTGGGTTTTATGACTAATTTCTGGGTTTTTTTGGCTAATTTTTAAGATTTATTGGCTAATTTTTGAGTTTTTCTGGCTAAATTTTGGGTTTTTCTGGCTAACTTTTGAGTTTTATGACTAATTTCTGGGTTTTTATGGCTAATTTTTGAGTTTTTCTGGCTAAATTTTGGGTTTTTCTGGCTAATTTTTGGGTTTTATGGCTGATTTTTAAGAGTTATTGGCTAATTTTTGAGTTTTTCTGGCTAAATTTTGGGTTTTTCAGGCTAATTTTCGGGTTTTATGACTAATTTCTGGGTTTTTTTGGCTAATTTTTGAGTTTCTGTAGCTAATTTTTGAGTTTTTCTGGCTACTTTTTGGGTTTTATGGCTAATTTTTGAGTTTTTCTAACTAATTCTTGGGTTTTATAGCTAATTCTTGTATTTTTGTGGCTAACTCTTTTATTTTTGTGGCTAATTTTTGAGTTTCTCTAGCTAATTTTTGGGTTTTCATAGCTAATTTCTGGAATTTTCTAGCAAATTTTTGAGTTTTTCTAGCTAAATTTTGGGTTTTTCTGGCAAATTTTTGGGTTTTATGGCTAATTTTTTAAATTTTCTGGCAGAATTTTGGGTTTTCCTGGTTAATTTTTTAAATTTTCTGGCTGAATTTTGGGTTTTCCTGGTTAATTTTTGAGTTTTTTTTGCTAAATTTTGCGTTTTTCCGGCTAATTTTTGGGCTTTATGGCTAATTTTTAAGATTTATTGGCTAATTTTTGAGTTTTTCTGGCTAATTTTTGGGTTTAATGACTAATTTTTGGGTTTTTTGGCTAATTTTTGGGTTTTTCTGGCTAAATTTTGGGTTTTTCTGCCTAATATTTGGGTTTTATGGCTAATTTTCGAGTTTTTCTAGATAATTTTTGAGTTTTTTTGGCTAATTTCTGGGGTTTTCTGGTTGATTTTTGGGTTTTATGGCTAATTTTTGAATTTTTTTGGCTAATTTTTGAGTTTTTGTAGCTAATTTTTGAGTTTTTCTGGCAAATTTTTGGGTTTTATGGCTAATTTTTTAAATTTTCTGGCAGAATTTTGGGTTTTCCTGGTTAATTTTTGAGTTTTTTTTGCTAAATTTTGCGTTTTTTCCGGCTAATTTTTGGGCTTTATGGCTAATTTTTAAGATTTATTGGCTAATTTATGAGTTTTTCTGGCTAAATTTTGGGTTTTTCTGGCTAATTTTTGGGTTTAATGACTAATTTTTGGGTTTTTTTGGCTAATTTTTGAGTTTTTCTGGCTAATTTTTGGGTTTTATGGCTAATTTTCGAGTTTTTCTAGCTCATTTTTGAGTTTTTTCGCCTGATTTCTGGGTTTTATGGCTAATTTTTGGGTTTTTCTGACAATTTTTTGGTTTTTGTGGCTAATTTCTGAGTTTTCCTAGCTAATTTTTGAGTTTTTCTAGCTAAATTTTGGGTTTTTCTGGAAAATTTTTGGGTTTTATGGCTAATTTTTTTATTTTATCTAGCTAATTTTTTTTCTGGCTAATTTTTGGGTCTCATGGCTAATTTTTGAGTTTTTTTGGCTAATTTTTGGGTTTTTCTAGCTCATTTTTGAGTTTTTCTGGCTATTTTTTGTGTTTTATGACTAATTTTCGAGTTTTTCCAGCTAATTTTTGAGTTTTTTCGTCTGATTTCTGGGTTTTATGGCTAATTTTTGGGTTTTTCTGACAATTTTTTGGATTTTGTGGCTAATTTCTGAGTTTTCCTAGCTAATTTTTGAGTTTTTCTAGCTAAATTTTGGGTTTTTCTGGCAAATTTTCGGGTTTTATGGCTAACTTTTTCATTTTTCCTAGCTAATTGTTTTTTTCTGACTAATTGTTGGGTTTCATGGCTGATTTTTGAGTTTTTTTGGCTAATTTTTGGGTTTTTCTAGCTAATTTTTGAGTTTTTCTGGCTAATTTTTGGGTTTTATGACTAATTTTCGAGTTTTTTTCAGCTACTTTCTGAGTTTTTCTGTGTGATTTTTGGGTTTTATGGCTAATTTTTGGGTTTTTCTGGCTATAAAACCTAAAAATTAGTTAGAAAAACTCAAAGATTAGCCATAAAAACCCAAAAATTAGCCATAAAACTCAAAAATTAGCCAGAAAACCCAAAATTTAGCTAGAAAAACTTTTTTGAGTTTTTATGGCTGATTTTTGAGTTTTTCTAGCTATTTTTCGCGTTTTATAGCTAATTTTTGGGTTTTTATGGGTAATTTTTAAGTTTTTCTGGCTAAATTTTGGGTTTTTCTGGCTAATTTTTGGGTTTTATTGCTAATTTTTGGGTTTGTCTGGCTAAATTTTTGGGTTTTTCTGGCTAATTTCTGGGTTTTATTGCTAATTTTTGAGTTTTTCTAACTAATTCTTGGGTTTTATAGCTAATTCTTGTATTTTTGTGGCTAACTTTTGTATTTTTGTGGCTAATTTCTGAGTTTTCCTAGCTAATTTTTGAGTTTTTCTAGCTGAATTTCGAGTTTTTCTGGCAAATTTTTGGGTTTTTGTGGCTAATTTCTGAGTTTTCCTAGCTAATTTTTGAGTTTTTCTGGCTAATTTTTGGGTTTTTCTGGCAAATTTTTGGGTTTTTGTGGCTAATTTCTGAGTTTTCCTAGCTAATTTTTGAGTTTTTCTGGCAAATTTTTGGGTTTTTCTGGCAAATTTTTGGGTTTTATGGCTGACTTTTGTGTTTTTCTGGCTGAATTTTGGGTTTTCCTGGATAATTTTTGAGTTTTTCTTGCTAAATTTTGGGTTTTTCTGGCTAATTTTTGGGTTTTATGGCTAATTTTTAAGATTTATTGGCTAATTTTTGAGCTTTTCTGGCTAAATTTTGGGTTTTTCTGGCAAATTTTTGGGTTTTCTGGCTAACTTTTGAGTTTTTCTGGCTGAATTTTGGGTTTTCCTGGCTAATTTTTGAGTTTTTCTTGCTAAATTTTGGGTTTTTCTGGCTAATTTTTGGGTTTTATGGCTGATTTTTAAGATTTATTGGCTAATTTTCGAGTTTTTCTGGCTAAATTTTGGGTTTTTCTGGCTAATTTTTGGGTTTTATGACTAATTTCTGGGTTTTTTGGCTAATTTTTAAGATTTATTGGCTAATTTTCGAGTTTTTCTGGCTAAATTTTGGGTTTTTCTGGCTAATTTTTGGGTTTTTCTGGCAAATTTTTGGGTTTTCTGGCTAACTTTTGAGTTTTTCTGGCTGAATTTTGGGTTTTCCTGGCTAATTTTTGAGTTTTTCTTGCTAAATTTTGGGTTTTTCTGGCTAATTTTTGGGTTTTATGGCTGATTTTTAAGATTTATTGGCTAATTTTTGAGTTTTTCTGGCTAAATTTTGGGTTTTTCTGGCTAATTTTTGGGTTTTATGACTAATTTCTGGGTTTTTTTGGCTAATTTTTGAGATTTATTGGCTAATTTTTGAGTTTTTCTGGCTAAATTTTGGGTTTTTCTGGCTAATTTTTGGGTTTTATGACTAATTTCTGGGTTTTTTTGGCTAATTTTTGAGTTTTCCTAACTAATTCTTGGGTTTTATAGCTAATTCTTGTATTTTTGTGGCTAACTCTTGTATTTTTGTGGCTAATTTTTGAGTTTCTCTAGCTAATTTTTGGGTTTTTATAGCTAATTTCTGGAATTTTCTAGCTAATTCTTGAGTTTTTCTAGCTAAATTTTTGGGTTTTTCTGGCAAATTTTTGGGTTTTATGGCTAATTTTTTAGATTTTCTGGCTGAATTTTGGGTTTTCTTGGTTAATTTTTGAGTTTTTCTTGCTAAATTTTGGGTTTTTCCCGCTAATTTTTGGGCTTTATGGCTAATTTTTAAGATTTATTGGCTAATTTTTGAGTTTTTCTGGCTAAATTTTGGGTTTTTATGGCTAATTTTTGGGTTTATTGACTAAATTTTGGGTTTTTCTGCCTAATATTTGGGTTTTTCTGGCTAAATTTTGGGTTTTTCCGGCTAATTTTTGGGCTTTATGGCTAATTTTTAAGATTTATTGGCTAATTTTTGGGTTTTTCTGGTAAATTTTTGGGTTTTATGGCTAAGTTTTGAATGTTTTCGGCTAATTTTTGATTTTTTGTAGCTAATTTTTGAGTTTTTCTGACTAATTTTTGGGTTTTATGGCTAATTTTTGAGTTTTTCTAACTAATTCTTGGGTTTTATAGCTAATTTCTGAGTTTTTCTACCTAATTTTTGAGTTTTTCTAGCTAAATTTTGGGTTTTTCTGGCCAATATTCGGGTTCTATGGCTAATTTTTGAGATTTTTTGGCTAATTTTTGGGTTTTTCTAGCTAATTTTTGAGTTTTTCTGGCTAATTTTTGGGTTTTATGACTAGATTTCGAGTTTTTCTGGCTATAAAACCTAAAAATTAGTTAGAAAAACTCGAAGATTGGTCATAAAAACCCAAAAATTAGCCAGAAAAACCCAAAATTTGGCTAGAAAAACTTTTTTGAGTTTTTATGGCAAATTTTTGAGTTTTTCCATTTATCTTTCGCGTTTTATAGCTAACTTTTGGGTTTTTCCAGCTAATTTTCGAGTTTTTCTGGCTAATTTCTGGGTTTTTCTGGCTAATTTTTGGGTTTTATGACTAATTTCTGGGTTTTTTTTGGCTAATTTTTGAGTTTTTGTGGCTACTTTTTGGGTTTTATGGCTAATTTTTGAGTTTTTCTAACTAATTCTTGGGTTTTATAGCTAATTCTTGTATTTTTGTGGCTAACTCTTTTATTTTTGTGGCTAATTTTTGAGTTTCTCTAGCTAATTTTTGGGTTTTTATAGCTAATTTCTGAAATTTTCTAGCTAATTTTTGAGTTTTCCTAGCTAAATTTTGGGTTTTTCTGGCAAATTTTTGGGTTTTATGGCTAATTTTTTAAATTTTCTGGCTGAATTTTGGGTTTTCCTGGTTAATTTTTGAAATTTTCTTGCTAAACTTTGGGTTTTTATGGCTAATTTTTGGGTTTTATGGCTAATTTTTAAGATTTATTGGCTAATTTTTGAGTTTTTCTGGCTAAATTTTGGGTTTTTCTGGTAAATTTTTGTGTTGTATGGCTAACTTTTGAGTTTTTCTAGCTGAATTTTGGGTTTTCCTGGCTAATTTCTGAGTTTTTCTTGCTAAATTTTGGGTTTTTCTGGCTAATTTGTGGGTTTTATGGCTGATTTTTAAGATTTATTGGCTAATTTTTGAGTTTTTCTGGCTAAATTTTGGGTTTTTCTGGCTAATTTTTGGGTTTTATGACTAATTTCTGGGTTTTTTTGGCTAATTTTTAAGATTTATTGGCTAATTTTTGAGTTTTTCTGGCTAAATTTTGGGTTTTTCTGGCTAATTTTTGAGTTTTATGACTAATTTCTGGGTTTTTATGGCTAATTTTTGAGTTTTTCTGGCTAAATTTTGGGTTTTTCTGGCTAATTTTTGGGTTTTATGGCTGATTTTTAAGAGTTATTGGCTAATTTTTGAGTTTTTCTGGCTAAATTTTGGGTTTTTCAGGCTAATTTTTGGGTTTTATGACTAATTTTTGGGTTTTTTTGGCTAATTTTTGAGTTTCTGTAGCTAATTTTTGAGTTCTTCTGGCTACTTTTTGGGTTTTATGGCTAATTTTTGAGTTTTTCTAACTAATTCTTGGGTTTTATAGCTAATTCTTGTATTTTTGTGGCTAACTCTTTTATTTTTGTGGCTAATTTTTGAGTTTCTCTAGCTAATTTTTGGGTTTTCATAGCTAATTTCTGGAATTTTCTAACAAATTTTTGAGTTTTTCTAGCTAAATTTTGGGTTTTTCTGGCAAATTTTTGGGTTTTATGGCTAATTTTTTAAATTTTCTGGCAGAATTTTGGGTTTTCCTGGTTAATTTTTTAAATTTTCTGGCTGAATTTTGGGTTTTCCTGGTTAATTTTTGAGTTTTTTTTGCTAAATTTTGCGTTTTTCCGGCTAATTTTTGGGCTTTATGGCTAATTTTTAAGATTTATTGGCTAATTTTTGAGTTTTTCTGGCTAAATTTTGGGTTTTTCTGGCTAATTTTTGGGTTTAATGACTAATTTTTGGGTTTTTTGGCTAATTTTTGAGTTTTTCTGGCTAAATTTTGGGTTTTTCTGCCTAATATTTGGGTTTTATGGCTAATTTTCGAGTTTTTCTAGATAATTTTTGAGTTTTTTTGGCTAATTTCTGGGGTTTTCTGGTTGATTTTTGGGTTTTATGGCTAATTTTTGAATTTTTTTGGCTAATTTTTGAGTTTTTGTAGCTAATTTTTGAGTTTTTCTGGCTACTTTTTGGGTTTTATGGCTAATTTTTGAGTTTTTCTAAATAATTCTTGGGTTTTATAGCTAATTCTTGTATTTTTGTGGCTAACTCTTGTATTTTTGTGGCTAATTTTTGAGTTTCTCTAGCTAATTTTTGGGTTTTTATAGCTAATTTCTGAAATTTTCTAGCTAATTTTTGAGTTTTTCTAGCTAAATTTTGGGTTTTTCTGGCAAATTTTTGGGTTTTATGGCTAACTTTTTAAATTTTCTGGCTGAATTTTGGGTTTTCCTGGTTAATTTTTGAGTTTTTCTTGCTAAATTTTGGGTTTTTCCGGCTAATTTTTGGGCTTTATGGCTAATTTTTAAGATTTATTGGCTAATTTTTGAGTTTTTCTGGCTAAATTTTGGGTTTTTCTGCCTAATATTTGGGTTTTATGGCTAATTTTTGAGTTTTTCTAGATAATTTTTGAGTTTTTTTGGCTAATTTCTGAGTTTTTCTGTGTGATTTTTGGGTTTTATGGCTAATTTTTGGGTTTTTCTAGCTTATTTTTGGGTTTTATGGCTAGTTTTTGAGTTTTTCCAGCTGATTTTTGAGTTTTTCTGGCCAATTTTTGGGTTTTATGGATAATTTTTGAATTGTTCTAGCTAATTTTTGAGTTTTTTGTCTAATTTTTGGTTTTATGGCTAATTTTTGGGTTTTTCTGACAATTTTTGGGTTTTTGTGGCTATTTTCTGAGTTTTCCTAGCTAATTTTTGAGTTTTTCTAGCTAAATTTTAAGTTTTTCTGGCTAATTTTTGGGTTTTATGACTAATTTCTGGGTTTTTTTGGCTAATTTTTAAGATATATTGGCTAATTTTTGAGTTTTTCTGGCTGAATTTTGGGTTTTTCTGGCTAATTTTTGAGTTTTATGACTAATTTCTGGGTTTTTTTGGCTAATTTTTGAGTTTTTCTGGCTAAATTTTGGGTTTTTCTGGCTAATTTTTGGGTTTTATGACTAATTTCTGGGTTTTTTTGGCTAATTTTTGAGTTTTCCTAACTAATTCTTGGGTTTTATAGCTAATTCTTGTATTTTTGTGGCTAACTCTTGTATTTTTGTGGCTAATTTTTGAGTTTCTCTAGCTAATTTTTGGGTTTTTATAGCTAATTTCTGGAATTTTCTAGCTAATTCTTGAGTTTTTCCAGCTAAATTTTTGGGTTTTTCTGGCAAATTTTTGGGTTTTATGGCTAATTTTTTAAATTTTCTGGCTGAATTTTGGGTTTTCCTGGTTAATTTTTGAGTTTTTCTTGCTAAATTTTGGGTTTTTCCCGCTAATTTTTGGGCTTTATGGCTAATTTTTAAGATTTATTGGCTAATTTTTGAGTTTTTCTGGCTAAATTTTGGGTTTTTCTGGCTAATTTTTGGGTTTAATGACTAAATTTTGGGTTTTTCTGCCTAATATTTGGGTTTTTCTGGCTAAATTTTGGGTTTTTCCGGCTAATTTTTGGGCTTTATGGCTAATTTTTAAGATTTATTGGCTAATTTTGGAGTTTTTCTGGCTAATTTTTGGGTTTTTCTGGTAAATTTTTGGGTTTTATGGCTAAGTTTTGAATGTTTTCGGCTAATTTTTGATTTTTTGTAGCTAATTTTTGAGTTTTTCTGACTAATTTTTGGGTTTTATGGCTAATTTTTGAGTTTTTCTAACTAATTCTTGGGTTTTATAGCTAATTTCTGAGTTTTTCTACCTAATTTTTGAGTTTTTCTAGCTAAATTTTGGGTTTTTCTGGCCAATTTTTGGGTTCTATGGCTAATTTTTGAGATTTTTTGGCTAATTTTTGGGTTTTTCTAGCTAATTTTTGAGTTTTTCTGGCTAATTTTTGGGTTTTATGACTAGATTTCGAGTTTTTCTGGCTATAAAACCTAAAAATTAGTTAGAAAAACTCGAAGATTGGTCATAAAAACCCAAAAATTAGCCAGAAAAACCCAAAATTTGGCTAGAAAAACTTTTTTGAGTTTTTATGGCAAATTTTTGAGTTTTTCCATTTATCTTTCGCGTTTTATAGCTAACTTTTGGGTTTTTCCAGCTAATTTTCGAGTTTTTCTGGCTAATTTCTGGGTTTTTCTGGCTAATATTTGGGTTTTATGACTAATTTCTGGGTTTTTTTGGCTAATTTTCGAGTTTTTGTAGCTAATTTTTGAGTTTTTCTGGCTACTTTTTGGGTTTTATGGCTAATTTTTGAGTTTTTCTAACTAATTCTTGGGTTTTATAGCTAAATCTTGTATTTTTGTGGCTAACTCTTTTATTTTTGTGGCTAATTTTTGAGTTTCTCCAGCTAATTTTTGGGTTTTTATAGCTAATTTCTGAAATTTTCTAGCTAATTTTTGAGTTTTCCTAGCTAAATTTTGGGTTTTTCTGGCAAATTTTTGGGTTTTATGGCTAATTTTTTAAATTTTCTGGCTGAATTTTGGGTTTTCCTGGTTAATTTTTGAGTTTTTCTTGCTAAATTTTGGGTTTTTATGGCTAATTTTTGGGTTTTATGGCTAATTTTTAAGATTTATTGGCTAATTTTTGAGTTTTTCTGGCTAAATTTTGGGTTTTTCTGGCAAATTTTTGGGTTGTATGGCTAACTTTTGAGTTTTTCTAGCTGAATTTTGGGTTTTCCTGGCTAATTTCTGAGTTTTTCTTGCTAAATTTTGGGTTTTTCTGGCTAATTTGTGGGTTTTATGGCTGATTTTTAAGATTTATTGGCTAATTTTTGAGTTTTTCTGGCTAAATTTTGGGTTTTTCTGGCTAATTTTTGGGTTTTATGACTAATTTCTGGGTTTTTTTGGCTAATTTTTAAGATTTATTGGCTAATTTTTGAGTTTTTCTGGCTAAATTTTGGGTTTTTCTGGCTAATTTTTGAGTTTTATGACTAATTTCTGGGTTTTTATGGCTAATTTTTGAGTTTTTCTGGCTAAATTTTGGGTTTTTCTGGCTAATTTTTGGGTTTTTTGGCTGATTTTTAAGAGTTATTGGCTAATTTTTGAGTTTTTCTGGCTAAATTTTGGGTTTTTCTGGCTAATTTTTGAGTTTTATGACTAATTTCTGGGTTTTTATGGCTAATTTTTGAGTTTTTCTGGCTAAATTTTGGGTTTTTCTGGCTAATTTTTGGTTTTTTTGGCTGATTTTTAAGAGTTATTGGCTAATTTTTGAGTTTTTCTGGCTAAATTTTGGGTTTTTCTGGCAAATTTTTGGGTTGTATGGCTAACTTTTGAGTTTTTCTAGCTGAATTTTGGGTTTTCCTGGCTAATTTCTGAGTTTTTCTTGCTAAATTTTGGGTTTTTCTGGCTAATTTGTGGGTTTTATGGCTGATTTTTAAGATTTATTGGCTAATTTTTGAGTTTTTCTGGCTAAATTTTGGGTTTTTCTGGCTAATTTTTGGGTTTTATGACTAATTTCTGGGTTTTTTTGGCTAATTTTTAAGATTTATTGGCTAATTTTTGAGTTTTTCTGGCTAAATTTTGGGTTTTTCTGGTTAATTTTTGAGTTTTATGACTAATTTCTGGGTTTTTATGGCTAATTTTTGAGTTTTTCTGGCTAAATTTTGGGTTTTTCTGGCTAATTTTTGGGTTTTTTGGCTGATTTTTAAGAGTTATTGGCTAATTTTTGAGTTTTTCTGGCTACTTTTTGGGTTTTATGGCTAATTTTTGAGTTTTTCTAACTAATTCTTGGGTTTTATAGCTAATTCTTGTATTTTTGTGGCTAACTCTTTTATTTTTGTGGCTAATTTTTGAGTTTCTCTAGCTAATTTTTGGGTTTTCATAGCTAATTTCTGGAATTTTCTAGCAAATTTTTGAGTTTTTCTAGCTAAATTTTGGGTTTTTCTGGCAAATTTTTGGGTTTTATGGCTAATTTTTTAAATTTTCTGGCAGAATTTTGGGTTTTCCTGGTTAATTTTTGAGTTTTTCTTGCTAAATTTTGGGTTTTTCCGGCTAATTTTTGGGCTTTATGGCTAATTTTCAAGATTTATTGGCTAATTTTTGAGTTTTTCTGGCTAAATTTTGGGTTTTTCTGGCTAATTTTTGGGTTTAATGACTAAATTTTGGGTTTTTCTGCCTAATATTTGGTTTTTATGGCTAATTTTCGAGTTTTTCTAGATAATTTTTGAGTTTTTTTGGCTAATTTTTGGGTTTTTCTGGTAAATTTTTGGGTTTTATGGCTAAGTTTTGAATGTTTTCGGCTAATTTTTGATATTTTGTAGCTAATTTTTGAGTTTTTCTGACTAATGTTTGGGTTTTATGGCTAATTTTTGAGTTTTTCTAACTAATTCTTGGGTTTCATAGCTAATTTCTGAGTTTTTCTAGCTAATTTTTGAGTTTTTCTAGCTAAATTTTGGCTTTTTGTGGCTAATTTTTGGGTTCTATGGCTAATTTTTGAGATTTTTTGGCTAATTTTTGGGTTTTTCTAGCTAATTTTTGAGTTTTTCTGGCTAATTTTTGGGTTTTATGACTAGATTTCGAGTTTTTCTGGCTATAAAACCTAAAAATTAGTTAGAAAAACTCAAAGATTAGTCATAAAAACCCAAAAATTAGCCAGAAAAACCCAAAATTTGGCTAGAAAAACTTTTTTGAGTTTTTATGGCAAATTTTTGAGTTTTTCCAGTTATCTTTCGCGTTTTATAGCTAATTTTTGGGTTTTTCCAGCTAATTTTTGAGTTTTTCTGGCTAAATTTTGGGTTTTTCTGGCTAATTTTTGGGTTTTATGACTAATTTCTGGGTTTTTTGGCTAATTTTTGAGTTTTTGTAGCTAATTTTTGAGTTTTTCTGGCTACTTTTTGGGTTTTATGGCTAATTTTTGAGTTTTTCTAACTAATTCTTGGGTTTTATAGCTAATTCTTGTATTTTTGTGGCTAACTCTTGTATTTTTGTGGCTAATTTTTGAGTTTCTCTAGCTAATTTTTGGGTTTTTATAGCTAATTTCTGAAATTTTCTAGCTAATTTTTGAGTTTTTCTAGCTAAATTTTGGGTTTTTCTGGCAAATTTTTGGGTTTTATGGCTAACTTTTTAAATTTTCTGGCTGAATTTTGGGTTTTCCTGGTTAATTTTTGAGTTTTTCTTGCTAAATTTTGGGGTTTTCCGGCTAATTTTTGGGCTTTATGGCTAATTTTTAAGATTTATTGGCTAATTTTTGAGTTTTTCTGGCTAAATTTTGGGTTTTTCTGCCTAATATTTGGGTTTTATGGCTAATTTTTGAGTTTATTGACTAAATTTTGGGTTTTTCTGCCTAATATTTGGGTTTTTCTGGCTAAATTTTGGGTTTTTCTGGCTAATTTTTGGGCTTTATGGCTAATTTTTAAGATTTATTGGCTAATTTTTGAGTTTTTCTGGCTAATTTTTGGGTTTTTCTGGTAAATTTTTGGGTTTTATGGCTAAGTTTTGAATGTTTTCGGCTAATTTTTGATTTTTTGTAGCTAATTTTTGAGTTTTTCTGACTAATTTTTGGGTTTTATGGCTAATTTTTGAGTTTTTCTAACTAATTCTTGGGTTTTATAGCTAATTTCTGAGTTTTTCTACCTAATTTTTGAGTTTTTCTAGCTAAATTTTGGGTTTTTCTGGCCAATATTCGGGTTCTATGGCTAACTTTTGAGATTTTTTGGCTAATTTTTGGGTTTTTCTAGCTAATTTTTGAGTTTTTCTGGCTAATTTTTGGGTTTTATGACTAGATTTCGAGTTTTTCTGGCTATAAAACCTAAAAATTAGTTAGAAAAACTCGAAGATTGGTCATAAAAACCCAAAAATTAGCCAGAAAAACCCAAAATTTGGCTAGAAAAACTTTTTTGAGTTTTTATGGCAAATTTTTGAGTTTTTCCATTTATCTTTCGCGTTTTATAGCTAACTTTTGGGTTTTTCCAGCTAATTTTCGAGTTTTTCTGGCTAATTTCTGGGTTTTTCTGGCTAATTTTTGGGTTTTATGACTAATTTCTGGGTTTTTTTGGCTAATTTTTGAGTTTTTGTGGCTACTTTTTGGGTTTTATGGCTAATTCTTGTATTTTTGTGGCTAACTCTTTTATTTTTGTGGCTAATTTTTGAGTTTCTCTAGCTAATTTTTGGGTTTTTATAGCTAATTTCTGAAATTTTCTAGCTAATTTTTGAGTTTTCCTAGCTAAATTTTGGGTTTTTCTGGCAAATTTTTGGGTTTTATGGCTAATTTTTTAAATTTTCTGGCTGAATTTTGGGTTTTCCTGGTTAATTTTTGAGTTTTTCTTGCTAAATTTTGGGTTTTTATGGCTAATTCTTGGGTTTTATGGCTAATTTTTAAGATTTATTGGCTAATTTTTGAGTTTTTCTGGCTAAATTTTGGGTTTTTCTGGCAAATTTTTGTGTTGTATGGCTAACTTTTGAGTTTTTCTAGCTGAATTTTGGGTTTTCCTGGCTAATTTCTGAGTTTTTCTTGCTAAATTTTGGGTTTTTCTGGCTAATTTGTGGGTTTTATGGCTGATTTTTAAGATTTATTGGCTAATTTTTGAGTTTTTCTGGCTAAATTTTGGGTTTTTCTGGCTAATTTTTGGGTTTTATGACTAATTTCTGGGTTTTTTTGGCTAATTTTTAAGATTTATTGGCTAATTTTTGAGTTTTTCTGGCTAAATTTTGGGTTTTTCTGGCTAATTTTTGAGTTTTATGACTAATTTCTGGGTTTTTATGGCTAATTTTTGAGTTTTTCTGGCTAAATTTTGGGTTTTTCTGGCTAATTTTTGGGTTTTATGGCTGATTTTTAAGAGTTATTGGCTAATTTTTGAGTTTTTCTGGCTAAATTTTGGGTTTTTCAGGCTAATTTTTGGGTTTTATGACTAATTTCTGGGTTTTTTTGGCTAATTTTTGAGTTTCTGTAGCTAATTTTTGAGTTTTTCTGGCTACTTTTTGGGTTTTATGGCTAATTTTTGAGTTTTTCTAACTAATTCTTGGGTTTTATAGCTAATTCTTGTATTTTTGTGGCTAACTCTTTTATTTTTGTGGCTAATTTTTGAGTTTCTCTAGCTAATTTTTGGGTTTTCATAGCTAATTTCTGGAATTTTCTAGCAAATTTTTGAGTTTTTTTTGCTAAATTTTGGGTTTTTCTGGCAAATTTTTGGGCTTTATGGCTAATTTTTAAGATTTATTGGCTAATTTTTGAGTTTTTCTGGCTAAATTTTGGGTTTTTCTGGCTAATTTTTGGGTTTAATGACTAATTTTTGGGTTTTTTGGCTAATTTTTGGGTTTTTCTGGCTAAATTTTGGGTTTTTCTGCCTAATATTTGGGTTTTATGGCTAATTTTCGAGTTTTTCTAGATAATTTTTGAGTTTTTTTGGCTAATTTCTGGGGTTTTCTGGTTGATTTTTGGGTTTTATGGCTAATTTTTGAATTTTTTTGGCTAATTTTTGAGTTTTTGTAGCTAATTTTTGAGTTTTTCTGGCTACTTTTTGGGTTTTATGGCTAATTTTTGAGTTTTTCTAAATAATTCTTGGGTTTTATAGCTAATTCTTGTATTTTTGTGGCTAACTCTTGTATTTTTGTGGCTAATTTTTGAGTTTCTCTAGCTAATTTTTGGGTTTTTATAGCTAATTTCTGAAATTTTCTAGCTAATTTTTGAGTTTTTCTAGCTAAATTTTGGGTTTTTCTGGCAAATTTTTGGGTTTTATGGCTAACTTTTTAAATTTTCTGGCTGAATTTTGGGTTTTCCTGGTTAATTTTTGAGTTTTTCTTGCTAAATTTTGGGTTTTTCCGGCTAATTTTTGGGCTTTATGGCTAATTTTTAAGATTTATTGGCTAATTTTTGAGTTTTTCTGGCTAAATTTTGGGTTTTTCTGGCTAATTTTTGGGTTTAATGACTAAATTTTGGGTTTTTCTGCCTAATATTTGGTTTTTATGGCTAATTTTCGAGTTTTTCTAGATAATTTTTGAGTTTTTCTGGCTAATTTTTGGGTTTTTCTGGTAAATTTTTGGGTTTTATGGCTAAGTTTTGAATGTTTTCGGCTAATTTTTGATATTTTGTAGCTAATTTTTGAGTTTTTCTGACTAATGTTTGGGTTTTATGGCTAATTTTTGAGTTTTTCTAACTAATTCTTGGGTTTTATAGCTAATTTCTGAGTTTTTCTAGCTAATTTTTGAGTTTTTCTAGCTAAATTTTGGGTTTTTGTGGCTAATTTTTGGGTTCTATGGCTAATTTTTGAGATTTTTTGGCTAATTTTTGGGTTTTTCTAGCTAATTTTTGAGTTTTTCTGGCTAATTTTTGGGTTTTATGACTAGATTTCGAGTTTTTCTGGCTATAAAACCTAAAAATTAGTTAGAAAAACTCAAAGATTAGTCATAAAAACCCAAAAATTAGCCAGAAAAACCCAAAATTTGGCTAGAAAAACTTTTTTGAGTTTTTATGGCAAATTTTTGAGTTTTTCCAGTTATCTTTCGCGTTTTATAGCTAATTTTTGGGTTTTTCCAGCTAATTTTTGAGTTTTTCTGGCTAAATTTTGGGTTTTTCTGGCTAATTTTTGGGTTTTATGACTAATTTCTGGGTTTTTTGGCTAATTTTTGAGTTTTTGTAGCTAATTTTTGAGTTTTTCTGGCTACTTTTTGGGTTTTATGGCTAATTTTTGAGTTTTTCTAACTAATTCTTGGGTTTTATAGCTAATTCTTGTATTTTTGTGGCTAACTCTTGTATTTTTGTGGCTAATTTTTGAGTTTCTCTAGCTAATTTTTGGGTTTTTATAGCTAATTTCTGAAATTTTCTAGCTAATTTTTGAGTTTTTCTAGCTAAATTTTGGGTTTTTCTGGCAAATTTTTGGGTTTTATGGCTAACTTTTTAAATTTTCTGGCTGAATTTTGGGTTTTCCTGGTTAATTTTTGAGTTTTTCTTGCTAAATTTTGGGTTTTTCCGGCTAATTTTTGGGCTTTATGGCTAATTTTTAAGATTTATTGGCTAATTTTTGAGTTTTTCTGGCTAAATTTTGGGTTTTTCTGCCTAATATTTGGGTTTTATGGCTAATTTTTGAGTTTATTGACTAAATTTTGGGTTTTTCTGCCTAATTTTTGGGTTTTTCCAGCTAATTTTTTAGTTTTTCTGGCTACTTTTTGGGTTTTATGGCTAATTTTTGAGTTTTTCTAACTAATTCTTGGGTTTTATAGCTAATTCTTGTATTTTTGTGGCTAACTCTTGTATTTTTGTGGCTAATTGTTGAGTTTCTCTAGCTAATTCTTGGGTTTTATAGCTAATTTCTGAGTTTTTCTACCTAATTTTTGAGTTTTTCTAGCTAAATTTTGGGTTTTTCTGGCCAATATTCGGGTTCTATGGCTAATTTTTGAGATTTTTTGGCTAATTTTTGGGTTTTTCTAGCTAATTTTTGAGTTTTTCTGGCTAATTTTTGGGTTTTATGACTAGATTTCGAGTTTTTCTGGCTATAAAACCTAAAAATTAGTTAGAAAAACTCGAAGATTGGTCATAAAAACCCAAAAATTAGCCAGAAAAACCCAAAATTTGGCTAGAAAAACTTTTTTGAGTTTTTATGGCAAATTTTTGAGTTTTTCCATTTATCTTTCGCGTTTTATAGCTAACTTTTGGGTTTTTCCAGCTAATTTTCGAGTTTTTCTGGCTAATTTCTGGGTTTTTCTGGCTAATTTTTGGGTTTTATGACTAATTTCTGGGTTTTTTTGGCTAATTTTTGAGTTTTTGTGGCTACTTTTTGGGTTTTATGGCTAATTTTTGAGTTTTTCTAGCTAATTTTTGGGTTTTTATAGCTAATTTCTGAAATTTTCTAACTAATTTTTGAGTTTCCCTAGCTAAATTTTGGGTTTTTCTGGCAAATTTTTGGGTTTTATGGCTAATTTTTTAAATTTTCTGGCTGAATTTTGGGTTTTCCTGGTTAATTTTTGAGTTTTTCTTGCTAAATTTTGGGTTTTTATGGCTAATTTTTGGGTTTTATGGCTAATTTTTAAGATATATTGGATAATTTTTGAGTTTTTCTGGCTAAATTTTGGGTTTTTCTGGCAAATTTTTGTGTTGTATGGCTAACTTTTGAGTTTTTCTAGCTGAATTTTGGGTTTTCCTGGCTAATTTCTGAGTTTTTCTTGCTAAATTTTGGGTTTTTCTGGCTAATTTGTGGGTTTTATGGCTGATTTTTAAGATTTATTGGCTAATTTTTGAGTTTTTCTGGCTAAATTTTGGGTTTTTCTGGCTAATTTTTGGGTTTTATGACTAATTTCTGGGTTTTTTTGGCTAATTTTTAAGATTTATTGGCTAATTTTTGAGTTTTTCTGGCTAAATTTTGGGTTTTTCTGGCTAATTTTTGAGTTTTATGACTAATTTCTGGGTTTTTATGGCTAATTTTTGAGTTTTTCTGGCTAAATTTTGGGTTTTTCTGGCTAATTTTTGGGTTTTATGGCTGATTTTTAAGAGTTATTGGCTAATTTTTGAGTTTTTCTGGCTAAATTTTGGGTTTTTCAGGCTAATTTTTGGGTTTTATGACTAATTTCTGGGTTTTTTTGGCTAATTTTTGAGTTTCTGTAGCTAATTTTTGAGTTTTTCTGGCTACTTTTTGGGTTTTATGGCTAATTTTTGAGTTTTTCTAACTAATTCTTGGGTTTTATAGCTAATTCTTGTATTTTTGTGGCTAACTCTTTTATTTTTGTGGCTAATTTTTGAGTTTCTCTAGCTAATTTTTGGGTTTTCATAGCTAATTTCTGGAATTTTCTAGCAAATTTTTGAGTTTTTCTAGCTAAATTTTGGGTTTTTCTGGCAAATTTTTGGGTTTTATGGCTAATTTTTTAAATTTTCTGGCAGAATTTTGGGTTTTCCTGGTTAATTTTTTAAATTTTCTGGCTGAATTTTGGGTTTTCCTGGTTAATTTTTGAGTTTTTTTGCTAAATTTTGCGTTTTTCCGGCTAATTTTTGGGCTTTATGGCTAATTTTTAAGATTTATTGGCTAATTTTTGAGTTTTTCTGGCTAAATTTTGGGTTTTTCTGGCTAATTTTTGGGTTTAATGACTAATTTTTGGGTTTTTTGGCTAATTTTTGGGTTTTTCTGGCTAAATTTTGGGTTTTTCTGCCTAATATTTGGGTTTTATGGCTAATTTTCGAGTTTTTCTAGATAATTTTTGAGTTTTTTTGGCTAATTTCTGGGGTTTTCTGGTTGATTTTTGGGTTTTATGGCTAATTTTTGAATTTTTTTGGCTAATTTTTGAGTTTTTGTAGCTAATTTTTGAGTTTTTCTGGCTACTTTTTGGGTTTTATGGCTAATTTTTGAGTTTTTCTAAATAATTCTTGGGTTTTATAGCTAATTCTTGTATTTTTGTGGCTAACTCTTGTATTTTTGTGGCTAATTTTTGAGTTTCTCTAGCTAATTTTTGGGTTTTTATAGCTAATTTCTGAAATTTTCTAGCTAATTTTTGAGTTTTTCTAGCTAAATTTTGGGTTTTTCTGGCAAATTTTTGGGTTTTATGGCTAACTTTTTAAATTTTCTGGCTGAATTTTGGGTTTTCCTGGTTAATTTTTGAGTTTTTCTTGCTAAATTTTGGGTTTTTCCGGCTAATTTTTGGGCTTTATGGCTAATTTTTAAGATGTATTGGCTAATTTTTGAGTTTTTCTGGCTAAATTTTGGGTTTTTCTGCCTAATATTTGGGTTTTATGGCTAATTTTTGAGTTTTTCTAGATAATTTTTGAGTTTTTTTGGCTAATTTCTGAGTTTTTCTGTGTGATTTTTGGGTTTTATGGCTAATTTTTGGGTTTTTCTAGCTTATTTTTGGGTTTTATGGCTAGTTTTTGAGTTTTTCCAGCTGATTTTTGAGTTTTTCTGGCCAATTTTTGGGTTTTATGGATAATTTTTGAATTGTTCTAGCTAATTTTTGAGTTTTTTGTCTAATTTTTGGTTTTATGGCTAATTTTTGGGTTTTTCTGACAATTTTTGGGTTTTTGTGGCTAATTTCTGAGTTTTCCTAGCTAATTTTTGAGTTTTTCTAGCTAAATTTTGGGTTTTTCTGGCTAATTTTTGGGTTTTATGACTAATTTCTGGGTTTTTTTGGCTAATTTTTAAGATTTATTGGCTAATTTTTGAGTTTTTCTGGCTGAATTTTGGGTTTTTCTGGCTAATTTTTGAGTTTTATGACTAATTTCTGGGTTTTTTTGGCTAATTTTTGAGTTTTTCTGGCTAA
The DNA here is from genome assembly GCA_026230145.1 of Diorhabda elongata. Classification (NCBI taxonomy): domain Eukaryota; kingdom Metazoa; phylum Arthropoda; class Insecta; order Coleoptera; family Chrysomelidae; genus Diorhabda; species Diorhabda elongata. Next base: position 75,353 of record JAOVVJ010000024.1, read on the forward strand.
ATTTTGGGTTTTTCTGGCTAATTTTTGGGTTTTATGACTAATTTCTGGGTTTTTTTGGCTAATTTTTGAGTTTTCCTAACTAATTCTTGGGTTTTATAGCTAATTCTTGTATTTTTGTGGCTAACTCTTGTATTTTTGTGGCTAATTTTTGAGTTTCTCTAGCTAATTTTTGGGTTTTTATAGCTAATTTCTGGAATTTTCTAGCTAATTCTTGAGTTTTTCTAGCTAAATTTTTGGGTTTTTCTGGCAAATTTTTGGGTTTTATGGCTAATTTTTTAAATTTTCTGGCTGAATTTTGGGTTTTCCTGGTTAATTTTTGAGTTTTTCTTGCTAAATTTTGGGTTTTTCCCGCTAATTTTTGGGCTTTATGGCTAATTTTTAAGATTTATTGGCTAATTTTTGAGTTTTTCTGGCTAAATTTTGGGTTTTTCTGGCTAATTTTTGGGTTTAATGACTAAATTTTGGGTTTTTCTGCCTAATATTTGGGTTTTTCTGGCTAAATTTTGGGTTTTTCCGGCTAATTTTTGGGCTTTATGGCTAATTTTTAAGATTTATTGGCTAATTTTGGAGTTTTTCTGGCTAATTTTTGGGTTTTTCTGGTAAATTTTTGGGTTTTATGGCTAAGTTTTGAATGTTTTCGGCTAATTTTTGATTTTTTGTAGCTAATTTTTGAGTTTTTCTGACTAATTTTTGGGTTTTATGGCTAATTTTTGAGTTTTTCTAACTAATTCTTGGGTTTTATAGCTAATTTCTGAGTTTTTCTACCTAATTTTTGAGTTTTTCTAGCTAAATTTTGGGTTTTTCTGGCCAATTTTTGGGTTCTATGGCTAATTTTTGAGATTTTTTGGCTAATTTTTGGGTTTTTCTAGCTAATTTTTGAGTTTTTCTGGCTAATTTTTGGGTTTTATGACTAGATTTCGAGTTTTTCTGGCTATAAAACCTAAAAATTAGTTAGAAAAACTCGAAGATTGGTCATAAAAACCCAAAAATTAGCCAGAAAAACCCAAAATTTGGCTAGAAAAACTTTTTTGAGTTTTTATGGCAAATTTTTGAGTTTTTCCATTTATCTTTCGCGTTTTATAGCTAACTTTTGGGTTTTTCCAGCTAATTTTCGAGTTTTTCTGGCTAATTTCTGGGTTTTTCTGGCTAATATTTGGGTTTTATGACTAATTTCTGGGTTTTTTTGGCTAATTTTTGAGTTTTTGTGGCTACTTTTTGGGTTTTATGGCTAATTCTTGTATTTTTGTGGCTAACTCTTTTATTTTTGTGGCTAATTTTTGAGTTTCTCTAGCTAATTTTTGGGTTTTTATAGCTAATTTCTGAAATTTTCTAGCTAATTTTTGAGTTTTCCTAGCTAAATTTTGGGTTTTTCTGGCAAATTTTTGGGTTTTATGGCTAATTTTTTAAATTTTCTGGCTGAATTTTGGGTTTTCCTGGTTAATTTTTGAGTTTTTCTTGCTAAATTTTGGGTTTTTATGGCTAATTCTTGGGTTTTATGGCTAATTTTTAAGATTTATTGGCTAATTTTTGAGTTTTTCTGGCTAAATTTTGGGTTTTTCTGGCAAATTTTTGTGTTGTATGGCTAACTTTTGAGTTTTTCTAGCTGAATTTTGGGTTTTCCTGGCTAATTTCTGAGTTTTTCTTGCTAAATTTTGGGTTTTTCTGGCTAATTTGTGGGTTTTATGGCTGATTTTTAAGATTTATCGGCTAATTTTTGAGTTTTTCTGGCTAAATTTTGGGTTTTTCTGGCTAATTTTTGGGTTTTATGACTAATTTCTGGGTTTTTTGGCTAATTTTTAAGATTTATTGGCTAATTTTTGAGTTTTTCTGGCTAAATTTTGGGTTTTTCTGGCTAATTTTTGAGTTTTATGACTAATTTCTGGGTTTTTATGGCTAATTTTTGAGTTTTTCTGGCTAAATTTTGGGTTTTTCTGGCTAATTTTTGGGTTTTATGGCTGATTTTTAAGAGTTATTGGCTAATTTTTGAGTTTTTCTGGCTAAATTTTGGGTTTTTCAGGCTAATTTTTGGGTTTTATGACTAATTTCTGGGTTTTTTTGGCTAATTTTTGAGTTTCTGTAGCTAATTTTTGAGTTTTTCTGGCTACTTTTTGGGTTTTATGGCTAATTTTTGAGTTTTTCTAACTAATTCTTGGGTTTTATAGCTAATTCTTGTATTTTTGTGGCTAACTCTTTTATTTTTGTGGCTAATTTTTGAGTTTCTCTAGCTAATTTTTGGGTTTTCATAGCTAATTTCTGGAATTTTCTAGCAAATTTTTGAGTTTTTTTTGCTAAATTTTGGGTTTTTCTGGCAAATTTTTGGGCTTTATGGCTAATTTTTAAGATTTATTGGCTAATTTTCGAGTTTTTCTGGCTAAATTTTGGGTTTTTCTGGCTAATTTTTGGGTTTAATGACTAATTTTTGGGTTTTTTGGCTAATTTTTGGGTTTTTCTGGCTAAATTTTGGGTTTTTCTGCCTAATATTTGGGTTTCATGGCTAATTTTCGAGTTTTTCTAGATAATTTTTGAATTTTTTTGGCTAATTTTTGAGTTTTTGTAGCTAATTTTTGAGTTTTTCTGGCTACTTTTTGGGTTTTATGGCTAATTTTTGAGTTTTTCTAAATAATTCTTGGGTTTTATAGCTAATTCTTGTATTTTTGTGGCTAACTCTTGTATTTTTGTGGCTAATTTTTGAGTTTCTCTAGCTAATTTTTGGGTTTTTATAGCTAATTTCTGAAATTTTCTAGCTAATTTTTGAGTTTTTCTAGCTAAATTTTGGGTTTTTCTGGCAAATTTTTGGGTTTTATGGCTAACTTTTTAAATTTTCTGGCTGAATTTTGGGTTTTCCTGGTTAATTTTTGAGTTTTTCTTGCTAAATTTTGGGTTTTTCCGGCTAATTTTTGGGCTTTATGGCTAATTTTTAAGATTTAGTGGCTAATTTTTGAGTTTTTCTGGCTAAATTTTGGGTTTTTCTGGCTAATTTTTGGGTTTAATGACTAAATTTTGGGTTTTTCTGCCTAATATTTGGTTTTTATGGCTAATTTTCGAGTTTTTCTAGATAATTTTTGAGTTTTTTTGGCTAATTTTTGGGTTTTTCTGGTAAATTTTTGGGTTTTATGGCTAAGTTTTGAATGTTTTCGGCTAATTTTTGATATTTTGTAGCTAATTTTTGAGTTTTTCTGACTAATGTTTGGGTTTTATGGCTAATTTTTGAGTTTTTCTAACTAATTCTTGGGTTTTATAGCTAATTTCTGAGTTTTTCTAGCTAATTTTTGAGTTTTTCTAGCTAAATTTTGGGTTTTTGTGGCTAATTTTTGGGTTCTATGGCTAATTTTTGAGATTTTTTGGCTAATTTTTGGGTTTTTCTAGCTAATTTTTGAGTTTTTCTGGCTAATTTTTGGGTTTTATGACTAGATTTCGAGTTTTTCTGGCTATAAAACCTAAAAATTAGTTAGAAAAACTCAAAGATTAGTCATAAAAACCCAAAAATTAGCCAGAAAAACCCAAAATTTGGCTAGAAAAACTTTTTTGAGTTTTTATGGCAAATTTTTGAGTTTTTCCAGTTATCTTTCGCGTTTTATAGCTAATTTTTGGGTTTTTCCAGCTAATTTTTGAGTTTTTCTGGCTAAATTTTGGGTTTTTCTGGCTAATTTTTGGGTTTTATGACTAATTTCTGGGTTTTTTGGCTAATTTTTGAGTTTTTGTAGCTAATTTTTGAGTTTTTCTGGCTACTTTTTGGGTTTTATGGCTAATTTTTGAGTTTTTCTAACTAATTCTTGGGTTTTATAGCTAATTCTTGTATTTTTGTGGCTAACTCTTGTATTTTTGTGGCTAATTTTTGAGTTTCTCTAGCTAATTTTTGGGTTTTTATAGCTAATTTCTGAAATTTTCTAGCTAATTTTTGAGTTTTTCTAGCTAAATTTTGGGTTTTTCTGGCAAATTTTTGGGTTTTATGGCTAACTTTTTAAATTTTCTGGCTGAATTTTGGGTTTTCCTGGTTAATTTTTGAGTTTTTCTTGCTAAATTTTGGGTTTTTCCGGCTAATTTTTGGGCTTTATGGCTAATTTTTAAGATTTATTGGCTAATTTTTGAGTTTTTCTGGCTAAATTTTGGGTTTTTCTGCCTAATATTTGGGTTTTATGGCTAATTTTTGAGTTTATTGACTAAATTTTGGGTTTTTCTGCCTAATTTTTGGGTTTTTCCAGCTAATTTTTGAGTTTTTCTGGCTAAATTTTGGGTTTTTCTGGCTAATTTTTGGGTTTTATGACTAATTTCTGGGTTTTTTGGCTAATTTTTGAGTTTTTGTAGCTAATTTTTGAGTTTTTCTGGCTACTTTTTGGGTTTTATGGCTAATTTTTGAGTTTTTCTAACTAATTCTTGGGTTTTATAGCTAATTCTTGTATTTTTGTGGCTAACTCTTGTATTTTTGTGGCTAATTTTTGAGTTTCTCTAGCTAATTCTTGGGTTTTATAGCTAATTTCTGAGTTTTTCTACCTAATTTTTGAGTTTTTCTAGCTAAATTTTGGGTTTTTCTGGCCAATATTCGGGTTCTATGGCTAATTTTTGAGATTTTTTGGCTAATTTTTGGGTTTTTCTAGCTAATTTTTGAGTTTTTCTGGCTAATTTTTGGGTTTTATGACTAGATTTCGAGTTTTTCTGGCTATAAAACCTAAAAATTAGTTAGAAAAACTCGAAGATTGGTCATAAAAACCCAAAAATTAGCCAGAAAAACCCAAAATTTGGCTAGAAAAACTTTTTTGAGTTTTTATGGCAAATTTTTGAGTTTTTCCATTTATCTTTCGCGTTTTATAGCTAACTTTTGGGTTTTTCCAGCTAATTTTCGAGTTTTTCTGGCTAATTTCTGGGTTTTTCTGGCTAATTTTTGGGTTTTATGACTAATTTCTGGGTTTTTTTGGCTAATTTTTGAGTTTTTGTGGCTACTTTTTGGGTTTTATGGCTAATTTTTGAGTTTTTCTAGCTAATTTTTGGGTTTTTATAGCTAATTTCTGAAATTTTCTAGCTAATTTTTGAGTTTTCCTAGCTAAATTTTGGGTTTTTCTGGCAAATTTTTGGGTTTTATGGCTAATTTTTTAAATTTTCTGGCTGAATTTTGGGTTTTCCTGGTTAATTTTTGAGTTTTTCTTGCTAAATTTTGGGTTTTTATGGCTAATTTTTGGGTTTTATGGCTAATTTTTAAGATATATTGGCTAATTTTTGAGTTTTTCTGGCTAAATTTTGGGTTTTTCTGGCAAATTTTTGTGTTGTATGGCTAACTTTTGAGTTTTTCTAGCTGAATTTTGGGTTTTCCTGGCTAATTTCTGAGTTTTTCTTGCTAAATTTTGGGTTTTTCTGGCTAATTTGTGGGTTTTATGGCTGATTTTTAAGATTTATTGGCTAATTTTTGAGTTTTTCTGGCTAAATTTTGGGTTTTTCTGGCTAATTTTTGGGTTTTATGACTAATTTCTGGGTTTTTTTGGCTAATTTTTAAGATTTATTGGCTAATTTTTGAGTTTTTCTGGCTAAATTTTGGGTTTTTCTGGCTAATTTTTGAGTTTTATGACTAATTTCTGGGTTTTTATGGCTAATTTTTGAGTTTTTCTGGCTAAATTTTGGGTTTTTCTGGCTAATTTTTGGGTTTTATGGCTGATTTTTAAGAGTTATTGGCTAATTTTTGAGTTTTTCTGGCTAAATTTTGGGTTTTTCAGGCTAATTTTTGGGTTTTATGACTAATTTCTGGGTTTTTTTGGCTAATTTTTGAGTTTCTGTAGCTAATTTTTGAGTTTTTCTGGCTACTTTTTGGGTTTTATGGCTAATTTTTGAGTTTTTCTAACTAATTCTTGGGTTTTATAGCTAATTCTTGTATTTTTGTGGCTAACTCTTTTATTTTTGTGGCTAATTTTTGAGTTTCTCTAGCTAATTTTTGGGTTTTCATAGCTAATTTCTGGAATTTTCTAGCAAATTTTTGAGTTTTTCTAGCTAAATTTTGGGTTTTTCTGGCAAATTTTTGGGTTTTATGGCTAATTTTTTAAATTTTCTGGCAGAATTTTGGGTTTTCCTGGTTAATTTTTTAAATTTTCTGGCTGAATTTTGGGTTTTCCTGGTTAATTTTTGAGTTTTTTTTGCTAAATTTTGCGTTTTTCCGGCTAATTTTTGGGCTTTATGGCTAATTTTTAAGATTTATTGGCTAATTTTTGAGTTTTTCTGGCTAAATTTTGGGTTTTTCTGGCTAATTTTTGGGTTTAATGACTAATTTTTGGGTTTTTTGGCTAATTTTTGGGTTTTTCTGGCTAAATTTTGGGTTTTTCTGCCTAATATTTGGGTTTTATGGCTAATTTTCGAGTTTTTCTAGATAATTTTTGAGTTTTTTTGGCTAATTTCTGGGGTTTTCTGGTTGATTTTTGGGTTTTATGGCTAATTTTTGAATTTTTTTGGCTAATTTTTGAGTTTTTGTAGCTAATTTTTGAGTTTTTCTGGCTACTTTTTGGGTTTTATGGCTAATTTTTGAGTTTTTCTAAATAATTCTTGGGTTTTATAGCTAATTCTTGTATTTTTGTGGCTAACTCTTGTATTTTTGTGGCTAATTTTTGAGTTTCTCTAGCTAATTTTTGGGTTTTTATAGCTAATTTCTGAAATTTTCTAGCTAATTTTTGAGTTTTTCTAGCTAAATTTTGGGTTTTTCTGGCAAATTTTTGGGTTTTATGGCTAACTTTTTAAATTTTCTGGCTGAATTTTGGGTTTTCCTGGTTAATTTTTGAGTTTTTCTTGCTAAATTTTGGGTTTTTCCGGCTAATTTTTGGGCTTTATGGCTAATTTTTAAGATGTATTGGCTAATTTTTGAGTTTTTCTGGCTAAATTTTGGGTTTTTCTGCCTAATATTTGGGTTTTATGGCTAATTTTTGAGTTTTTCTAGATAATTTTTGAGTTTTTTTGGCTAATTTCTGAGTTTTTCTGTGTGATTTTTGGGTTTTATGGCTAATTTTTGGGTTTTTCTAGCTTATTTTTGGGTTTTATGGCTAGTTTTTGAGTTTTTCCAGCTGATTTTTGAGTTTTTCTGGCCAATTTTTGGGTTTTATGGATAATTTTTGAATTGTTCTAGCTAATTTTTGAGTTTTTTGTCTAATTTTTGGTTTTATGGCTAATTTTTGGGTTTTTCTGACAATTTTTGGGTTTTTGTGGCTAATTTCTGAGTTTTCCTAGCTAATTTTTGAGTTTTTCTAGCTAAATTTTGGGTTTTTCTGGCTAATTTTTGGGTTTTATGACTAATTTCTGGGTTTTTTTGGCTAATTTTTAAGATTTATTGGCTAATTTTTGAGTTTTTCTGGCTGAATTTTGGGTTTTTCTGGCTAATTTTTGAGTTTTATGACTAATTTCTGGGTTTTTTTGGCTAATTTTTGAGTTTTTCTGGCTAAATTTTGGGTTTTTCTGGCTAATTTTTGGGTTTTATGACTAATTTCTGGGTTTTTTTGGCTAATTTTTGAGTTTTCCTAACTAATTCTTGGGTTTTATAGCTAATTCTTGTATTTTTGTGGCTAACTCTTGTATTTTTGTGGCTAATTTTTGAGTTTCTCTAGCTAATTTTTGGGTTTTTATAGCTAATTTCTGGAATTTTCTAGCTAATTCTTGAGTTTTTCTAGCTAAATTTTTGGGTTTTTCTGGCAAATTTTTGGGTTTTATGGCTAATTTTTTAAATTTTCTGGCTGAATTTTGGGTTTTCCTGGTTAATTTTTGAGTTTTTCTTGCTAAATTTTGGGTTTTTCCCGCTAATTTTTGGGCTTTATGGCTAATTTTTAAGATTTATTGGCTAATTTTTGAGTTTTTCTGGCTAAATTTTGGGTTTTTCTGGCTAATTTTTGGGTTTAATGACTAAATTTTGGGTTTTTCAGCCTAATATTTGGGTTTTTCTGGCTAAATTTTGGGTTTTTCCGGCTAATTTTTGGGCTTTATGGCTAATTTTTAAGATTTATTGGCTAATTTTGGAGTTTTTCTGGCTAATTTTTGGGTTTTTCTGGTAAATTTTTGGGTTTTATGGCTAAGTTTTGAATGTTTTCGGCTAATTTTTGATTTTTTGTAGCTAATTTTTGAGTTTTTCTGACTAATTTTTGGGTTTTATGGCTAATTTTTGAGTTTTTCTAACTAATTCTTGGGTTTTATAGCTAATTTCTGAGTTTTTCTACCTAATTTTTGAGTTTTTCTAGCTAAATTTTGGGTTTTTCTGGCCAATTTTTGGGTTCTATGGCTAATTTTTGAGATTTTTTGGCTAATTTTTGGGTTTTTCTAGCTAATTTTTGAGTTTTTCTGGCTAATTTTTGGGTTTTATGACTAGATTTCGAGTTTTTCTGGCTATAAAACCTAAAAATTAGTTAGAAAAACTCGAAGATTGGTCATAAAAACCCAAAAATTAGCCAGAAAAACCCAAAATTTGGCTAGAAAAACTTTTTTGAGTTTTTATGGCAAATTTTTGAGTTTTTCCATTTATCTTTCGCGTTTTATAGCTAACTTTTGGGTTTTTCCAGCTAATTTTCGAGTTTTTCTGGCTAATTTCTGGGTTTTTCTGGCTAATATTTGGGTTTTATGACTAATTTCTGGGTTTTTTTGGCTAATTTTTGAGTTTTTGTAGCTAATTTTTGAGTTTTTCTGGCTACTTTTTGGGTTTTATGGCTAATTTTTGAGTTTTTCTAACTAATTCTTGGGTTTTATAGCTAAATCTTGTATTTTTGTGGCTAACTCTTTTATTTTTGTGGCTAATTTTTGAGTTTCTCCAGCTAATTTTTGGGTTTTTATAGCTAATTTCTGAAATTTTCTAGCTAATTTTTGAGTTTTCCTAGCTAAATTTTGGGTTTTTCTGGCAAATTTTTGGGTTTTATGGCTAATTTTTTAAATTTTCTGGCTGAATTTTGGGTTTTCCTGGTTAATTTTTGAGTTTTTCTTGCTAAATTTTGGGTTTTTATGGCTAATTTTTGGGTTTTATGGCTAATTTTTAAGATTTATTGGCTAATTTTTGAGTTTTTCTGGCTAAATTTTGGGTTTTTCTGGCAAATTTTTGGGTTGTATGGCTAACTTTTGAGTTTTTCTAGCTGAATTTTGGGTTTTCCTGGCTAATTTCTGAGTTTTTCTTGCTAAATTTTGGGTTTTTCTGGCTAATTTGTGGGTTTTATGGCTGATTTTTAAGATTCATTGGCTAATTTTTGAGTTTTTCTGGCTAAATTTTGGGTTTTTCTGGCTAATTTTTAGGTTTTATGACTAATTTCTGGGTTTTTTTGGCTAATTTTTAAGATTTATTGGCTAATTTTCGAGTTTTTCTGGCTAAATTTTGGGTTTTTCTGGCTAATTTTTGAGTTTTATGACTAATTTCTGGGTTTTTATGGCTAATTTTTGAGTTTTTCTGGCTAAATTTTGGGTTTTTCTGGCTAATTTTTGGGTTTTTTGGCTGATTTTTAAGAGTTATTGGCTAATTTTTGAGTTTTTCTGGCTAAATTTTGGGTTTTTCAGGCTAATTTTTGGGTTTTATGACTAATTTCTGGGTTTTTTTGGCTAATTTTTGAGTTTCTGTAGCTAAGTTTTGAGTTTTTCTGGCTACTTTTTGGGTTTTATGGCTAATTTTTGAGTTTTTCTAACTAATTCTTGGGTTTTATAGCTAATTCTTGTATTTTTGTGGCTAACTCTTTTATTTTTGTGGCTAATTTTTGAGTTTCTCTAGCTAATTTTTGGGTTTTCATAGCTAATTTCTGGAATTTTCTAGCAAATTTTTGAGTTTTTCTAGCTAAATTTTGGGTTTTTCTGGCAAATTTTTGGGTTTTATGGCTAATTTTTTAAATTTTCTGGCAGAATTTTGGGTTTTCCTGGTTAATTTTTGAGTTTTTCTTGCTAAATTTTGGGTTTTTCCGGCTAATTTTTGGGCTTTATGGCTAATTTTCAAGATTTATTGGCTAATTTTTGAGTTTTTCTGGCTAAATTTTGGGTTTTTCTGGCTAATTTTTGGGTTTAATGACTAAATTTTGGGTTTTTCTGCCTAATATTTGGTTTTTATGGCTAATTTTCGAGTTTTTCTAGATAATTTTTGAGTTTTTTTGGCTAATTTTTGGGTTTTTCTGGTAAATTTTTGGGTTTTATGGCTAAGTTTTGAATGTTTTCGGCTAATTTTTGATATTTTGTAGCTAATTTTTGAGTTTTTCTGACTAATGTTTGGGTTTTATGGATAATTTTTGAGTTTTTCTAACTAATTCTTGGGTTTTATAGCTAATTTCTGAGTTTTTCTAGCTAATTTTTGAGTTTTTCTAGCTAAATTTTGGGTTTTTGTGGCTAATTTTTGGGTTCTATGGCTAATTTTTGAGATTTTTTGGCTAATTTTTGGGTTTTTCTAGCTAATTTTTGAGTTTTTCTGGCTAATTTTTGGGTTTTATGACTAGATTTCGAGTTTTTCTGGCTATAAAACCTAAAAATTAGTTAGAAAAACTCAAAGATTAGTCATAAAAACCCAAAAATTAGCCAGAAAAACCCAAAATTTGGCTAGAAAAACTTTTTTGAGTTTTTATGGCAAATTTTTGAGTTTTTCCAGTTATCTTTCGCGTTTTATAGCTAATTTTTGGGTTTTTCCAGCTAATTTTTGAGTTTTTCTGGCTAAATTTTGGGTTTTTCTGGCTAATTTTTGGGTATTATGACTAATTTCTGGGTTTTTTGGCTAATTTTTGAGTTTTTGTAGCTAATTTTTGAGTTTTTCTAACTAATTCTTGGGTTTTATAGCTAATTCTTGTATTTTTGTGGCTAACTCTTGTATTTTTGTGGCTAATTTTTGAGTTTCTCTAGCTAATTTTTGGGTTTTTATAGCTAATTTCTGAAATTTTCTAGCTAATTTTTGAGTTTTTCTAGCTAAATTTTGGGTTTTTCTGGCAAATTTTTGGGTTTTATGGCTAATTTTTTAAATTTTCTGGCTGAATTTTGGGTTTTCCTGGTTAATTTTTGAGTTTTTTTTGCTAAATTTCGCGTTTTTCCGGCTAATTTTTGGGCTTTATGGCTAATTTTTAAGATTTATTGGCTAATTTTTGAGTTTTTCTGGCTAAATTTTGGGTTTTCTGGCTAATTTTTGGGTTTAATGACTAATTTTTGGGTTTTTTGGCTAATTTTTGGGTTTTTCTGGCTAAATTTTGGGTTTTTCTGCCTAATATTTGGGTTTTATGGCTAATTTTCGAGTTTTTCTAGATAATTTTTGAGTTTTTTTGGCTAATTTCTGGGTTTTTCTGGTTGATTTTTGGGTTTTATGGCTAATTTTTGAATTTTTTTGGCTAATTTTTGAGTTTTTGTAGCTAATTTTTGAGTTTTTCTGGCTACTTTTTGGGTTTTATGGCTAATTTTTGAGTTTTTCTAAATAATTCTTGGGTTTTATAGCTAATTCTTGTATTTTTGTGGCTAACTCTTGTATTTTTGTGGCTAATTTTTGAGTTTCTCTAGCTAATTTTTGGGTTTTTATAGCTAATTTCTGAAATTTTCTAGCTAATTTTTGAGTTTTTCTAGCTAAATTTTGGGTTTTTCTGGCAAATTTTTGGGTTTTATGGCTAACTTTTTAAATTTTCTGGCTGAATTTTGGGTTTTCCTGGTTAATTTTTGAGTTTTTCTTGCTAAATTTTGGGTTTTTCCGGCTAATTTTTGGGCTTTATGGCTAATTTTTAAGATTTATTGGCTAATTTTTGAGTTTTTCTGGCTAAATTTTGGGTTTTTCTGCCTAATATTTGGGTTTTATGGCTAATTTTTGAGTTTTTCTAGATAATTTTTGAGTTTTTTTGGCTAATTTCTGAGTTTTTCTGTGTGATTTTTGGGTTTTATGGCTAACTTTTTAAATTTTCTGGCTGAATTTTGGGTTTTCCTGGTTAATTTTTGAGTTTTTCTTGCTAAATTTTGGGTTTTTCTGGCAAATTTTTGGGTTTTATGGCTGATTTTTTATTTTTTCTAGCTAATTGTTTTTTTCTGGCTAATTTTTGGGTTTCATGGCTAATTTTTGAGTTTTTTTGGCTAATTTTTGGGTTTTTCTAGCTAATTTTTGAGTTTTTCTGGCTAAATTTTGGGTTTTTCAGGCTAATTTTTGGGTTTTATGACTAATTTCTGGGTTTTTTTGGCTAATTTGTGGGTTTTATGGCTGATTTTTAAGATTCATTGGCTAATTTTTGGGTTTTATGACTAGATTTCGAGTTTTTCTGGCTATAAAACCTAAAAATTAGTTAGAAAAACTCGAAGATTGGTCATAAAAACCCAAAAATTAGCCAGAAAAACCCAAAATTTGGCTAGAAAAACTTTTTTGAGTTTTTATGGCAAATTTTTGAGTTTTTCCATTTATCTTTCGCGTTTTATAGCTATCTTTTGGGTTTTTCCAGCTAATTTTCGAGTTTTTCTGGCTAATTTCTGGGTTTTTCTGGCTAATATTTGGGTTTTATGACTAATTTCTGGGTTTTTTTGGCTAATTTTTGAGTTTTTGTAGCTAATTTTTGAGTTTTTCTGGCTACTTTTTGGGTTTTATGGCTAATTTTTGAGTTTTTCTAACTAATTCTTGGGTTTTATAGCTAAATCTTGTATTTTTGTGGCTAACTCTTTTATTTTTGTGGCTAATTTTTGAGTTTCTCCAGCTAATTTTTGGGTTTTTATAGCTAATTTCTGAAATTTTCTAGCTAATTTTTGAGTTTTCCTAGCTAAATTTTGGGTTTTTCTGGCAAATTTTTGGGTTTTATGGCTAATTTTTTAAATTTTCTGGCTGAATTTTGGGTTTTCCTGGTTAATTTTTGAGTTTTTCTTGCTAAATTTTGGGTTTTTATGGCTAATTTTTGGGTTTTATGGCTAATTTTTAAGATTTATTGGCTAATTTTTGAGTTTTTCTGGCTAAATTTTGGGTTTTTCTGGCAAATTTTTGGGTTGTATGGCTAACTTTTGAGTTTTTCTAGCTGAATTTTGGGTTTTCCTGGCTAATTTCTGAGTTTTTCTTGCTAAATTTTGGGTTTTTCTGGCTAATTTGTGGGTTTTATGGCTGATTTTTAAGATTCATTGGCTAATTTTTGAGTTTTTCTGGCTAAATTTTGGGTTTTTCTGGCTAATTTTTAGGTTTTATGACTAATTTCTGGGTTTTTTTGGCTAATTTTTAAGATTTATTGGCTAATTTTCGAGTTTTTCTGGCTAAATTTTGGGTTTTTCTGGCTAATTTTTGAGTTTTATGACTAATTTCTGGGTTTTTATGGCTAATTTTTGAGTTTTTCTGGCTAAATTTTGGGTTTTTCTGGCTAATTTTTGGGTTTTTTGGCTGATTTTTAAGAGTTATTGGCTAATTTTTGAGTTTTTCTGGCTAAATTTTGGGTTTTTCAGGCTAATTTTTGGGTTTTATGACTAATTTCTGGGTTTTTTTGGCTAATTTTTGAGTTTCTGTAGCTAAGTTTTGAGTTTTTCTGGCTACTTTTTGGGTTTTATGGCTAATTTTTGAGTTTTTCTAACTAATTCTTGGGTTTTATAGCTAATTCTTGTATTTTTGTGGCTAACTCTTTTATTTTTGTGGCTAATTTTTGAGTTTCTCTAGCTAATTTTTGGGTTTTCATAGCTAATTTCTGGAATTTTCTAGCAAATTTTTGAGTTTTTCTAGCTAAATTTTGGGTTTTTCTGGCAAATTTTTGGGTTTTATGGCTAATTTTTTAAATTTTCTGGCAGAATTTTGGGTTTTCCTGGTTAATTTTTGAGTTTTTCTTGCTAAATTTTGGGTTTTTCCGGCTAATTTTTGGGCTTTATGGCTAATTTTCAAGATTTATTGGCTAATTTTTGAGTTTTTCTGGCTAAATTTTGGGTTTTTCTGGCTAATTTTTGGGTTTAATGACTAAATTTTGGGTTTTTCTGCCTAATATTTGGTTTTTATGGCTAATTTTCGAGTTTTTCTAGATAATTTTTGAGTTTTTTTGGCTAATTTTTGGGTTTTTCTGGTAAATTTTTGGGTTTTATGGCTAAGTTTTGAATGTTTTCGGCTAATTTTTGATATTTTGTAGCTAATTTTTGAGTTTTTCTGACTAATGTTTGGGTTTTATGGATAATTTTTGAGTTTTTCTAACTAATTCTTGGGTTTTATAGCTAATTTCTGAGTTTTTCTAGCTAATTTTTGAGTTTTTCTAGCTAAATTTTGGGTTTTTGTGGCTAATTTTTGGGTTCTATGGCTAATTTTTGAGATTTTTTGGCTAATTTTTGGGTTTTTCTAGCTAATTTTTGAGTTTTTCTGGCTAATTTTTGGGTTTTATGACTAGATTTCGAGTTTTTCTGGCTATAAAACCTAAAAATTAGTTAGAAAAACTCAAAGATTAGTCATAAAAACCCAAAAATTAGCCAGAAAAACCCAAAATTTGGCTAGAAAAACTTTTTTGAGTTTTTATGGCAAATTTTTGAGTTTTTCCAGTTATCTTTCGCGTTTTATAGCTAATTTTTGGGTTTTTCCAGCTAATTTTTGAGTTTTTCTGGCTAAATTTTGGGTTTTTCTGGCTAATTTTTGGGTATTATGACTAATTTCTGGGTTTTTTGGCTAATTTTTGAGTTTTTGTAGCTAATTTTTGAGTTTTTCTAACTAATTCTTGGGTTTTATAGCTAATTCTTGTATTTTTGTGGCTAACTCTTGTATTTTTGTGGCTAATTTTTGAGTTTCTCTAGCTAATTTTTGGGTTTTTATAGCTAATTTCTGAAATTTTCTAGCTAATTTTTGAGTTTTTCTAGCTAAATTTTGGGTTTTTCTGGCAAATTTTTGGGTTTTATGGCTAATTTTTTAAATTTTCTGGCTGAATTTTGGGTTTTCCTGGTTAATTTTTGAGTTTTTTTTGCTAAATTTCGCGTTTTTCCGGCTAATTTTTGGGCTTTATGGCTAATTTTTAAGATTTATTGGCTAATTTTTGAGTTTTTCTGGCTAAATTTTGGGTTTTCTGGCTAATTTTTGGGTTTAATGACTAATTTTTGGGTTTTTTGGCTAATTTTTGGGTTTTTCTGGCTAAATTTTGGGTTTTTCTGCCTAATATTTGGGTTTTATGGCTAATTTTCGAGTTTTTCTAGATAATTTTTGAGTTTTTTTGGCTAATTTCTGGGTTTTTCTGGTTGATTTTTGGGTTTTATGGCTAATTTTTGAATTTTTTTGGCTAATTTTTGAGTTTTTGTAGCTAATTTTTGAGTTTTTCTGGCTACTTTTTGGGTTTTATGGCTAATTTTTGAGTTTTTCTAAATAATTCTTGGGTTTTATAGCTAATTCTTGTATTTTTGTGGCTAACTCTTGTATTTTTGTGGCTAATTTTTGAGTTTCTCTAGCTAATTTTTGGGTTTTTATAGCTAATTTCTGAAATTTTCTAGCTAATTTTTGAGTTTTTCTAGCTAAATTTTGGGTTTTTCTGGCAAATTTTTGGGTTTTATGGCTAACTTTTTAAATTTTCTGGCTGAATTTTGGGTTTTCCTGGTTAATTTTTGAGTTTTTCTTGCTAAATTTTGGGTTTTTCCGGCTAATTTTTGGGCTTTATGGCTAATTTTTAAGATTTATTGGCTAATTTTTGAGTTTTTCTGGCTAAATTTTGGGTTTTTCTGCCTAATATTTGGGTTTTATGGCTAATTTTTGAGTTTTTCTAGATAATTTTTGAGTTTTTTTGGCTAATTTCTGAGTTTTTCTGTGTGATTTTTGGGTTTTATGGCTAACTTTTTAAATTTTCTGGCTGAATTTTGGGTTTTCCTGGTTAATTTTTGAGTTTTTCTTGCTAAATTTTGGGTTTTTCTGGCAAATTTTTGGGTTTTATGGCTGATTTTTTATTTTTTCTAGCTAATTGTTTTTTTCTGGCTAATTTTTGGGTTTCATGGCTAATTTTTGAGTTTTTCTGGCTAAATTTTGGGTTTTTCAGGCTAATTTTTGGGTTTTATGACTAATTTCTGGGTTTTTTTGGCTAATTTTTGAGTTTCTGTAGCTAATTTTTGAGTTTTTCTGTCTACTTTTTGGGTTTTATGGCTAATTTTTGAGTTTTTCTAACTAATTCTTGGGTTTTATAGCTAATTCTTGTATTTTTGTGGCTAACTCTTTTATTTTTGTGGCTAATTTTTGAGTTTCTCTAGCTAATTTTTGGGTTTTCATAGCTAATTTCTGGAATTTTCTAGCAAATTTTTGAGTTTTTCTAGCTAAATTTTGGGTTTTTCTGGCAAATTTTTGGGTTTTATGGCTAATTTTTTAAATTTTCTGGCAGAATTTTGGGTTTTCCTGGTTAATTTTTGAGTTTTTCTTGCTAAATTTTGGGTTTTTCCGGCTAATTTTTGGGCTTTATGGCTAATTTTCAAGATTTATTGGCTAATTTTTGAGTTTTTCTGGCTAAATTTTGGGTTTTTCTGGCTAATTTTTGGGTTTAATGACTAAATTTTGGGTTTTTCTGCCTAATATTTGGTTTTTATGGCTAATTTTCGAGTTTTTCTAGATAATTTTTGAGTTTTTTTGGCTAATTTTTGGGTTTTTCTGGTAAATTTTTGGGTTTTATGGCTAAGTTTTGAATGTTTTCGGCTAATTTTTGATTTTTTGTAGCTAATTTTTGAGTTTTTCTGACTAATGTTTGGGTTTTATGGCTAATTTTTGAGTTTTTCTAACTAATTCTTGGGTTTTATAGCTAATTTCTGAGTTTTTCTAGCTAATTTTTGAGTTTTTCTAGCTAAATTTTGGGTTTTTGTGGCTAATTTTTGGGTTCTATGGCTAATTTTTGAGATTTTTTGGCTAATTTTTGGGTTTTTCTAGCTAATTTTTGAGTTTTTCTGGCTAATTTTTGGGTTTTATGACTAGATTTCGAGTTTTTCTGGCTATAAAACCTAAAAATTAGTTAGAAAAACTCAAAGATTAGTCATAAAAACCCAAAAATTAGCCAGAAAAACCCAAAATTTGGCTAGAAAAACTTTTTTGAGTTTTTATGGCAAATTTTTTAGTTTTTCCAGTTATCTTTCGCGTTTTATAGCTAATTTTTGGGTTTTTCCAGCTAATTTTTGAGTTTTTCTGGCTAAATTTTGGGTTTTTCTGGCTAATTTTTGGGTTTTATGACTAATTTCTGGGTTTTTTGGCTAATTTTCGAGTTTTTGTAGCTAATTTTTGAGTTTTTCTGGCTACTTTTTGGGTTTTATGGCTAATTTTTGAGTTTTTCTAACTAATTCTTGGGTTTTATAGCTAATTCTTGTATTTTTGTGGCTAACTCTTGTATTTTTGTGGCTAATTTTTGAGTTTCTCTAGCTAATTTTTGGGTTTTTATAGCTAAATTTTGGGTTTTTCTGGCAAATTTTTGGGTTTTATGGCTAATTTTTTAAATTTTCTGGATGAATTTTGGGTTTTCCTGGTTAATTTTTGAGTTTTTTTTGCTAAATTTTGCGTTTTTCCGGCTAATTTTTGGGCTTTATGGCTAATTTTTAAGATTTATTGGCTAATTTTTGAGTTTTTCTGGCTAAATTTTGGGTTTTTCTGGCTAATTTTTGGGTTTAATGACTAATTTTTGGGTTTTTTGGCTAATTTTTGGGTTTTTCTGGCTAAATTTTGGGTTTTTCTGCCTAATATATGGGTTTTATGGCTAATTTTCGAGTTTTTCTAGATAATTTTTGAGTTTTTTTGGCTAATTTCTGGGTTTTTCTGGTTGATTTTTGGGTTTTATGGCTAATTTTTGAATTTTTTTGGCTAATTTTTGAGTTTTTGTAGCTAATTTTTGAGTTTTTCTGGCTACTTTTTGGGTTTTATGGCTAATTTTTGAGTTTTTCTAAATAATTCTTGGGTTTTATAGCTAATTCTTGTATTTTTGTGGCTAACTCTTGTATTTTTGTGGCTAATTTTTGAGTTTCTCTAGCTAATTTTTGGGTTTTTATAGCTAATTTCTGAAATTTTCTAGCTAATTTTTGAGTTTTTCTAGCTAAATTTTGGGTTTTTCCGGCTAATTTTTGGGCTTTATGGCTAATTTTTAAGATGTATTGGCTAATTTTTGAGTTTTTCTGGCTAAATTTTGGGTTTTTCTGCCTAATATTTGGGTTTTATGGCTAATTTTTGAGTTTTTCTAGATAATTTTTGAGTTTTTTTGGCTAATTTCTGAGTTTTTCTGTGTGATTTTTGGGTTTTATGGCTAATTTTTGGGTTTTTCTAGCTTATTTTTGGGTTTTATGGCTAGTTTTTGAGTTTTTCCAGCTGATTTTTGAGTTTTTCTGGCCAATTTTTGGGTTTTATGGATAATTTTTGAATTGTTCTAGCTAATTTTTGAGTTTTTTGTCTAATTTTTGGTTTTATGGCTAATTTTTGGGTTTTTCTGACAATTTTTGGGTTTTTGTGGCTAATTTCTGAGTTTTCCTAGCTAATTTTTGAGTTTTTCTAGCTAAATTTTGGGTTTTTCTGGCTAATTTTTGGGTTTTATGACTAATTTCTGGGTTTTTTTGGCTAATTTTTAAGATTTATTGGCTAATTTTTGAGTTTTTCTGGCTGAATTTTGGGTTTTTCTGGCTAATTTTTGAGTTTTATGACTAATTTCTGGGTTTTTTTGGCTAATTTTTGAGTTTTTCTGGCTAAATTTTGGGTTTTTCTGGCTAATTTTTGGGTTTTATGACTAATTTCTGGGTTTTTTTGGCTAATTTTTGAGTTTTCCTAACTAATTCTTGGGTTTTATAGCTAATTCTTGTATTTTTGTGGCTAACTCTTGTAATTTTGTGGCTAATTTTTGAGTTTCTCTAGCTAATTTTTGGGTTTTTATAGCTAATTTCTGGAATTTTCTAGCTAATTCTTGAGTTTTTCTAGCTAAATTTTTGGGTTTTTCTGGCAAATTTTTGGGTTTTATGGCTAATTTTTTAAATTTTCTGGCTGAATTTTGGGTTTTCCTGGTTAATTTTTGAGTTTTTCTTGCTAAATTTTGGGTTTTTCCCGCTAATTTTTGGGCTTTATGGCTAATTTTTAAGATTTATTGGCTAATTTTTGAGTTTTTCTGGCTAAATTTTGGGGTTTTCTGGCTAATTTTTAGTTTAATGACTAAATTTTGGGTTTTTCTGCCTAATATTTGGGTTTTATGGCTAATTTTCGAGTTTTTCTAGATAATTTTTGAGTTTTTTTGGCTAATTTCTGGGGTTTTCTGGTTGATTTTTGGGTTTTATGGCTAATTTTTGAATTTTTTTGGCTAATTTTTGAGTTTTTGTAGCTAATTTTTGAGTTTTTCTGGCTACTTTTTGGGTTTTATGGCTAATTTTTGAGTTTTTCTAAATAATTCTTGGGTTTTATAGCTAATTCTTGTATTTTTGTGGCTAACTCTTGTATTTTTGTGGCTAATTTTTGAGTTTCTCTAGCTAATTTTTGGGTTTTTATAGCTAATTTCTGAAATTTTCTAGCTAATTTTTGAGTTTTTCTAGCTAAATTTTGGGTTTTTCTGGCAAATTTTTGGGTTTTATGGCTAACTTTTTAAATTTTCTGGCTGAATTTTGGGTTTTCCTGGTTAATTTTTGAGTTTTTCTTGCTAAATTTTGGGTTTTTCCGGCTAATTTTTGGGCTTTATGGCTAATTTTTAAGATGTATTGGCTAATTTTTGAGTTTTTCTGGCTAAATTTTGGGTTTTTCTGCCTAATATTTGGGTTTTATGGCTAATTTTTGAGTTTTTCTAGATAATTTTTGAGTTTTTTTGGCTAATTTCTGAGTTTTTCTGTGTGATTTTTGGGTTTTATGGCTAATTTTTGGGTTTTTCTAGCTTATTTTTGGGTTTTATGGCTAGTTTTTGAGTTTTTCCAGCTGATTTTTGAGTTTTTCTGGCCAATTTTTGGGTTTTATGGATAATTTTTGAATTGTTCTAGCTAATTTTTGAGTTTTTTGTCTAATTTTTGGTTTTATGGCTAATTTTTGGGTTTTTCTGACAATTTTTGGGTTTTTGTGGCTAATTTCTGAGTTTTCCTAGCTAATTTTTGAGTTTTTCTAGCTAAATTTTGGGTTTTTCTGGCTAATTTTTGGGTTTTATGACTAATTTCTGGGTTTTTTTGGCTAATTTTTAAGATTTATTGGCTAATTTTTGAGTTTTTCTGGCTGAATTTTGGGTTTTTCTGGCTAATTTTTGAGTTTTATGACTAATTTCTGGGTTTTTTTGGCTAATTTTTGAGTTTTTCTGGCTAAATTTTGGGTTTTTCTGGCTAATTTTTGGGTTTTATGACTAATTTCTGGGTTTTTTTGGCTAATTTTTGAGTTTTCCTAACTAATTCTTGGGTTTTATAGCTAATTCTTGTATTTTTGTGGCTAACTCTTGTAATTTTGTGGCTAATTTTTGAGTTTCTCTAGCTAATTTTTGGGTTTTTATAGCTAATTTCTGGAATTTTCTAGCTAATTCTTGAGTTTTTCTAGCTAAATTTTTGGGTTTTTCTGGCAAATTTTTGGGTTTTATGGCTAATTTTTTAAATTTTCTGGCTGAATTTTGGGTTTTCCTGGTTAATTTTTGAGTTTTTCTTGCTAAATTTTGGGTTTTTCCCGCTAATTTTTGGGCTTTATGGCTAATTTTTAAGATTTATTGGCTAATTTTTGGGTTTTTCTGGCTAAATTTTGGGTTTTTCCGGCTAATTTTTGGGCTTTATGGCTAATTTTTAAGATTTATTGGCTAATTTTGGAGTTTTTCTGGCTAATTTTTGGGTTTTTCTGGTAAATTTTTGGGTTTTATGGCTAAGTTTTGAATGTTTTCGGCTAATTTTTGATTTTTTGTAGCTAATTTTTGAGTTTTTCTGACTAATTTTTGGGTTTTATGGCTAATTTTTGAGTTTTTCTAACTAATTCTTGGGTTTTATAGCTAATTTCTGAGTTTTTCTACCTAATTTTTGAGTTTTTCTAGCTAAATTTTGGGTTTTTCTGGCCAATTTTTGGGTTCTATGGCTAATTTTTGAGATTTTTTGGCTAATTTTTGGGTTTTTCTAGCTAATTTTTGAGTTTTTCTGGCTAATTTTTGGGTTTTATGACTAGATTTCGAGTTTTTCTGGCTATAAAACCTAAAAATTAGTTAGAAAAACTCGAAGATTGGTCATAAAAACCCAAAAATTAGCCAGAAAAACCCAAAATTTGGCTAGAAAAACTTTTTTGAGTTTTTATGGCAAATTTTTGAGTTTTTCCATTTATCTTTCGCGTTTTATAGCTAACTTTTGGGTTTTTCCAGCTAATTTTCGAGTTTTTCTGGCTAATTTCTGGGTTTTTCTGGCTAATATTTGGGTTTTATGACTAATTTCTGGGTTTTTTTGGCTAATTTTTGAGTTTTTGTAGCTAATTTTTGAGTTTTTCTGGCTACTTTTTGGGTTTTATGGCTAATTTTTGAGTTTTTCTAACTAATTCTTGGGTTTTATAGCTAAATCTTGTATTTTTGTGGCTAACTCTTTTATTTTTGTGGCTAATTTTTGAGTTTCTCCAGCTAATTTTTGGGTTTTTATAGCTAATTTCTGAAATTTTCTAGCTAATTTTTGAGTTTTCCTAGCTAAATTTTGGGTTTTTCTGGCAAATTTTTGGGTTTTATGGCTAATTTTTTAAATTTTCTGGCTGAATTTTGGGTTTTCCTGGTTAATTTTTGAGTTTTTCTTGCTAAATTTTGGGTTTTTATGGCTAATTTTTGGGTTTTATGGCTAATTTTTAAGATTTATTGGCTAATTTTTGAGTTTTTCTGGCTAAATTTTGGGTTTTTCTGGCAAATTTTTGGGTTGTATGGCTAACTTTTGAGTTTTTCTAGCTGAATTTTGGGTTTTCCTGGCTAATTTCTGAGTTTTTCTTGCTAAATTTTGGGTTTTTCTGGCTAATTTGTGGGTTTTATGGCTGATTTTTAAGATTCATTGGCTAATTTTTGAGTTTTTCTGGCTAAATTTTGGGTTTTTCTGGCTAATTTTTAGGTTTTATGACTAATTTCTGGGTTTTTTTGGCTAATTTTTAAGATTTATTGGCTAATTTTCGAGTTTTTCTGGCTAAATTTTGGGTTTTTCTGGCTAATTTTTGAGTTTTATGACTAATTTCTGGGTTTTTATGGCTAATTTTTGAGTTTTTCTGGCTAAATTTTGGGTTTTTCTGGCTAATTTTTGGGTTTTTTGGCTGATTTTTAAGAGTTATTGGCTAATTTTTGAGTTTTTCTGGCTAAATTTTGGGTTTTTCAGGCTAATTTTTGGGTTTTATGACTAATTTCTGGGTTTTTTTGGCTAATTTTTGAGTTTCTGTAGCTAAGTTTTGAGTTTTTCTGGCTACTTTTTGGGTTTTATGGCTAATTTTTGAGTTTTTCTAACTAATTCTTGGGTTTTATAGCTAATTCTTGTATTTTTGTGGCTAACTCTTTTATTTTTGTGGCTAATTTTTGAGTTTCTCTAGCTAATTTTTGGGTTTTCATAGCTAATTTCTGGAATTTTCTAGCAAATTTTTGAGTTTTTCTAGCTAAATTTTGGGTTTTTCTGGCAAATTTTTGGGTTTTATGGCTAATTTTTTAAATTTTCTGGCAGAATTTTGGGTTTTCCTGGTTAATTTTTGAGTTTTTCTTGCTAAATTTTGGGTTTTTCCGGCTAATTTTTGGGCTTTATGGCTAATTTTCAAGATTTATTGGCTAATTTTTGAGTTTTTCTGGCTAAATTTTGGGTTTTTCTGGCTAATTTTTGGGTTTAATGACTAAATTTTGGGTTTTTCTGCCTAATATTTGGTTTTTATGGCTAATTTTCGAGTTTTTCTAGATAATTTTTGAGTTTTTTTGGCTAATTTTTGGGTTTTTCTGGTAAATTTTTGGGTTTTATGGCTAAGTTTTGAATGTTTTCGGCTAATTTTTGATATTTTGTAGCTAATTTTTGAGTTTTTCTGACTAATGTTTGGGTTTTATGGATAATTTTTGAGTTTTTCTAACTAATTCTTGGGTTTTATAGCTAATTTCTGAGTTTTTCTAGCTAATTTTTGAGTTTTTCTAGCTAAATTTTGGGTTTTTGTGGCTAATTTTTGGGTTCTATGGCTAATTTTTGAGATTTTTTGGCTAATTTTTGGGTTTTTCTAGCTAATTTTTGAGTTTTTCTGGCTAATTTTTGGGTTTTATGACTATATTTCGAGTTTTTCTGGCTATAAAACCTAAAAATTAGTTAGAAAAACTCAAAGATTAGTCATAAAAACCCAAAAATTAGCCAGAAAAACCCAAAATTTGGCTAGAAAAACTTTTTTGAGTTTTTATGGCAAATTTTTGAGTTTTTCCAGTTATCTTTCGCGTTTTATAGCTAATTTTTGGGTTTTTCCAGCTAATTTTTGAGTTTTTCTGGCTAAATTTTGGGTTTTTCTGGCTAATTTTTGGGTGTTATGACTAATTTCTGGGTTTTTTGGCTAATTTTTGAGTTTTTGTAGCTAATTTTTGAGTTTTTCTAACTAATTCTTGGGTTTTATAGCTAATTCTTGTATTTTTGTGGCTAACTCTTGTATTTTTGTGGCTAATTTTTGAGTTTCTCTAGCTAATTTTTGGGTTTTTATAGATAATTTCTGAAATTTTCTAGCTAATTTTTGAGTTTTTCTAGCTAAATTTTGGGTTTTTCTGGCAAATTTTTGGGTTTTATGGCTAATTTTTTAAATTTTCTGGCTGAATTTTGGGTTTTCCTGGTTAATTTTTGAGTTTTTTTTGCTAAATTTCGCGTTTTTCCGGCTAATTTTTGGGCTTTATGGCTAATTTTTAAGATTTATTGGCTAATTTTTGAGTTTTTCTGGCTAAATTTTGGGTTTTCTGGCTAATTTTTGGGTTTAATGACTAATTTTTGGGTTTTTTGGCTAATTTTTGGGTTTTTATGGCTAAATTTTGGGTTTTTCTGCCTAATATTTGGGTTTTATGGCTAATTTTCGAGTTTTTCTAGATAATTTTTGAGTTTTTTTGGCTAATTTCTGGGTTTTTCTGGTTGATTTTTGGGTTTTATGGCTAATTTTTGAATTTTTTTGGCTAATTTTTGAGTTTTTGTAGCTAATTTTTGAGTTTTTCTGGCTACTTTTTGGGTTTTATGGCTAATTTTTGAGTTTTTCTAAATAATTCTTGGGTTTTATAGCTAATTCTTGTATTTTTGTGGCTAACTCTTGTATTTTTGTGGCTAATTTTTGAGTTTCTCTAGCTAATTTTTGGGTTTTTATAGCTAATTTCTGAAATTTTCTAGCTAATTTTTGAGTTTTTCTAGCTAAATTTTGGGTTTTTCTGGCAAATTTTTGGGTTTTATGGCTAACTTTTTAAATTTTCTGGCTGAATTTTGGGTTTTCCTGGTTAATTTTTGAGTTTTTCTTGGTAAATTTTGGGTTTTTCCGGCTAATTTTTGGGCTTTATGGCTAATTTTTAAGATTTATTGGCTAATTTTTGAGTTTTTCTGGCTAAATTTTGGGTTTTTCTGCCTAATATTTGGGTTTTATGGCTAATTTTTGAGTTTTTCTAGATAATTTTTGAGTTTTTTTGGCTAATTTCTGAGTTTTTCTGTGTGATTTTTGGGTTTTATGGCTAATTTTTGGGTTTTTCTAGCTTATTTTTGGGTTTTATGGCTAGTTTTTGAGTTTTTCCAGCTGATTTTTGAGTTTTTCTGGCCAATTTTTGGGTTTTATGGATAATTTTTGAATTTTTCTAGCTAATTTTTGAGTTTTTTGTCTAATTTTTGGTTTTATGGCTAATTTTTGGGTTTTTCTGACAATTTTTGGGTTTTTGTGGCTAATTTCTGAGTTTTCCTAGCTAATTTTTGAGTTTTTCTAGCTAAATTTTGGGTTTTTCTGGCAAATTTTTGGGTTTTATGGCTAATTTTTTATTTTTTCTAGCTAATTGTTTTTTTCTGGCTAATTTTTGGGTTTCATGGCTAATTTTTGAGTTTTTTTGGCTAATTTTTGGGTTTTTCTAGCTAATTTTTGAGTTTTTCTGGCTAAATTTTGGGTTTTTCAGGCTAATTTTTGGGTTTTATGACTAATTTCTGGGTTTTTTTGGCTAATTTTTGAGTTTTTCTGGCTAAATTTTGGGTTTTTCTGGCTAATTTTTGGGTTTTATGACTAATTTCTGGGTTTTTTTGGCTAATTTTTGAGTTTTCCTAACTAATTCTTGGGTTTTATAGCTAATTCTTGTATTTTTGTGGCTAACTCTTGTAATTTTGTGGCTAATTTTTGAGTTTCTCTAGCTAATTTTTGGGTTTTTATAGCTAATTTCTGGAATTTTCTAGCTAATTCTTGAGTTTTTCTAGCTAAATTTTTGGGTTTTTCTGGCAAATTTTTGGGTTTTATGGCTAATTTTTTAAATTTTCTGGCTGAATTTTGGGTTTTCCTGGTTAATTTTTGAGTTTTTCTTGCTAAATTTTGGGTTTTTCCCGCTAATTTTTGGGCTTTATGGCTAATTTTTAAGATTTATTGGCTAATTTTTGGGTTTTTCTGGCTAAATTTTGGGTTTTTCCGGCTAATTTTTGGGCTTTATGGCTAATTTTTAAGATTTATTGGCTAATTTTGGAGTTTTTCTGGCTAATTTTTGGGTTTTTCTGGTAAATTTTTGGGTTTTATGGGTAAGTTTTGAATGTTTTCGGCTAATTTTTGATTTTTTGTAGCTAATTTTTGAGTTTTTCTGACTAATTTTTGGGTTTTATGGCTAATTTTTGAGTTTTTCTAACTAATTCTTGGGTTTTATAGCTAATTTCTGAGTTTTTCTACCTAATTTTTGAGTTTTTCTAGCTAAATTTTGGGTTTTTCTGGCCAATTTTTGGGTTCTATGGCTAATTTTTGAGATTTTTTGGCTAATTTTTGGGTTTTTCTAGCTAATTTTTGAGTTTTTCTGGCTAATTTTTGGGTTTTATGACTAGATTTCGAGTTTTTCTGGCTATAAAACCTAAAAATTAGTTAGAAAAACTCGAAGATTGGTCATAAAAACCCAAAAATTAGCCAGAAAAACCCAAAATTTGGCTAGAAAAACTTTTTTGAGTTTTTATGGCAAATTTTTGAGTTTTTCCATTTATCTTTCGCGTTTTATAGCTAACTTTTGGGTTTTTCCAGCTAATTTTCGAGTTTTTCTGGCTAATTTCTGGGTTTTTCTGGCTAATATTTGGGTTTTATGACTAATTTCTGGGTTTTTTTGGCTAATTTTTGAGTTTTTGTAGCTAATTTTTGAGTTTTTCTGGCTACTTTTTGGGTTTTATGGCTAATTTTTGAGTTTTTCTAACTAATTCTTGGGTTTTATAGCTAAATCTTGTATTTTTGTGGCTAACTCTTTTATTTTTGTGGCTAATTTTTGAGTTTCTCCAGCTAATTTTTGGGTTTTTATAGCTAATTTCTGAAATTTTCTAGCTAATTTTTGAGTTTTCCTAGCTAAATTTTGGGTTTTTCTGGCAAATTTTTGGGTTTTATGGCTAATTTTTTAAATTTTCTGGCTGAATTTTGGGTTTTCCTGGTTAATTTTTGAGTTTTTCTTGCTAAATTTTGGGTTTTTATGGCTAATTTTTGGGTTTTATGGCTAATTTTTAAGATTTATTGGCTAATTTTTGAGTTTTTCTGGCTAAATTTTGGGTTTTTCTGGCAAATTTTTGGGTTGTATGGCTAACTTTTGAGTTTTTCTAGCTGAATTTTGGGTTTTCCTGGCTAATTTCTGAGTTTTTCTTGCTAAATTTTGGGTTTTTCTGGCTAATTTGTGGGTTTTATGGCTGATTTTTAAGATTCATTGGCTAATTTTTGAGTTTTTCTGGCTAAATTTTGGGTTTTTCTGGCTAATTTTTAGGTTTTATGACTAATTTCTGGGTTTTTTTGGCTAATTTTTAAGATTTATTGGCTAATTTTCGAGTTTTTCTGGCTAAATTTTGGGTTTTTCTGGCTAATTTTTGAGTTTTATGACTAATTTCTGGGTTTTTATGGCTAATTTTTGAGTTTTTCTGGCTAAATTTTGGGTTTTTCTGGCTAATTTTTGGGTTTTTTGGCTGATTTTTAAGAGTTATTGGCTAATTTTTGAGTTTTTCTGGCTAAATTTTGGGTTTTTCAGGCTAATTTTTGGGTTTTATGACTAATTTCTGGGTTTTTTTGGCTAATTTTTGAGTTTCTGTAGCTAAGTTTTGAGTTTTTCTGGCTACTTTTTGGGTTTTATGGCTAATTTTTGAGTTTTTCTAACTAATTCTTGGGTTTTATAGCTAATTCTTGTATTTTTGTGGCTAACTCTTTTATTTTTGTGGCTAATTTTTGAGTTTCTCTAGCTAATTTTTGGGTTTTCATAGCTAATTTCTGGAATTTTCTAGCAAATTTTTGAGTTTTTCTAGCTAAATTTTGGGTTTTTCTGGCAAATTTTTGGGTTTTATGGCTAATTTTTTAAATTTTCTGGCAGAATTTTGGGTTTTCCTGGTTAATTTTTGAGTTTTTCTTGCTAAATTTTGGGTTTTTCCGGCTAATTTTTGGGCTTTATGGCTAATATTCAAGATTTATTGGCTAATTTTTGAGTTTTTCTGGCTAAATTTTGGGTTTTTCTGGCTAATTTTTGGGTTTAATGACTAAATTTTGGGTTTTTCTGCCTAATATTTGGTTTTTATGGCTAATTTTCGAGTTTTTCTAGATAATTTTTGAGTTTTTTTGGCTAATTTTTGGGTTTTTCTGGTAAATTTTTGGGTTTTATGGCTAAGTTTTGAATGTTTTCGGCTAATTTTTGATATTTTGTAGCTAATTTTTGAGTTTTTCTGACTAATGTTTGGGTTTTATGGATAATTTTTGAGTTTTTCTAACTAATTCTTGGGTTTTATAGCTAATTTCTGAGTTTTTCTAGCTAATTTTTGAGTTTTTCTAGCTAAATTTTGGGTTTTTGTGGCTAATTTTTGGGTTCTATGGCTAATTTTTGAGATTTTTTGGCTAATTTTTGGGTTTTTCTAGCTAATTTTTGAGTTTTTCTGGCTAATTTTTGGGTTTTATGACTAGATTTCGAGTTTTTCTGGCTATAAAACCTAAAAATTAGTTAGAAAAACTCAAAGATTAGTCATAAAAACCCAAAAATTAGCCAGAAAAACCCAAAATTTGGCTAGAAAAACTTTTTTGAGTTTTTATGGCAAATTTTTGAGTTTTTCCAGTTATCTTTCGCGTTTTATAGCTAATTTTTGGGTTTTTCCAGCTAATTTTTGAGTTTTTCTGGCTAAATTTTGGGTTTTTCTGGCTAATTTTTGGGTTTTATGACTAATTTCTGGGTTTTTTGGCTAATTTTTGAGTTTTTGTAGCTAATTTTTGAGTTTTTCTAACTAATTCTTGGGTTTTATAGCTAATTCTTGTATTTTTGTGGCTAACTCTTGTATTTTTGTGGCTAATTTTTGAGTTTCTCTAGCTAATTTTTGGGTTTTTATAGCTAATTTCTGAAATTTTCTAGCTAATTTTTGAGTTTTTCTAGCTAAATTTTGGGTTTTTCTGGCAAATTTTTGGGTTTTATGGCTAATTTTTTAAATTTTCTGGCTGAATTTCGCGTTTTTCCGGCTAATTTTTGGGCTTTATGGCTAATTTTTAAGATTTATTGGCTAATTTTTGAGTTTTTCTGGCTAAATTTTGGGTTTTCTGGCTAATTTTTGGGTTTAATGACTAATTTTTGGGTTTTTTGGCTAATTTTTGGGTTTTTCTGGCTAAATTTTGGGTTTTTCTGCCTAATATTTGGGTTTTATGGCTAATTTTCGAGTTTTTCTAGATAATTTTTGAGTTTTTTTGGCTAATTTCTGGGTTTTTCTGGTTGATTTTTGGGTTTTATGGCTAATTTTTGAATTTTTTTGGCTAATTTTTGAGTTTTTGTAGCTAATTTTTGAGTTTTTCTGGCTACTTTTTGGGTTTTATGGCTAATTTTTGAGTTTTTCTAAATAATTCTTGGGTTTTATAGCTAATTCTTGTATTTTTGTGGCTAACTCTTGTATTTTTGGGTTTTTCCGGCTAATTTTTGGGCTTTATGGCTAATTTTTAAGATTTATTGGCTAATTTTTGAGTTTTTCTGGCTAAATTTTGGGTTTTTCTGCCTAATATTTGGGTTTTATGGCTAATTTTTGAGTTTTTCTAGATAATTTTTGAGTTTTTTTGGCTAATTTCTGAGTTTTTCTGTGTGATTTTTGGGTTTTATGGCTAATTTTTGGGTTTTTCTAGCTTATTTTTGGGTTTTATGGCTAGTTTTTGAGTTTTTCCAGCTGATTTTTGAGTTTTTCTGGCCAATTTTTGGGTTTTATGGATAATTTTTGAATTTTTCTAGCTAATTTTTGAGTTTTTTGTCTAATTTTTGGTTTTATGGCTAATTTTTGGGTTTTTCTGACAATTTTTGGGTTTTTGTGGCTAATTTCTGAGTTTTCCTAGCTAATTTTTGAGTTTTTCTAGCTAAATTTTGGGTTTTTCTGGCAAATTTTTGGGTTTTATGGCTAATTTTTTATTTTTTCTAGCTAATTGTTTTTTTCTGGCTAATTTTTGGGTTTCATGGCTAATTTTTGAGTTTTTTGGCTAATTTTTGGGTTTTTCTAGCTAATTTTTGAGTTTTTCTGGCTAAATTTTGGGTTTTTCAGGCTAATTTTTGGGTTTTATGACTAATTTCTGGGTTTTTTTGGCTAATTTTTGAGTTTCTGTAGCTAATTTTTGAGTTTTTCTGTCTACTTTTTGGGTTTTATGGCTAATTTTTGAGTTTTTCTAACTAATTCTTGGGTTTTATAGCTAATTCTTGTATTTTTGTGGCTAACTCTTTTATTTTTGTGGCTAATTTTTGAGTTTCTCTAGCTAATTTTTGGGTTTTCATAGCTAATTTCTGGAATTTTCTAGCAAATTTTTGAGTTTTTCTAGCTAAATTTTGGGTTTTTCTGGCAAATTTTTGGGTTTTATGGCTAATTTTTTAAATTTTCTGGCAGAATTTTGGGTTTTCCTGGTTAATTTTTGAGTTTTTCTTGCTAAATTTTGGGTTTTTCCGGCTAATTTTTGGGCTTTATGGCTAATTTTCAAGATTTATTGGCTAATTTTTGAGTTTTTCTGGCTAAATTTTGGGTTTTTCTGGCTAATTTTTGGGTTTAATGACTAAATTTTGGGTTTTTCTGCCTAATATTTGGTTTTTATGGCTAATTTTCGAGTTTTTCTAGATAATTTTTGAGTTTTTTTGGCTAATTTTTGGGTTTTTCTGGTAAATTTTTGGGTTTTATGGCTAAGTTTTGAATGTTTTCGGCTAATTTTTGATTTTTTGTAGCTAATTTTTGAGTTTTTCTGACTAATGTTTGGGTTTTATGGCTAATTTTTGAGTTTTTCTAACTAATTCTTGGGTTTTATAGCTAATTTCTGAGTTTTTCTAGCTAATTTTTGAGTTTTTCTAGCTAAATTTTGGGTTTTTGTGGCTAATTTTTGGGTTCTATGGCTAATTTTTGAGATTTTTTGGCTAATTTTTGGGTTTTTCTAGCTAATTTTTGAGTTTTTCTGGCTAATTTTTGGGTTTTATGACTAGATTTCGAGTTTTTCTGGCTATAAAACCTAAAAATTAGTTAGAAAAACTCAAAGATTAGTCATAAAAACCCAAAAATTAGCCAGAAAAACCCAAAATTTGGCTAGAAAAACTTTTTTGAGTTTTTATGGCAAATTTTTTAGTTTTTCCAGTTATCTTTCGCGTTTTATAGCTAATTTTTGGGTTTTTCCAGCTAATTTTTGAGTTTTTCTGGCTAAATTTTGGGTTTTTCTGGCTAATTTTTGGGTTTTATGACTAATTTCTGGGTTTTTTGGCTAATTTTCGAGTTTTTGTAGCTAATTTTTGAGTTTTTCTGGCTACTTTTTGGGTTTTATGGCTAATTTTTGAGTTTTTCTAACTAATTCTTGGGTTTTATAGCTAATTCTTGTATTTTTGTGGCTAACTCTTGTATTTTTGTGGCTAATTTTTGAGTTTCTCTAGCTAATTTTTGGGTTTTTATAGCTAAATTTTGGGTTTTTCTGGCAAATTTTTGGGTTTTATGGCTAATTTTTTAAATTTTCTGGATGAATTTTGGGTTTTCCTGGTTAATTTTTGAGTTTTTTTTGCTAAATTTTGCGTTTTTCCGGCTAATTTTTGGGCTTTATGGCTAATTTTTAAGATTTATTGGCTAATTTTTGAGTTTTTCTGGCTAAATTTTGGGTTTTTCTGGCTAATTTTTGGGTTTAATGACTAATTTTTGGGTTTTTTGGCTAATTTTTGGGTTTTTCTGGCTAAATTTTGGGTTTTTCTGCCTAATATATGGGTTTTATGGCTAATTTTCGAGTTTTTCTAGATAATTTTTGAGTTTTTTTGGCTAATTTCTGGGTTTTTCTGGTTGATTTTTGGGTTTTATGGCTAATTTTTGAATTTTTTTGGCTAATTTTTGAGTTTTTGTAGCTAATTTTTGAGTTTTTCTGGCTACTTTTTGGGTTTTATGGCTAATTTTTGAGTTTTTCTAAATAATTCTTGGGTTTTATAGCTAATTCTTGTATTTTTGTGGCTAACTCTTGTATTTTTGTGGCTAATTTTTGAGTTTCTCTAGCTAATTTTTGGGTTTTTATAGCTAATTTCTGAAATTTTCTAGCTAATTTTTGAGTTTTTCTAGCTAAATTTTGGGTTTTTCCGGCTAATTTTTGGGCTTTATGGCTAATTTTTAAGATGTATTGGCTAATTTTTGAGTTTTTCTGGCTAAATTTTGGGTTTTTCTGCCTAATATTTGGGTTTTATGGCTAATTTTTGAGTTTTTCTAGATAATTTTTGAGTTTTTTTGGCTAATTTCTGAGTTTTTCTGTGTGATTTTTGGGTTTTATGGCTAATTTTTGGGTTTTTCTAGCTTATTTTTGGGTTTTATGGCTAGTTTTTGAGTTTTTCCAGCTGATTTTTGAGTTTTTCTGGCCAATTTTTGGGTTTTATGGATAATTTTTGAATTGTTCTAGCTAATTTTTGAGTTTTTTGTCTAATTTTTGGTTTTATGGCTAATTTTTGGGTTTTTCTGACAATTTTTGGGTTTTTGTGGCTAATTTCTGAGTTTTCCTAGCTAATTTTTGAGTTTTTCTAGCTAAATTTTGGGTTTTTCTGGCTAATTTTTGGGTTTTATGACTAATTTCTGGGTTTTTTTGGCTAATTTTTAAGATTTATTGGCTAATTTTTGAGTTTTTCTGGCTGAATTTTGGGTTTTTCTGGCTAATTTTTGAGTTTTATGACTAATTTCTGGGTTTTTTTGGCTAATTTTTGAGTTTTTCTGGCTAAATTTTGGGTTTTTCTGGCTAATTTTTGGGTTTTATGACTAATTTCTGGGTTTTTTTGGCTAATTTTTGAGTTTTCCTAACTAATTCTTGGGTTTTATAGCTAATTCTTGTATTTTTGTGGCTAACTCTTGTAATTTTGTGGCTAATTTTTGAGTTTCTCTAGCTAATTTTTGGGTTTTTATAGCTAATTTCTGGAATTTTCTAGCTAATTCTTGAGTTTTTCTAGCTAAATTTTTGGGTTTTTCTGGCAAATTTTTGGGTTTTATGGCTAATTTTTTAAATTTTCTGGCTGAATTTTGGGTTTTCCTGGTTAATTTTTGAGTTTTTCTTGCTAAATTTTGGGTTTTTCCCGCTAATTTTTGGGCTTTATGGCTAATTTTTAAGATTTATTGGCTAATTTTTGAGTTTTTCTGGCTAAATTTTGGGGTTTTCTGGCTAATTTTTAGTTTAATGACTAAATTTTGGGTTTTTCTGCCTAATATTTGGGTTTTTCTGGCTAAATTTTGGGTTTTTCCGGCTAATTTTTGGGCTTTATGGCTAATTTTTAAGATTTATTGGCTAATTTTGGAGTTTTTCTGGCTAATTTTTGGGTTTTTCTGGTAAATTTTTGGGTTTTATGGCTAAGTTTTGAATGTTTTCGGCTAATTTTTGATTTTTTGTAGCTAATTTTTGAGTTTTTCTGACTAATTTTTGGGTTTTATGGCTAATTTTTGAGTTTTTCTAACTAATTCTTGGGTTTTATAGCTAATTTCTGAGTTTTTCTACCTAATTTTTGAGTTTTTCTAGCTAAATTTTGGGTTTTTCTGGCCAATTTTTGGGTTCTATGGCTAATTTTTGAGATTTTTTGGCTAATTTTTGGGTTTTTCTAGCTAATTTTTGAGTTTTTCTGGCTAATTTTTGGGTTTTATGACTAGATTTCGAGTTTTTCTGGCTATAAAACCTAAAAATTAGTTAGAAAAACTCGAAGATTGGTCATAAAAACCCAAAAATTAGCCAGAAAAACCCAAAATTTGGCTAGAAAAACTTTTTTGAGTTTTTATGGCAAATTTTTGAGTTTTTCCATTTATCTTTCGCGTTTTATAGCTAACTTTTGGGTTTTTCCAGCTAATTTTCGAGTTTTTCTGGCTAATTTCTGGGTTTTTCTGGCTAATATTTGGGTTTTATGACCAATTTCTGGGTTTTTTTGGCTAATTTTTGAGTTTTTGTAGCTAATTTTTGAGTTTTTCTGGCTACTTTTTGGGTTTTATGGCTAATTTTTGAGTTTTTCTAACTAATTCTTGGGTTTTATAGCTAAATCTTGTATTTTTGTGGCTAACTCTTTTATTTTTGTGGCTAATTTTTGAGTTTCTCCAGCTAATTTTTGGGTTTTTATAGCTAATTTCTGAAATTTTCTAGCTAATTTTTGAGTTTTCCTAGCTAAATTTTGGGTTTTTCTGGCAAATTTTTGGGTTTTATGGCTAATTTTTTAAATTTTCTGGCTGAATTTTGGGTTTTCCTGGTTAATTTTTGAGTTTTTCTTGCTAAATTTTGGGTTTTTATGGCTAATTTTTGGGTTTTATGGCTAATTTTTAAGATTTATTGGCTAATTTTTGAGTTTTTCTGGCTAAATTTTGGGTTTTTCTGGCAAATTTTTGGGTTGTATGGCTAACTTTTGAGTTTTTCTAGCTGAATTTTGGGTTTTCCTGGCTAATTTCTGAGTTTTTCTTGCTAAATTTTGGGTTTTTCTGGCTAATTTGTGGGTTTTATGGCTGATTTTTAAGATTTATTGGCTAATTTTTGAGTTTTTCTAGCTAAATTTTGGGTTTTTCTGGCAAATTTTTGGGTTTTATGGCTAATTTTTTAAATTTTCTGGCAGAATTTTGGGTTTTCCTGGTTAATTTTTGAGTTTTTCTTGCTAAATTTTGGGTTTTTCCGGCTAATTTTTGGGCTTTATGGCTAATTTTCAAGATTTATTGGCTAATTTTTGAGTTTTTCTGGCTAAATTTTGGGTTTTTCTGGCTAATTTTTGGGTTTAATGACTAAATTTTGGGTTTTTCTGCCTAATATTTGGTTTTTATGGCTAATTTTCGAGTTTTTCTAGATAATTTTTGAGTTTTTTTGGCTAATTTTTGGGTTTTTCTGGTAAATTTTTGGGTTTTATGGCTAAGTTTTGAATGTTTTCGGCTAATTTTTGATTTTTTGTAGCTAATTTTTGAGTTTTTCTGACTAATGTTTGGGTTTTATGGCTAATTTTTGAGTTTTTCTAACTAATTCTTGGGTTTTATAGCTAATTTCTGAGTTTTTCTAGCTAATTTTTGAGTTTTTCTAGCTAAATTTTGGGTTTTTGTGGCTAATTTTTGGGTTCTATGGCTAATTTTTGAGATTTTTTGGCTAATTTTTGGGTTTTTCTAGCTAATTTTTGAGTTTTTCTGGCTAATTTTTGGGTTTTATGACTAGATTTCGAGTTTTTCTGGCTATAAAACCTAAAAATTAGTTAGAAAAACTCAAAGATTAGTCATAAAAACCCAAAAATTAGCCAGAAAAACCCAAAATTTGGCTAGAAAAACTTTTTTGAGTTTTTATGGCAAATTTTTTAGTTTTTCCAGTTATCTTTCGCGTTTTATAGCTAATTTTTGGGTTTTTCCAGCTAATTTTTGAGTTTTTCTGGCTAAATTTTGGGTTTTTCTGGCTAATTTTTGGGTTTTATGACTGATTTCTGGGTTTTTTGGCTAATTTTCGAGTTTTTGTAGCTAATTTTTGAGTTTTTCTGGCTACTTTTTGGGTTTTATGGCTAATTTTTGAGTTTTTCTAACTAATTCTTGGGTTTTATAGCTAATTCTTGTATTTTTGTGGCTAACTCTTGTATTTTTGTGGCTAATTTTTGAGTTTCTCTAGCTAATTTTTGGGTTTTTATAGCTAAATTTTGGGTTTTTCTGGCAAATTTTTGGGTTTTATGGCTAATTTTTAAAATTTTCTGGATGAATTTTGGGTTTTCCTGGTTAATTTTTGAGTTTTTTTTGCTAAATTTTGCGTTTTTCCGGCTAATTTTTGGGCTTTATGGCTAATTTTTAAGATTTATTGGCTAATTTTTGAGTTTTTCTGGCTAAATTTTGGGTTTTTCTGGCTAATTTTTGGGTTTAATGACTAATTTTTGGGTTTTTTGGCTAATTTTTGGGTTTTTCTGGCTAAATTTTGGGTTTTTCTGCCTAATATATGGGTTTTATGGCTAATTTTCGAGTTTTTCTAGATAATTTTTGAGTTTTTTTGGCTAATTTCTGGGTTTTTCTGGTTGATTTTTGGGTTTTATGGCTAATTTTTGAATTTTTTTGGCTAATTTTTGAGTTTTTGTAGCTAATTTTTGAGTTTTTCTGGCTACTTTTTGGGTTGTATGGCTAATTTTTGAGTTTTTCTAAATAATTCTTGGGTTTTATAGCTAATTCTTGTATTTTTGTGGCTAACTCTTGTATTTTTGTGGCTAATTTTTGAGTTTCTCTAGCTAATTTTTGGGTTTTTATAGCTAATTTCTGAAATTTTCTAGCTAATTTTTGAGTTTTTCTAGCTAAATTTTGGGTTTTTCCGGCTAATTTTTGGGCTTTATGGCTAATTTTTAAGATGTATTGGCTAATTTTTGAGTTTTTCTGGCTAAATTTTGGGTTTTTCTGCCTAATATTTGGGTTTTATGGCTAATTTTTGAGTTTTTCTAGATAATTTTTGAGTTTTTTTGGCTAATTTCTGAGTTTTTCTGTGTGATTTTTGGGTTTTATGGCTAATTTTTGGGTTTTTCTAGCTTATTTTTGGGTTTTATGGCTAGTTTTTGAGTTTTTCCAGCTGATTTTTGAGTTTTTCTGGCCAATTTTTGGGTTTTATGGATAATTTTTGAATTGTTCTAGCTAATTTTTGAGTTTTTTGTCTAATTTTTGGTTTTATGGCTAATTTTTGGGTTTTTCTGACAATTTTTGGGTTTTTGTGGCTAATTTCTGAGTTTTCCTAGCTAATTTTTGAGTTTTTCTAGCTAAATTTTGGGTTTTTCTGGCTAATTTTTGGGTTTTATGACTAATTTCTGGGTTTTTTTGGCTAATTTTTAAGATTTATTGGCTAATTTTTGAGTTTTTCTGGCTGAATTTTGGGTTTTTCTGGCTAATTTTTGAGTTTTATGACTAATTTCTGGGTTTTTTTGGCTAATTTTTGAGTTTTTCTGGCTAAATTTTGGGTTTTTCTGGCTAATTTTTGGGTTTTATGACTAATTTCTGGGTTTTTTTGGCTAATTTTTGAGTTTTCCTAACTAATTCTTGGGTTTTATAGCTAATTCTTGTATCTTTGTGGCTAACTCTTGTAATTTTGTGGCTAATTTTTGAGTTTCTCTAGCTAATTTTTGGGTTTTTATAGCTAATTTCTGGAATTTTCTAGCTAATTCTTGAGTTTTTCTAGCTAAATTTTTGGGTTTTTCTGGCAAATTTTTGGGTTTTATGGCTAATTTTTTAAATTTTCTGGCTGAATTTTGGGTTTTCCTGGTTAATTTTTGAGTTTTTCTTGCTAAATTTTGGGTTTTTCCCGCTAATTTTTGGGCTTTATGGCTAATTTTTAAGATTTATTGGCTAATTTTTGAGTTTTTCTGGCTAAATTTTGGGTTTTTCTGGCTAATTTTTAGTTTAATGACTAAATTTTGGGTTTTTCTGCCTAATATTTGGGTTTTTCTGGCTAAATTTTGGGTTTTTCCGGCTAATTTTTGGGCTTTATGGCTAATTTTTAAGATTTATTGGCTAATTTTGGAGTTTTTCTGGCTAATTTTTGGGTTTTTCTGGTAAATTTTTGGGTTTTATGGCTAAGTTTTGAATGTTTTCGGCTAATTTTTGATTTTTTGTAGCTAATTTTTGAGTTTTTCTGACTAATTTTTGGGTTTTATGGCTAATTTTTGAGTTTTTCTAACTAATTCTTGGGTTTTATAGCTAATTTCTGAGTTTTTCTACCCAATTTTTGAGTTTTTCTAGCTAAATTTTGGGTTTTTCTGGCCAATTTTTGGGTTCTATGGCTAATTTTTGAGATTTTTTGGCTAATTTTTGGGTTTTTCTAGCTAATTTTTGAGTTTTTCTGGCTAATTTTTGGGTTTTATGACTAGATTTCGAGTTTTTCTGGCTATAAAACCTAAAAATTAGTTAGAAAAACTCGAAGATTGGTCATAAAAACCCAAAAATTAGCCAGAAAAACCCAAAATTTGGCTAGAAAAACTTTTTTGAGTTTTTATGGCAAATTTTTGAGTTTTTCCATTTATCTTCCGCGTTTTATAGCTAACTTTTGGGTTTTTCCAGCTAATTTTCGAGTTTTTCTGGCTAATTTCTGGGTTTTTCTGGCTAATATTTGGGTTTTATGACTAATTTCTGGGTTTTTTTGGCTAATTTTTGAGTTTTTGTAGCTAATTTTTGAGTTTTTCTGGCTACTTTTTGGGTTTTATGGCTAATTTTTGAGTTTTTCTAACTAATTCTTGGGTTTTATAGCTAAATCTTGTATTTTTGTGGCTAACTCTTTTATTTTTGTGGCTAATTTTTGAGTTTCTCCAGCTAATTTTTGGGTTTTTATAGCTAATTTCTGAAATTTTCTAGCTAATTTTTGAGTTTTCCTAGCTAAATTTTGGGTTTTTCTGGCAAATTTTTGGGTTTTATGGCTAATTTTTTAAATTTTCTGGCTGAATTTTGGGTTTTCCTGGTTAATTTTTGAGTTTTTCTTGCTAAATTTTGGGTTTTTATGGCTAATTTTTGGGTTTTATGGCTAATTTTTAAGATTTATTGGCTAATTTTTGAGTTTTTCTGGCTAAATTTTGGGTTTTTCTGGCAAATTTTTGGGTTGTATGGCTAACTTTTGAGTTTTTCTAGCTGAATTTTGGGTTTTCCTGGCTAATTTCTGAGTTTTTTTTGCTAAATTTTGGGTTTTTCTGGCTAATTTGTGGGTTTTATGGCTGATTTTTAAGATTTATTGGCTAATTTTTGAGTTTTTCTGGCTAAATTTTGGGTTTTTCTGGCTAATTTTTAGGTTTTATGACTAATTTCTGGGTTTTTTTGGCTAATTTTTAAGATTTATTGGCTAATTTTTGAGTTTTTCTGGCTAAATTTTGGGTTTTTCTGGCTAATTTTTGAGTTTTATGACTAATTTCTGGGTTTTTATGGCTAATTTTTGAGTTTTTCTGGCTAAATTTTGGGTTTTTCTGGCTAATTTTTGGGTTTTTTGGCTGATTTTTAAGAGTTATTGGCTAATTTTTGAGTTTTTCTGGCTAAATTTTGGGTTTTTCAGGCTAATTTTTGGGTTTTATGACTAATTTCTGGGTTTTTTTGGCTAATTTTTGAGTTTCTGTAGCTAAGTTTTGAGTTTTTCTGGCTACTTTTTGGGTTTTATGGCTAATTTTTGAGTTTTTCTAACTAATTCTTGGGTTTTATAGCTAATTCTTGTATTTTTGTGGCTAACTCTTTTATTTTTGTGGCTAATTTTTGAGTTTCTCTAGCTAATTTTTGGGTTTTCATAGCTAATTTCTGGAATTTTCTAGCAAATTTTTGAGTTTTTCTAGCTAAATTTTGGGTTTTTCTGGCAAATTTTTGGGTTTTATGGCTAATTTTTTAAATTTTCTGGCAGATTTTGGGTTTTCCTGGTTAATTTTTGAGTTTTTCTTGCTAAATTTTGGGTTTTTCCGGCTAATTTTTGGGCTTTATGGCTAATTTTCAAGATTTATTGGCTAATTTTTGAGTTTTTCTGGCTAAATTTTGGGTTTTTCTGGCTAATTTTTGGGTTTAATGACTAAATTTTGGGTTTTTCTGCCTAATATTTGGTTTTTATGGCTAATTTTCGAGTTTTTCTAGATAATTTTTGAGTTTTTTTGGCTAATTTTTGGGTTTTTCTGGTAAATTTTTGGGTTTTATGGCTAAGTTTTGAATGTTTTCGGCTAATTTTTGATATTTTGTAGCTAATTTTTGAGTTTTTCTGACTAATGTTTGGGTTTTATGGCTAATTTTTGAGTTTTTCTAACTAATTCTTGGGTTTTATAGCTAATTTCTGAGTTTTTCTAGCTAATTTTTGAGTTTTTCTAGCTAAATTTTGGGTTTTTGTGGTTAATTTTTGGGTTCTATGGCTAATTTTTGAGATTTTTTGGCTAATTTTTGGGTTTTTCTAGCTAATTTTTGAGTTTTTCTGGCTAATTTTTGGGTTTTATGACTAGATTTCGAGTTTTTCTGGCTATAAAACCTAAAAATTAGTTAGAAAAACTCAAAGATTAGTCATAAAAACCCAAAAATTAGCCAGAAAAACCCAAAATTTGGCTAGAAAAACTTTTTTGAGTTTTTATGGCAAATTTTTGAGTTTTTCCAGTTATCTTTCGCGTTTTATAGCTAATTTTTGGGTTTTTCCAGCTAATTTTTGAGTTTTTCTGGCTAAATTTTGGGTTTTTCTGGCTAATTTTTGGGTTTTATGACTAATTTCTGGGTTTTTTGGCTAATTTTTGAGTTTTTGTAGCTAATTTTTGAGTTTTTCTGGCTACTTTTTGGGTTTTATGGCTAATTTTTGAGTTTTTCTAACTAATTCTTGGGTTTTATAGCTAATTCTTGTATTTTTGTGGCTAACTCTTGTATTTTTGTGGCTAATTTTTGAGTTTCTCTAGCTAATTTTTGGGTTTTTATAGCTAATTTCTGAAATTTTCTAGCTAATTTTTGAGTTTTTCTAGCTAAATTTTGGGTTTTTCTGGCAAATTTTTGGGTTTTATGGCTAATTTTTTAAATTTTCTGGCAGAATTTTGGGTTTTCCTGGTTAATTTTTGAGTTTTTCTTGCTAAATTTTGGGTTTTTCCGGCTAATTTTTGGGCTTTATGGCTAATTTTCAAGATTTATTGGCTAATTTTTGAGTTTTCCTGGTTAATTTTTGAGTTTTTCTTGCTAAATTTTGGGTTTTTCCGGCTAATTTTTGGGCTTTATGGCTAATTTTTAAGATTTATTGGCTAATTTTTGAGTTTTTCTGGCTAAATTTTGGGTATTGCTGCCTAATATTTGGGTTTTATGGCTAATTTTTGAGTTTTTCTAGATAATTTTTGAGTTTTTTTGGCTAATTTCTGAGTTTTTATGTGTGATTTTTGGGTTTTATGGCTAATTTTTGGGTTTGTCTGGCAAATTTTTGGGTTTTTCTGGCTAATTTTTGGGTTTTATGGCTAGTTTTTGAGTTTTTCCAGCTGATTTTTGAGTTTTTCAGGCTAATTTTTGGGTTTTATGGCTAATTTTTGAATTTTTCTAGCAAATTTTTGAGTTTTTTTGTCTAATTTTTGGTTTTATGGCTACTTTTTGGGTTTTATGGCTAATTTTTGAGTTTTTCTAAATAATTCTTGGGTTTTATAGCTAATTCTTGTATTTTTGTGGCTAAATTTTGGGTTTTCCAGGCTAATTTTTGGGTTTTATGACTAATTTCTGGGTTTTTTTGGCTAATTTTTGAGTTTCTGTAGCTAAGTTTTGAGTTTTTCTGGCTACTTTTTGGGTTTTATGGCTAATTTTTGAGTTTTTCTAACTAATTCTTGGGTTTTATAGCTAATTCTTGTATTTTTGTGGCTAACTCTTTTATTTTTGTGGCTAATTTTTGAGTTTCTCTAGCTAATTTTTGGGTTTTCATAGCTAATTTCTGGAATTTTCTAGCAAATTTTTGAGTTTTTCTAGCTAAATTTTGGGTTTTTCTGGCAAATTTTTGGGTTTTATGGCTAATTTTTTAAATTTTCTGGCAGAATTTTGGGTTTTCCTGGTTAATTTTTGAGTTTTTCTTGCTAAATTTTGGGTTTTTCCGGCTAATTTTTGGGCTTTATGGCTAATTTTCAAGATTTATTGGCTAATTTTTGAGTTTTTCTGGCTAAATTTTGGGTTTTTCTGGCTAATTTTTGGGTTTAATGACTAAATTTTGGGTTTTTCTGCCTAATATTTGGTTTTTATGGCTAATTTTCGAGTTTTTCTAGATAATTTTTGAGTTTTTTTGGCTAATTTTTGGGTTTTTCTGGTAAATTTTTGGGTTTTATGGCTAAGTTTTGAATGTTTTCGGCTAATTTTTGATATTTTGTAGCTAATTTTTGAGTTTTTCTGACTAATGTTTGGGTTTTATGGCTAATTTTTGAGTTTTTCTAACTAATTCTTGGGTTTTATAGCTAATTTCTGAGTTTTTCTAGCTAATTTTTGAGTTTTTCTAGCTAAATTTTGGGTTTTTGTGGTTAATTTTTGGGTTCTATGGCTAATTTTTGAGATTTTTTGGCTAATTTTTGGGTTTTTCTAGCTAATTTTTGAGTTTTTCTGGCTAATTTTTGGGTTTTATGACTAGATTTCGAGTTTTTCTGGCTATAAAACCTAAAAATTAGTTAGAAAAACTCAAAGATTAGTCATAAAAACCCAAAAATTAGCCAGAAAAACCCAAAATTTGGCTAGAAAAACTTTTTTGAGTTTTTATGGCAAATTTTTGAGTTTTTCCAGTTATCTTTCGCGTTTTATAGCTAATTTTTGGGTTTTTCCAGCTAATTTTTGAGTTTTTCTGGCTAAATTTTGGGTTTTTCTGGCTAATTTTTGGGTTTTATGACTAATTTCTGGGTTTTTTGGCTAATTTTTGAGTTTTTGTAGCTAATTTTTGAGTTTTTCTGGCTACTTTTTGGGTTTTATGGCTAATTTTTGAGTTTTTCTAACTAATTCTTGGGTTTTATAGCTAATTCTTGTATTTTTGTGGCTAACTCTTGTATTTTTGTGGCTAATTTTTGAGTTTCTCTAGCTAATTTTTGGGTTTTTATAGCTAATTTCTGAAATTTTCTAGCTAATTTTTGAGTTTTTCTAGCTAAATTTTGGGTTTTTCTGGCAAATTTTTGGGTTTTATGGCTAATTTTTTAAATTTTCTGGCAGAATTTTGGGTTTTCCTGGTTAATTTTTGAGTTTTTCTTGCTAAATTTTGGGTTTTTCCGGCTAATTTTTGGGCTTTATGGCTAATTTTCAAGATTTATTGGCTAATTTTTGAGTTTTCCTGGTTAATTTTTGAGTTTTTCTTGCTAAATTTTGGGTTTTTCCGGCTAATTTTTGGGCTTTATGGCTAATTTTTAAGATTTATTGGCTAATTTTTGAGTTTTTCTGGCTAAATTTTGGGTATTGCTGCCTAATATTTGGGTTTTATGGCTAATTTTTGAGTTTTTCTAGATAATTTTTGAGTTTTTTTGGCTAATTTCTGAGTTTTTATGTGTGATTTTTGGGTTTTATGGCTAATTTTTGGGTTTGTCTGGCAAATTTTTGGGTTT
The DNA here is from genome assembly GCA_026230145.1 of Diorhabda elongata. Lineage (NCBI taxonomy): Eukaryota > Metazoa > Arthropoda > Insecta > Coleoptera > Chrysomelidae > Diorhabda > Diorhabda elongata. The sequence goes on from JAOVVJ010000024.1 coordinate 117,706, forward strand.
TTCTGGCTAATTTTTGGGTTTTATGGCTAGTTTTTGAGTTTTTCCAGCTGATTTTTGAGTTTTTCAGGCTAATTTTTGGGTTTTATGGCTAATTTTTGAATTTTTCTAGCAAATTTTTGAGTTTTTTTGTCTAATTTTTGGTTTTATGGCTACTTTTTGGGTTTTATGGCTAATTTTTGAGTTTTTCTAAATAATTCTTGGGTTTTATAGCTAATTCTTGTATTTTTGTGGCTAAATTTTGGGTTTTCCAGGCCAATTTTTGGGTTTTATGACTAATTTCTGGGTTTTTTTGGCTAATTTTTGAGTTTCTGTAGCTAATTTTTGAGTTTTTCTGGCTACTTTTTGGGTTTTATGGCTAATTTTTGAGTTTTTCTAACTAATTCTTGGGTTTTATAGCTAATTCTTGTATTTTTGTGGCTAACTCTTTTATTTTTGTGGCTAATTTTTGAGTTTCTCTAGCTAATTTTTGGGTTTTCATAGCTAATTTCTGGAATTTTCTAGCTAATTTTTGAGTTTTTCTAGCTAAATTTTGGGTTTTTCTGGCAAATTTTTGGGTTTTATGGCAAATTTTTGAGTTTTTCCAGTTATCTTTCGCGTTTTATAGCTAATTTTTGGGTTTTTCCAGCTAATTTTTGAGTTTTTCTGGCTAAATTTTGGGTTTTTCTGGCTAATTTTTGGGTTTTATGACTAATTTCTGGGTTTTTTGGCTAATTTTTGAGTTTTTGTAGCTAATTTTTGAGTTTTTCTGGCTACTTTTTGGGTTTTATGGCTAATTTTTGAGTTTTTCTAACTAATTCTTGGGTTTTATAGCTAATTCTTGTATTTTTGTGGCTAACTCTTGTATTTTTGTGGCTAATTTTTGAGTTTCTCTAGCTAATTTTTGGGTTTTTATAGCTAATTTCTGAAATTTTCTAGCTAATTTTTGAGTTTTTCTAGCTAAATTTTGGGTTTTTCTGGCAAATTTTTGGGTTTTATGGCTAATTTTTTAAATTTTCTGGCAGAATTTTGGGTTTTCCTGGTTAATTTTTGAGTTTTTCTTGCTAAATTTTGGGTTTTTCCGGCTAATTTTTGGGCTTTATGGCTAATTTTCAAGATTTATTGGCTAATTTTTGAGTTTTTCTGGCTAAATTTTGCGTTTTTCTGGCTAATTTTTGGGTTTAATGACTAAATTTTGGGTTTTTCTGCCTAATATTTGGTTTTTATGGCTAATTTTCGAGTTTTTCTAGATAATTTTTGAGTTTTTTTGGCTAATTTTTGGGTTTTTCTGGTAAATTTTTGGGTTTTATGGCTAAGTTTTGAATGTTTTCGGCTAATTTTTGATTTTTTGTAGCTAATTTTTGAGTTTTTCTGACTAATGTTTGGGTTTTATGGCTAATTTTTGAGTTTTTCTAACTAATTCTTGGGTTTTATAGCTAATTTCTGAGTTTTTCTAGCTAATTTTTGAGTTTTTCTAGCTAAATTTTGGGTTTTTGTGGCTAATTTTTGGGTTCTATGGCTAATTTTTGAGATTTTTTGGCTAATTTTTGGGTTTTTCTAGCTAATTTTTGAGTTTTTCTGGCTAATTTTTGGGTTTTATGACTAGATTTCGAGTTTTTCTGGCTATAAAACCTAAAAATTAGTTAGAAAAACTCAAAGATTAGTCATAAAAACCCAAAAATTAGCCAGAAAAACCCAAAATTTGGCTAGAAAAACTTTTTTGAGTTTTTATGGCAAATTTTTTAGTTTTTCCAGTTATCTTTCGCGTTTTATAGCTAATTTTTGGGTTTTTCCAGCTAATTTTTGAGTTTTTCTGGCTAAATTTTGGGTTTTTCTGGCTAATTTTTGGGTTTTATGACTAATTTCTGGGTTTTTTGGCTAATTTTCGAGTTTTTGTAGCTAATTTTTGAGTTTTTCTGGCTACTTTTTGGGTTTTATGGCTAATTTTTGAGTTTTTCTAACTAATTCATGGGTTTTATAGCTAATTCTTGTATTTTTGTGGCTAACTCTTGTATTTTTGTGGCTAATTTTTGAGTTTCTCTAGCTAATTTTTGGGTTTTTATAGCTAAATTTTGGGTTTTTCTGGCAAATTTTTGGGTTTTATGGCTAATTTTTTAAATTTTCTGGCTGAATTTTGGGTTTTCCTGGTTAATTTTTGAGTTTTTTTTGCTAAATTTTGCGTTTTTCCGGCTAATTTTTGGGCTTTATGGCTAATTTTTAAGATTTATTGGCTAATTTTTGAGTTTTTCTGGCTGAATTTTGGGTTTTTCTGGCTAATTTTTGGGTTTAATGACTAATTTTTGGGTTTTTTGGCTAATTTTTGGGTTTTTCTGGCTAAATTTTGGGTTTTTCTGCCTAATATATGGGTTTTATGGCTAATTTTCGAGTTTTTCTAGATAATTTTTGAGTTTTTTTGGCTAATTTCTGGGTTTTTCTGGTTGATTTTTGGGTTTTATGGCTAATTTTTGAATTTTTTTGGCTAATTTTTGAGTTTTTGTAGCTAATTTTTGAGTTTTTCTGGCTACTTTTTGGGTTTTATGGCTAATTTTTGAGTTTTTCTAAATAATTCTTGGGTTTTATAGCTAATTCTTGTATTTTTGTGGCTAACTCTTGTATTTTTGTGGCTAATTTTTGAGTTTCTCTAGCTAATTTTTGGGTTTTTATAGCTAATTTCTGGAATTTTCTAGCTAATTTTTGAGTTTTTCTAGCTAAATTTTGGGTTTTTCCGGCTAATTTTTGGGCTTTATGGCTAATTTTTAAGATGTATTGGCTAATTTTTGAGTTTTTCTGGCTAAATTTTGGGTTTTTCTGCCTAATATTTGGGTTTTATGGCTAATTTTTGAGTTTTTCTAGATAATTTTTGAGTTTTTTTGGCTAATTTCTGAGTTTTTCTGTGTGATTTTTGGGTTTTATGGCTAATTTTTGGGTTTTTCTAGCTTATTTTTGGGTTTTATGGCTAGTTTTTGAGTTTTTCCAGCTGATTTTTGAGTTTTTCTGGCCAATTTTTGGGTTTTATGGATAATTTTTGAATTGTTCTAGCTAATTTTTGAGTTTTTTGTCTAATTTTTGGTTTTATGGCTAATTTTTGGGATTTTCTGACAATTTTTGGGTTTTTGTGGCTAATTTCTGAGTTTTCCTAGCTAATTTTTGAGTTTTTCTAGCTAAATTTTGGGTTTTTCTGGCTAATTTTTGGGTTTTATGACTAATTTCTGGGTTTTTTTGGCTAATTTTTGAGTTTTTCTGGCTAAATTTTGGGTTTTTCTGCCTAATTTTTGGGTTTTATGACTAATTTCTGGGTTTTTTTGGCTAATTTTTGAGTTTTCCTAACTAATTCTTGGGTTTTATAGCTAATTCTTGTATTTTTGTGGCTAACTCTCGTAATTTTGTGGCTAATTTTTGAGTTTCTCTAGCTAATTTTTGGGTTTTTATAGCTAATTTCTGGAATTTTCTAGCTAATTCTTGAGTTTTTCTAGCTAAATTTTTGGGTTTTTCTGGCAAATTTTTGGGTTTTATGGCTAATTTTTTAAATTTTCTGGCTGAATTTTGGGTTTTCCTGGTTAATTTTTGAGTTTTTCTTGCTAAATTTTGGGTTTTTCCCGCTAATTTTTGGGCTTTATGGCTAATTTTTAAGATTTATTGGCTAATTTTTGAGTTTTTCTGGCTAAATTTTGGGTTTTTCTGGCTAATTTTTAGTTTAATGACTAAATTTTGGGTTTTTCTGCCTAATATTTGGGTTTTTCTGGCTAAATTTTGGGTTTTTCCGGCTAATTTTTGGGCTTTATGGCTAATTTTTAAGATTTATTGGCTAATTTTGGAGTTTTTCTGGCTAATTTTTGGGTTTTTCTGGTAAATTTTTGGGTTTTATGGCTAAGTTTTGAATGTTTTCGGCTAATTTTTGATTTTTTGTAGCTAATTTTTGAGTTTTTCTGACTAATTTTTGGGTTTTATGGCTAATTTTTGAGTTTTTCTAACTAATTCTTGGGTTTTATAGCTAATTTCTGAGTTTTTCTACCTAATTTTTGAGTTTTTCTAGCTAAATTTTGGGTTTTTCTGGCCAATATTCGGGTTCTATGGCTAATTTTTGAGATTTTTTGGCTAATTTTTGGGTTTTTCTAGCTAATTTTTGAGTTTTTCTGGCTAATTTTTGGGTTTTATGACTAGATTTCGAGTTTTTCTGGCTATAAAACCTAAAAATTAGTTAGAAAAACTCGAAGATTGGTCATAAAAACCCAAAAATTAGCCAGAAAAACCCAAAATTTGGCTAGAAAAACTTTTTTGAGTTTTTATGGCAAATTTTTGAGTTTTTCCATTTATCTTTCGCGTTTTATAGCTAACTTTTGGGTTTTTCCAGCTAATTTTCGAGTTTTTCTGGCTAATTTCTGGGTTTTTCTGGCTAATTTTTGGGTTTTATGACTAATTTCTGGGTTTTTTTGGCTAATTTTTGAGTTTTTGTGGCTACTTTTTGGGTTTTATGGCTAATTCTTGTATTTTTGTGGCTAACTCTTTTATTTTTGTGGCTAATTTTTGAGTTTCTCTAGCTAATTTTTGGGTTTTTATAGCTAATTTCTGAGTTTTTCTACCTAATTTTTGAGTTTTTCTAGCTAAATTTTGGGTTTTTCTGGCCAATTTTTGGGTTCTATGGCTAATTTTTGAGATTTTTTGGCTAATTTTTGGGTTTTTCTAGCTAATTTTTGAGTTTTTCTGGCTAATTTCTGGGTTTTATGACTAGATTTCGAGTTTTTCTGGCTATAAAACCTGAAAATTAGTTAGAAAAACTCGAAGATTGGTCATAAAAACCCAAAAATTAGCCAGAAAAACCCAAAATTTGGCTAGAAGAACTTTTTTGAGTTTTTATGGCAAATTTTTGAGTTTTTCCATTTATCTTTCGCGTTTTATAGCTAACTTTTGGGTTTTTCCAGCTAATTTTCGAGTTTTTCTGGCTAATTTCTGGGTTTTTCTGGCTAATATTTGGGTTTTATGACTAATTTCTGGGTTTTTTTGGCTAATTTTTGAGTTTTTGTAGCTAATTTTTGAGTTTTTCTGGCTACTTTTTGGGTTTTATGGCTAATTTTTGAGTTTTTCTAACTAATTCTTGGGTTTTATAGCTAAATCTTGTATTTTTGTGGCTAACTCTTTTATTTTTGTGGCTAATTTTTGAGTTTCTCCAGCTAATTTTTGGGTTTTTATAGCTAATTTCTGAAATTTTCTAGCTAATTTTTGAGTTTTCCTAGCTAAATTTTGGGTTTTTCTGGCAAATTTTTGGGTTTTATGGCTAATTTTTTAAATTTTCTGGCTGAATTTTGGGTTTTCCTGGTGAATTTTTGAGTTTTTCTTGCTAAATTTTGGGTTTTTATGGCTAATTTTTGGGTTTTATGGCTAATTTTTAAGATTTATTGGCTAATTTTTGAGTTTTTCTGGCTAAATTTTGGGTTTTTCTGGCAAATTTTTGGGTTGTATGGCTAACTTTTGAGTTTTTCTAGCTGAATTTTGGGTTTTCCTGGCTAATTTCTGAGTTTTTCTTGCTAAATTTTGGGTTTTTCTGGCTAATTTGTGGGTTTTATGGCTGATTTTTAAGATTTATTGGCTAATTTTTGAGTTTTTCTGGCTAAATTTTGGGTTTTTCTGGCTAATTTTTGGGTTTTATGACTAATTTCTGGGTTTTTTTGGCTAATTTTTAAGATTTATTGGCTAATTTTTGAGTTTTTCTGGCTAAATTTTGGGTTTTTCTGGCTAATTTTTGAGTTTTATGACTAATTTCTGGGTTTTTATGGCTAATTTTTGAGTTTTTCTGGCTAAATTTTGGGTTTTTCTGGCTAATTTTTGGGTTTTTTGGCTGATTTTTAAGAGTTATTGGCTAATTTTTGAGTTTTTCTGGCTAAATTTTGGGTTTTTCAGGCTAATTTTTGGGTTTTATGACTAATTTCTGGGTTTTTTTGGCCAATTTTTGAGTTTCTGTAGCTAAGTTTTGAGTTTTTCTGGCTAAATTTTGGGTTTTTCTGGTTAATTTTTGGGTTTAATGACTAAATTTTGGGTTTTTCTGCCTACTATTTGGTTTTTATGGCTAATTTTCGAGTTTTTCTAGATAATTTTTGAGTTTTTTTGGCTAATTTTTGGGTTTTTCTGGTAAATTTTTGGGTTTTATGGCTAAGTTTTGAATGTTTTCGGCTAATTTTTGATATTTTGTAGCTAATTTTTGAGTTTTTCTGACTAATGTTTGGGTTTTATGGCTAATTTTTGAGTTTTTCTAACTAATTCTTGGGTTTTATAGCTAATTTCTGAGTTTTTCTAGCTAATTTTTGAGTTTTTCTAGCTAAATTTTGGGTTTTTGTGGCTAATTTTTGGGTTCTATGGCTAATTTTTGAGATTTTTTGGCTAATTTTTGGGTTTTTCTAGCTAATTTTTGAGTTTTTCTGGCTAATTTTTGGGTTTTATGACTAGATTTCGAGTTTTTCTGGCTATAAAACCTAAAAATTAGTTAGAAAAACTCAAAGATTAGTCATAAAAACCCAAAAATTAGCCAGAAAAACCCAAAATTTGGCTAGAAAAACTTTTTTGAGTTTTTATGGCAAATTTTTGAGTTTTTCCAGTTATCTTTCGCGTTTTATAGCTAATTTTTGGGTTTTTCCAGCTAATTTTTGAGTTTTTCTGGCTAAATTTTGGGTTTTTCTGGCTAATTTTTGGGTTTTATGACTAATTTCTGGGTTTTTTGGCTAATTTTTGAGTTTTTGTAGCTAATTTTTGAGTTTTTCTGGCTACTTTTTGGGTTTTATGGCTAATTTTTGAGTTTTTCTAACTAATTCTTGGGTTTTATAGCTAATTCTTGTATTTTTGTGGCTAACTCTTGTATTTTTGTGGCTAATTTTTGAGTTTCTCTAGCTAATTTTTGGGTTTTTATAGCTAATTTCTGAAATTTTCTAGCTAATTTTTGAGTTTTTCTAGCTAAATTTTGGGTTTTTCTGGCAAATTTTTGGGTTTTATGGCTAATTTTTTAAATTTTCTGGCTGAATTTTGGGTTTTCCTGGTTAATTTTTGAGTTTTTTTTGCTAAATTTCGCGTTTTTCCGGCTAATTTTTGGGCTTTATGGCTAATTTTTAAGATTTATTGGCTAATTTTTGAGTTTTTCTGGCTAAATTTTGGGTTTTTCTGGCTAATTTTTGGGTTTAATGACTAATTTTTGGGTTTTTTGGCTAATTTTTGGGTTTTTCTGGCTAAATTTTGGGTTTTTCTGCCTAATATTTGGGTTTTATGGCTAATTTTCGAGTTTTTCTAGATAATTTTTGAGTTTTTTTGGCTAATTTCTGGGTTTTTCTGGTTGATTTTTGGGTTTTATGGCTAATTTTTGAATTTTTTTGGCTAATTTTTGAGTTTTTGTAGCTAATTTTTGAGTTTTTCTGGCTACTTTTTGGGTTTTATGGCTAATTTTTGAGTTTTTCTAAATAATTCTTGGGTTTTATAGCTAATTCTTGTATTTTTGTGGCTAACTCTTGTATTTTTGTGGCTAATTTTTGAGTTTCTCTAGCTAATTTTTGGGTTTTTATAGCTAATTTCTGAAATTTTCTAGCTAATTTTTGAGTTTTTCTAGCTAAATTTTGGGTTTTTCTGGCAAATTTTTGGGTTTTATGGCTAACTTTTTAAATTTTCTGGCTGAATTTTGGGTTTTCCTGGTTAATTTTTGAGTTTTTCTTGCTAAATTTTGGGTTTTTCCGGCTAATTTTTGGGCTTTATGGCTAATTTTTAAGATTTATTGGCTAATTTTTGAGTTTTTCTGGCTAAATTTTGGGTTTTTCTGCCTAATATTTGGGTTTTATGGCTAATTTTTGAGTTTTTCTAGATAATTTTTGAGTTTTTTTGGCTAATTTCTGAGTTTTTCTGTGTGATTTTTGGGTTTTATGGCTAATTTTTGGGTTTTTCTAGCTTATTTTTGGGTTTTATGGCTAGTTTTTGAGTTTTTCCAGCTGATTTTTGAGTTTTTCTGGCCAATTTTTGGGTTTTATGGATAATTTTTGAATTTTTCTAGCTAATTTTTGAGTTTTTTGTCTAATTTTTGGTTTTATGGCTAATTTTTGGGTTTTTCTGACAATTTTTGGGTTTTTGTGGCTAATTTCTGAGTTTTCCTAGCTAATTTTTGAGTTTTTCTAGCTAAATTTTGGGTTTTTCTGGCAAATTTTTGGGTTTTATGGCTGATTTTTTATTTTTTCTAGCTAATTGTTTTTTTCTGGCTAATTTTTGGGTTTCATGGCTAATTTTTGAGTTTTTTTGGCTAATTTTTGGGTTTTTCTAGCTAATTTTTGAGTTTTTCTGGCTAAATTTTGGGTTTTTCAGGCTAATTTTTGGGTTTTATGACTAATTTCTGTGTTTTTTTGGCTAATTTTTGAGTTTTTCTGGCTACTTCTTGGGTTTTATGGCTAATTTTTGAGTTTTTCTAACTAATTCTTGGGTTTTATAGCTAATTCTTGTATTTTTGTGGCTAACTCTTTTATTTTTGTGGCTAATTTTTGAGTTTCTCTAGCTAATTTTTGGGTTTTTATAGCTAATTTCTGGAATTTTCTAGCTAATTTTTGGGTTTTTCTAGCTAAATTTTGGGTTTTTCTGGCAAATTTTTGGGTTTTATGGCTAATTTTTTAAATTTTCTGGCAGAATTTTGGATTTTCCTGGTTAATTTTTGAGTTTTTCTTGCTAAATTTTGGGTTTTTCCGGCTAATTTTTGGGCTTTATGGCTAATTTTTAAGATTTATTGGCTAATTTTTGAGTTTTTCTGGCTAAATTTTGGGCTTTTCTGGCTAATTTTTGGGTTTAATGACTAATTTTTGGGTTTTTTGGCTAATTTTTGGGTTTTTCTGGCTAAATTTTGGGTTTTTCTGCCTAATATTTGGGTTTTATGGCTAATTTTCGAGTTTTTCTAGATAATTTTTGAGTTTTTTTGGCTAATTTCTGGGTTTTTCTGGTTGATTTTTGGGTTTTATGGCTAATTTTTGAATTTTTTTGGCTAATTTTTGAGTTTTTGTAGCTAATTTTTGAGTTTTTCTGGCTACTTTTTGGGTTTTATGGCTAATTTTTGAGTTTTTCTAAATAATTCTTGGGTTTTATAGCTAATTCTTGTATTTTTGTGGCTAACTCTTGTATTTTTGTGGCTAATTTTTGAGTTTCTCTAGCTAATTTTTGGGTTTTTATAGCTAATTTCTGAAATTTTCTAGCTAATTTTTGGGTTTTTCTGGCAAATTTTTGGGTTTTATGGCTAACTTTTTAAATTTTCTGGCTGAATTTTGGGTTTTCCTGGTTAATTTTTGAGTTTTTCTTGCTAAATTTTGGGTTTTTCCGGCTAATTTTTGGGCTTTATGGCTAATTTTTAAGATTTATTGGCTAATTTTTGAGTTTTTCTGGCTAAATTTTGGGTTTTTCTGGCAAATTTCTGGGTTTTATGGCTAATTTTTTTATTTTTTCTAGCTAATTGTCTTTTTCTGGCTAATTTTTGGGTTTCATGGCTAATTTTTGAGTTTTTTTGGCTAATTTTTGGGTTTTTCTAGCAAATTTTTGAGTTTTTCTGGCTAATTTTTGGGTTTTATGACTAATTTTCGAGTTTTTCTAGCTACTTTCTGAGTTTTTCTGTGTGATTTTTGGGTTTTATGGCTAATTTTTGGGTTTTTCTGGCTATAAAACCTAAAAATTAGTTAGAAAAACTCAAAGATTAGCCATAAAAACCCAAAAATTAGCCATAAAACCCAAAAATTAGCCAGAAAAACCCAAAATTTGGCTAGAAAAACATTTTTGAGTTTTTATGGCAAATTTTTGAGTTTTTCCAGCTATCTTTCGCGTTTTATAGCTAATTTTTGGGTTTTTCTAGCTTATTTTTGGGTTTTATGGCTAGTTTTTGAGTTTTTCCAGCTGATTTTTGAGTTTTTCTGGCCAATTTTTGGGTTTTATGGCTAATTTTTGAATTTTTCTAGCTAATTTTTGAGTTTTTTGTCTAATTTTTGGTTTTATGGCTAATTTTTGGGTTTTTCTGACAATTTTTGGGTTTTTGTGGCTAATTTCTGAGTTTTCCTAGCTAATTTTTGAGTTTTTCTAGCTAAATTTTGGGTTTTTCTGGCAAATTTTTGGGTTTTATGGCTAATTTTTTTATTTTTTCTAGCTAATTGTTTTTTTCTGTCCAATTTTTGGGTTTCATGGCTAATTTTTGAGTTTTTTGGGCTAATTTTTGGTTTTTTCTAGCTAATTTTTGAGTTTTTCTGGCTAATTTTTGGGTTTTATGACTAATTTCTGTGTTTTTTTGGCTAATTTTTGAGTTTTTCTGGCTACTTCTTGGGTTTTATGGCTAATTTTTGAGTTTTTCTAACTAATTCTTGGGTTTTATAGCTAATTCTTGTATTTTTGTGGCTAACTCTTTTATTTTTGTGGCTAATTTTTGAGTTTCTCTAGCTAATTTTTGGGTTTTTATAGCTAATTTCTGGAATTTTCTAGCTAATTTTTGGGTTTTTCTAGCTAAATTTTGGGTTTTTCTGGCAAATTTTTGGGTTTTATGGCTAATTTTTTAAATTTTCTGGCAGAATTTTGGATTTTCCTGGTTAATTTTTGAGTTTTTCTTGCTAAATTTTGGGTTTTTCCGGCTAATTTTTGGGCTTTATGGCTAATTTTTAAGATTTATTGGCTAATTTTTGAGTTTTTCTGGCTAAATTTTGGGTTTTTCTGGCTAATTTTTGGGTTTAATGACTAATTTTTGGGTTTTTTGGCTAATTTTTGGGTTTTTCTGGCTAAATTTTGGGTTTTTCTGCCTAATATTTGGGTTTTATGGCTAATTTTCGAGTTTTTCTAGATAATTTTTGAGTTTTTTTGGCTAATTTCTGGGTTTTTCTGGTTGATTTTTGGGTTTTATGGCTAATTTTTGAATTTTTTTGGCTAATTTTTGAGTTTTTGTAGCTAATTTTTGAGTTTTTCTGGCTACTTTTTGGGTTTTATGGCTAATTTTTGAGTTTTTCTAAATAATTCTTGGGTTTTATAGCTAATTCTTGAATTTTTGTGGCTAACTCTTGTATTTTTGTGGCTAATTTTTGAGTTTCTCTAGCTAATTTTTGGGTTTTTATAGCTAATTTCTGAAATTTTCTAGCTAATTTTTGAGTTTTTCTAGCTAAATTTTGGGTTTTTCTGGCAAATTTTTGGGTTTTATGGCTAACTTTTCAAATTTTCTGGCTGAATTTTGGGTTTTCCTGGTTAATTTTTGAGTTTTTCTTGCTAAATTTTGGGTTTTTCCGGCTAATTTTTGGGCTTTATGGCTAATTTTTAAGATTTATTGGCTAATTTTTGAGTTTTTCTGGCTAAATTTTGGGTTTTTCTGCCTAATATTTGGGTTTTATGGCTAATTTTTGAGTTTTTCTAGATAATTTTTGAGTTTTTTTGGCTAATTTCTGAGTTTTTCTGTGTGATTTTTGGGTTTTATGGCTAATTTTTGGGTTTTTCTAGCTTATTTTTGGGTTTTATGGCTAGTTTTTGAGTTTTTCCAGCTGATTTTTGAGTTTTTCTGGCCAATTTTTGGGTTTTATGGATAATTTTTGAATTTTTCTAGCTAATTTTTGAGTTTTTTGTCTAATTTTTGGTTTTATGGCTAATTTTTGGGTTTTTCTGACAATTTTTGGGTTTTTGTGGCTAATTTCTGAGTTTTCCTAGCTAATTTTTGAGTTTTTCTTGCTAAATTTTGGGTTTTTCTGGCAAATTTTTGGGTTTTATGGCTGATTTTTTATTTTTTCTAGCTAATTGTTTTTTTCTGGCTAATTTTTGGGTTTCATGGCTAATTTTTGAGTTTTTTTGGCTAATTTTTGGGTTTTTCTAGCTAATTTTTGAGTTTTTCTGGCTAAATTTTGGGTTTTTCAGGCTAATTTTTGGGTTTTATGACTAATTTCTGTGTTTTTTTGGCTAATTTTTGAGTTTTTCTGGCTACTTCTTGGGTTTTATGGCTAATTTTTGAGTTTTTCTAACTAATTCTTGGGTTTTATAGCTAATTCTTGTATTTTTGTGGCTAACTCTTTTATTTTTGTGGCTAATTTTTGAGTTTCTCTAGCTAATTTTTGGGTTTTTATAGCTAATTTCTGGAATTTTCTATCTAATTTTTGGGTTTTTCTAGCTAAATTTTGGGTTTTTCTGGCAAATTTTTGGGTTTTATGGCTAATTTTTTAAATTTTCTGGCAGAATTTTGGATTTTCCTGGTTAATTTTTGAGTTTTTCTTGCTAAATTTTGGGTTTTTCCGGCTAATTTTTGGGCTTTATGGCTAATTTTTAAGATTTATTGGCTAATTTTTGAGTTTTTCTGGCTAAATTTTGGGTTTTTCTGCCTAATATTTGGGTTTTATGGCTAATTTTCGAGTTTTTCTAGATAATTTTTGAGTTTTTTGTCTAATTTTTGGTTTTATGGCTAATTTTTGGGTTTTTCTGACAATTTTTGGGTTTTTGTGGCTAATTTCTGAGTTTTCCTAGCTAATTTTTGAGTTTTTCTGGCCAATTTTTGGGTTTTATGGATAATTTTTGAATTTTTCTAGCTAATTTTTGAGTTTTTTGTCTAATTTTTGGTTTTATGGCTAATTTTTGGGTTTTTCTGACAATTTTTGGGTTTTTGTGGCTAATTTCTGAGTTTTCCTAGCTAATTTTTGAGTTTTTCTAGCTAAATTTTGGGTTTTTCTGGCAAATTTTTGGGTTTTATGGCTGATTTTTTATTTTTTCTAGCTAATTGTTTTTTTCTGGCTAATTTTTGGGTTTCATGGCTAATTTTTGAGTTTTTTTGGCTAATTTTTGGGTTTTTCTAGCTAATTTTTGAGTTTTTCTGGCTAAATTTTGGGTTTTTCAGGCTAATTTTTGGGTTTTATGACTAATTTCTGTGTTTTTTTGGCTAATTTTTGAGTTTTTCTGGCTACTTCTTGGGTTTTATGGCTAATTTTTGAGTTTTTCTAACTAATTCTTGGGTTTTATAGCTAATTCTTGTATTTTTGTGGCTAACTCTTTTATTTTTGTGGCTAATTTTTGAGTTTCTCTAGCTAATTTTTGGGTTTTTATAGCTAATTTCTGGAATTTTCTAGCTAATTTTTGGGTTTTTCTAGCTAAATTTTGGGTTTTTCTGGCAAATTTTTGGGTTTTATGGCTAATTTTTTAAATTTTCTGGCAGAATTTTGGATTTTCCTGGTTAATTTTTGAGTTTTTCTTGCTAAATTTTGGGTTTTTCCGGCTAATTTTTGGGCTTTATGGCTAATTTTTAAGATTTATTGGCTAATTTTTGAGTTTTTCTGGCTAAATTTTGGGTTTTTCTGGCTAATTTTTGGGTTTAATGACTAATTTTTGGGTTTTTTGGCTAATTTTTGGGTTTTTCTGGCTAAATTTTGGGTTTTTCTGCCTAATATTTGGGTTTTATGGCTAATTTTCGAGTTTTTCTAGATAATTTTTGAGTTTTTTTGGCTAATTTCTGGGTTTTTCTGGTTGATTTTTGGGTTTTATGGCTAATTTTTGAATTTTTTTGGCTAATTTTTGAGTTTTTGTAGCTAATTTTTGAGTTTTTCTGGCTACTTTTTGGGTTTTATGGCTAATTTTTGAGTTTTTCTAAATAATTCTTGGGTTTTATAGCTAATTCTTGAATTTTTGTGGCTAACTCTTGTATTTTTGTGGCTAATTTTTGAGTTTCTCTAGCTAATTTTTGGGTTTTTATAGCTAATTTCTGAAATTTTCTAGCTAATTTTTGAGTTTTTCTAGCTAAATTTTGGGTTTTTCTGGCAAATTTTTGGGTTTTATGGCTAACTTTTCAAATTTTCTGGCTGAATTTTGGGTTTTCCTGGTTAATTTTTGAGTTTTTCTTGCTAAATTTTGGGTTTTTCTGGCTAATTTTTGGGCTTTATGGCTAATTTTTAAGATTTATTGGCTAATTTTTGAGTTTTTCTGGCTAAATTTTGGGTTTTTCTGCCTAATATTTGGGTTTTATGGCTAATTTTTGAGTTTTTCTAGATAATTTTTGAGTTTTTTTGGCTAATTTCTGAGTTTTTCTGTGTGATTTTTGGGTTTTATGGCTAATTTTTGGGTTTTTCTAGCTTATTTTTGGGTTTTATGGCTAGTTTTCGAGTTTTTCCAGCTGATTTTTGAGTTTTTCTGGCCAATTTTTGGGTTTTATGGATAATTTTTGAATTTTTCTAGCTAATTTTTGAGTTTTTTGTCTAATTTTTGGTTTTATGGCTAATTTTTGGGTTTTTCTGACAATTTTTGGGTTTTTGTGGCTAATTTCTGAGTTTTCCTAGCTAATTTTTGAGTTTTTCTAGCTAAATTTTGGGTTTTTCTGGCAAATTTTTGGGTTTTATGGCTGATTTTTTATTTTTTCTAGCTAATTGTTTTTTTCTGGCTAATTTTTGGGTTTCATGGCTAATTTTTGAGTTTTTTTGGCTAATTTTTGGGTTTTTCTAGCTAATTTTTGAGTTTTTCTGGCTAAATTTTGGGTTTTTCAGGCTAATTTTTGGGTTTTATGACTAATTTCTGTGTTTTTTTGGCTAATTTTTGAGTTTTTCTGGCTACTTCTTGGGTTTTATGGCTAATTTTTGAGTTTTTCTAACTAATTCTTGGGTTTTATAGCTAATTCTTGTATTTTTGTGGCTAACTCTTTTATTTTTGTGGCTAATTTTTGAGTTTCTCTAGCTAATTTTTGGGTTTTTATAGCTAATTTCTGGAATTTTCTAGCTAATTTTTGGGTTTTTCTAGCTAAATTTTGGGTTTTTCTGGCAAATTGTTGGGTTTTATGGCTAATTTTTTAAATTTTCTGGCAGAATTTTGGATTTTCCTGGTTAATTTTTGAGTTTTTCTTGCTAAATTTTGGGTTTTTCCGGCTAATTTTTGGGCTTTATGGCTAATTTTTAAGATTTATTGGCTAATTTTTGAGTTTTTCTGGCTAAATTTTGGGTTTTTCTGGCTAATTTTTGGGTTTAATGACTAATTTTTGGGTTTTTTGGCTAATTTTTGGGTTTTTCTGGCCAAATTTTGGGTTTTTCTGCCTAATATTTGGGTTTTATGGCTAATTTTCGAGTTTTTCTAGATAATTTTTGAGTTTTTTTGGCTAATTTCTGGGTTTTTCTGGTTGATTTTTGGGTTTTATGGCTAATTTTTTGGCTAATTTTTGAGTTTTTGTAGCTAATTTTTGAGTTTTTCTGGCTACTTTTTGGGTTTTATGGCTAATTTTTGAGTTTTTCTAAGTAATTCTTGGGTTTTATGCTAATTCTTGTATTTTTTGTGGCTAACTCTTGTATTTTTGTGGCTAATTTTTGAGTTTCTCTAGCTAATTTTTGGGTTTTTATAGCTAATTTCTGAAATTTTCTAGCTAATTTTTGAGTTTTTCTAGCTAAATTTTGGGTTTTTTCTGGCAAATTTTTGGGTTTTATGGCTAACTTTTTAAATTTTCTGGCTGAATTTTGGGTTTTCCTGGTTAATTTTTGAGTTTTTCTTGCTAAATTTTGGGTTTTTCCGGCTAATTTTTGGGCTTTATGGCTAATTTTTAAGATTTATTGGCTAATTTTTGAGTTTTTTCTGGCTAAATTTTGGGTTTTTCTGGCAAATTTCTGGGTTTTATGGCTAATTTTTTTATTTTTTCTAGCTAATTGTCTTTTTCTGGCTAATTTTTGGGTTTCATGGCTAATTTTTGAGTTTTTTTTGGCTAATTTTTGGGTTTTTCTAGCAAATTTTTGAGTTTTTCTGGCTAATTTTTGGGTTTTATGACTAATTTTCGAGTTTTTCTAGCTACTTTCTGAGTTTTTCTGTGTGATTTTTGGGTTTTATGGCTAATTTTTGGGTTTTTCTGGCTATAAAACCTAAAAATTAGTTAGAAAAACTCAAAGATTAGCCATAAAAACCCAAAAATTAGCCATAAAAACCCAAAAATTAGCCAGAAAAAACCCAAAATTTGGCTAGAAAAACATTTTTGAGTTTTTATGGCAAATTTTTGAGTTTTTCCAGCTATCTTTCGCGTTTTATAGCTAATTTTTTGGGTTTTTCTAGCTTATTTTTGGGTTTTATGGCTAGTTTTTGAGTTTTTCCAGCTGATTTTTGAGTTTTTCCTGGCCAATTTTTGGTTTTATGGCTAATTTTTGAATTTTTCTAGCTAATTTTTGAGTTTTTTGTCTAATTTTTGGTTTTATGGCTAATTTTTTGGGTTTTTCTGACAATTTTTGGGTTTTTGTGGCTAATTTCTGAGTTTTCCTAGCTAATTTTTGAGTTTTTCTAGCTAAATTTTGGGTTTTTCTGGCAAATTTTTGGGTTTTATGGCTAATTTTTTTATTTTTTCTAGCTAATTGTTTTTTTCTGTCCAATTTTTTGGGTTTCATGGCTAATTTTTGAGTTTTTTGGGCTAATTTTTGGTTTTTTCTAGCTAATTTTTGAGTTTTTCTGGCTAATTTTTGGGTTTTATGACTAATTTCTGTGTTTTTTTGGCTAATTTTTGAGTTTTTTCTGGCTACTTCTTGGGTTTTATGGCTAATTTTTGAGTTTTTCTAACTAATTCTTGGGTTTTATAGCTAATTCTTGTATTTTTGTGGCTAACTCTTTTATTTTTGTGGCTAATTTTTGAGTTTCTCTAGCTAATTTTTGGGTTTTTATAGCTAATTTCTGGAATTTTCTAGCTAATTTTTGGGTTTTTCTAGCTAAATTTTGGGTTTTTCTGGCAAATTTTTGGGTTTTATGGCTAATTTTTTAAATTTTCTGGCAGAATTTTGGATTTTCCTGGTTAATTTTTGAGTTTTTCTTGCTAAATTTTGGGTTTTTCCGGCTAATTTTTGGGCTTTATGGCTAATTTTTAAGATTTATTGGCTAATTTTTGAGTTTTTCTGGCTAAATTTTGGGTTTTTCTGGCTAATTTTTGGGTTTAATGACTAATTTTTGGGTTTTTTGGCTAATTTTTGGGTTTTTCTGGCTAAATTTTGGGTTTTTCTGCCTAATATTTGGGTTTTATGGCTAATTTTCGAGTTTTTCTAGATAATTTTTGAGTTTTTTTGGCTAATTTCTGGGTTTTTCTGGTTGATTTTTGGGTTTTATGGCTAATTTTTGAATTTTTTTGGCTAATTTTTGAGTTTTTGTAGCTAATTTTTGAGTTTTTCTGGCTACTTTTTGGGTTTTATGGCTAATTTTTGAGTTTTTCTAAATAATTCTTGGGTTTTATAGCTAATTCTTGAATTTTTGTGGCTAACTCTTGTATTTTTGTGGCTAATTTTTGAGTTTCTCTAGCTAATTTTTGGGTTTTTATAGCTAATTTCTGAAATTTTCTAGCTAATTTTTGAGTTTTTCTAGCTAAATTTTGGGTTTTTCTGGCAAATTTTTGGGTTTTATGGCTAACTTTTCAAATTTTCTGGCTGAATTTTGGGTTTTCCTGGTTAATTTTTGAGTTTTTCTTGCTAAATTTTGGGTTTTTCCGGCTAATTTTTGGGCTTTATGGCTAATTTTTAAGATTTATTGGCTAATTTTTGAGTTTTTCTGGCTAAATTTTGGGTTTTTCTGCCTAATATTTGGGTTTTATGGCTAATTTTTGAGTTTTTCTAGATAATTTTTGAAATTTTTTGGCTAATTTCTGAGTTTTTCTGTGTGATTTTTGGGTTTTATGGCTAATTTTTGGGTTTTTCTAGCTTATTTTTGGGTTTTATGGCTAGTTTTTGAGTTTTTCCAGCTGATTTTTGAGTTTTTCTGGCCAATTTTTGGGTTTTATGGATAATTTTTGAATTTTTCTAGCTAATTTTTGAGTTTTTTGTCTAATTTTTGGTTTTATGGCTAATTTTTGGGTTTTTCTGACAATTTTTGGGTTTTTGTGGCTAATTTCTGAGTTTTCCTAGCTAATTTTTGAGTTTTTCTAGCTAAATTTTGGGTTTTCTGGCAAATTTTTGGGTTTTATGGCTGATTTTTTATTTTTTCTAGCTAATTGTTTTTTTCTGGCTAATTTTTGGGTTTCATGGCTAATTTTTGAGTTTTTTTGGCTAATTTTTGGGTTTTTCTAGCTAATTTTTGAGTTTTTTCTGGCTAAATTTTGGGTTTTTCAGGCTAATTTTTGGGTTTTATGACTAATTTCTGTGTTTTTTTGGCTAATTTTTGAGTTTTTCTGGCTACTTCTTGGGTTTTATGGCTAATTTTTGAGTTTTTCTAACTAATTCTTGGGTTTTATAGCTAATTCTTGTATTTTTGTGGCTAACTCTTTTATTTTTGTGGCTAATTTTTGAGTTTCTCTAGCTAATTTTTGGGTTTTTATAGCTAATTTCTGGAATTTTCTAGCTAATTTTTGGGTTTTTCTAGCTAAATTTTGGGTTTTTCTGGCAAATTATTGGGTTTTATGGCTAATTTTTTAAATTTTCTGGCAGAATTTTGGATTTTCCTGGTTAATTTTTGAGTTTTTCTTGCTAAATTTTGGGTTTTTCCGGCTAATTTTTGGGCTTTATGGCTAATTTTTAAGATTTATTGGCTAATTTTTGAGTTTTTCTGGCTAAATTTTGGGTTTTTCTGGCTAATTTTTGGGTTTAATGACTAATTTTTGGGTTTTTTGGCTAATTTTTGGGTTTTTCTGGCTAAATTTTGGGTTTTTCTGCCTAATATTTGGGTTTTATGGCTAATTTTCGAGTTTTTCTAGATAATTTTTGAGTTTTTTGTCTAATTTTTGGTTTTATGGCTAATTTTTGGGTTTTTCTGACAATTTTTGGGTTTTTGTGGCTAATTTCTGAGTTTTCCTAGCTAATTTTTGAGTTTTTCTGGCCAATTTTTGGGTTTTATGGATAATTTTTGAATTTTTCTAGCTAATTTTTGAGTTTTTTGTCTAATTTTTGGTTTTATGGCTAATTTTTGGGTTTTTCTGACAATTTTTGGGTTTTTGTGGCTAATTTCTGAGTTTTCCTAGCTAATTTTTGAGTTTTTCTAGCTAAATTTTGGGTTTTTCTGGCAAATTTTTGGGTTTTATGGCTGATTTTTTATTTTTTCTAGCTAATTGTTTTTTTCTGGCTAATTTTTGGGTTTCATGGCTAATTTTTGAGTTTTTTTGGCTAATTTTTGGGTTTTTCTAGCTAATTTTTGAGTTTTTCTGGCTAAATTTTGGGTTTTTCAGGCTAATTTTTGGGTTTTATGACTAATTTCTGTGTTTTTTTGGCTAATTTTTGAGTTTTTCTGGCTACTTCTTGGGTTTTATGGCTAATTTTTGAGTTTTTCTAACTAATTCTTGGGTTTTATAGCTAATTCTTGTATTTTTGTGGCTAACTCTTCTATTTTTGTGGCTAATTTTTGAGTTTCTCTAGCTAATTTTTGGGTTTTTATAGCTAATTTCTGGAATTTTCTAGCTAATTTTTGGGTTTTTCTAGCTAAATTTTGGGTTTTTCTGGCAAATTTTTGGGTTTTATGGCTAATTTTTTAAATTTTCTGGCAGAATTTTGGATTTTCCTGGTTAATTTTTGAGTTTTTCTTGCTAAATTTTGGGTTTTTCCGGCTAATTTTTGGGCTTTATGGCTAATTTTTAAGATTTATTGGCTAATTTTTGAGTTTTTCTGGCTAAATTTTAGGTTTTTCTGGCTAATTTTTGGGTTTAATGACTAATTTTTGGGTTTTTTGGCTAATTTTTGGGTTTTTCTGGCTAAATTTTGGGTTTTTCTGCCTAATATTTGGGTTTTATGGCTAATTTTCGAGTTTTTCTAGATAATTTTTGAGTTTTTTTGGCTAATTTCTGGGTTTTTCTGGTTGATTTTTGGGTTTTATGGCTAATTTTTGAATTTTTTTGGCTAATTTTTGAGTTTTTGTAGCTAATTTTTGAGTTTTTCTGGCTACTTTTTGGGTTTTATGGCTAATGTTTGAGTTTTTCTAAATAATTCTTGGGTTTTATAGCTAATTCTTGAATTTTTGTGGCTAACTCTTGTATTTTTGTGGCTAATTTTTGAGTTTCTCTAGCTAATTTTTGGGTTTTTATAGCTAATTTCTGAAATTTTCTAGCTAATTTTTGAGTTTTTCTAGCTAAATTTTGGGTTTTTCTGGCAAATTTTTGGGTTTTATGGCTAACTTTTCAAATTTTCTGGCTGAATTTTGGGTTTTCCTGGTTAATTTTTGAGTTTTTCTTGCTAAATTTTGGGTTTTTCCGGCTAATTTTTGGGCTTTATGGCTAATTTTTAAGATTTATTGGCTAATTTTTGAGTTTTTCTGGCTAAATTTTGGGTTTTTCTGCCTAATATTTGGGTTTTATGGCTAATTTTTGAGTTTTTCTAGATAATTTTTGAGTTTTTTTGGCTAATTTCTGAGTTTTTCTGTGTAATTTTTGGGTTTTATGGCTAATTTTTGGGTTTTTCTAGCTTATTTTTGGGTTTTATGGCTAGTTTTTGAGTTTTTCCAGCTGATTTTTGAGTTTTTCTGGCCAATTTTTGGGTTTTATGGATAATTTTTGAATTTTTCTAGCTAATTTTTGAGTTTTTTGTCTAATTTTTGGTTTTATGGCTAATTTTTGGGTTTTTCTGACAATTTTTGGGTTTTTGTGGCTAATTTCTGAGTTTTCCTAGCTAATTTTTGAGTTTTTCTAGCTAAATTTTGGGTTTTTCTGGCAAATTTTTGGGTTTTATGGCTGATTTTTTATTTTTTCTAGCTAATTGTTTTTTTCTGGCTAATTTTTGGGTTTCATGGCTAATTTTTGAGTTTTTTTGGCTAATTTTTGGGTTTTTCTAGCTAATTTTTGAGTTTTTCTGGCTAAATTTTGGGTTTTTCAGGCTAATTTTTGGGTTTTATGACTAATTTCTGTGTTTTTTTTGGCTAATTTTTGAGTTTTTCTGGCTACTTCTTGGGTTTTATGGCTAATTTTTGAGTTTTTCTAACTAATTCTTGGGTTTTATAGCTAATTCTTGTATTTTTGTGGCTAACTCTTTTATTTTTGTGGCTAATTTTTGAGTTTCTCTAGCTAATTTTTGGGTTTTTATAGCTAATTTCTGGAATTTTCTAGCTAATTTTTGGGTTTTTCTAGCTAAATTTTGGGTTTTTCTGGCAAATTTTTGGGTTTTATGGCTAATTTTTTAAATTTTCTGGCAGAATTTTGGATTTTCCTGGTTAATTTTTGAGTTTTTCTTGCTAAATTTTGGGTTTTTCCGGCTAATTTTTGGGCTTTATGGCTAATTTTTAAGATTTATTGGCTAATTTTTGAGTTTTTCTGGCTAAATTTTGGGCTTTTCTGGCTAATTTTTGGGTTTAATGACTAATTTTTGGGTTTTTTGGCTAATTTTTGGGTTTTTCTGGCTAAATTTTGGGTTTTTCTGCCTAATATTTGGGTTTTATGGCTAATTTTCGAGTTTTTCTAGATAATTTTTGAGTTTTTTTGGCTAATTTCTGGGTTTTTCTGGTTGATTTTTGGGTTTTATGGCTAATTTTTGAATTTTTTTGGCTAATTTTTGAGTTTTTGTAGCTAATTTTTGAGTTTTTCTGGCTACTTTTTGGGTTTTATGGCTAATTTTTGAGTTTTTCTAAATAATTCTTGGGTTTTATAGCTAATTCTTGTATTTTTGTGGCTAACTCTTGTATTTTTGTGGCTAATTTTTGAGTTTCTCTAGCTAATTTTTGGGTTTTTATAGCTAATTTCTGAAATTTTCTAGCTAATTTTTGGGTTTTTCTGGCAAATTTTTGGGTTTTATGGCTAACTTTTTAAATTTTCTGGCTGAATTTTGGGTTTTCCTGGTTAATTTTTGAGTTTTTCTTGCTAAATTTTGGGTTTTTCCGGCTAATTTTTGGGCTTTATGGCTAATTTTTAAGATTTATTGGCTAATTTTTGAGTTTTTCTGGCTAAATTTTGGGTTTTTCTGGCAAATTTCTGGGTTTTATGGCTAATTTTTTTATTTTTTCTAGCTAATTGTCTTTTTCTGGCTAATTTTTGGGTTTCATGGCTAATTTTTGAGTTTTTTTGGCTAATTTTTGGGTTTTTCTAGCAAATTTTTGAGTTTTTCTGGCTAATTTTTGGGTTTTATGACTAATTTTCGAGTTTTTCTAGCTACTTTCTGAGTTTTTCTGTGTGATTTTTGGGTTTTATGGCTAATTTTTGGGTTTTTCTGGCTATAAAACCTAAAAATTAGTTAGAAAAACTCAAAGATTAGCCATAAAAACCCAAAAATTAGCCATAAAACCCAAAAATTAGCCAGAAAAACCCAAAATTTGGCTAGAAAAACATTTTTGAGTTTTTATGGCAAATTTTTGAGTTTTTCCAGCTATCTTTCGCGTTTTATAGCTAATTTTTGGGTTTTTCTAGCTTATTTTTGGGTTTTATGGCTAGTTTTTGAGTTTTTCCAGCTGATTTTTGAGTTTTTCTGGCCAATTTTTGGGTTTTATGGCTAATTTTTGAATTTTTCTAGCTAATTTTTGAGTTTTTTGTCTAATTTTTGGTTTTATGGCTAATTTTTGGGTTTTTCTGACAATTTTTGGGTTTTTGTGGCTAATTTCTGAGTTTTCCTAGCTAATTTTTGAGTTTTTCTAGCTAAATTTTGGGTTTTTCTGGCAAATTTTTGGGTTTTATGGCTAATTTTTTTATTTTTTCTAGCTAATTGTTTTTTTCTGTCCAATTTTTGGGTTTCATGGCTAATTTTTGAGTTTTTTGGGCTAATTTTTGGTTTTTTCTAGCTAATTTTTGAGTTTTTCTGGCTAATTTTTGGGTTTTATGACTAATTTCTGTGTTTTTTTGGCTAATTTTTGAGTTTTTCTGGCTACTTCTTGGGTTTTATGGCTAATTTTTGAGTTTTTCTAACTAATTCTTGGGTTTTATAGCTAATTCTTGTATTTTTGTGGCTAACTCTTTTATTTTTGTGGCTAATTTTTGAGTTTCTCTAGCTAATTTTTGGGTTTTTATAGCTAATTTCTGGAATTTTCTAGCTAATTTTTGGGTTTTTCTAGCTAAATTTTGGGTTTTTCTGGCAAATTTTTGGGTTTTATGGCTAATTTTTTAAATTTTCTGGCAGAATTTTGGATTTTCCTGGTTAATTTTTGAGTTTTTCTTGCTAAATTTTGGGTTTTTCCGGCTAATTTTTGGGCTTTATGGCTAATTTTTAAGATTTATTGGCTAATTTTTGAGTTTTTCTGGCTAAATTTTGGGTTTTTCTGGCTAATTTTTGGGTTTAATGACTAATTTTTGGGTTTTTTGGCTAATTTTTGGGTTTTTCTGGCTAAATTTTGGGTTTTTCTGCCTAATATTTGGGTTTTATGGCTAATTTTCGAGTTTTTCTAGATAATTTTTGAGTTTTTTTGGCTAATTTCTGGGTTTTTCTGGTTGATTTTTGGGTTTTATGGCTAATTTTTGAATTTTTTTGGCTAATTTTTGAGTTTTTGTAGCTAATTTTTGAGTTTTTCTGGCTACTTTTTGGGTTTTATGGCTAATTTTTGAGTTTTTCTAAATAATTCTTGGGTTTTATAGCTAATTCTTGAATTTTTGTGGCTAACTCTTGTATTTTTGTGGCTAATTTTTGAGTTTCTCTAGCTAATTTTTGGGTTTTTATAGCTAATTTCTGAAATTTTCTAGCTAATTTTTGAGTTTTTCTAGCTAAATTTTGGGTTTTTCTGGCAAATTTTTGGGTTTTATGGCTAACTTTTCAAATTTTCTGGCTGAATTTTGGGTTTTCCTGGTTAATTTTTGAGTTTTTCTTGCTAAATTTTGGGTTTTTCCGGCTAATTTTTGGGCTTTATGGCTAATTTTTAAGATTTATTGGCTAATTTTTGAGTTTTTCTGGCTAAATTTTGGGTTTTTCTGCCTAATATTTGGGTTTTATGGCTAATTTTTGAGTTTTTCTAGATAATTTTTGAGTTTTTTTGGCTAATTTCTGAGTTTTTCTGTGTGATTTTTGGGTTTTATGGCTAATTTTTGGGTTTTTCTAGCTTATTTTTGGGTTTTATGGCTAGTTTTTGAGTTTTTCCAGCTGATTTTTGAGTTTTTCTGGCCAATTTTTGGGTTTTATGGATAATTTTTGAATTTTTCTAGCTAATTTTTGAGTTTTTTGTCTAATTTTTGGTTTTATGGCTAATTTTTGGGTTTTTCTGACAATTTTTGGGTTTTTGTGGCTAATTTCTGAGTTTTCCTAGCTAATTTTTGAGTTTTTCTTGCTAAATTTTGGGTTTTTCTGGCAAATTTTTGGGTTTTATGGCTGATTTTTTATTTTTTCTAGCTAATTGTTTTTTTCTGGCTAATTTTTGGGTTTCATGGCTAATTTTTGAGTTTTTTTGGCTAATTTTTGGGTTTTTCTAGCTAATTTTTGAGTTTTTCTGGCTAAATTTTGGGTTTTTCAGGCTAATTTTTGGGTTTTATGACTAATTTCTGTGTTTTTTTGGCTAATTTTTGAGTTTTTCTGGCTACTTCTTGGGTTTTATGGCTAATTTTTGAGTTTTTCTAACTAATTCTTGGGTTTTATAGCTAATTCTTGTATTTTTGTGGCTAACTCTTTTATTTTTGTGGCTAATTTTTGAGTTTCTCTAGCTAATTTTTGGGTTTTTATAGCTAATTTCTGGAATTTTCTAGCTAATTTTTGGGTTTTTCTAGCTAAATTTTGGGTTTTTCTGGCAAATTTTTGGGTTTTATGGCTAATTTTTTAAATTTTCTGGCAGAATTTTGGATTTTCCTGGTTAATTTTTGAGTTTTTCTTGCTAAATTTTGGGTTTTTCCGGCTAATTTTTGGGCTTTATGGCTAATTTTTAAGATTTATTGGCTAATTTTTGAGTTTTTCTGGCTAAATTTTGGGTTTTTCTGCCTAATATTTGGGTTTTATGGCTAATTTTCGAGTTTTTCTAGATAATTTTTGAGTTTTTTGTCTAATTTTTGGTTTTATGGCTAATTTTTGGGTTTTTCTGACAATTTTTGGGTTTTTGTGGCTAATTTCTGAGTTTTCCTAGCTAATTTTTGAGTTTTTCTGGCCAATTTTTGGGTTTTATGGATAATTTTTGAATTTTTCTAGCTAATTTTTGAGTTTTTTGTCTAATTTTTGGTTTTATGGCTAATTTTTGGGTTTTTCTGACAATTTTTGGGTTTTTGTGGCTAATTTCTGAGTTTTCCTAGCTAATTTTTGAGTTTTTCTAGCTAAATTTTGGGTTTTTCTGGCAAATTTTTGGGTTTTATGGCTGATTTTTTATTTTTTCTAGCTAATTGTTTTTTTCTGGCTAATTTTTGGGTTTCATGGCTAATTTTTGAGTTTTTTTGGCTAATTTTTGGGTTTTTCTAGCTAATTTTTGAGTTTTTCTGGCTAAATTTTGGGTTTTTCAGGCTAATTTTTGGGTTTTATGACTAATTTCTGTGTTTTTTTGGCTAATTTTTGAGTTTTTCTGGCTACTTCTTGGGTTTTATGGCTAATTTTTGAGTTTTTCTAACTAATTCTTGGGTTTTATAGCTAATTCTTGTATTTTTGTGGCTAACTCTTTTATTTTTGTGGCTAATTTTTGAGTTTCTCTAGCTAATTTTTGGGTTTTTATAGCTAATTTCTGGAATTTTCTAGCTAATTTTTGGGTTTTTCTAGCTAAATTTTGGGTTTTTCTGGCAAATTTTTGGGTTTTATGGCTAATTTTTTAAATTTTCTGGCAGAATTTTGGATTTTCCTGGTTAATTTTTGAGTTTTTCTTGCTAAATTTTGGGTTTTTCCGGCTAATTTTTGGGCTTTATGGCTAATTTTTAAGATTTATTGGCTAATTTTTGAGTTTTTCTGGCTAAATTTTGGGTTTTTCTGGCTAATTTTTGGGTTTAATGACTAATTTTTGGGTTTTTTGGCTAATTTTTGGGTTTTTCTGGCTAAATTTTGGGTTTTTCTGCCTAATATTTGGGTTTTATGGCTAATTTTCGAGTTTTTCTAGATAATTTTTGAGTTTTTTTGGCTAATTTCTGGGTTTTTCTGGTTGATTTTTGGGTTTTATGGCTAATTTTTGAATTTTTTTGGCTAATTTTTGAGTTTTTGTAGCTAATTTTTGAGTTTTTCTGGCTACTTTTTGGGTTTTATGGCTAATTTTTGAGTTTTTCTAAATAATTCTTGGGTTTTATAGCTAATTCTTGAATTTTTGTGGCTAACTCTTGTATTTTTGTGGCTAATTTTTGAGTTTCTCTAGCTAATTTTTGGGTTTTTATAGCTAATTTCTGAAATTTTCTAGCTAATTTTTGAGTTTTTCTAGCTAAATTTTGGGTTTTTCTGGCAAATTTTTGGGTTTTATGGCTAACTTTTCAAATTTTCTGGCTGAATTTTGGGTTTTCCTGGTTAATTTTTGAGTTTTTCTTGCTAAATTTTGGGTTTTTCTGGCTAATTTCTGGGCTTTATGGCTAATTTTTAAGATTTATTGGCTAATTTTTGAGTTTTTCTGGCTAAATTTTGGGTTTTTCTGCCTAATATTTGGGTTTTATGGCTAATTTTTGAGTTTTTCTAGATAATTTTTGAGTTTTTTTGGCTAATTTCTGAGTTTTTCTGTGTGATTTTTGGGTTTTATGGCTAATTTTTGGGTTTTTCTAGCTTATTTTTGGGTTTTATGGCTAGTTTTCGAGTTTTTCCAGCTGATTTTTGAGTTTTTCTGGCCAATTTTTGGGTTTTATGGATAATTTTTGAATTTTTCTAGCTAATTTTTGAGTTTTTTGTCTAATTTTTGGTTTTATGGCTAATTTTTGGGTTTTTCTGACAATTTTTGGGTTTTTGTGGCTAATTTCTGAGTTTTCCTAGCTAATTTTTGAGTTTTTCTAGCTAAATTTTGGGTTTTTCTGGCAAATTTTTGGGTTTTATGGCTGATTTTTTATTTTTTCTAGCTAATTGTTTTTTTCTGGCTAATTTTTGGGTTTCATGGCTAATTTTTGAGTTTTTTTGGCTAATTTTTGGGTTTTTCTAGCTAATTTTTGAGTTTTTCTGGCTAAATTTTGGGTTTTTCAGGCTAATTTTTGGGTTTTATGACTAATTTCTGTGTTTTTTTGGCTAATTTTTGAGTTTTTCTGGCTACTTCTTGGGTTTTATGGCTAATTTTTGAGTTTTTCTAACTAATTCTTGGGTTTTATAGCTAATTCTTGTATTTTTGTGGCTAACTCTTTTATTTTTGTGGCTAATTTTTGAGTTTCTCTAGCTAATTTTTGGGTTTTTATAGCTAATTTCTGGAATTTTCTAGCTAATTTTTGGGTTTTTCTAGCTAAATTTTGGGTTTTTCTGGCAAATTTTTGGGTTTTATGGCTAATTTTTTAAATTTTCTGGCAGAATTTTGGATTTTCCTGGTTAATTTTTGAGTTTTTCTTGCTAAATTTTGGGTTTTTCTGGCAAATTTTTGGGTTTTATGGCTAATTTTTTAAATTTTCTGGCAGAATTTTGGATTTTCCTGGTTAATTTTTGAGTTTTTCTGGCTAAATTTTGGGTTTTTCTGGCTAATTTTTGGGTTTAATGACTAATTTTTGGGTTTTTTGGCTAATTTTTGGGTTTTTCTGGCCAAATTTTGGGTTTTTCTGCCTAATATTTGGGTTTTATGGCTAATTTTCGAGTTTTTCTAGATAATTTTTGAGTTTTTTTGGCTAATTTCTGGGTTTTTCTGGTTGATTTTTGGGTTTTATGGCTAATTTTTGAATTTTTTTGGCTAATTTTTGAGTTTTTGTAGCTAATTTTTGAGTTTTTCTGGCTACTTTTTGGGTTTTATGGCTAATTTTTGAGTTTTTCTAAATAATTCTTGGGTTTTATAGCTAATTCTTGTATTTTTGTGGCTAACTCTTGTATTTTTGTGGCTAATTTTTGAGTTTCTCTAGCTAATTTTTGGGTTTTTATAGCTAATTTCTGAAATTTTCTAGCTAATTTTTGAGTTTTTCTAGCTAAATTTTGGGTTTTTCTGGCAAATTTTTGGGTTTTATGGCTAACTTTTTAAATTTTCTGGCTGAATTTTGGGTTTTCCTGGTTAATTTTTGAGTTTTTCTTGCTAAATTTTGGGTTTTTCCGGCTAATTTTTGGGCTTTATGGCTAATTTTTAAGATTTATTGGCTAATTTTTGAGTTTTTCTGGCTAAATTTTGGGTTTTTCTGGCAAATTTCTGGGTTTTATGGCTAATTTTTTTATTTTTTCTAGCTAATTGTCTTTTTCTGGCTAATTTTTGGGTTTCATGGCTAATTTTTGAGTTTTTTTGGCTAATTTTTGGGTTTTTCTAGCAAATTTTTGAGTTTTTCTGGCTAATTTTTGGGTTTTATGACTAATTTTCGAGTTTTTCTAGCTACTTTCTGAGTTTTTCTGTGTGATTTTTGGGTTTTATGGCTAATTTTTGGGTTTTTCTGGCTATAAAACCTAAAAATTAGTTAGAAAAACTCAAAGATTAGCCATAAAAACCCAAAAATTAGCCATAAAACCCAAAAATTAGCCAGAAAAACCCAAAATTTGGCTAGAAAAACATTTTTGAGTTTTTATGGCAAATTTTTGAGTTTTTCCAGCTATCTTTCGCGTTTTATAGCTAATTTTTGGGTTTTTCTAGCTTATTTTTGGGTTTTATGGCTAGTTTTTGAGTTTTTCCAGCTGATTTTTGAGTTTTTCTGGCCAATTTTTGGGTTTTATGGCTAATTTTTGAATTTTTCTAGCTAATTTTTGAGTTTTTTGTCTAATTTTTGGTTTTATGGCTAATTTTTGGGTTTTTCTGACAATTTTTGGGTTTTTGTGGCTAATTTCTGAGTTTTCCTAGCTAATTTTTGAGTTTTTCTAGCTAAATTTTGGGTTTTTCTGGCAAATTTTTGGGTTTTATGGCTAATTTTTTTATTTTTTCTAGCTAATTGTTTTTTTCTGTCCAATTTTTGGGTTTCATGGCTAATTTTTGAGTTTTTTGGGCTAATTTTTGGTTTTTTCTAGCTAATTTTTGAGTTTTTCTGGCTAATTTTTGGGTTTTATGACTAATTTCTGTGTTTTTTTGGCTAATTTTTGAGTTTTTCTGGCTACTTCTTGGGTTTTATGGCTAATTTTTGAGTTTTTCTAACTAATTCTTGGGTTTTATAGCTAATTCTTGTATTTTTGTGGCTAACTCTTTTATTTTTGTGGCTAATTTTTGAGTTTCTCTAGCTAATTTTTGGGTTTTTATAGCTAATTTCTGGAATTTTCTAGCTAATTTTTGGGTTTTTCTAGCTAAATTTTGGGTTTTTCTGGCAAATTTTTGGGTTTTATGGCTAATTTTTTAAATTTTCTGGCAGAATTTTGGATTTTCCTGGTTAATTTTTGAGTTTTTCTTGCTAAATTTTGGGTTTTATGGCTAATTTTTAAGATTTATTGGCTAATTTTTGAGTTTTTCTGGCTAAATTTTGGGTTTTTCTGGCTAATTTTTGGGTTTAATGACTAATTTTTGGGTTTTTTGGCTAATTTTTGGGTTTTTCTGGCTAAATTTTGGGTTTTTCTGCCTAATATTTGGGTTTTATGGCTAATTTTCGAGTTTTTCTAGATAATTTTTGAGTTTTTTTGGCTAATTTCTGGGTTTTTCTGGTTGATTTTTGGGTTTTATGGCTAATTTTTGAATTTTTTTGGCTAATTTTTGAGTTTTTGTAGCTAATTTTTGAGTTTTTCTGGCTACTTTTTGGGTTTTATGGCTAATTTTTGAGTTTTTCTAAATAATTCTTGGGTTTTATAGCTAATTCTTGAATTTTTGTGGCTAACTCTTGTATTTTTGTGGCTAATTTTTGAGTT
This sequence comes from Diorhabda elongata, assembly GCA_026230145.1. NCBI lineage: Eukaryota > Metazoa > Arthropoda > Insecta > Coleoptera > Chrysomelidae > Diorhabda > Diorhabda elongata. Next base: position 147,279 of record JAOVVJ010000024.1, read on the forward strand.
TCTCTAGCTAATTTTTGGGTTTTTATAGCTAATTTCTGAAATTTTCTAGCTAATTTTTGAGTTTTTCTAGCTAAATTTTGGGTTTTTCTGGCAAATTTTTGGGTTTTATGGCTAACTTTTCAAATTTTCTGGCTGAATTTTGGGTTTTCCTGGTTAATTTTTGAGTTTTTCTTGCTAAATTTTGGGTTTTTCCGGCTAATTTTTGGGCTTTATGGCTAATTTTTAAGATTTATTGGCTAATTTTTGAGTTTTTCTGGCTAAATTTTGGGTTTTTCTGCCTAATATTTGGGTTTTATGGCTAATTTTTGAGTTTTTCTAGATAATTTTTGAAATTTTTTGGCTAATTTCTGAGTTTTTCTGTGTGATTTTTGGGTTTTATGGCTAATTTTTGGGTTTTTCTAGCTTATTTTTGGGTTTTATGGCTAGTTTTTGAGTTTTTCCAGCTGATTTTTGAGTTTTTCTGGCCAATTTTTGGGTTTTATGGATAATTTTTGAATTTTTCTAGCTAATTTTTGAGTTTTTTGTCTAATTTTTGGTTTTATGGCTAATTTTTGGGTTTTTCTGACAATTTTTGGGTTTTTGTGGCTAATTTCTGAGTTTTCCTAGCTAATTTTTGAGTTTTTCTAGCTAAATTTTGGGTTTTCTGGCAAATTTTTGGGTTTTATGGCTGATTTTTTATTTTTTCTAGCTAATTGTTTTTTTCTGGCTAATTTTTGGGTTTCATGGCTAATTTTTGAGTTTTTTTGGCTAATTTTTGGGTTTTTCTAGCTAATTTTTGAGTTTTTCTGGCTAAATTTTGGGTTTTTCAGGCTAATTTTTGGGTTTTATGACTAATTTCTGTGTTTTTTTGGCTAATTTTTGAGTTTTTCTGGCTACTTCTTGGGTTTTATGGCTAATTTTTGAGTTTTTCTAACTAATTCTTGGGTTTTATAGCTAATTCTTGTATTTTTGTGGCTAACTCTTTTATTTTTGTGGCTAATTTTTGAGTTTCTCTAGCTAATTTTTGGGTTTTTATAGCTAATTTCTGGAATTTTCTAGCTAATTTTTGGGTTTTTCTAGCTAAATTTTGGGTTTTTCTGGCAAATTTTTGGGTTTTATGGCTAATTTTTTAAATTTTCTGGCAGAATTTTGGATTTTCCTGGTTAATTTTTGAGTTTTTCTTGCTAAATTTTGGGTTTTTCCGGCTAATTTTTGGGCTTTATGGCTAATTTTTAAGATTTATTGGCTAATTTTTGAGTTTTTCTGGCTAAATTTTGGGTTTTTCTGGCTAATTTTTGGGTTTAATGACTAATTTTTGGGTTTTTTGGCTAATTTTTGGGTTTTTCTGGCTAAATTTTGGGTTTTTCTGCCTAATATTTGGGTTTTATGGCTAATTTTCGAGTTTTTCTAGATAATTTTTGAGTTTTTTGTCTAATTTTTGGTTTTATGGCTAATTTTTGGGTTTTTCTGACAATTTTTGGGTTTTTGTGGCTAATTTCTGAGTTTTCCTAGCTAATTTTTGAGTTTTTCTGGCCAATTTTTGGGTTTTATGGATAATTTTTGAATTTTTCTAGCTAATTTTTGAGTTTTTTGTCTAATTTTTGGTTTTATGGCTAATTTTTGGGTTTTTCTGACAATTTTTGGGTTTTTGTGGCTAATTTCTGAGTTTTCCTAGCTAATTTTTGAGTTTTTCTAGCTAAATTTTGGGTTTTTCTGGCAAATTTTTGGGTTTTATGGCTGATTTTTTATTTTTTCTAGCTAATTGTTTTTTTCTGGCTAATTTTTGGGTTTCATAGCTAATTTTTGAGTTTTTTTGGCTAATTTTTGGGTTTTTCTAGCTAATTTTTGAGTTTTTCTGGCTAAATTTTGGGTTTTTCAGGCTAATTTTTGGGTTTTATGACTAATTTCTGTGTTTTTTTGGCTAATTTTTGAGTTTTTCTGGCTACTTCTTGGGTTTTATGGCTAATTTTTGAGTTTTTCTAACTAATTCTTGGGTTTTATAGCTAATTCTTGTATTTTTGTGGCTAACTCTTCTATTTTTGTGGCTAATTTTTGAGTTTCTCTAGCTAATTTTTGGGTTTTTATAGCTAATTTCTGGAATTTTCTAGCTAATTTTTGGGTTTTTCTAGCTAAATTTTGGGTTTTTCTGGCAAATTTTTGGGTTTTATGGCTAATTTTTTAAATTTTCTGGCAGAATTTTGGATTTTCCTGGTTAATTTTTGAGTTTTTCTTGCTAAATTTTGGGTTTTTCCGGCTAATTTTTGGGCTTTATGGCTAATTTTTAAGATTTATTGGCTAATTTTTGAGTTTTTCTGGCTAAATTTTAGGTTTTTCTGGCTAATTTTTGGGTTTAATGACTAATTTTTGGGTTTTTTGGCTAATTTTTGGGTTTTTCTGGCTAAATTTTGGGTTTTTCTGCCTAATATTTGGGTTTTATGGCTAATTTTCGAGTTTTTCTAGATAATTTTTGAGTTTTTTTGGCTAATTTCTGGGTTTTTCTGGTTGATTTTTGGGTTTTATGGCTAATTTTTGAATTTTTTTGGCTAATTTTTGAGTTTTTGTAGCTAATTTTTGAGTTTTTCTGGCTACTTTTTGGGTTTTATGGCTAATGTTTGAGTTTTTCTAAATAATTCTTGGGTTTTATAGCTAATTCTTGAATTTTTGTGGCTAACTCTTGTATTTTTGTGGCTAATTTTTGAGTTTCTCTAGCTAATTTTTGGGTTTTTATAGCTAATTTCTGAAATTTTCTAGCTAATTTTTGAGTTTTTCTAGCTAAATTTTGGGTTTTTCTGGCAAATTTTTGGGTTTTATGGCTAACTTTTCAAATTTTCTGGCTGAATTTTGGGTTTTCCTGGTTAATTTTTGAGTTTTTCTTGCTAAATTTTGGGTTTTTCCGGCTAATTTTTGGGCTTTATGGCTAATTTTTAAGATTTATTGGCTAATTTTTGAGTTTTTCTGGCTAAATTTTGGGTTTTTCTGCCTAATATTTGGGTTTTATGGCTAATTTTTGAGTTTTTCTAGATAATTTTTGAGTTTTTTTGGCTAATTTCTGAGTTTTTCTGTGTGATTTTTGGGTTTTATGGCTAATTTTTGGGTTTTTCTAGCTTATTTTTGGGTTTTATGGCTAGTTTTTGAGTTTTTCCAGCTGATTTTTGAGTTTTTCTGGCCAATTTTTGGGTTTTATGGATAATTTTTGAATTTTTCTAGCTAATTTTTGAGTTTTTTGTCTAATTTTTGGTTTTATGGCTAATTTTTGGGTTTTTCTGACAATTTTTGGGTTTTTGTGGCTAATTTCTGAGTTTTCCTAGCTAATTTTTGAGTTTTTCTAGCTAAATTCTGGGTTTTTCTGGCAAATTTTTGGGTTTTATGGCTGATTTTTTATTTTTTCTAGCTAATTGTTTTTATCTGGCTAATTTTTGGGTTTCATGGCTAATTTTTGAGTTTTTTTGGCTAATTTTTGGGTTTTTCTAGCTAATTTTTGAGTTTTTCTGGCTAAATTTTGGGTTTTTTCAGGCTAATATTTGGGTTTTATGACTAATTTCTGTGTTTTTTTGGCTAATTTTTGAGTTTTTCTGGCTACTTCTTGGGTTTTATGGCTAATTTTTGAGTTTTTCTAACTAATTCTTGGGTTTTATAGCTAATTCTTGTATTTTTGTGGCTAACTCTTTTATTTTTGTGGCTAATTTTTGAGTTTCTCTAGCTAATTTTTGGGTTTTTATAGCTAATTTCTGGAATTTTCTAGCTAATTTTTGGGTTTTTCTAGCTAAATTTTGGGTTTTTCTGGCAAATTTTTGGGTTTTATGGCTAATTTTTTAAATTTTCTGGCAGAATTTTGGATTTTCCTGGTTAATTTTTGAGTTTTTCTTGCTAAATTTTGGGTTTTTCCGGCTAATTTTTGGGCTTTATGGCTAATTTTTAAGATTTATTGGCTAATTTTTGAGTTTTTCTGGCTAAATTTTGGGTTTTTCTGGCTAATTTTTGGGTTTAATGACTAATTTTTGGGTTTTTTGGCTAATTTTTGGGTTTTTCTGGCTAAATTTTGGGTTTTTCTGCCTAATATTTGGGTTTTATGGCTAATTTTCGAGTTTTTCTAGATAATTTTTGAGTTTTTTTGGCTAATTTCTGGGTTTTTCTGGTTGATTTTTGGGTTTTATGGCTAATTTTTGAATTTTTTTGGCTAATTTTTGAGTTTTAGTAGCTAATTTTTGAGTTTTTCTGGCTACTTTTTGGGTTTTATGGCTAATTTTTGAGTTTTTCTAAATAATTCTTGGGTTTTATAGCTAATTCTTGTATTTTTGTGGCTAACTCTTGTATTTTTGTGGCTAATTTTTGAGTTTCTCTAGCTAATTTTTGGGTTTTTATAGCTAATTTCTGAAATTTTCTAGCTAATTTTTGAGTTTTTCTAGCTAAATTTTGGGTTTTTCTGGCAAATTTTTGGGTTTTATGGCTAACTTTTTAAATTTTCTGGCTGAATTTTGGGTTTTCCTGGTTAATTTTTGAGTTTTTCTTGCTAAATTTTGGGTTTTTCCGGCTAATTTTTGGGCTTTATGGCTAATTTTTAAGATTTATTGGCTAATTTTTGAGTTTTTCTGGCTAAATTTTGGGTTTTTCTGGCAAATTTCTGGGTTTTATGGCTAATTTTTTTATTTTTTCTAGCTAATTGTCTTTTTCTGGCTAATTTTTGGGTTTCATGGCTAATTTTTGAGTTTTTTTTGGCTAATTTTTGGGTTTTTCTAGCAAATTTTTGAGTTTTTCTGGCTAATTTTTGGGTTTTATGACTAATTTTCGAGTTTTTCTGGCTATAAAACCTAAAAATTAGTTAGAAAAACTCAAAGATTAGTCATAAAAACCCAAAAATTAGCCAGAAAAACCCAAACTTTGGCTAGAAAAACTTTTTTGAGTTTTTATGGCAAATTTTTGAGTTTTTCCAGTTATCTTTCGCGTTTTATAGCTAATTTTTGGGTTTTTCCAGCTAATTTTCGAGTTTTTCTGGCTAATTTCTGGGTTTTTCTGGCTAATTTTTGGGTTTTATGACTAATTTCTGGGTTTTTTTGGCTAATTTTTGAGTTTTTGTAGCTAATTTTTGAGTTTTTCTGGCTACTTTTTGGGTTTTATGGTTAATTTTTGAGTTTTTCTAACTAATTCTTGGGTTTTATAGCTAATTCTTGTATTTTTGTGGCTAACTCTTGTATTTTTGTGGCTAATTTTTGAGTTTCTCTAGCTAATTTTTGGGTTTTTATAGCTAATTTCTGAAATTTTCTAGCTAATTTTTGAGTTTTTCTAGCTAAATTTTGGGTTTTTCTGGCAAATTTTTGGGTTTTATGGCTAATTTTTTAAATTTTCTGGCTGAATTTTGGGTTTTCCTGGTTAATTTTTGAGTTTTTCTTGCTAAATTTTGGGTTTTTCCGGCTAATTTTTGGGCTTTATGGCTAATTTTTAAGATTTATTGGCTAATTTTTGAGTTTTTCTGGCTAAATTTTGGGTTTTTCTGGCTAATTTTTGGGTTTTTTGGCTAATTTTTGAGTTTTTCTTGCTAAATTTTGGGTTTTTCTGGCTAATTTTTGGGTTTTATGGCTAATTTTTAAGTTTTTCTGGCTAAATTGTGGGTTTTTCTGGCAAATTTTTGGGTTTTATGGCTAACTTTTGAGTTTTTCTGGCTGAATTTTGGGTTTTCCTGGCTAATTTTTGAGTTTTTCTTGCTAAATTTTGGGTTTTTTTGGCTAATTTGTGGGTTTTATGGCTGATTTTTAAGATTTATTGGCTAATTTTTGAGTTTTTCTGGCTAAATTTTGGGTTTTTCTGGCTAATTTTTGGGTTTTATGACTAATTTCTGGGTTTTTTTGGCTCATTTTTAAGATTTATTGGCTAATTTTTGAGTTTTTCTGGCTAAATTTTGGGTTTTTCTGGCTAATTTTTGAGTTTTATGACTAATTTCTGGGTTTTTTTTGGCTAATTTTTGAGTTTTTCTGGCTAAATTTTGGGTTTTTCTGGCTAATTTTTGGGTTTTATTGCTGATTTTTAAGAGTTATTGGCTAATTTTTGAGTTTTTCTGGCAAAATTTTGGGTTTTTCTGGCTAATTTTTGGGTTTTATGACTAATTTCTGTGTTTTTTTGGCTAATTTTTGAGTTTTTCTGGCTACTTCTTGGGTTTTATGGCTAATTTTTGAGTTTTTCTAACTAATTCTTGGGTTTTATAGCTAATTCTTGTATTTTTGTGGCTAACTCTTTTATTTTTGTGGCTAATTTTTGAGTTTCTCTAGCTAATTTTTGGGTTTTTATAGCTAATTTCTGGAATTTTCTAGCTAATTTTTGGGTTTTTCTAGCTAAATTTTGGGTTTTTCTGGCTAATTTTTGGGTTTAATGACTAATTTTTGGGTTTTTTGGCTAATTTTTGGGTTTTTCTGGCTAAATTTTGGGTTTTTCTGCCTAATATTTGGGTTTTATGGCTAATTTTCGAGTTTTTCTAGATAATTTTTGAGTTTTTTTGGCTAATTTCTGGGTTTTTCTGGTTGATTTTTGGGTTTTATGGCTAATTTTTGAATTTTTTTGGCTAATTTTTGAGTTTTTGTAGCTAATTTTTGAGTTTTTCTGGCTACTTTTTGGGTTTTATGGCTAATTTTTGAGTTTTTCTAAATAATTCTTGGGTTTTATAGCTAATTCTTGTATTTTTGTGGCTAACTCTTGTATTTTTGTGGCTAATTTTTGAGTTTCTCTAGCTAATTTTTGGGTTTTTATAGCTAATTTCTGAAATTTTCTAGCTAATTTTTGAGTTTTTCTAGCTAAATTTTGGGTTTTTCTGGCAAATTTTTGGGTTTTATGGCTAACTTTTTAAATTTTCTGGCTGAATTTTGGGTTTTCCTGGTTAATTTTTGAGTTTTTCTTGCTAAATTTTGGGTTTTTCCGGCTAATTTTTGGGCTTTATGGCTAATTTTTAAGATTTATTGGCTAATTTTTGAGTTTTTCTGGCTAAATTTTGGGTTTTTCTGGCAAATTTCTGGGTTTTATGGCTAATTTTTTTATTTTTTCTAGCTAATTGTCTTTTTCTGGCTAATTTTTGGGTTTCATGGCTAATTTTTGAGTTTTTTTGGCTAATTTTTGGGTTTTTCTAGCAAATTTTTGAGTTTTTCTGGCTAATTTTTGGGTTTTATGACTAATTTTCGAGTTTTTCTGGCTATAAAACCTAAAAATTAGTTAGAAACCTCAAAGATTAGTCATAAAAACCCAAAAATTAGCCAGAAAAACCCAAACTTTGGCTAGAAAAACTTTTTTGAGTTTTTATGGCAAATTTTTGAGTTTTTCCAGTTATCTTTCGCGTTTTATAGCTAATTTTTGGGTTTTTCCAGCTAATTTTCGAGTTTTTCTGGCTAATTTCTGGGTTTCTCTGGCTAATTTTTGGGTTTTATGACTAATTTCTGGGTTTTTTTGGCTAATTTTTGAGTTTTTGTAGCTAATTTTTGAGTTTTTCTGGCTACTTTTTGGGTTTTATGGTTAATTTTTGAGTTTTTCTAACTAATTCTTGGGTTTTATAGCTAATTCTTGTATTTTTGTGGCTAACTCTTGTATTTTTGTGGCTAATTTTTGAGTTTCTCTAGCTAATTTTTGGGTTTTTATAGCTAATTTCTGAAATTTTCTAGCTAATTTTTGAGTTTTTCTAGCTAAATTTTGGGTTTTTCTGGCAAATTTTTGGGTTTTATGGCTAATTTTTTAAATTTTCTGGCTGAATTTTGGGTTTTCCTGGTTAATTTTTGAGTTTTTCTTGCTAAATTTTGGGTTTTTCCGGCTAATTTTTGGGCTTTATGGCTAATTTTTAAGATTTATTGGCTAATTTTTGAGTTTTTCTGGCTAAATTTTGGGTTTTTCTGGCTAATTTTTGGGTTTTTTGGCTAATTTTTGAGTTTTTCTTGCTAAATTTTGGGTTTTTCTGGCTAATTTTTGGGTTTTATGGCTAATTTTTAAGTTTTTCTGGCTAAATTGTGGGTTTTTCTGGCAAATTTTTGGGTTTTATGGCTAACTTTTGAGTTTTTCTGGCTGAATTTTGGGTTTTCCTGGCTAATTTTTGAGTTTTTCTTGCTAAATTTTGGGTTTTTTTGGCTAATTTGTGGGTTTTATGGCTGATTTTTAAGATTTATTGGCTAATTTTTGAGTTTTTCTGGCTAAATTTTGGGTTTTTCTGGCTAATTTTTGGGTTTTATGACTAATTTCTGGGTTTTTTTGGCTAATTTTTAAGATTTATTGGCTAATTTTTGAGTTTTTCTGGCTAAATTTTGGGTTTTTCTGGCTAATTTTTGAGTTTTATGACTAATTTCTGGGTTTTTTTGGCTAATTTTTGAGTTTTTCTGGCTAAATTTTGGGTTTTTCTGGCTAATTTTTGGGTTTTGTTGCTGATTTTTAAGAGTTATTGGCTAATTTTTGAGTTTTTCTGGCAAAATTTTGGGTTTTTCTGGCTAATTTTTGGGTTTTATGACTAATTTCTGTGTTTTTTTGGCTAATTTTTGAGTTTTTCTGGCTACTTCTTGGGTTTTATGGCTAATTTTTGAGTTTTTCTAACTAATTCTTGGGTTTTATAGCTAATTCTTGTATTTTTGTGGCTAACTCTTTTATTTTTGTGGCTAATTTTTGAGTTTCTCTAGCTAATTTTTGGGTTTTTATAGCTAATTTCTGGAATTTTCTAGCTAATTTTTGGGTTTTTCTAGCTAAATTTTGGGTTTTTCTGGCAAATTTTTGGGTTTTATGGCTAATTTTTTAAATTTTCTGGCAGAATTTTGGATTTTCCTGGTTAATTTTTGAGTTTTTCTTGCTAAATTTTGGGTTTTTCCGGCTAATTTTTGGGCTTTATGGCTAATTTTTAAGATTTATTGGCTAATTTTTGAGTTTTTCTGGCTAAATTTTGGGTTTTTCTGGCTAATTTTTGGGTTTAATGACTAATTTTTGGGTTTTTTGGCTAATTTTTGGGTTTTTCTGGCTAAATTTTGGGTTTTTCTGCCTAATATTTGGGTTTTATGGCTAATTTTCGAGTTTTTCTAGATAATTTTTGAGTTTTTTTGGCTAATTTCTGGGTTTTTCTGGTTGATTTTTGGGTTTTATGGCTAATTTTTGAATTTTTTTGGCTAATTTTTGAGTTTTTGTAGCTAATTTTTGAGTTTTTCTGGCTACTTTTTGGGTTTTATGGCTAATTTTTGAGTTTTTCTAAATAATTCTTGAGTTTTATAGCTAATTCTTGTATTTTTGTGGCTAACTCTTGTATTTTTGTGGCTAATTTTTGAGTTTCTCTAGCTAATTTTTGGGTTTTTATAGCTAATTTCTGAAATTTTCTAGCTAATTTTTGAGTTTTTCTAGCTAAATTTTGGGTTTTTCTGGCAAATTTTTGGGTTTTATGGCTAACTTTTTAAATTTTCTGGCTGAATTTTGGGTTTTCCTGGTTAATTTTTGAGTTTTTCTTGCTAAATTTTGGGTTTTTCCGGCTAATTTTTGGGCTTTATGGCTAATTTTTAAGATTTATTGGCTAATTTTTGAGTTTTTCTGGCTAAATTTTGGGTTTTTCTGCCTAATATTTGGGTTTTATGGCTAATTTTTGAGTTTTTCTAGATAATTTTTGAGTTTTTTTGGCTAATTTCTGAGTTTTTCTGTGTGATTTTTGGGTTTTATGGCTAATTTTTGGGTTTTTCTAGCTTATTTTTGGGTTTTATGGCTAGTTTTTGAGTTTTTCCAGCTGATTTTTGAGTTTTTCTGGCCAATTTTTGGGTTTTATGGATAATTTTTGAATTTTTCTAGCTAATTTTTGAGTTTTTTGTCTAATTTTTGGTTTTATGGCTAATTTTTGGGTTTTTCTGACAATTTTTGGGTTTTTGTGGCTAATTTCTGAGTTTTCCTAGCTAATTTTTGAGTTTTTCTAGCTAAATTTTGGGTTTTTCTGGCAAATTTTTGGGTTTTATGGCTGATTTTTTATTTTTTCTAGCTAATTGTTTTTTTCTGGCTAATTTTTGGGTTTCATGGCTAATTTTTGAGTTTTTTTGGCTAATTTTTGGGTTTTTCTAGCTAATTTTTGAGTTTTTCTGGCTAAATTTTGGGTTTTTCAGGCTAATTTTTGGGTTTTATGACTAATTTCTGTGTTTTTTTGGCTAATTTTTGAGTTTTTCTGGCTACTTCTTGGGTTTTATGGCTAATTTTTGAGTTTTTCTAACTAATTCTTGGGTTTTATAGCTAATTCTTGTATTTTTGTGGCCAACTCTTTTATTTTTGTGGCTAATTTTTGAGTTTCTCTAGCTAATTTTTGGGTTTTTATAGCTAATTTCTGGAATTTTCTAGCTAATTTTTGGGTTTTTCTAGCTAAATTTTGGGGTTTTCTGGCAAATTTTTGGGTTTTATGGCTAATTTTTTAAATTTTCTGGCAGAATTTTGGATTTTCCTGGTTAATTTTTGAGTTTTTCTTGCTAAATTTTGGGTTTTTCCGGCTAATTTTTGGGCTTTATGGCTAATTTTTAAGATTTATTGGCTAATTTTTGAGTTTTTCTGGCTAAATTTTGGGTTTTTCTGGCTAATTTTTGGGTTTAATGACTAATTTTTGGGTTTTTTGGCTAATTTTTGGGTTTTTCTGGCTAAATTTTGGGTTTTTCTGCCTAATATTTGGGTTTTATGGCTAATTTTCGAGTTTTTCTAGATAATTTTTGAGTTTTTTTGGCTAATTTCTGGGTTTTTCTGGTTGATTTTTGGGTTTTATGGCTAATTTTTGAATTTTTTTGGCTAATTTTTGAGTTTTTGTAGCTAATTTTTGAGTTTTTCTGGCTACTTTTTGGGTTTTATGGCTAATTTTTGAGTTTTTCTAAATAATTCTTGGGTTTTATAGCTAATTCTTGTATTTTTGTGGCTAACTCTTGTATTTTTGTGGCTAATTTTTGAGTTTCTCTAGCTAATTTTTGGGTTTTTATAGCTAATTTCTGAAATTTTCTAGCTAATTTTTGAGTTTTTCTAGCTAAATTTTGGGTTTTTCTGGCAAATTTTTGGGTTTTATGGCTAACTTTTTAAATTTTCTGGCTGAATTTTGGGTTTTCCTGGTTAATTTTTGAGTTTTTCTTGCTAAATTTTGGGTTTTTCCGGCTAATTTTTGGGCTTTATGGCTAATTTTTAAGATTTATTGGCTAATTTTTGAGTTTTTCTGGCTAAATTTTGGGTTTTTCTGGCAAATTTCTGGGTTTTATGGCTAATTTTTTTATTTTTTCTAGCTAATTGTCTTTTTCTGGCTAATTTTTGGGTTTCATGGCTAATTTTTGAGTTTTTTTGGCTAATTTTTGGGTTTTTCTAGCAAATTTTTGAGTTTTTCTGGCTAATTTTTGGGTTTTATGACTAATTTTCGAGTTTTTCTAGCTACTTTCTGAGTTTTTCTGTGTGATTTTTGGGTTTTATGGCTAATTTTTGGGTTTTTCTGGCTATAAAACCTAAAAATTAGTTAGAAAAACTCAAAGATTAGCCATAAAAACCCAAAAATTAGCCATAAAACCCAAAAATTAGCCAGAAAAACCCAAAATTTGGCTAGAAAAACATTTTTGAGTTTTTATGGCAAATTTTTGAGTTTTTCCAGCTATCTTTCGCGTTTTATAGCTAATTTTTGGGTTTTTCTAGCTTATTTTTGGGTTTTATGGCTAGTTTTTGAGTTTTTCCAGCTGATTTTTGAGTTTTTCTGGCCAATTTTTGGGTTTTATGGCTAATTTTTGAATTTTTCTAGCTAATTTTTGAGTTTTTTGTCTAATTTTTGGTTTTATGGCTAATTTTTGGGTTTTTCTGACAATTTTTGGGTTTTTGTGGCTAATTTCTGAGTTTTCCTAGCTAATTTTTGAGTTTTTCTACCTAAATTTTGGGTTTTTCTGGCAAATTTTTGGGTTTTATGGCTAATTTTTTTATTTTTTCTAGCTAATTGTTTTTTTCTGTCCAATTTTTGGGTTTCATGGCTAATTTTTGAGTTTTTTGGGCTAATTTTTGGTTTTTTCTAGCTAATTTTTGAGTTTTTCTGGCTAATTTTTAGGTTTTATGACTAATTTTCGAGTTTTTTTAGCTACTTTCCGAGTTTTTCTGTGTGATTTTTGGGTTTTATGGCTAATTTTTGGGTTTTTCTGGCTATAAAACCTAAAAATTAGTCAGAAAAACTCAAAGATTAGCCATAAAAACCCAAAATTTAGCCATAAAACCCAAAAATTAGCCAGAAAAACCCAAAATTTGGCTAGAAAAACTTTTTTGAGTTTTTATGGCAAATTTTTGAGTTTTTCTAGCTATCTTTCGCGTTTTATAGCTAATTTATGGGTTTTTCCAGCTAATTTTTGAGTTTTTCTAGCTAAATTTTGTGTTTTTCTGGCAAATTTTTGGGTTTTATGGCTAATTTTTGAGATTTTTTGGCTAATTTTTGAGTTTTTCTGGCTAAATTTTGGGTTTTTCTGGCTAATTTTCGGGTTTAATGACTAATTTTTGGTTTTTGTGGCTAATTTCTGAGTTTTTCTAGCTAATTTTTGAGTTTTTCTAGCTAAATTTTGGGTTTTTCTGGCAAATTTTTGGGTTTTATGGCTAATTTTTTTATTTTTTCTAGCTAATTGTTTTTTTCTGTCTAATTTTTGGGTTTCATGGCTAATTTTTGAGTTTTTTGGGCTAATTTTTGGTTTTTTCTAGCTAATTTTTGAGTTTTTCTGGCTAATTTTTAGGTTTTATGACTAATTTTCGAGTTTTTTTAGCTACTTTCTGAGTTTTTCTGTGTGTTTTTGGGTTTTATGGCTAATTTTTGGGTTTTTCTGGCTATAAAACCTAAAAATTAGTCAGAAAAACTCAAAGATTAGCCATAAAAACCCAAAATTTAGCCATAAAACCCAAAAATTAGCCAGAAAAACCCAAAATTTGGCTAGAAAAACTTTTTTGAGTCTTTCCAGCTAATTATTGAGTTTTTTCGTCTAATTTCTGTGTTTTATGGCTAATTTTTGGGTTTTTTTCTGACAATTTTTGGTTTTTGTGGCTAATTTCTGAGTTTTCCTAGCTAATTTTTGAGTTTTTCTAGCTAAATTTTGGGTTTTTCTGGCAAATTTTTGGGTTTTATGGCTAATTTTTTTATTTTTTCTAGCTAATTGTTTTTTTCTGGCTAATTTTTGGGTTTCATGGCTAATTTTTGAGTTTTTTTGGCTAATTTTTGGGTTTTTCTAGCTAATTTTTGAGTTTTTCTGGCTAATTTTTGGGTTTTATGACTAATTTTCGAGTTTTTTAGCTACTTTCTGAGTTTTTCTGTGTGATTTTTGGGTTTTATGGCTAATTTTTGGGTTTTTCTGGCTATAAAACCTGAAAATTAGTTAGAAAAACTCAAAGATTAGTCATAAAAACCCAAAAATTAGCCATAAAACCCAAAAATTAGCCAGAAAAATCCAAAATTTGGCTAGAAAAACTTTTTGAGTTTTTATGGCAAATTTTTGAGTTTTTCTAGCTATCTTTCGCGTTTTATAGCTAATTTATGGGTTTTTCCAGCTAATTTTTGAGTTTTTCTAGCTAAATTTTGTGTTTTTCTGGCAAATTTTTGGGTTTAATGACTAATTTTTGGTTTTTGTGGCTAATTTCTGAGTTTTTCTAGCTAATTTTTGAGTTTTTCTAGCTAAATTTTGGGTTTTTCTGGCAAATTTTTGGGTTTTATGGCTAATTTTTTAATTTTTTCTAGCTAATTGTTTTTTTCTGTCTAATTTTTGGGTTTCATGGCTAATTTTTGAGATTTTTTGGCTAATTTTTGAGTTTTTCTGGCTAAATTTTGGGTTTTTCTGGCTAATTTTTGGGTTTAATGACTAATTTTTGGTTTTTGTGGCTAATTTCTGAGTTTTTCTAGCTAATTTTTGAGTTTTTCTAGCTAAATTTTGGGTTTTTCTGGCAAATTTTTGGGTTTTATGGCTAATTTTTTAATTTTTTCTAGCTAATTGTTTTTTTCTGTCTAATTTTTGGGTTTCATGGCTAATTTTTGAGTTTTTTGGGCTAATTTTTGGTTTTTTCTAGCTAATTTTTGAGTTTTTCTGGCTAATTTTCAGGTTTTATGACTAATTTTCGAGTTTTTTTAGCTACTTTCTGAGTTTTTCTGTGTGATTTTTGGGTTTTATGGCTAATTTTTGGGTTTTTCTGGCTATAAAACCTAAAAATTAGTCAGAAAAACTCAAAGATTAGCCATAAAAACCCAAAATTTAGCCATAAAACCCAAAAATTAGCCAGAAAAACCCAAAATTTGGCTAGAAAAACTTTTTTGAGTCTTTCCAGCTAATTATTGAGTTTTTTCGTCTAATTTCTGTGTTTTATGGCTAATTTTTGGGTTTTTTTCTGACAATTTTTGGTTTTTGTGGCTAATTTCTGAGTTTTCCTAGCTAATTTTTGAGTTTTTCTAGCTAAATTTTGGGTTTTTCTGGCAAATTTTTGGGTTTTATGGCTAATTTTTTTATTTTTTCTAGCTAATTGTTTTTTTCTGGCTAATTTTTGGGTTTCATGGCTAATTTTTGAGTTTTTTTGGCTAATTTTTGGGTTTTTCTAGCTAATTTTTGAGTTTTTCTGGCTAATTTTTGGGTTTTATGACTAATTTTCGAGTTTTTTAGCTACTTTCTGAGTTTTTCTGTGTGATTTTTGGGTTTTATGGCTAATTTTTGGGTTTTTCTGGCTATAAAACCTGAAAATTAGTTAGAAAAACTCAAAGATTAGCCATAAAAACCCAAAAATTAGCCATAAAACCCAAAAATTAGCCAGAAAAACCCAAAGTTTTTCTGGCAAATTTTTGGGTTTTATGGCTAATTTTTTAAATTTTCTGGCTGAATTTTGGGTTTTCCTGGTTAATTTTTGAGTTTTTTTTGCTAAATTTTGCGTTTTTCCGGCTAATTTTTGGGCTTTATGGCTAATTTTTAAGATTTATTGGCTAATTTTTGAGTTTTTCTGGCTAAATTTTGGGTTTTTCTGGCTAATTTTTGGGTTTAATGACTAATTTTTGGGTTTTTTTGGCTAATTTTTGGGTTTTTCTGGCTAAATTTTGGGTTTTTCTGCCTAATATATGGGTTTTATGGCTAATTTTCGAGTTTTTCTAGATAATTTTTGAGTTTTTTTGGCTAATTTCTGGGTTTTTTGGCTAGAAAAACTTTTTTGAGTTTTTATGGCAAATTTTTGAGTTTTTCTAGCTATCTTTCGCGTTTTATAGCTAATTTATGGGTTTTTCCAGCTAATTTTTGAGTTTGTCTAGCTAAATTTTGTGTTTTTCTGGCAAATTTTTGGGTTTTATGGCTAATTTTTGAGATTTTTTGGCTAATTTTTGAGTTTTTCTGGCTAAATTTTGGGTTTTTCTGGCTAATTTTTGGGTTTAATGACTAATTTTTTCTAGCTAATTTTTGAGTTTTTCTAGCTAAATTTTGGGTTTTTCTGGCAAATTTTTGGGTTTTATGGCTAATTTTTTAATTTTTTCTAGCTAATTGTTTTTTTCTGTCTAATTTTTGGGTTTCATGGCTAATTTTTGAGTTTTTTGGGCTAAGTTTTGGTTTTTTCTAGCTAATTTTTGAGTTTTTCTGGCTAATTTTCAGGTTTTATGACTAATTTTCGAGTTTTTTTAGCTACTTTCTGAGTTTTTCTGTGTGATTTTTGGGTTTTATGGCTAATTTTTGGGTTTTTCTGGCTATAAAACCTAAAAATTAGTCAGAAAAACTCAAAGATTAGCCATAAAAACCCAAAATTTAGCCATAAAACCCAAAAATTAGCCAGAAAAACCCAAAATTTGGCTAGAAAAACTTTTTTGAGTCTTTCCAGCTAATTATTGAGTTTTTTCGTCTAATTTCTGTGTTTTATGGCTAATTTTTGGGTTTTTTTCTGACAATTTTTGGTTTTTGTGGCTAATTTCTGAGTTTTCCTAGCTAATTTTTGAGTCTTTCCAGCTAATTATTGAGTTTTTTCGTCTAATTTCTGTGTTTTATGGCTAATTTTTGGGTTTTTTTCTGACAATTTTTGGTTTTTGTGGCTAATTTCTGAGTTTTCCTAGCTAATTTTTGAGTTTTTCTAGCTAAATTTTGGGTTTTTCTGGCAAATTTTTGGGTTTTATGGCTAATTTTTTTATTTTTTCTAGCTAATTGTTTTTTTCTGGCTAATTTTTGGGTTTCATGGCTAATTTTTGAGTTTTTTTGGCTAATTTTTGGGTTTTTCTAGCTAATTTTTGAGTTTTTCTGGCTAATTTTTGGGTTTTATGACTAATTTTCGAGTTTTTTAGCAGCTTTCTGAGTTTTTCTGTGTGATTTTTGGGTTTTATGGCTAATTTTTGGGTTTTTCTGGCTATAAAACCTGAAAATTAGTTAGAAAAACTCAAAGATTAGCCATAAAAACCCAAAAATTAGCCATAAAACCCAAAAATTAGCCAGAAAAACCCAAAATTTGGCTAGAAAAACTTTTTTGAGTTTTTATGGCAAATTTTTGAGTTTTTCTAGCTATCTTTCGCGTTTTATAGCTAATTTATGGGTTTTTCCAGCTAATTTTTGAGTTTTTCTAGCTAAATTTTGTGTTTTTCTGGCAAATTTATGGGTTTTATGGCTAATTTTTGAGATTTTTTGGCTAATTTTGGAGTTTTTCTGGCTGAATTTTGGGTTTTTCTGGCTAATTTTTGGGTTTAATGACTAATTTTTGGGTTTTTTTGGCTACTTTCTGAGTTTTTCTGTGTGATTTTTGGGTTTTATGGCTAATTTTTGGGTTTTTCTGGCTATAAAACCTAAAAATTAGTTAGAAAAACTCAAAGATTAGCCATAAAAACCCAAAAATTAGCCATAAAACTCAAAAATTAGCCAGAAAACCCAAAATTTAGCTAGAAAAACTTTTTTGAGTTTTTATGGCTGATTTTTGAGTTTTTCTAGCTATCTTTCGCGTTTTATAGCTAATTTTTGGGTTTTTATGGCAAATTTTTTGGTTTTATGGCTAATTTTTGAGTTTTTCTAGCTGAATTTCGAGTTTTTCTGGCAAATTTTTAGGTTTTGTAGCTAATTTTTTTATTTTTTCTCGCTAATTTTTTTTTCTGGCTAATTTTTGAATTTTATGGCTAATTTTTGAGTTTTTTTTTGCTAATTTTTGGGTTTATCTAGCTAATTTTTGAGTTTTTCTGGCTAAGTTTGGGTTTTATGACTAATTTTCGAGTTTTTTCAGCTACTTTCTGAGTTTTTATGTGTGATTTTTTGGTTTTTCTAGCTATAAAACCCAAATATTAGTTAGAAAAAGTCAAAGATTAGCCATAAAAACCCAAAAATTAGCCATAAAACCCATAAATTAGCCAGAAAACCCAAAATTCAGCTAGAAAGACTTTTTTGAGTTTTTATGGCTGATTTTTGAGTTTTTCTAGCTATCTTTCGCGTTTTATAGCTAATTTTTGGGTTCTTATGGCTAATTTTTAAGTTTTTCTGGCTAATTTTTGGGTTTTATGGCTAATTTTTGAGTTTTTCTGGCTAATTTTTGGGTTTTATGACTAGATTTCGAGTTTTTCTGGCTATAAAACCTAAAAATTAGTTAGAAAAACTCAAAGATTAGTCATAAAAACCCAAAAATTAGCCAGAAAAACCCAAACATTGGCTAGAAAAACTTTTTTGAGTTTTTATGGCAAATTTTTGAGTTTTTCCAGTTATCTTTCGCGTTTTATAGCTAATTTTTGGGTTTTTCCAGCTAATTTTCGAGTTTTTCTGGCTAATTTCTGGGTTTTTCTGGCTAATTTTTGGGTTTTATGACTAATTTCTGGGTTTTTTTGGCTAATTTTTGAGTTTTTGTAGCTAATTTTTGAGTTTTTCTGGCTACTTTTTGGGTTTTATGGTTAATTTTTGAGTTTTTCTAACTAATTCTTGGGTTTTATAGCTAATTCTTGTATTTTTGTGGCTAACTCTTGTATTTTTGTGGCTAATTTTTGAGTTTCTCTAGCTAATTTTTGGGTTTTTATAGCTAATTTCTGAAATTTTCTAGCTAATTTTTGAGTTTTTCTAGCTAAATTTTGGGTTTTTCTGGCAAATTTTTGGGTTTTATGGCTAATTTTTTAAATTTTCTGGCTGAATTTTGGGTTTTCCTGGTTAATTTTTGAGTTTTTCTTGCTAAATTTTGGGTTTTTCCGGCTAATTTTTGGGCTTTATGGCTAATTTTTAAGATTTATTGGCTAATTTTTGAGTTTTTCTGGCTAAATTTTGGGTTTTTCTGGCTAATTTTTGGGTTTTTTGGCTAATTTTTGAGTTTTTCTTGCTAAATTTTGGGTTTTTCTGGCTAATTTTTGGGTTTTATGGCTAATTTTCAAGTTTTTCTGGCTAAATTGTGGGTTTTTCTGGCAAATTTTTGGGTTTTATGGCTAACTTTTGAGTTTTTCTGGCTGAATTTTGGGTTTTCCTGGCTAATTTTTGAGTTTTTCTTGCTAAATTTTGGGTTTTTTTGGCTAATTTGTGGGTTTTATGGCTGATTTTTAAGATTTATTGGCTAATTTTTGAGTTTTTCTGGCTAAATTTTGGGTTTTTCTGGCTAATTTTTGGGTTTTATGACTAATTTCTGGGTTTTTTTGGCTAATTTTTAAGATTTATTGGCTAATTTTTGAGTTTTTCTGGCTAAATTTTGGGTTTTTCTGGCTAATTTTTGAGTTTTATGACTAATTTCTGGGTTTTTTTGGCTAATTTTTGAGTTTTTCTGGCTAAATTTTGGGTTTTTCTGGCTAATTTTTGGGTTTTATTGCTGATTTTTAAGAGTTATTGGCTAATTTTTGAGTTTTTCTGGCAAAATTTTGGGTTTTTCTGGCTAATTTTTGGGTTTTATGACTAATTTCTGTGTTTTTTTGGCTAATTTTTGAGTTTTTCTGGCTACTTCTTGGGTTTTATGGCTAATTTTTGAGTTTTTCTAACTAATTCTTGGGTTTTATAGCTAATTCTTGTATTTTTGTGGCTAACTCTTTTATTTTTGTGGCTAATTTTTGAGTTTCTCTAGCTAATTTTTGGGTTTTTATAGCTAATTTCTGGAATTTTCTAGCTAATTTTTGGGTTTTTCTAGCTAAATTTTGGGTTTTTCTGGCAAATTTTTGGGTTTTATGGCTAATTTTTTAAATTTTCTGGCAGAATTTTGGATTTTCCTGGTTAATTTTTGAGTTTTTCTTGCTAAATTTTGGGTTTTTCCGGCTAATTTTTGGGCTTTATGGCTAATTTTTAAGATTTATTGGCTAATTTTTGAGTTTTTCTGGCTAAATTTTGGGTTTTTCTGGCTAATTTTTGGGTTTAATGACTAATTTTTGGGTTTTTTGGCTAATTTTTGGGTTTTTCTGGCTAAATTTTGGGTTTTTCTGCCTAATATTTGGGTTTTATGGCTAATTTTCGAGTTTTTCTAGATAATTTTTGAGTTTTTTTGGCTAATTTCTGGGTTTTTCTGGTTGATTTTTGGGTTTTATGGCTAATTTTTGAATTTTTTTGGCTAATTTTTGAGTTTTTGTAGCTAATTTTTGAGTTTTTCTGGCTACTTTTTGGGTTTTATGGCTAATTTTTGAGTTTTTCTAAATAATTCTTGGGTTTTATAGCTAATTCTTGTATTTTTGTGGCTAACTCTTGTATTTTTGTGGCTAATTTTTGAGTTTCTCTAGCTAATTTTTGGGTTTTTATAGCTAATTTCTGAAATTTTCTAGCTAATTTTTGAGTTTTTCTAGCTAAATTTTGGGTTTTTCTGGCAAATTTTTGGGTTTTATGGCTAACTTTTTAAATTTTCTGGCTGAATTTTGGGTTTTCCTGGTTAATTTTTGAGTTTTTCTTGCTAAATTTTGGGTTTTTCCGGCTAATTTTTGGGCTTTATGGCTAATTTTTAAGATTTATTGGCTAATTTTTGAGTTTTTCTGGCTAAATTTTGGGTTTTTCTGCCTAATATTTGGGTTTTATGGCTAATTTTTGAGTTTTTCTAGATAATTTTTGAGTTTTTTTGGCTAATTTCTGAGTTTTTCTGTGTGATTTTTGGGTTTTATGGCTAATTTTTGGGTTTTTCTAGCTTATTTTTGGGTTTTATGGCTAGTTTTTGAGTTTTTCCAGCTGATTTTTGAGTTTTTCTGGCCAATTTTTGGGTTTTATGGATAATTTTTGAATTTTTCTAGCTAATTTTTGAGTTTTTTGTCTAATTTTTGGTTTTATGGCTAATTTTTGGGTTTTTCTGACAATTTTTGGGTTTTTGTGGCTAATTTCTGAGTTTTCCTAGCTAATTTTTGAGTTTTTCTAGCTAAATTTTGGGTTTTTCTGGCAAATTTTTGGGTTTTATGGCTGATTTTTTATTTTTTCTAGCTAATTGTTTTTTTCTGGCTAATTTTTGGGTTTCATGGCTAATTTTTGAGTTTTTTTGGCTAATTTTTGGGTTTTTCTAGCTAGATTTTGAGTTTTTCTGGCTAAATTTTGGGTTTTTCAGGCTAATTTTTGGGTTTTATGACTAATTTCTGGGTTTTTTTGGCTAATTTTTGAGTTTCTGTAGCTAATTTTTGAGTTTTTCTGTCTACTTTTTGGGTTTTATGGCTAATTTTTGAGTTTTTCTAACTAATTCTTGGGTTTTATAGCTAATTCTTGTATTTTTGTGGCTAACTCTTTTATTTTTGTGGCTAATTTTTGAGTTTCTCTAGCTAATTTTTGGGTTTTCATAGCTAATTTCTGGAATTTTCTAGCAAATTTTTGAGTTTTTCTAGCTAAATTTTGGGTTTTTCTGGCAAATTTTTGGGTTTTATGGCTAATTTTTTAAATTTTCTGGCAGAATTTTGGGTTTTCCTGGTTAATTTTTGAGTTTTTCTTGCTAAATTTTGGGTTTTTTCGGCTAATTTTTGGGCTTTATGGCTAATTTTCAAGATTTATTGGCTAATTTTTGAGTTTTTCTGGCTAAATTTTGGGTTTTTCTGGCTAATTTTTGGGTTTAATGACTAAATTTTGGGTTTTTCTGCCTAATATTTGGTTTTTATGGCTAATTTTCGAGTTTTTCTAGATAATTTTTGAGTTTTTTTGGCTAATTTTTGGGTTTTTCTGGTAAATTTTTGGGTTTTATGGCTAAGTTTTGAATGTTTTCGGCTAATTTTTGATTTTTTGTAGCTAATTTTTGAGTTTTTCTGACTAATGTTTGGGTTTTATGGCTAATTTTTGAGTTTTTCTAACTAATTCTTGGGTTTTATAGCTAATTTCTGAGTTTTTCTAGCTAATTTTTGAGTTTTTCTAGCTAAATTTTGGGTTTTTGTGGCTAATTTTTGGGTTCTATGGCTAATTTTTGAGATTTTTTGGCTAATTTTTGGGTTTTTCTAGCTAATTTTTGAGTTTTTCTGGCTAATTTTTGGGTTTTATGACTAGATTTCGAGTTTTTCTGGCTATAAAACCTAAAAATTAGTTAGAAAAACTCAAAGATTAGTCATAAAAACCCAAAAATTAGCCAGAAAAACCCAAAATTTGGCTAGAAAAACTTTTTTGAGTTTTTATGGCAAATTTTTTAGTTTTTCCAGTTATCTTTCGCGTTTTATAGCTAATTTTTGGGTTTTTCCAGCTAATTTTTGAGTTTTTCTAGCTAATTTTTGAGTTTTTCTAGCTAAATTTTGGGTTTTTCTGGCAAATTTTTGGGTTTTATGGCTAATTTTTTAATTTTTTCTAGCTAATTGTTTTTTTCTGTCTAATTTTTGGGTTTCATGGCTAATTTTTGAGTTTTTTGGGCTAATTTTTGGTTTTTTCTAGCTAATTTTTGAGTTTTTCTGGCTAATTTTCAGGTTTTATGACTAATTTTCGAGTTTTTTTAGCTACTTTCTGAGTTTTTCTGTGTGATTTTTGGGTTTTATGGCTAATTTTTGGGTTTTTCTGGCTATAAAACCTAAAAATTAGTCAGAAAAACTCAAAGATTAGCCATAAAAACCCAAAATTTAGCCATAAAACCCAAAAATTAGCCAGAAAAACCCAAAATTTGGCTAGAAAAACTTTTTTGAGTCTTTCCAGCTAATTATTGAGTTTTTTCGTCTAATTTCTGTGTTTTATGGCTAATTTTTGGGTTTTTTTCTGACAATTTTTGGTTTTTGTGGCTAATTTCTGAGTTTTCCTAGCTAATTTTTGAGTTTTTCTAGCTAAATTTTGGGTTTTTCTGGCAAATTTTTGGGTTTTATGGCTAATTTTTTTATTTTTTCTAGCTAATTGTTTTTTTCTGGCTAATTTTTGGGTTTCATGGCTAATTTTTGAGTTTTTTTGGCTAATTTTTGGGTTTTTCTAGCTAATTTTTGAGTTTTTCTGGCTAATTTTTGGGTTTTATGACTAATTTTCGAGTTTTTTAGCTACTTTCTGAGTTTTTCTGTGTGATTTTTGGGTTTTATGGCTAATTTTTGGGTTTTTCTGGCTATAAAACCTGAAAATTAGTTAGAAAAACTCAAAGATTAGCCATAAAAACCCAAAAATTAGCCATAAAACCCAAAAATTAGCCAGAAAAACCCAAAGTTTTTCTGGCAAATTTTTGGGTTTTATGGCTAATTTTTTAAATTTTCTGGCTGAATTTTGGGTTTTCCTGGTTAATTTTTGAGTTTTTTTTGCTAAATTTTGCGTTTTTCCGGCTAATTTTTGGGCTTTATGGCTAATTTTTAAGATTTATTGGCTAATTTTTGAGTTTTTCTGGCTAAATTTTGGGTTTTTCTGGCTAATTTTTGGGTTTAATGACTAATTTTTGGGTTTTTTTGGCTAATTTTTGGGTTTTTCTGGCTAAATTTTGGGTTTTTCTGCCTAATATATGGGTTTTATGGCTAATTTTCGAGTTTTTCTAGATAATTTTTGAGTTTTTTTGGCTAATTTCTGGGTTTTTTGGCTAGAAAAACTTTTTTGAGTTTTTATGGCAAATTTTTGAGTTTTTCTAGCTATCTTTCGCGTTTTATAGCTAATTTATGGGTTTTTCCAGCTAATTTTTGAGTTTGTCTAGCTAAATTTTGTGTTTTTCTGGCAAATTTTTGGGTTTTATGGCTAATTTTTGAGATTTTTTGGCTAATTTTTGAGTTTTTCTGGCTAAATTTTGGGTTTTTCTGGCTAATTTTTGGGTTTAATGACTAATTTTTTCTAGCTAATTTTTGAGTTTTTCTAGCTAAATTTTGGGTTTTTCTGGCAAATTTTTGGGTTTTATGGCTAATTTTTTAATTTTTTCTAGCTAATTGTTTTTTTCTGTCTAATTTTTGGGTTTCATGGCTAATTTTTGAGTTTTTTGGGCTAAGTTTTGGTTTTTTCTAGCTAATTTTTGAGTTTTTCTGGCTAATTTTCAGGTTTTATGACTAATTTTCGAGTTTTTTTAGCTACTTTCTGAGTTTTTCTGTGTGATTTTTGGGTTTTATGGCTAATTTTTGGGTTTTTCTGGCTATAAAACCTAAAAATTAGTCAGAAAAACTCAAAGATTAGCCATAAAAACCCAAAATTTAGCCATAAAACCCAAAAATTAGCCAGAAAAACCCAAAATTTGGCTAGAAAAACTTTTTTGAGTCTTTCCAGCTAATTATTGAGTTTTTTCGTCTAATTTCTGTGTTTTATGGCTAATTTTTGGGTTTTTTTCTGACAATTTTTGGTTTTTGTGGCTAATTTCTGAGTTTTCCTAGCTAATTTTTGAGTCTTTCCAGCTAATTATTGAGTTTTTTCGTCTAATTTCTGTGTTTTATGGCTAATTTTTGGGTTTTTTTCTGACAATTTTTGGTTTTTGTGGCTAATTTCTGAGTTTTCCTAGCTAATTTTTGAGTTTTTCTAGCTAAATTTTGGGTTTTTCTGGCAAATTTTTGGGTTTTATGGCTAATTTTTTTATTTTTTCTAGCTAATTGTTTTTTTCTGGCTAATTTTTGGGTTTCATGGCTAATTTTTGAGTTTTTTTGGCTAATTTTTGGGTTTTTCTAGCTAATTTTTGAGTTTTTCTGGCTAATTTTTGGGTTTTATGACTAATTTTCGAGTTTTTTAGCAGCTTTCTGAGTTTTTCTGTGTGATTTTTGGGTTTTATGGCTAATTTTTGGGTTTTTCTGGCTATAAAACCTGAAAATTAGTTAGAAAAACTCAAAGATTAGCCATAAAAACCCAAAAATTAGCCATAAAACCCAAAAATTAGCCAGAAAAACCCAAAATTTGGCTAGAAAAACTTTTTTGAGTTTTTATGGCAAATTTTTGAGTTTTTCTAGCTATCTTTCGCGTTTTATAGCTAATTTATGGGTTTTTCCAGCTAATTTTTGAGTTTTTCTAGCTAAATTTTGTGTTTTTCTGGCAAATTTATGGGTTTTATGGCTAATTTTTGAGATTTTTTGGCTAATTTTGGAGTTTTTCTGGCTGAATTTTGGGTTTTTCTGGCTAATTTTTGGGTTTAATGACTAATTTTTGGGTTTTTTTGGCTACTTTCTGAGTTTTTCTGTGTGATTTTTGGGTTTTATGGCTAATTTTTGGGTTTTTCTGGCTATAAAACCTAAAAATTAGTTAGAAAAACTCAAAGATTAGCCATAAAAACCCAAAAATTAGCCATAAAACTCAAAAATTAGCCAGAAAACCCAAAATTTAGCTAGAAAAACTTTTTTGAGTTTTTATGGCTGATTTTTGAGTTTTTCTAGCTATCTTTCGCGTTTTATAGCTAATTTTTGGGTTTTTATGGCAAATTTTTTGGTTTTATGGCTAATTTTTGAGTTTTTCTAGCTGAATTTCGAGTTTTTCTGGCAAATTTTTAGGTTTTGTAGCTAATTTTTTTATTTTTTCTCGCTAATTTTTTTTTCTGGCTAATTTTTGAATTTTATGGCTAATTTTTGAGTTTTTTTTGCTAATTTTTGGGTTTATCTAGCTAATTTTTGAGTTTTTCTGGCTAAGTTTGGGTTTTATGACTAATTTTCGAGTTTTTTCAGCTACTTTCTGAGTTTTTATGTGTGATTTTTTGGTTTTTCTAGCTATAAAACCCAAATATTAGTTAGAAAAAGTCAAAGATTAGCCATAAAAACCCAAAAATTAGCCATAAAACCCATAAATTAGCCAGAAAACCCAAAATTCAGCTAGAAAGACTTTTTTGAGTTTTTATGGCTGATTTTTGAGTTTTTCTAGCTATCTTTCGCGTTTTATAGCTAATTTTTGGGTTCTTATGGCTAATTTTTAAGTTTTTCTGGCTAATTTTTGGGTTTTATGGCTAATTTTTGAGTTTTTCTGGCTAATTTTTGGGTTTTATGACTAGATTTCGAGTTTTTCTGGCTATAAAACCTAAAAATTAGTTAGAAAAACTCAAAGATTAGTCATAAAAACCCAAAAATTAGCCAGAAAAACCCAAACATTGGCTAGAAAAACTTTTTTGAGTTTTTATGGCAAATTTTTGAGTTTTTCCAGTTATCTTTCGCGTTTTATAGCTAATTTTTGGGTTTTTCCAGCTAATTTTCGAGTTTTTCTGGCTAATTTCTGGGTTTTTCTGGCTAATTTTTGGGTTTTATGACTAATTTCTGGGTTTTTTTGGCTAATTTTTGAGTTTTTGTAGCTAATTTTTGAGTTTTTCTGGCTACTTTTTGGGTTTTATGGTTAATTTTTGAGTTTTTCTAACTAATTCTTGGGTTTTATAGCTAATTCTTGTATTTTTGTGGCTAACTCTTGTATTTTTGTGGCTAATTTTTGAGTTTCTCTAGCTAATTTTTGGGTTTTTATAGCTAATTTCTGAAATTTTCTAGCTAATTTTTGAGTTTTTCTAGCTAAATTTTGGGTTTTTCTGGCAAATTTTTGGGTTTTATGGCTAATTTTTTAAATTTTCTGGCTGAATTTTGGGTTTTCCTGGTTAATTTTTGAGTTTTTCTTGCTAAATTTTGGGTTTTTCCGGCTAATTTTTGGGCTTTATGGCTAATTTCTGGGTTTTTTTGGCTAATTTTTGAGTTTCTGTAGCTAATTTTTGAGTTTTTCTGTCTACTTTTTGGGTTTTATGGCTAATTTTTGAGTTTTTCTAACTAATTCTTGGGTTTTATAGCTAATTCTTGTATTTTTGTGGCTAACTCTTTTATTTTTGTGGCTAATTTTTGAGTTTCTCTAGCTAATTTTTGGGTTTTCATAGCTAATTTCTGGAATTTTCTAGCAAATTTTTGAGTTTTTCTAGCTAAATTTTGGGTTTTTCTGGCAAATTTTTGGGTTTTATGGCTAATTTTTTAAATTTTCTGGCAGAATTTTGGGTTTTCCTGGTTAATTTTTGAGTTTTTCTTGCTAAATTTTGGGTTTTTTCGGCTAATTTTTGGGCTTTATGGCTAATTTTCAAGATTTATTGGCTAATTTTTGAGTTTTTCTGGCTAAATTTTGGGTTTTTCTGGCTAATTTTTGGGTTTAATGACTAAATTTTGGGTTTTTCTGCCTAATATTTGGTTTTTATGGCTAATTTTCGAGTTTTTCTAGATAATTTTTGAGTTTTTTTGGCTAATTTTTGGGTTTTTCTGGTAAATTTTTGGGTTTTATGGCTAAGTTTTGAATGTTTTCGGCTAATTTTTGATTTTTTGTAGCTAATTTTTGAGTTTTTCTGACTAATGTTTGGGTTTTATGGCTAATTTTTGAGTTTTTCTAACTAATTCTTGGGTTTTATAGCTAATTTCTGAGTTTTTCTAGCTAATTTTTGAGTTTTTCTAGCTAAATTTTGGGTTTTTGTGGCTAATTTTTGGGTTCTATGGCTAATTTTTGAGATTTTTTGGCTAATTTTTGGGTTTTTCTAGCTAATTTTTGAGTTTTTCTGGCTAATTTTTGGGTTTTATGACTAGATTTCGAGTTTTTCTGGCTATAAAACCTAAAAATTAGTTAGAAAAACTCAAAGATTAGTCATAAAAACCCAAAAATTAGCCAGAAAAACCCAAAATTTGGCTAGAAAAACTTTTTTGAGTTTTTATGGCAAATTTTTTAGTTTTTCCAGTTATCTTTCGCGTTTTATAGCTAATTTTTGGGTTTTTCCAGCTAATTTTTGAGTTTTTCTGGCTAAATTTTGGGTTTTTCTGGCTAATTTTTGGGTTTTATGACTAATTTCTGGGTTTTTTGGCTAATTTTCGAGTTTTTGTAGCTAATTTTTGAGTTTTTCTGGCTACTTTTTGGGTTTTATGGCTAATTTTTGAGTTTTTCTAACTAATTCTTGGGTTTTATAGCTAATTCTTGTATTTTTGTGGCTAACTCTTGTATTTTTGTGGCTAATTTTTGAGTTTCTCTAGCTAATTTTTGGGTTTTTATAGCTAAATTTTGGGTTTTTCTGGCAAATTTTTGGGTTTTATGGCTAATTTTTTAAATTTTCTGGCTGAATTTTGGGTTTTCCTGGTTAATTTTTGAGTTTTTTTTGCTAAATTTTGCGTTTTTCCGGCTAATTTTTGGGCTTTATGGCTAATTTTTAAGATTTATTGGCTAATTTTTGAGTTTTTCTGGCTAAATTTTGGGTTTTTCTGGCTAATTTTTGGGTTTAATGACTAATTTTTGGGTTTTTTGGCTAATTTTTGGGTTTTTCTGGCTAAATTTTGGGTTTTTCTGCCTAATATATGGGTTTTATGGCTAATTTTCGAGTTTTTCTAGATAATTTTTGAGTTTTTTTGGCTAATTTCTGGGTTTTTCTGGTTGATTTTTGGGTTTTATGGCTAATTTTTGAATTTTTTTGGCTAATTTTTGAGTTTTTGTAGCTAATTTTTGAGTTTTTCTGGCTACTTTTTGGGTTTTATGGCTAATTTTTCAGTTTTTCTAACTAATTCTTGGGTTTTATAGCTAATTTCTGAGTTTTTCTAGCTAATTTTTGAGTTTTTCTAGCTAAATTTTGGGTTTTTCTGGCTAATTTTTGGGTTCTATGGCTAATTTTTGAGATTTTTTGGCTAATTTTTGGGTTTTTCTAGCTAATTTTTGAGTTTTTCTGGCTAATTTTTGGGTTTTATGACTAGATTTCGAGTTTTTCTGGCTATAAAACCTAAAAATTAGTTAGAAAAACTCAAAGATTAGTCATAAAAACCCAAAAATTAGCCAGAAAAACCCAAAATTTGGCTAGAAAAACTTTTTTGAGTTTTTATGGCAAATTTTTGAGTTTTTCCAGTTATCTTTCGCGTTTTATAGCTAATTTTTGGGTTTTTCCAGCTAATTTTTGAGTTTTTCTGGCTAAATTTTGGGTTTTTCTGGCTAATTTTTGGGTTTTATGACTAATTTCTGGGTTTTTTGGCTAATATTTGAGTTTTTGTAGCTAATTTTTGAGTTTTTCTGGCTACTTTTTGGGTTTTATGGCTAATTTTTGAGTTTTTCTATTTAATTCTTGGGTTTTATAGCTAATTCTTGTATTTCTGTGGCTAACTCTTGTATTTTTGTGGCTAATTTTTGAGTTTCTCTAGCTAATTTTTGGGTTTTTATAGCTAATTTCTGAAATTTTCTAGCTAATTTTTGAGTTTTTCTAGCTAAATTTTGGGTTTTTCTGGCAAATTTTTGGGTTTTATGGCTAATTTTTTAAATTTTCTGGCTGAATTTTGGGTTTTCCTGGTTAATTTTTGAGTTTTTTTTGCTAAATTTTGCGTTTTTCCGGCTAATTTTTGGGCTTTATGGCTAATTTTTAAGATTTATTGGCTAATTTTTGAGTTTTTCTGGCTAAATTTTGGGTTTTTCTGGCTAATTTTTGGGTTTAATGACTAATTTTTGGGTTTTTTGGCTAATTTTTGGGTTTTTCTGGCTAAATTTTGGGTTTTTCTGCCTAATATTTGGGTTTTATGGCTAATTTTCGAGTTTTTCTAGATAATTTTTGAGTTTTTTTGGCTAATTTCTGGGTTTTTCTGGTTGATTGTTGGGTTTTATGGCTAATTTTTGAATTTTTTTGGCTAATTTTTGAGTTTTTGTAGCTAATTTTTGAGTTTTTCTGGCTACTTTTTGGGTTTTATGGCTAATTTTTGAGTTTTTTTAAATAATTCTTGGGTTTTATAGCTAATTCTTGTATTTTTGTGGCTAACTCTTGTATTTTTGTGGCTAATTTTTGAGTTTCTCTAGCTAATTTTTGGGTTTTTATAGCTAATTTCCGAAATTTTCTAGCTAATTTTTGAGTTTTTCTAGCTAAATTTTGGGTTTTTCTGGCAAATTTTTGGGTTTTATGGCTAACTTTTTAAATTTTCTGGCTGAATTTTGGGTTTTCCTGGTTAATTCTTGAGTTTTTCTTGCTAAATTTTGGGTTTTTCCGGCTAATTTTTGGGCTTTATGGCTAATTTTTAAGATTTATTGGCTAATTTTTGAGTTTTTCTGGCTAAATTTTGGGTATTGCTGCCTAATATTTGGGTTTTATGGCTAATTTTTGAGTTTTTCTAGATAATTATTTGAGTTTTTTTGGCTAATTTCTGAGTTTTTATGTGTGATTTTTGGGTTTTATGGCTAATTTTTGGGTTTGTCTGGCAAATTTTTGGGTTTTTCTGGCTAATTTTTGGGTTTTATGGCTAGTTTTTGAGTTTTTCCAGCTGATTTTTGAGTTTTTCAGGCTAATTTTTGGGTTTTATGGCTAATTTTTGAATTTTTCTAGCTAATTTTTGAGTTTTTTTGTCTAATTTTTGGTTTTATGGCTAATTTTTGGGTTTTTCTGACAATTTTTGGGTTTTTGTGGCTAATTTCTGAGTTTTCTTAGCTGATTTTTGAGTTTTTCTAGCTAAATTTTGGGTTTTTCTGGCAAATTTCTGGGTTTTATGGCTAATTTTTTTATTTTTTCTAGCTAATTGTCTTTTTCTGGCTAATTTTTGGGTTTCATGGCTAATTTTTGAGTTTTTTTGGCTAATTTTTGGGTTTTTCTAGCAAATTTTTGAGTTTTTCTGGCTAATTTTTGGGTTTTATGACTAATTTTCGAGTTTTTCTAGCTACTTTCTGAGTTTTTCTGTGTGATTTTTGGGTTTTATGGCTAATTTTTGGGTTTTTCTGGCTATAAAACCTAAAAATTAGTTAGAAAAACTCAAAGATTAGCCATAAAAACCCAAAAATTAGCCATAAAACCCAAAAATTAGCCAGAAAAACCCAAAATTTGGCTAGAAAAACATTTTTGAGTTTTTATGGCAAATTTTTGAGTTTTTCCAGCTATCTTTCGCGTTTTATAGCTAATTTTTGGGTTTTTTCTAGCTTATTTTTGGGTTTTATGGCTAGTTTTTGAGTTTTTCCAGCTGATTTTTGAGTTTTTCTGGCCAATTTTTGGGTTTTATGGCTAATTTTTGAATTTTTCTAGCTAATTTTTGAGTTTTTTGTCTAATTTTTGGTTTTATGGCTAATTTTTGGGTTTTTCTGACAATTTTTGGGTTTTTGTGGCTAATTTCTGAGTTTTCCTAGCTAATTTTTGAGTTTTTCTAGCTAAATTTTGGGTTTTTCTGGCAAATTTTTGGGTTTTATGGCTAATTTTTTTATTTTTTCTAGCTAATTGTTTTTTTCTGTCCAATTTTTGAGTTTCATGGCTAATTTTTGAGTTTTTTGGGCTAATTTTTGGTTTTTTCTAGCTAATTTTTGAGTTTTTCTGGCTAATTTTTAGGTTTTATGACTAATTTTCGAGTTTTTTTAGCTACTTTCCGAGTTTTTCTGTGTGATTTTTGGGTTTTATGGCTAATTTTTGGGTTTTTCTGGCTATAAAACCTAAAAATTAGTCAGAAAAACTCAAAGATTAGCCATAAAAACCCAAAATTTAGCCATAAAACCCAAAAATTAGCCAGAAAAACCCAAAATTTGGCTAGAAAAACTTTTTTGAGTTTTTATGGCAAATTTTTGAGTTTTTCTAGCTATCTTTCGCGTTTTATAGCTAATTTATGGGTTTTTCCAGCTAATTTTTGAGTTTTTCTAGCTAAATTTTGTGTTTTTCTGGCAAATTTTTGGGTTTTATGGCTAATTTTTGAGATTTTTTGGCTAATTTTTGAGTTTTTCTGGCTAAATTTTGGGTTTTTCTGGCTAATTTTTGGGTTTAATGACTAATTTTTGGTTTTTGTGGCTAATTTCTGAGTTTTTCTAGCTAATTTTTGAGTTTTTCTAGCTAAATTTTGGGTTTTTCTGGCAAATTTTTGGGTTTTATGGCTAATTTTTTAATTTTTTCTAGCTAATTGTTTTTTTCTGTCTAATTTTTGGGTTTCATGGCTAATTTTTGAGTTTTTTGGGCTAATTTTTGGTTTTTTCTAGCTAATTTTTGAGTTTTTCTGGCTAATTTTCAGGTTTTATGACTAATTTTCGAGTTTTTTTAGCTACTTTCTGAGTTTTTCTGTGTGTTTTTGGGTTTTATGGCTAATTTTTGGGTTTTTCTGGCTATAAAACCTAAAAATTAGTCAGAAAAACTCAAAGATTAGCCATAAAAAACCCAAAATTTAGCCATAAAACCCAAAAATTAGCCAGAAAAACCCAAAATTTGGCTAGAAAAACTTTTTTGAGTCTTTCCAGCTAATTATTGAGTTTTTTCGTCTAATTTCTGTGTTTTATGGCTAATTTTTGGGTTTTTTTCTGACAATTTTTGGTTTTTGTGGCTAATTTCTGAGTTTTCCTAGCTAATTTTTGAGTTTTTCTAGCTAAATTTTGGGTTTTTCTGGCAAATTTTTGGGTTTTATGGCTAATTTTTTTATTTTTTCTAGCTAATTGTTTTTTTCTGGCTAATTTTTGGGTTTCATGGCTAATTTTTGAGTTTTTTTGGCTAATTTTTGGGTTTTTCTAGCTAATTTTTGAGTTTTTCTGGCTAATTTTTGGGTTTTATGACTAATTTTCGAGTTTTTTAGCTACGTTCTGAGTTTTTCTGTGTGATTTTTGGGTTTTATGGCTAATTTTTGGGTTTTTCTGGCTATAAAACCTGAAAATTAGTTAGAAAAACTCAAAGATTAGTCATAAAAACCCAAAAATTAGCCATAAAACCCAAAAATTAGCCAGAAAAATCCAAAATTTGGCTAGAAAAACTTTTTTGAGTTTTTATGGCAAATTTTTGAGTTTTTCTAGCTATCTTTCGCGTTTTATAGCTAATTTATGGGTTTTTCCAGCTAATTTTTGAGTTTTTCTAGCTAAATTTTGTGTTTTTCTGGCAAATTTTTGGGTTTTATGGCTAATTTTTGAGATTTTTTGGCTAATTTTTGAGTTTTTCTGGCTAAATTTTGGGTTTTTCTGGCTAATTTTTGGGTTTAATGACTAATTTTTGGTTTTTGTGGCTAATTTCTGAGTTTTTCTAGCTAATTTTTGAGTTTTTCTAGCTAAATTTTGGGTTTTTCTGGCAAATTTTTGGGTTTTATGGCTAATTTTTTAATTTTTTCTAGCTAATTGTTTTTTTCTGTCTAATTTTTGGGTTTCATGGCTAATTTTTGAGTTTTTTGGGCTAATTTTTGGTTTTTTCTAGCTAATTTTTGAGTTTTTCTGGCTAATTTTCAGGTTTTATGACTAATTTTCGAGTTTTTTTAGCTACTTTCTGAGTTTTTCTGTGTGATTTTTGGGTTTTATGGCTAATTTTTGGGTTTTTCTGGCTATAAAACCTAAAAATTAGTCAGAAAAACTCAAAGATTAGCCATAAAAACCCAAAATTTAGCCATAAAACCCAAAAATTAGCCAGAAAAACCCAAAATTTGGCTAGAAAAACTTTTTTGAGTCTTTCCAGCTAATTATTGAGTTTTTTCGTCTAATTTCTGTGTTTTATGGCTAATTTTTGGGTTTTTTTCTGACAATTTTTGGTTTTTGTGGCTAATTTCTGAGTTTTCCTAGCTAATTTTTGAGTTTTTCTAGCTAAATTTTGGGTTTTTCTGGCAAATTTTTGGGTTTTATGGCTAATTTTTTTATTTTTTCTAGCTAATTGTTTTTTTCTGGCTAATTTTTGGGTTTCATGGCTAATTTTTGAGTTTTTTTGGCTAATTTTTGGGTTTTTCTAGCTAATTTTTGAGTTTTTCTGGCTAATTTTTGGGTTTTATGACTAATTTTCGAGTTTTTTAGCTACTTTCTGAGTTTTTCTGTGTGATTTTTGGGTTTTATGGCTAATTTTTGGGTTTTTCTGGCTATAAAACCTGAAAATTAGTTAGAAAAACTCAAAGATTAGCCATAAAAACCCAAAAATTAGCCATAAAACCCAAAAATTAGCCAGAAAAACCCAAAATTTGGCTAGAAAAACTTTTTTGAGTTTTTATGGCAAATTTTTGAGTTTTTCTAGCTATCTTTCGCGTTTTATAGCTAATTTATGGGTTTTTCCAGCTAATTTTTGAGTTTTTCTAGCTAAATTTTGTGTTTTTCTGGCAAATTTATGGGTTTTATGGCTAATTTTTGAGATTTTTTGGCTAATTTTGGAGTTTTTCTGGCTAAATTTTGGGTTTTTCTGGCTAATTTTTGGGTTTAATGACTAATTTTTGGGTTTTTTTGGCTACTTTCTGAGTTTTTCTGTGTGATTTTTGGGTTTTATGGCTAATTTTTGGGTTTTTCTGGCTATAAAACCTAAAAATTAGTTAGAAAAACTCAAAGATTAGCCATAAAAACCCAAAAATTAGCCATAAAACTCAAAAATTAGCCAGAAAACCCAAAATTTAGCTAGAAAAACTTTTTTGAGTTTTTATGGCTGATTTTTGAGTTTTTCTAGCTATCTTTCGCGTTTTATAGCTAATTTTTGGGTTTTTATGGCAAATTTTTTGGTTTTATGGCTAATTTTTGAGTTTTTCTAGCTGAATTTCGAGTTTTTCTGGCAAATTTTTAGGTTTTGTAGCTAATTTTTTTATTTTTTCTCGCTAATTTTTTTTTCTGGCTAATTTTTGAGTTTTATGGCTAATTTTTGAGTTTTTTTTGCTAATTTTTGGGTTTATCTAGCTAATTTTTGAGTTTTTCTGGCTAAGTTTGGGTTTTATGACTAATTTTCGAGTTTTTTCAGCTACTTTCTGAGTTTTTATGTGTGATTTTTTGGTTTTTCTAGCTATAAAACCCAAATATTAGTTAGAAAAAGTCAAAGATTAGCCATAAAAACCCAAAAATTAGCCATAAAACCCATAAATTAGCCAGAAAACCCAAAATTCAGCTAGAAAGACTTTTTTGAGTTTTTATGGCTGATTTTTGAGTTTTTCTAGCTATCTTTCGCGTTTTATAGCTAATTTTTGGGTTCTTATGGCTAATTTTTAAGTTTTTCTGGCTAATTTTTGGGTTTTATGGCTAATTTTTGAGTTTTTCTAACTAATTCTTGGGTTTTATAGCTAATTTCTGAGTTTTTCTAGCTAATTTTTGAGTTTTTCTAGCTAAATTTTGGGTTTTTCTGGCCAATTTTTGGGTTCTATGGCTAATTTTTGAGATTTTTTGGCTAATTTTTGGGTTTTTCTAGCTAATTTTTGAGTTTTTCTGGCTAATTTTTGGGTTTTATGACTAGATTTCGAGTTTTTCTGGCTATAAAACCTAAAAATTAGTTAGAAAAACTCAAAGATTAGTCATAAAAACCCAAAAATTAGCCAGAAAAACCCAAACTTTGGCTAGAAAAACTTTTTTGAGTTTTTATGGCAAATTTTTGAGTTTTTCCAGTTATCTTTCGCGTTTTATAGCTAATTTTTGGGTTTTTCCAGCTAATTTTCGAGTTTTTCTGGCTAATTTCTGGGTTTTTCTGGCTAATTTTTGGGTTTTATGACTAATTTCTGGGTTTTTTTGGCTAATTTTTGAGTTTTTGTAGCTAATTTTTGAGTTTTTCTGGCTACTTTTTGGGTTTTATGGTTAA
This sequence comes from Diorhabda elongata, assembly GCA_026230145.1. Classification (NCBI taxonomy): domain Eukaryota; kingdom Metazoa; phylum Arthropoda; class Insecta; order Coleoptera; family Chrysomelidae; genus Diorhabda; species Diorhabda elongata. The sequence goes on from JAOVVJ010000024.1 coordinate 181,833, forward strand.
TTTTTGAGTTTTTCTAACTAATTCTTGGGTTTTATAGCTAATTCTTGTATTTTTGTGGCTAACTCTTGTATTTTTGTGGCTAATTTTTGAGTTTCTCTAGCTAATTTTTGGGTTTTTATAGCTAATTTCTGAAATTTTCTAGCTAATTTTTGAGTTTTTCTAGCTAAATTTTGGGTTTTTCTGGCAAATTTTTGGGTTTTATGGCTAATTTTTTAAATTTTCTGGCTGAATTTTGGGTTTTCCTGGTTAATTTTTGAGTTTTTCTTGCTAAATTTTGGGTTTTTCCGGCTAATTTTTGGGCTTTATGGCTAATTTTTAAGATTTATTGGCTAATTTTTGAGTTTTTCTGGCTAAATTTTGGGTTTTTCTGGCTAATTTTTGGGTTTTTTGGCTAATTTTTGAGTTTTTCTTGCTAAATTTTGGGTTTTTCTGGCTAATTTTTGGGTTTTATGGCTAATTTTTAAGTTTTTCTGGCTAAATTGTGGGTTTTTCTGGCAAATTTTTGGGTTTTATGGCTAACTTTTGAGTTTTTCTGGCTGAATTTTGGGTTTTCCTGGCTAATTTTTGAGTTTTTCTTGCTAAATTTTGGGTTTTTTTGGCTAATTTGTGGGTTTTATGGCTGATTTTTAAGATTTATTGGCTAATTTTTGAGTTTTTCTGGCTAAATTTTGGGTTTTTCTGGCTAATTTTTGGGTTTTATGACTAATTTCTGGGTTTTTTTGGCTAATTTTTAAGATTTATTGGCTAATTTTTGAGTTTTTATGGCAAATTTTTTAGTTTTTCCAGTTATCTTTCGCGTTTTATAGCTAATTTTTGGGTTTTTCCAGCTAATTTTTGAGTTTTTCTGGCTAAATTTTGGGTTTTTCTGGCTAATTTTTGAGTTTTATGACTAATTTCTGGGTTTTTTGGCTAATTTTCGAGTTTTTGTAGCTAATTTTTGAGTTTTTCTGGCTACTTTTTGGGTTTTATGGCTAATTTTTGAGTTTTTCTAACTAATTCTTGGGTTTTATAGCTAATTCTTGTATTTTTGTGGCTAACTCTTGTATTTTTGTGGCTAATTTTTGAGTTTCTCTAGCTAATTTTTGGGTTTTTATAGCTAAATTTTGGGTTTTTCTGGCAAATTTTTGGGTTTTATGGCTAATTTTTTAAATTTTCTGGCTGAATTTTGGGTTTTCCTGGTTAATTTTTGAGTTTTTTTTGCTAAATTTTGCGTTTTTCCGGCTAATTTTTGGGCTTTATGGCTAATTTTTAAGATTTATTGGCTAATTTTTGAGTTTTTCTGGCTAAATTTTGGGTTTTTCTGGCTAATTTTTGGGTTTAATGACTAATTTTTGGGTTTTTTGGCTAATTTTTGGGTTTTTCTGGCTAAATTTTGGGTTTTTCTGCCTAATATATGGGTTTTATGGCTAATTTTCGAGTTTTTCTAGATAATTTTTGAGTTTTTTTGGCTAATTTCTGGGTTTTTCTGGTTGATTTTTGGGTTTTATGGCTAATTTTTGAATTTTTTTGGCTAATTTTTGAGTTTTTGTAGCTAATTTTTGAGTTTTTCTGGCTACTTTTTGGGTTTTATGGCTAATTTTTGAGTTTTTCTAACTAATTCTTGGGTTTTATAGCTAATTTCTGAGTTTTTCTAGCTAATTTTTGAGTTTTTCTAGCTAAATTTTGGGTTTTTCTGGCTAATTTTTGGGTTCTATGGCTAATTTTTGAGATTTTTTGGCTAATTTTTGGGTTTTTCTAGCTAATTTTTGAGTTTTTCTGGCTAATTTTTGGGTTTTATGACTAGATTTCGAGTTTTTCTGGCTATAAAACCTAAAAATTAGTTAGAAAAACTCAAAGATTAGTCATAAAAACCCAAAAATTAGCCAGAAAAACCCAAAATTTGGCTAGAAAAACTTTTTTGAGTTTTTATGGCAAATTTTTGAGTTTTTCCAGTTATCTTTCGCGTTTTATAGCTAATTTTTGGGTTTTTCCAGCTAATTTTTGAGTTTTTCTGGCTAAATTTTGGGTTTTTCTGGCTAATTTTTGGGTTTTATGACTAATTTCTGGGTTTTTTGGCTAATATTTGAGTTTTTGTAGCTAATTTTTGAGTTTTTCTGGCTACTTTTTGGGTTTTATGGCTAATTTTTGAGTTTTTCTATTTAATTCTTGGGTTTTATAGCTAATTCTTGTATTTCTGTGGCTAACTCTTGTATTTTTGTGGCTAATTTTTGAGTTTCTCTAGCTAATTTTTGGGTTTTTATAGCTAATTTCTGAAATTTTCTAGCTAATTTTTGAGTTTTTCTAGCTAAATTTTGGGTTTTTCTGGCAAATTTTTGGGTTTTATGGCTAATTTTTTAAATTTTCTGGCTGAATTTTGGGTTTTCCTGGTTAATTTTTGAGTTTTTTTTGCTAAATTTTGCGTTTTTCCGGCTAATTTTTGGGCTTTATGGCTAATTTTTAAGATTTATTGGCTAATTTTTGAGTTTTTCTGGCTAAATTTTGGGTTTTTCTGGCTAATTTTTGGGTTTAATGACTAATTTTTGGGTTTTTTGGCTAATTTTTGGGTTTTTCTGGCTAAATTTTGGGTTTTTCTGCCTAATATTTGGGTTTTATGGCTAATTTTCGAGTTTTTCTAGATAATTTTTGAGTTTTTTTGGCTAATTTCTGGGTTTTTCTGGTTGATTGTTGGGTTTTATGGCTAATTTTTGAATTTTTTTGGCTAATTTTTGAGTTTTTGTAGCTAATTTTTGAGTTTTTCTGGCTACTTTTTGGGTTTTATGGCTAATTTTTGAGTTTTTCTAAATAATTCTTGGGTTTTATAGCTAATTCTTGTATTTTTGTGGCTAACTCTTGTATTTTTGTGGCTAATTTTTGAGTTTCTCTAGCTAATTTTTGGGTTTTTATAGCTAATTTCCGAAATTTTCTAGCTAATTTTTGAGTTTTTCTAGCTAAATTTTGGGTTTTTCTGGCAAATTTTTGGGTTTTATGGCTAACTTTTTAAATTTTCTGGCTGAATTTTGGGTTTTCCTGGTTAATTCTTGAGTTTTTCTTGCTAAATTTTGGGTTTTTCCGGCTAATTTTTGGGCTTTATGGCTAATTTTTAAGATTTATTGGCTAATTTTTGAGTTTTTCTGGCTAAATTTTGGGTATTGCTGCCTAATATTTGGGTTTTATGGCTAATTTTTGAGTTTTTCTAGATAATTTTTGAGTTTTTTTGGCTAATTTCTGAGTTTTTATGTGTGATTTTTGGGTTTTATGGCTAATTTTTGGGTTTGTCTGGCAAATTTTTGGGTTTTTCTGGCTAATTTTTGGGTTTTATGGCTAGTTTTTGAGTTTTTCCAGCTGATTTTTGAGTTTTTCAGGCTAATTTTTGGGTTTTATGGCTAATTTTTGAATTTTTCTAGCTAATTTTTGAGTTTTTTTGTCTAATTTTTGGTTTTATGGCTAATTTTTGGGTTTTTCTGACAATTTTTGGGTTTTTGTGGCTAATTTCTGAGTTTTCTTAGCTGATTTTTGAGTTTTTCTAGCTAAATTTTGGGTTTTTCTGGCAAATTTCTGGGTTTTATGGCTAATTTTTTTATTTTTTCTAGCTAATTGTCTTTTTCTGGCTAATTTTTGGGTTTCATGGCTAATTTTTGAGTTTTTTTGGCTAATTTTTGGGTTTTTCTAGCAAATTTTTGAGTTTTTCTGGCTAATTTTTGGGTTTTATGACTAATTTTCGAGTTTTTCTAGCTACTTTCTGAGTTTTTCTGTGTGATTTTTGGGTTTTATGGCTAATTTTTGGGTTTTTCTGGCTATAAAACCTAAAAATTAGTTAGAAAAACTCAAAGATTAGCCATAAAAACACAAAAATTAGCCATAAAACCCAAAAATTAGCCAGAAAAACCCAAAATTTGGCTAGAAAAACATTTTTGAGTTTTTATGGCAAATTTTTGAGTTTTTCCAGCTATCTTTCGCGTTTTATAGCTAATTTTTGGGTTTTTCTAGCTTATTTTTGGGTTTTATGGCTAGTTTTTGAGTTTTTCCAGCTGATTTTTGAGTTTTTCTGGCCAATTTTTGGGTTTTATGGCTAATTTTTGAATTTTTCTAGCTAATTTTTGAGTTTTTTGTCTAATTTTTGGTTTTATGGCTAATTTTTGGGTTTTTCTGACAATTTTTGGGTTTTTGTGGCTAATTTCTGAGTTTTCCTAGCTAATTTTTGAGTTTTTCTAGCTAAATTTTGGGTTTTTCTGGCAAATTTTTGGGTTTTATGGCTAATTTTTTTATTTTTTCTAGCTAATTGTTTTTTTCTGTCCAATTTTTGAGTTTCATGGCTAATTTTTGAGTTTTTTGGGCTAATTTTTGGTTTTTTCTAGCTAATTTTTGAGTTTTTCTGGCTAATTTTTAGGTTTTATGACTAATTTTCGAGTTTTTTTAGCTACTTTCCGAGTTTTTCTGTGTGATTTTTGGGTTTTATGGCTAATTTTTGGGTTTTTCTGGCTATAAAACCTAAAAATTAGTCAGAAAAACTCAAAGATTAGCCATAAAAACCCAAAATTTAGCCATAAAACCCAAAAATTAGCCAGAAAAACCCAAAATTTGGCTAGAAAAACTTTTTTGAGTTTTTATGGCAAATTTTTGAGTTTTTCTAGCTATCTTTCGCGTTTTATAGCTAATTTATGGGTTTTTCCAGCTAATTTTTGAGTTTTTCTAGCTAAATTTTGTGTTTTTCTGGCAAATTTTTGGGTTTTATGGCTAATTTTTGAGATTTTTTGGCTAATTTTTGAGTTTTTCTGGCTAAATTTTGGGTTTTTCTGGCTAATTTTTGGGTTTAATGACTAATTTTTGGTTTTTGTGGCTAATTTCTGAGTTTTTCTAGCTAATTTTTGAGTTTTTCTAGCTAAATTTTGGGTTTTTCTGGCAAATTTTTGGGTTTTATGGCTAATTTTTTAATTTTTTCTAGCTAATTGTTTTTTTCTGTCTAATTTTTGGGTTTCATGGCTAATTTTTGAGTTTTTTGGGCTAATTTTTGGTTTTTTCTAGCTAATTTTTGAGTTTTTCTGGCTAATTTTCAGGTTTTATGACTAATTTTCGAGTTTTTTTAGCTACTTTCTGAGTTTTTCTGTGTGTTTTTGGGTTTTATGGCTAATTTTTGGGTTTTTCTGGCTATAAAACCTAAAAATTAGTCAGAAAAACTCAAAGGTTAGCCATAAAAACCCAAAATTTAGCCATAAAACCCAAAAATTAGCCAGAAAAACCCAAAATTTGGCTAGAAAAACTTTTTTGAGTCTTTCCAGCTAATTATTGAGTTTTTTCGTCTAATTTCTGTGTTTTATGGCTAATTTTTGGGTTTTTTTCTGACAATTTTTGGTTTTTGTGGCTAATTTCTGAGTTTTCCTAGCTAATTTTTGAGTTTTTCTAGCTAAATTTTGGGTTTTTCTGGCAAATTTTTGGGTTTTATGGCTAATTTTTTTATTTTTTCTAGCTAATTGTTTTTTTCTGGCTAATTTTTGGGTTTCATGGCTAATTTTTGAGTTTTTTTGGCTAATTTTTGGGTTTTTCTAGCTAATTTTTGAGTTTTTCTGGCTAATTTTTGGGTTTTATGACTAATTTTCGAGTTTTTTAGCTACTTTCTGAGTTTTTCTGTGTGATTTTTGGGTTTTATGGCTAATTTTTGGGTTTTTCTGGCTATAAAACCTGAAAATTAGTTAGAAAAACTCAAAGATTAGTCATAAAAACCCAAAAATTAGCCATAAAACCCAAAAATTAGCCAGAAAAATCCAAAATTTGGCTAGAAAAACTTTTTTGAGTTTTTATGGCAAATTTTTGAGTTTTTCTAGCTATCTTTCGCGTTTTATAGCTAATTTATGGGTTTTTCCAGCTAATTTTTGAGTTTTTCTAGCTAAATTTTGTGTTTTTCTGGCAAATTTTTGGGTTTTATGGCTAATTTTTGAGATTTTTTGGCTAATTTTTGAGTTTTTCTGGCTAAATTTTGGGTTTTTCTGGCTAATTTTTGGGTTTAATGACTAATTTTTGGTTTTTGTGGCTAATTTCTGAGTTTTTCTAGCTAATTTTTGAGTTTTTCTAGCTAAATTTTGGGTTTTTCTGGCAAATTTTTGGGTTTTATGGCTAATTTTTTAATTTTTTCTAGCTAATTGTTTTTTTCTGTCTAATTTTTGGGTTTCATGGCTAATTTTTGAGTTTTTTGGGCTAATTTTTGGTTTTTTCTAGCTAATTTTTGAGTTTTTCTGGCTAATTTTCAGGTTTTATGACTAATTTTCGAGTTTTTTTAGCTACTTTCTGAGTTTTTCTGTGTGATTTTTGGGTTTTATGGCTAATTTTTGGGTTTTTCTGGCTATAAAACCTAAAAATTAGTCAGAAAAACTCAAAGATTAGCCATAAAAACCCAAAATTTAGCCATAAAACCCAAAAATTAGCCAGAAAAACCCAAAATTTGGCTAGAAAAACTTTTTTGAGTCTTTCCAGCTAATTATTGAGTTTTTTCGTCTAATTTCTGTGTTTTATGGCTAATTTTTGGGTTTTTTTCTGACAATTTTTGGTTTTTGTGGCTAATTTCTGAGTTTTCCTAGCTAATTTTTGAGTTTTTCTAGCTAAATTTTGGGTTTTTCTGGCAAATTTTTGGGTTTTATGGCTAATTTTTTTATTTTTTCTAGCTAATTGTTTTTTTCTGGCTAATTTTTTGGTTTCATGGCTAATTTTTGAGTTTTTTTGGCTAATTTTTGGGTTTTTCTAGCTAATTTTTGAGTTTTTCTGGCTAATTTTTGGGTTTTATGACTAATTTTCGAGTTTTTTAGCTACTTTCTGAGTTTTTCTGTGTGATTTTTGGGTTTTATGGCTAATTTTTGGGTTTTTCTGGCTATAAAACCTGAAAATTAGTTAGAAAAACTCAAAGATTAGCCATAAAAACCCAAAAATTAGCCATAAAACCCAAAAATTAGCCAGAAAAACCCAAAATTTGGCTAGAAAAACTTTTGTGAGTTTTTATGGCAAATTTTTGAGTTTTTCTAGCTATCTTTCGCGTTTTATAGCTAATTTATGGGTTTTTCCAGCTAATTTTTGAGTTTTTCTAGCTAAATTTTGTGTTTTTCTGGCAAATTTATGGGTTTTATGGCTAATTTTTGAGATTTTTTGGCTAATTTTGGAGTTTTTCTGGCTAAATTTTGGGTTTTTCTGGCTAATTTTTGGGTTTAATGACTAATTTTTGGGTTTTTTTGGCTACTTTCTGAGTTTTTCTGTGTGATTTTTGGGTTTTATGGCTAATTTTTGGGTTTTTCTGGCTATAAAACCTAAAAATTAGTTAGAAAAACTCAAAGATTAGCCATAAAAACCCAAAAATTAGCCATAAAACTCAAAAATTAGCCAGAAAACCCAAAATTTAGCTAGAAAAACTTTTTTGAGTTTTTATGGCTGATTTTTGAGTTTTTCTAGCTATCTTTCGCGTTTTATAGCTAATTTTTGGGTTTTTATGGCAAATTTTTTGGTTTTATGGCTAATTTTTGAGTTTTTCTAGCTGAATTTCGAGTTTTTCTGGCAAATTTTTAGGTTTTGTAGCTAATTTTTTTATTTTTTCTCGCTAATTTTTTTTTCTGGCTAATTTTTGAGTTTTATGGCTAATTTTTGAGTTTTTTTTTGCTAATTTTTGGGTTTATCTAGCTAATTTTTGAGTTTTTCTGGCTAAGTTTGGGTTTTATGACTAATTTTCGAGTTTTTTCAGCTACTTTCTGAGTTTTTATGTGTGATTTTTTGGTTTTTCTAGCTATAAAACCCAAATATTAGTTAGAAAAAGTCAAAGATTAGCCATAAAAACCCAAAAATTAGCCATAAAACCCATAAATTAGCCAGAAAACCCAAAATTCAGCTAGAAAGACTTTTTTGAGTTTTTATGGCTGATTTTTGAGTTTTTCTAGCTATCTTTCGCGTTTTATAGCTAATTTTTGGGTTCTTATGGCTAATTTTTAAGTTTTTCTGGCTAATTTTTGGGTTTTATGGCTAATTTTTGAGTTTTTCTAACTAATTCTTGGGTTTTATAGCTAATTTCTGAGTTTTTCTAGCTAATTTTTGAGTTTTTCTAGCTAAATTTTGGGTTTTTCTGGCCAATTTTTGGGTTCTATGGCTAATTTTTGAGATTTTTTGGCTAATTTTTGGGTTTTTCTAGCTAATTTTTGAGTTTTTCTGGCTAATTTTTGGGTTTTATGACTAGATTTCGAGTTTTTCTGGCTATAAAACCTAAAAGTTAGTTAGAAAAACTCAAAGATTAGTCATAAAAACCCAAAAATTAGCCAGAAAAACCCAAACTTTGGCTAGAAAAACTTTTTTGAGTTTTTATGGCAAATTTTTGAGTTTTTCCAGTTATCTTTCGCGTTTTATAGCTAATTTTTGGGTTTTTCCAGCTAATTTTCGAGTTTTTCTGGGTAATTTCTGGGTTTTTCTGGCTAATTTTTGGGTTTTATGACTAATTTCTGGGTTTTTTTGGCTAATTTTTGAGTTTTTGTAGCTAATTTTTGAGTTTTTCTGGCTACTTTTTGGGTTTTATGGTTAATTTTTGAGTTTTTCTAACTAATTCTTGGGTTTTATAGCTAATTCTTGTATTTTTGTGGCTAACTCTTGTATTTTTGTGGCTAATTTTTGAGTTTCTCTAGCTAATTTTTGGGTTTTTATAGCTAATTTCTGAAATTTTCTAGCTAATTTTTGAGTTTTTCTAGCTAAATTTTGGGTTTTTCTGGCAAATTTTTGGGTTTTATGGCTAATTTTTTAAATTTTCTGGCTGAATTTTGGGTTTTCCTGGTTAATTTTTGAGTTTTTCTTGCTAAATTTTGGGTTTTTCCGGCTAATTTTTGGGCTTTATGGCTAATTTTTAAGATTTATTGGCTAATTTTTGAGTTTTTCTGGCTAAATTTTGGGTTTTTCTGGCTAATTTTTGGGTTTTTTGGCTAATTTTTGAGTTTTTCTTGCTAAATTTTGGGTTTTTCTGGCTAATTTTTGGGTTTTATGGCTAATTTTTAAGTTTTTCTGGCTAAATTGTGGGTTTTTCTGGCAAATTTTTGGGTTTTATGGCTAACTTTTGAGTTTTTCTGGCTGAATTTTGGGTTTTCCTGGCTAATTTTTGAGTTTTTCTTGCTAAATTTTGGGTTTTTTTGGCTAATTTGTGGGTTTTATGGCTGATTTTTAAGATTTATTGGCTAATTTTTGAGTTTTTCTGGCTAAATTTTGGGTTTTTCTGGCTAATTTTTGGGTTTTATGACTAATTTCTGGGTTTTTTTGGCTAATTTTTAAGATTTATTGGCTAATTTTTGAGTTTTTCTGGCTAAATTTTGGGTTTTTCTGGCTAATTTTTGAGTTTTATGACTAATTTCTGGGTTTTTTTGGCTAATTTTTGAGTTTTTCTGGCTAAATTTTGGGTTTTTCTGGCTAATTTTTGGGTTTTATTGCTGATTTTTAAGAGTTATTGGCTAATTTTTGAGTTTTTCTGGCAAAATTTTGGGTTTTTCTGGCTAATTTTTGGGTTTTATGACTAATTTCTGTGTTTTTTTGGCTAATTTTTGAGTTTTTCTGGCTACTTCTTGGGTTTTATGGCTAATTTTTGAGTTTTTCTAACTAATTCTTGGGTTTTATAGCTAATTCTTGTATTTTTGTGGCTAACTCTTTTATTTTTGTGGCTAATTTTTGAGTTTCTCTAGCTAATTTTTGGGTTTTTATAGCTAATTTCTGGAATTTTTTAATTTTTTAATTTTTAAATTTTCTGGCTGAATTTTGGGTTTTCCTGGTTAATTTTTGAGTTTTTCTTGCTAAATTTTGGGTTTTTCCGGCTAATTTTTGGGCTTTATGGCTAATTTTTAAGATTTATTGGCTAATTTTTGAGTTTTTCTGGCTAAATTTTGGGTTTTTCTGCCTAATATTTGGGTTTTATGGCTAATTTTTGAGTTTTTCTAGATAATTTTTGAGTTTTTTTGGCTAATTTCTGAGTTTTTCTGTGTGATTTTTGGGTTTTATGGCTAATTTTTGGGTTTTTCTAGCTTATTTTTGAGTTTTTCTGGCCAATTTTTGGGTTTTATGGATAATTTTTGAATTTTTCTAGCTAATTTTTGAGTTTTTTGTCTAATTTTTGGTTTTATGGCTAATTTTTGGGTTTTTCTGACAATTTTTGGGTTTTTGTGGCTAATTTCTGAGTTTTCCTAGCTAATTTTTGAGTTTTTCTAGCTAAATTTTGGGTTTTTCTGGCAAATTTTTGGGTTTTATGGCTGATTTTTTATTTTTTCTAGCTAATTGTTTTTTTCTGGCTAATTTTTGGGTTTCATGGCTAATTTTTGAGTTTTTTTGGCTAATTTTTGGGTTTTTCTAGCTAATTTTTGAGTTTTTCTGGCTAAATTTTGGGTTTTTCAGGCTAATTTTTGGGTTTTATGACTAATTTCTGGGTTTTTTTGGCTAATTTTTGAGTTTCTGTAGCTAATTTTTGAGTTTTTCTGTCTACTTTTTGGGTTTTATGGCTAATTTTTGAGTTTTTCTAACTAATTCTTGGGTTTTATAGCTAATTCTTGTATTTTTGTGGCTAACTCTTTTATTTTTGTGGCTAATTTTTGAGTTTCTCTAGCTAATTTTTGGGTTTTCATAGCTAATTTCTGGAATTTTCTAGCAAATTTTTGAGTTTTTCTAGCTAAATTTTGGGTTTTTCTGGCAAATTTTTGGGTTTTATGGCTAATTTTTTAAATTTTCTGGCAGAATTTTGGGTTTTCCTGGTTAATTTTTGAGTTTTTCTTGCTAAATTTTGGGTTTTTCCGGCTAATTTTTGGGCTTTATGGCTAATTTTCAAGATTTATTGGCTAATTTTTGAGTTTTTCTGGCTAAATTTTGGGTTTTTCTGGCTAATTTTTGGGTTTAATGACTAAATTTTGGGTTTTTCTGCCTAATATTTGGTTTTTATGGCTAATTTTCGAGTTTTTCTAGATAATTTTTGAGTTTTTTTGGCTAATTTTTGGGTTTTTCTGGTAAATTTTTGGGTTTTATGGCTAAGTTTTGAATGTTTTCGGCTAATTTTTGATTTTTTGTAGCTAATTTTTGAGTTTTTCTGACTAATGTTTGGGTTTTATGGCTAATTTTTGAGTTTTTCTAACTAATTCTTGGGTTTTATAGCTAATTCCTGAGTTTTTCTAGCTAATTTTTGAGTTTTTCTAGCTAAATTTTGGGTTTTTGTGGCTAATTTTTGGGTTCTATGGCTAATTTTTGAGATTTTTTGGCTAATTTTTGGGTTTTTCTAGCTAATTTTTGAGTTTTTCTGGCTAATTTTTGGGTTTTATGACTAGATTTCGAGTTTTTCTGGCTATAAAACCTAAAAATTAGTTAGAAAAACTCAAAGATTAGTCATAAAAACCCAAAAATTAGCCAGAAAAACCCAAAATTTGGCTAGAAAAACTTTTTTGAGTTTTTATGGCAAATTTTTTAGTTTTTCCAGTTATCTTTCGCGTTTTATAGCTAATTTTTGGGTTTTTCCAGCTAATTTTTGAGTTTTTCTGGCTAAATTTTGGGTTTTTCTGGCTAATTTTTGGGTTTTATGACTAATTTCTGGGTTTTTTGGCTAATTTTCGAGTTTTTGTAGCTAATTTTTGAGTTTTTCTGGCTACTTTTTGGGTTTTATGGCTAATTTTTGAGTTTTTCTAACTAATTCTTGGGTTTTATAGCTAATTCTTGTATTTTTGTGGCTAACTCTTGTATTTTTGTGGCTAATTTTTGAGTTTCTCTAGCTAATTTTTGGGTTTTTATAGCTAAATTTTGGGTTTTTCTGGCAAATTTTTGGGTTTTATGGCTAATTTTTTAAATTTTCTGGCTGAATTTTGGGTTTTCCTGGTTAATTTTTGAGTTTTTTTTGCTAAATTTTGCGTTTTTCCGGCTAATTTTTGGGCTTTATGGCTAATTTTTAAGATTTATTGGCTAATTTTTGAGTTTTTCTGGCTAAATTTTGGGTTTTTCTGGCTAATTTTTGGGTTTAATGACTAATTTTTGGGTTTTTTGGCTAATTTTTGGGTTTTTCTGGCTAAATTTTGGGTTTTTCTGCCTAATATATGGGTTTTATGGCTAATTTTCGAGTTTTTCTAGATAATTTTTGAGTTTTTTTGGCTAATTTCTGGGTTTTTCTGGTTGATTTTTGGGTTTTATGGCTAATTTTTGAATTTTTTTGGCTAATTTTTGAGTTTTTGTAGCTAATTTTTGAGTTTTTCTGGCTACTTTTAGGGTTTTATGGCTAATTTTTGAGTTTTTCTAAATAATTCTTGGGTTTTATAGCTAATTCTTGTATTTTTGTGGCTAACTCTTGTATTTTTGTGGCTAATTTTTGAGTTTCTCTAGCTAATTTTTGGGTTTTTATAGCTAATTTCTGAAATTTTCTAGCTAATTTTTGAGTTTTTCTAGCTAAATTTTGGGTTTTTCTGGCAAATTTTTGGGTTTTATGGCTAATTTTTTAAATTTTCTGGCTGAATTTTGGGTTTTCCTGGTTAATTTTTGAGTTTTTCTTGCTAAATTTTGGGTTTTTCCGGCTAATTTTTGGGCTTTATGGCTGATTTTTAAGATTTATTGGCTAATTTTTGAGTTTTTCTGGCTAAATTTTGGGTATTGCTGCCTAATATTTGGGTTTTATGGCTAATTTTTGAGTTTTTCTAGATAATTTTTGAGTTTTTTTGGCTAATTTCTGAGTTTTTCTGTGTGATTTTTGTGTTTTATGGCTAATTTTTGGGTTTTTCTAGCTTATTTTTGGGTTTTATGGCTAGTTTTTGAGTTTTTCCAGCTGATTTTTGAGTTTTTCTGGCCAATTTTTGGGTTTTATGGATAATTTTTGAATTTTTCTAGCTAATTTTTGAGTTTTTTGTCTAATTTTTGGTTTTATGGCTAATTTTTGGGTTTTTCTGACAATTTTTGGGTTTTTGTGGCTAATTTCTGAGTTTTCCTAGCTAATTTTTGAGTTTTTCTAGCTAAATTTTGGGTTTTTCTGGCAAATTTTTGGGTTTTATGGCTAATTTTTTTATTTTTTCTAGCTAATTGTTTTTTTCTGGCTAATTTTTGGGTTTCATGGCTAATTTTTGAGTTTTTTTGGCTAATTTTTGGGTTTTTCTAGCTAATTTTTGAGTTTTTCTGGCTAAATTTTGGGTTTTTCAGGCTAATTTTTGGGTTTTATGACTAATTTCTGGGTTTTTTTGGCTAATTTTTGAGTTTCTGTAGCTAATTTTTGAGTTTTTCTGGCTACTTTTTGGGTTTTATGGCTAATTTTTAAGTTTTTCTAACTAACTCTTGGGTTTTATAGCTAATTCTTGTATTTTTGTGGCTAACTCTTTTATTTTTGTGGCTAATTTTTGAGTTTCTCTAGCTAATTTTTGGGTTTTCATAGCTAATTTCTGGAATTTTCTAGCTAATTTTTGAGTTTTTCTAGCTAAATTTTGGGTTTTTCTGGCAAATTTTTGGGTTTTATGACTAATTTTTTAAATTTTCTGGCAGAATTTTGGGTTTTCCTGGTTAATTTTTGAGTTTTTCTTGCTGAATTTTGGGTTTTTCCGGCTAATTTTTGGGCTTTATGGCTAATTTTCAAGATTTATTGGCTAATTTTTGAGTTTTTCTGGCTAAATTTTGGGTTTTTCTGGCTAATTTTTGGGTTTAATGACTAATTTTTGGGTTTTTTGGCTAATTTTTGGGTTTTTCTGGCTAAATTTTGGGTTTTTCTGCCTAATATTTGGGTTTTATGGCTAATTTTCGAGTTTTTCTAGATAATTTTTGAGTTTTTTTGGCTAATTTCTGGGTTTTTCTGGTTGATTTTTGGGTTTTATGGCTAATTTTTGAATTTTTTTGGCTAATTTTTGAGTTTTTGTACCTAATTTTTGAGTTTTTCTGGCTACTTTTTGGGTTTTATGGCTAATTTTTGAGTTTTTCTAAATAATTCTTGGGTTTTATAGCTAATTCTTGTATTTTTGTGGCTAACTCTTGTATTTTTGTGGCTAATTTTTGAGTTTCTCTAGCTAATTTTTGGGTTTTTATAGCTAATTTCTGAAATTTTCTAGCTAATTTTTGAGTTTTTCTAGCTAAATTTTGGGTTTTTCTGGCAAATTTTTGGGTTTTATAGCTAATTCTTGTATTTTTGTGGCTAACTCTTGTATTTTTGTGGCTAATTTTTGAGTTTCTCTAGCTAATTTTTGGGTTTTTATAGCTAATTTCTGAAATTTTCTAGCTAATTTTTGAGTTTTTCTAGCTAAATTTTGGGTTTTTCTGGCAAATTTTTGGGTTTTATGGCTAACTTTTTAAATTTTCTGGCTGAATTTTGGGTTTTCCTGGTTAATTTTTGAGTTTTTCTTGCTAAATTTTGGGTTTTTCTAGCTTATTTTTGGGTTTTATGGCTAGTTTTTGAGTTTTTCCAACTGATTTTTGAGTTTTTCTGGCCAATTTTTGGGTTTTATGGATAATATTTGAATTTTTCTAGCTAATTTTTGAGTTTTTTGTCTAATTTTTGGTTTTATGGCTAATTTTTGGGTTTTTCTGACAATTTTTGGGTTTTTGTGGCTAATTTCTGAGTTTTCCTAGCTAATTTTTGAGTTTTTCTAGCTAAATTTTGGGTTTTTCTGGCAAATTTTTGGGTTTTATGGCTAATTTTTTTATTTTTTCTAGCTAATTGTTTTTTTCTGGCTAATTTTTGGGTTTTATGGCTAATTTTTGGGTTTTTCTAGCTAATTTTTGAGTTTTTCTGGCTAAATTTTGGGTTTTTCAGGCCAATTTTTGGGTTTTATGACTAATTTCTGGGTTTTTTTGGCTAATTTTTGAGTTTCTGTAGCTAATTTTTGAGTTTTTCTGGCTACTTTTTGGGTTTTATGGCTAATTTTTGAGTTTTTCTAACTAATTCTTGGGTTTTATAGCTAATTCTTGTATTTTTGTGGCTAACTCTTTTATTTTTGTGGCTAATTTTTGAGTTTCTCTAGCTAATTTTTGGGTTTTCATAGCTAATTTCTGGAATTTTCTAGCTAATTTTTGAGTTTTTCTAGCTAAATTTTGGGTTTTTCTGGCAAATTTTTGGGTTTTATGACTAATTTTTTAAATTTTCTGGCAGAATTTTGGGTTTTCCTGGTTAATTTTTGAGTTTTTCTTGCTGAATTTTGGGTTTTTCCGGCTAATTTTTGGGCTTTATGGCTAATTTTCAAGATTTATTGGCTAATTTTTGAGTTTTTCTGGCTAAATTTTGGGTTTTTCTGGCTAATTTTTGGGTTTAATGACTAAATTTTGGGTTTTTCTGCCTAATATTTGGTTTTTATGGCTAATTTTCGAGTTTTTATAGATAATTTTTGAGTTTTTTGGCTAATTTTTGGGTTTTTCTGGTAAATTTTTGGGTTTTATGGCTAAGTTTTGAATGTTTTCGGCTAATTTTTGATTTTTTGTAGCTAATTTTTGAGTTTTTCTGACTAATGTTTGGGTTTTATGGCTAATTTTTGAGTTTTTCTAACTAATTCTTGGGTTTTATAGCTAATTTCTGAAATTTTCTAGCTAATTTTTGAGTTTTTCTAGCTAAATTTTGGGTTTTTCTGGCAAATTTTTGGGTTCTATGGCTAACTTTTTAAATTTTCTGGCTGAATTTTGGGTTTTCCTGGTTAATTTTTGAGTTTTTCTTGCTAAATTTTGGGTTTTTCCGGCTAATTTTTGGGCTTTATGGCTAATTTTTAAGATTTATTGGCTAATTTTTGAGTTTTTCTGGCTAAATTTTGGGTTTTTCTGCCTAATATTTGGGTTTTATGGCTAATTTTTGAGTTTTTCTAGATAATTTTTGAGTTTTTTTGGCTAATTTCTGAGTTTTTCTGTGTGATTTTTGGGTTTTATGGCTAATTTTTGGGTTTTTCTAGCTTATTTTTGGGTTTTATGGCTAGTTTTTGAGTTTTTCCAACTGATTTTTGAGTTTTTCTGGCCAATTTTTGGGTTTTATGGATAATTTTTGAATTTTTCTAGCTAATTTTTGAGTTTTTTGTCTAATTTTTGGTTTTATGGCTAATTTTTGGGTTTTTCTGACAATTTTTGGGTTTTTGTGGCTAATTTCTGAGTTTTCCTAGCTAATTTTTGAGTTTTTCTAGCTAAATTTTGGGTTTTTCTGGCAAATTTTTGGGTTTTATGGCTAATTTTTTTATTTTTTCTAGCTAATTGTTTTTTTCTGGCTAATTTTTGGGTTTCATGGCTAATTTTTGAGTTTTTTTGGCTAATTTTTGGGTTTTTCTAGCTAATTTTTGAGTTTTTCTGGCTAAATTTTGGGTTTTCCAGGCCAATTTTTGGGTTTTATGACTAATTTCTGGGTTTTTTTGGCTAATTTTTGAGTTTCTGTAGCTAATTTTTGAGTTTTTCTAGCTAAATTTTGGGTTTTTCTGGCAAATTTTTGGGTTTTATGGCTAACTTTTTAAATTTTCTGGCTGAATTTTGGGTTTTCCTGGTTAATTCTTGAGTTTTTCTTGCTAAATTTTGGGTTTTTCCGGCTAATTTTTGGGCTTTATGGCTAATTTTTAAGATTTATTGGCTAATTTTTGAGTTTTTCTGGCTAAATTTTGGGTATTGCTGCCTAATATTTGGGTTTTATGGCTAATTTTTGAGTTTTTCTAGATAATTTTTGAGTTTTTTTGGCTAATTTCTGAGTTTTTATGTGTGATTTTTGGGTTTTATGGCTAATTTTTGGGTTTGTCTGGCAAATTTTTGGGTTTTTCTGGCTAATTTTTGGGTTTTATGGCTAGTTTTTGAGTTTTTCCAGCTGATTTTTGAGTTTTTCAGGCTAATTTTTGGGTTTTATGGCTAATTTTTGAATTTTTCTAGCTAATTTTTGAGTTTTTTTGTCTAATTTTTGGTTTTATGGCTAATTTTTGGGTTTTTCTGACAATTTTTGGGTTTTTGTGGCTAATTTCTGAGTTTTCTTAGCTGATTTTTGAGTTTTTCTAGCTAAATTTTGGGTTTTTCTGGCAAATTTCTGGGTTTTATGGCTAATTTTTTTATTTTTTCTAGCTAATTGTCTTTTTCTGGCTAATTTTTGGGTTTCATGGCTAATTTTTGAGTTTTTTTGGCTAATTTTTGGGTTTTTCTAGCAAATTTTTGAGTTTTTCTGGCTACTTTTTGGGTTTTATGGTTAATTTTTGAGTTTTTCTAACTAATTCTTGGGTTTTATAGCTAATTCTTGTATTTTTGTGGCTAACTCTTGTATTTTTGTGGCTAATTTTTGAGTTTCTCTAGCTAATTTTTGGGTTTTTATAGCTAATTTCTGAAATTTTCTAGCTAATTTTTGAGTTTTTCTAGCTAAATTTTGGGTTTTTCTGGCAAATTTTTGGGTTTTATGGCTAATTTTTTAAATTTTCTGGCTGAATTTTGGGTTTTCCTGGTTAATTTTTGAGTTTTTCTTGCTAAATTTTGGGTTTTTCCGGCTAATTTTTGGGCTTTATGGCTAATTTTTAAGATTTATTGGCTAATTTTTGAGTTTTTCTGGCTAAATTTTGGGTTTTTCTGGCTAATTTTTGGGTTTTTTGGCTAATTTTTGAGTTTTTCTTGCTAAATTTTGGGTTTTTATGGCTAATTTTTGGGTTTTATGGCTAATTTTTAAGTTTTTCTGGCTAAATTGTGGGTTTTTCTGGCAAATTTTTGGGTTTTATGGCTAATTTTTGAGTTTTTCTGGCTAAATTTTGGGTTTTTCTGGCTAATTTTTGGGTTTTATGACTAATTTCTGGGTTTTTTTGGCTAATTTTTAAGATTTATTGGCTAATTTTTGAGTTTTTCTGGCTAAATTTTGGGTTTTTCTGGTTAATTTTTGAGTTTTATGACTAATTTCTGGGTTTTTTTGGCTAATTTTTGAGTTTTTCTGGCTAAATTTTGGGTTTTTCTGGCTAATTTTTGGGTTTTATTGCTGATTTTTAAGAGTTATTGGCTAATTTTTGAGTTTTTCTGGCAAAATTTTGGGTTTTTCTGGCTAATTTTTGGGTTTTATGACTAATTTCTGTGTTTTTTTGGCTAATTTTTGAGTTTTTCTGGCTACTTCTTGGGTTTTATGGCTAATTTTTGAGTTTTTCTAACTAATTCTTGGGTTTTATAGCTAATTCTTGTATTTTTGTGGCTAACTCTTTTATTTTTGTGGCTAATTTTTGAGTTTCTCTAGCTAATTTTTGGGTTTTTATAGCTAATTTCTGGAATTTTCTAGCTAATTTTTGGGTTTTTCTAGCTAAATTTTGGGTTTTTCTGGCAAATTTTTGGGTTTTATGGCTAATTTTTTAAATTTTCTGGCAGAATTTTGGATTTTCCTGGTTAATTTTTGAGTTTTTCTTGCTAAATTTTGGGTTTTTCCGGCTAATTTTTGGGCTTTATGGCTAATTTCTAAGATTTATTGGCTAATTTTTGAGTTTTTCTGGCTAAATTTTGGGTTTTTCTGGCTAATTTTTGGGTTTAATGACTAATTTTTGGGTTTTTTGGCTAATTTTTGGGTTTTTCTGGCTAAATTTTGGGTTTTTCTGCCTAATATTTGGGTTTTATGGCTAATTTTCGAGTTTTTCTAGATAATTTTTGAGTTTTTTTGGCTAATTTCTGGGTTTTTCTGGTTGATTTTTGGGTTTTATGGCTAATTTTTGAATTTTTTTGGCTAATTTTTGAGTTTTTGTAGCTAATTTTTGAGTTTTTCTGGCTACTTTTTGGGTTTTATGGCTAATTTTTGAGTTTTTCTAACTAATTCTTGGGTTTTATAGCTAATTCTTGTATTTTTGTGGCTAACTCTTGTATTTTTGTGGCTAATTTTTGAGTTTCTCTAGCTAATTTTTGGGTTTTTATAGCTAATTTCTGAAATTTTCTAGCTAATTTTTGAGTTTTTCTAGCTAAATTTTGGGTTTTTCTGGCAAATTTTTGGGTTTTATGGCTAACTTTTTAAATTTTCTGGCTGAATTTTGGGTTTTCCTGGTTAATTTTTGAGTTTTTCTTGCTAAATTTTGGGTTTTTCCGGCTAATTTTTGGGCTTTATGGCTAATTTTTAAGATTTATTGGCTAATTTTTGAGTTTTGCTGGCTAAATTTTGGGTTTTTCTGCCTAATATTTGGGTTTTATGGCTAATTTTTGAGTTTTTCTAGATAATTTTTGAGTTTTTTTGGCTAATTTCTGAGTTTTTCTTTGTGATTTTTGGGTTTTATGGCTAATTTTTGGGTTTTTCTAGCTTATTTTTGGGTTTTATGGCTAGTTTTTGAGTTTTTCCAGCTGATTTTTGAGTTTTTCTGGCCAATTTTTGGGTTTTATGGATAATTTTTGAATTTTTCTAGCTAATTTTTGAGTTTTTTGTCTAATTTTTGGTTTTATGGCTAATTTTTGGGTTTTTCTGACAATTTTTGGGTTTTTGTGGCTAATTTCTGAGTTTTCCTAGCTAATTTTTGAGTTTTTCTAGCTAAATTTTGGGTTTTTCTGGCAAATTTTTGGGTTTTATGGCTGATTTTTTATTTTTTCTAGCTAATTGTTTTTTTCTGGCTAATTTTTGGGTTTCATGGCTAATTTTTGAGTTTTTTTGGCTAATTTTTGGGTTTTTCTAGCTAATTTTTGAGTTTTTCTGGCTAAATTTTGGGTTTTTCAGGCTAATTTTTGGGTTTTATGACTAATTTCTGGGTTTTTTTGGCTAATTTTTGAGTTTCTGTAGCTAATTTTTGAGTTTTTCTGTCTACTTTTTGGGTTTTATGGCTAATTTTTGAGTTTTTCTAACTAATTCTTGGGTTTTATAGCTAATTCTTGTATTTTTGTGGCTAACTCTTTTATTTTTGTGGCTAATTTTTGAGTTTCTCTAGCTAATTTTTGGGTTTTCATAGCTAATTTCTGGAATTTTCTAGCAAATTTTTGAGTTTTTCTAGCTAAATTTTGGGTTTTTCTGGCAAATTTTTGGGTTTTATGGCTAATTTTTTAAATTTTCTGGCAGAATTTTGGGTTTTCCTGGTTAATTTTTGAGTTTTTCTTGCTAAATTTTGGGTTTTTCCGGCTAATTTTTGGGCTTTATGGCTAATTTTCAAGATTTATTGGCTAATTTTTGAGTTTTTCTGGCTAAATTTTGGGTTTTTCTGGCTAATTTTTGGGTTTAATGACTAAATTTTGGGTTTTTCTGCCTAATATTTGGTTTTTATGGCTAATTTTCGAGTTTTTCTAGATAATTTTTGAGTTTTTTTGGCTAATTTTTGGGTTTTTCTGGTAAATTTTTGGGTTTTATGGCTAAGTTTTGAATGTTTTCGGCTAATTTTTGATTTTTTGTAGCTAATTTTTGAGTTTTTCTGACTAATGTTTGGGTTTTATGGCTAATTTTTGAGTTTTTCTAACTAATTCTTGGGTTTTATAGCTAATTTCTGAGTTTTTCTAGCTAATTTTTGAGTTTTTCTAGCTAAATTTTGGGTTTTTGTGGCTAATTTTTGGGTTCTATGGCTAATTTTTGAGATTTTTTGGCTAATTTTTGGGTTTTTCTAGCTAATTTTTGAGTTTTTCTGGCTAATTTTTGGGTTTTATGACTAGATTTCGAGTTTTTCTGGCTATAAAACCTAAAAATTAGTTAGAAAAACTCAAAGATTAGTCATAAAAACCCAAAAATTAGCCAGAAAAACCGAAAGTTTGGCTAGAAAAACTTTTTTGAGTTTTTATGGCAAATTTTTTAGTTTTTCCAGTTATCTTTCGCGTTTTATAGCTAATTTTTGGGTTTTTCCAGCTAATTTTTGAGTTTTTCTGGCTAAATTTTGGGTTTTTCTGGCCAATTTTTGGGTTTTATGACTAATTTCTGGGTTTTTTGGCTAATTTTCGAGTTTTTGTAGCTAATTTTTGAGTTTTTCTGGCTACTTTTTGGGTTTTATGGCTAATTTTTGAGTTTTTCTAACTAATTCTTGGGTTTTATAGCTAATTCTTGTATTTTTGTGGCTAACTCTTGTATTTTTGTGGCTAATTTTTGAGTTTCTCTAGCTAATTTTTGGGTTTTTATAGCTAAATTTTGGGTTTTTCTGGCAAATTTTTGGGTTTTATGGCTAATTTTTTAAATTTTCTGGCTGAATTTTGGGTTTTCCTGGTTAATTTTTGAGTTTTTTTTGCTAAATTTTGCGTTTTTCCGGCTAATTTTTGGGCTTTATGGCTAATTTTTAAGATTTATTGGCTAATTTTTGAGTTTTTCTGGCTAAATTTTGGGTTTTTCTGGCTAATTTTTGGGTTTAATGACTAATTTTTGGGTTTTTTGGCTAATTTTTGGGTTTTTCTGGCTAATTTTTGGGTTTTATGGCTAATTTTTGAGTTTTTCTGGCTAAATTTTGGGTTTTTCTGGTTGATTTTTGGGTTTTATGGCTAATTTTTGAATTTTTTTGGCTAATTTTTGAGTTTTTGTAGCTAATTTTTGAGTTTTTCTGGCTACTTTTTGGGTTTTATGGCTAATTTTTGAGTTTTTCTAAATAATTCTTGGGTTTTATAGCTAATTCTTGTATTTTTGTGGCTAACTCTTGTATTTTTGTGGCTAATTTTTGAGTTTCTCTAGCTAATTTTTGGGTTTTTATAGCTAATTTCTGAAATTTTCTAGCTAATTTTTGAGTTTTTCTAGCTAAATTTTGGGTTTTTCTGGCAAATTTTTGGGTTTTATGGCTAACTTTTTAAATTTTCTGGCTGAATTTTGGGTTTTCCTGGTTAATTTTTGAGTTTTTCTTGCTAAATTTTGGGTTTTTCCGGCTAATTTTTGGGCTTTATGGCTGATTTTTAAGATTTATTGGCTAATTTTTGAGTTTTTCTGGCTAAATTTTGGGTATTGCTGCCTAATATTTGGGTTTTATGGCTAATTTTTGAGTTTTTCTAGATAATTTTTGAGTTTTTTTGGCTAATTTCTGAGTTTTTCTGTGTGATTTTTGGGTTTTATGGCTAATTTTTGGGTTTTTCTAGCTTATTTTTGGGTTTTATGGCTAGTTTTTGAGTTTTTCCAGCTGATTTTTGAGTTTTTCTGGCCAATTTTTGGGTTTTATGGATAATTTTTGAATTTTTCTAGCTAATTTTTGAGTTTTTTGTCTAATTTTTGGTTTTATGGCTAATTTTTGGGTTTTTCTGACAATTTTTGGGTTTTTGTGGCTAATTTCTGAGTTTTCCTAGCTAATTTTTGAGTTTTTCTAGCTAAATTTTGGGTTTTTCTGGCAAATTTTTGGGTTTTATGGCTAATTTTTTTATTTTTTTTAGCTAATTGTTTTTTTCTGGCTAATTTTTGGGTTTCATGGCTAATTTTTGAGTTTTTTTGGCTAATGTTTGGGTTTTTCTAGCTAATTTTTGAGTTTTTCTGGCTAAATTTTGGGTTTTTCAGGCTAATTTTTGGGTTTTATGACTAATTTCTGGGTTTTTTTGGCTAATTTTTGAGTTTCTGTAGCTAATTTTTGAGTTTTTCTGGCTACTTTTTGGGTTTTATGGCTAATTTTTAAGTTTTTCTAACTAACTCTTGGGTTTTATAGCTAATTCTTGTATTTTTGTGGCTAACTCTTTTATTTTTGTGGCTAATTTTTGAGTTTCTCTAGCTAATTTTTGGGTTTTCATAGCTAATTTCTGGAATTTTCTAGCTAATTTTTGAGTTTTTCCAGCTAAATTTTGGGTTTTTCTGGCAAATTTTTGGGTTTTATGACTAATTTTTTAAATTTTCTGGCAGAATTTTGGGTTTTCCTGGTTAATTTTTGAGTTTTTCTTGCTGAATTTTGGGTTTTTCCGGCTAATTTTTGGGCTTTATGGCTAATTTTCAAGATTTATTGGCTAATTTTTGAGTTTTTCTGGCTAAATTTTGGGTTTTTCTGGCTAATTTTTGGGTTTAATGACTAATTTTTGGGTTTTTTTGGCTAATTTTTGGGTTTTTCTGGCTAAATTTTGGGTTTTTCTGCCTAATATTTGGGTTTTATGGCTAATTTTCGAGTTTTTCTAGATAATTTTTGAGTTTTTTTGGCTAATTTCTGGGTTTTTCTGGTTGATTTTTGGGTTTTATGGCTAATTTTTGAATTTTTTTGGCTAATTTTTGAGTTTTTGTACCTAATTTTTGAGTTTTTCTGGCTACTTTTTGGGTTTTATGGCTAATTTTTGAGTTTTTCTAAATAATTCTTGGGTTTTATAGCTAATTCTTGTATTTTTGTGGCTAACTCTTGTATTTTTGTGGCTAATTTTTGAGTTTCTCTAGCTAATTTTTGGGTTTTTATAGCTAATTTCTGAAATTTTCTAGCTAATTTTTGAGTTTTTCTAGCTAAATTTTGGGTTTTTCTGGCAAATTTTTGGGTTTTATGGCTAACTTTTTAAATTTTCTGGCTGAATTTTGGGTTTTCCTGGTTAATTTTTGAGTTTTTCTTGCTAAATTTTGGGTTTTTCTAGCTTATTTTTGGGTTTTATGGCTAGTTTTTGAGTTTTTCCAACTGATTTTTGAGTTTTTCTGGCCAATTTTTGGGTTTTATGGATAATTTTTGAATTTTTCTAGCTAATTTTTGAGTTTTTTGTCTAATTTTTGGTTTTATGGCTAATTTTTGGGTTTTTCTGACAATTTTTGGGTTTTTGTGGCTAATTTCTGAGTTTTCCTAGCTAATTTTTGAGTTTTTCTAGCTAAATTTTGGGTTTTTCTGGCAAATTTTTGGGTTTTATGGCTAATTTTTTTATTTTTTCTAGCTAATTGTTTTTTTCTGGCTAATTTTTGGGTTTTATGGCTAATTTTTGAGTTTTTTTGGCTAATTTTTGGGTTTTTCTAGCTAATTTTTGAGTTTTTCTGGCTAAATTTTGGGTTTTTCAGGCCAATTTTTGGGTTTTATGACTAATTTCTGGGTTTTTTTGGCTAATTTTTGAGTTTCTGTAGCTAATTTTTGAGTTTTTCTGGCTACTTTTTGGGTTTTATGGCTAATTTTTGAGTTTTTCTAACTAATTCTTGGGTTTTATAGCTAATTCTTGTATTTTTGTGGCTAACTCTTTTATTTTTGTGGCTAATTTTTGAGTTTCTCTAGCTAATTTTTGGGTTTTCATAGCTAATTTCTGGAATTTTCTAGCTAATTTTTGAGTTTTTCTAGCTAAATTTTGGGTTTTTCTGGCAAATTTTTGGGTTTTATGACTAATTTTTTAAATTTTCTGGCAGAATTTTGGGTTTTCCTGGTTAATTTTTGGGCTTTATGGCTAATTTTCAAGATTTATTGGCTAATTTTTGAGTTTTTCTGGCTAAATTTTGGGTTTTTCTGGCTAATTTTTGGGTTTAATGACTAAATTTTGGGTTTTTCTGCCTAATATTTGGTTTTTATGGCTAATTTTCGAGTTTTTATAGATAATTTTTGAGTTTTTTGGCTAATTTTTGGGTTTTTCTGGTAAATTTTTGGGTTTTATGGCTAAGTTTTGAATGTTTTCGGCTAATTTTTGATTTTTTGTAGCTAATTTTTGAGTTTTTCTGACTAATGTTTGGGTTTTATGGCTAATTTTTGAGTTTTTCTAACTAATTCTTGGGTTTTATAGCTAATTTCTGAAATTTTCTAGCTAATTTTTGAGTTTTTCTAGCTAAATTTTGGGTTTTTCTGGCAAATTTTTGGGTTCTATGGCTAACTTTTTAAACTTTCTGGCTGAATTTTGGGTTTTCCTGGTTAATTTTTGAGTTTTTCTTGCTAAATTTTGGGTTTTTCCGGCTAATTTTTGGGCTTTATGGCTAATTTTTAAGATTTATTGGCTAATTTTTGAGTTTTTCTGGCTAAATTTTGGGTTTTTCTGCCTAATATTTGGGTTTTATGGCTAATTTTTGAGTTTTTCTAGATAATTTTTGAGTTTTTTTGGCTAATTTCTGAGTTTTTCTGTGTGATTTTTGGGTTTTATGGCTAATTTTTGGGTTTTTCTAGCTTATTTTTGGGTTTTATGGCTAGTTTTTGAGTTTTTCCAACTGATTTTTGAGTTTTTCTGGCCAATTTTTGGGTTTTATGGATAATTTTTGAATTTTTCTAGCTAATTTTTGAGTTTTTTGTCTAATTTTTGGTTTTATGGCTAATTTTTGGGTTTTTCTGACAATTTTTGGGTTTTTGTGGCTAATTTCTGAGTTTTCCTAGCTAATTTTTGAGTTTTTCTAGCTAAATTTTGGGTTTTTCTGGCAAATTTTTGGGTTTTATGGCTAATTTTTTTATTTTTTCTAGCTAATTGTTTTTTTCTGGCTAATTTTTGGGTTTCATGGCTAATTTTTGAGTTTTTTTGGCTAATTTTTGGGTTTTTCTAGCTAATTTTTGAGTTTTTCTGGCTAAATTTTGGGTTTTCCAGGCCAATTTTTGGGTTTTATGACTAATTTCTGGGTTTTTTTGGCTAATTTTTGAGTTTCTGTAGCTAATTTTTGAGTTTTTCTGGCTACTTTTTGGGTTTTATGGCTAATTTTTGAGTTTTTCTAACTAATTCTTGGGTTTTATAGCTAATTCTTGTATTTTTGTGGCTAACTCTTTTATTTTTGTGGCTAATTTTTGAGTTTCTCTAGCTAATTTTGGGTTTTCATAGCTAATTTCTGGAATTTTCTAGCTAATTTTTGAGTTTTTCTAGCTAAATTTTGGGTTTTTCTGGCAAATTTTTGGGTTTTATGACTAATTTTTTAAATTTTCTGGCAGAATTTTGGGTTTTCCTGGTTAATTTTTGAGTTTTTCTTGCTGAATTTTGGGTTTTTCCGGCTAATTTTTGGGCTTTATGGCTAATTTTCAAGATTTATTGGCTAATTTTTGAGTTTTTCTGGCTAAATTTTGGGTTTTTCTGGCTAATTTTTGGGTTTAATGACTAAATTTTGGGTTTTTCTGCCTAATATTTGGTTTTTATGGCTAATTTTCGAGTTTTTATAGATAATTTTTGAGTTTTTTGGCTAATTTTTGGGTTTTTCTGGTAAATTTTTGGGTTTTATGGCTAAGTTTTGAATGTTTTCGGCTAATTTTTGATTTTTTGTAGCTAATTTTTGAGTTTTTCTGACTAATGTTTGGGTTTTATGGCTAATTGTTGAGTTTTTCTAACTAATTCTTGGGTTTTATAGCTAATTTCTGAGTTTTTCTAGCTAATTTTTGAGTTTTTCTAGCTAAATTTTGGGTTTTTCTGGCTAATTTTTGGGTTCTATGGCTAATTTTTGAGATTTTTTGGCTAATTTTTGGGTTTTTCTAGCTAATTTTTGAGTTTTTCTGGCTAATTTTTGGGTTTTATGACTAATTTTTTAAATTTTCTGGCAGAATTTTGGGTTTTCCTGGTTAATTTTTGAGTTTTTCTTGCTGAATTTTGGGTTTTTCCGGCTAATTTTTGGGCTTTATGGCTAATTTTCAAGATTTATTGGCTAATTTTTGAGTTTTTCTGGCTAAATTTTGGGTTTTTCTGGCTAATTTTTGGGTTTAATGACTAAATTTTGGGTTTTTCTGCCTAATATTTGGTTTTTATGGCTAATTTTCGAGTTTTTATAGATAATTTTTGAGTTTTTTGGCTAATTTTTGGGTTTTTCTGGTAAATTTTTGGGTTTTATGGCTAAGTTTTGAATGTTTTCGGCTAATTTTTGATTTTTTGTAGCTAATTTTTGAGTTTTTCTGACTAATGTTTGGGTTTTATGGCTAATTTTTGAGTTTTTCTAACTAATTCTTGGGTTTTATAGCTAATTTCTGAGTTTTTCTAGCTAATTTTTGAGTTTTTCTAGCTGAATTTTGGGTTTTTCTGGCTAATTTTTGGGTTCTATGGCTAATTTTTGAGATTTTTTGGCTAATTTTTGGGTTTTTCTAGCTAATTTTTGAGTTTTTCTGGCTAATTTTTGGGTTTTATGACTAGATTTCGAGTTTTTCTGGCTATAAAACCTAAAAATTAGTTAGAAAAACTCAAAGATTAGTCATAAAAACCCAAAAATTAGCCAGAAAAACCCAAAATTTGGCTAGAAAATTTTTTTTGAGTTTTTATGGCAAATTTTTGAGTTTTTCCAGTTATCTTTCGCGTTTTATAGCTAATTTTTGGGTTTTTCCAGCTAATTTTTGAGTTTTTCTGGCTAAATTTTGGGTTTTTCTGGCTAATTTTTGGGTTTTATGACTAATTTCTGGGTTTTTTGGCTAATATTTGAGTTTTTGTAGCTAATTTTTGAGTTTTTCTGGCTACTTTTTGGGTTTTATGGCTAATTTTTGAGTTTTTCTATTTAATTCTTGGGTTTTATAGCTAATTCTTGTATTTTTGTGGCTAACTCTTGTATTTTTGTGGCTAATTTTTGAGTTTCTCTAGCTAATTTTTGGGTTTTTATAGCTAATTTCTGAAATTTTCTAGCTAATTTTTGAGTTTTTCTAGCTAAATTTTGGGTTTTTCTGGCAAATTTTTGGGTTTTATGGCTAATTTTTTAAATTTTCTGGCTGAATTTTGGGTTTTCCTGGTTAATTTTTGAGTTTTTTTTGCTAAATTTTGCGTTTTTCCGGCTAATTTTTGGGCTTTATGGCTAATTTTTAAGATTTATTGGCTAATTTTTGAGTTTTTCTGGCTAAATTTTGGGTTTTTCTGGCTAATTTTTGGGTTTAATGACTAATTTTTGGATTTTTTGGCTAATTTTTGGGTTTTTCTGGCTAAATTTTGGGTTTTTCTGCCTAATATTTGGGTTTTATGGCTAATTTTCGAGTTTTTCTAGATAATTTTTGAGTTTTTTTGGCTAATTTCTGGGTTTTTCTGGTTGATTGTTGGGTTTTATGGCTAATTTTTGAATTTTTTTGGCTAATTTTTGAGTTTTTGTAACTAATTTTTGAGTTTTTCTGGCTACTTTTTGGGTTTTATGGCTAATTTTTGAGTTTTTCTAAATAATTCTTGGGTTTTATAGCTAATTCTTGTATTTTTGTGGCTAACTCTTGTATTTTTGTGGCTAATTTTTGAGTTTCTCTAGCTAATTTTTGGGTTTTTATAGCTAATTTCCGAAATTTTCTAGCTAATTTTTGAGTTTTTCTAGCTAAATTTTGGGTTTTTCTGGCAAATTTTTGGGTTTTATGGCTAACTTTTTAAATTTTCTGGCTGAATTTTGGGTTTTCCTGGTTAATTCTTGAGTTTTTCTTGCTAAATTTTGGGTTTTTCCGGCTAATTTTTGGGCTTTATGGCTAATTTTTAAGATTTATTGGCTAATTTTTGAGTTTTTCTGGCTAAATTTTGGGTATTGCTGCCTAATATTTGGGTTTTATGGCTAATTTTTGAGTTTTTCTAGATGATTTTTGAGTTTTTTTGGCTAATTTCTGAGTTTTTATGTGTGATTTTTGGGTTTTATGGCTAATTTTTGGGTTTTATGGCTAGTTTTTGAGTTTTTCCAGCTGATTTTTGAGTTTTTCAGGCTAATTTTTGGGTTTTATGGCTAATTTTTGAATTTTTCTAGCTAATTTTTGAGTTTTTTTGTCTAATTTTTGGTTTTATGGCTAATTTTTGGGTTTTTCTGACAATTTTTGGGTTTTTGTGGCTAATTTCTGAGTTTTCTTAGCTGATTTTTGAGTTTTTCTAGCTAAATTTTGGGTTTTTCTGGCAAATTTCTGGGTTTTATGGCTAATTTTTTTATTTTTTCTAGCTAATTGTCTTTTTCTGTCTAATTTTTGGGTTTCATGGCTAATTTTTGAGTTTTTTTGGCTAATTTTTGGGTTTTTCTAGCAAATTTTTGAGTTTTTCTGGCTAATTTTTGGGTTTTATGACTAATTTTCGAGTTTTTCTAGCTACTTTCTGAGTTTTTCTGTGTGATTTTTGGGTTTTATGGCTAATTTTTGGGTTTTTCTGGCTATAAAACCTAAAAATTAGTTAGAAAAACTCAAAGATTAGCCATAAAAACCCAAAAATTAGCCATAAAACCCAAAAATTAGCCAGAAAAACCCAAAATTTGGCTAGAAAAACATTTTTGAGTTTTTATGGCAAATTTTTGAGTTTTTCCAGCTATCTTTCGCGTTTTATAGCTAATTTTTGGGTTTTTCTAGCTTATTTTTGGGTTTTATGGCTAGTTTTTGAGTTTTTCCAGCTGATTTTTGAGTTTTTCTGGCCAATTTTTGGGTTTTATGGCTAATTTTTGAATTTTTCTAGCTAATTTTTGAGTTTTTTGTCTAATTTTTGGTTTTATGGCTAATTTTTGGGTTTTTCTGACAATTTTTGGGTTTTTGTGGCTAATTTCTGAGTTTTCCTAGCTAATTTTTGAGTTTTTCTAGCTAAATTTTGGGTTTTTCTGGCAAATTTTTGGGTTTTATGGCTAATTTTTTTATTTTTTCTAGCTAATTGTTTTTTTCTGTCCAATTTTTGGGTTTCATGGCTAATTTTTGAGTTTTTTGGGCTAATTTTTGGTTTTTTCTAGCTAATTTTTGAGTTTTTCTGGCTAATTTTTAGGTTTTATGACTAATTTTCGAGTTTTTTTAGCTACTTTCCGAGTTTTTCTGTGTGATTTTTGGGTTTTATGGCTAATTTTTGGGTTTTTCTGGCTATAAAACCTAAAAATTAGTCAGAAAAACTCAAAGATTAGCCATAAAAACCCAAAATTTAGCCATAAAACCCAAAAATTAGCCAGAAAAACCCAAAATTTGGCTAGAAAAACTTTTTTGAGTTTTTATGGCAAATTTTTGAGTTTTTCTAGCTATCTTTCGCGTTTTATAGCTAATTTATGGGTTTTTCCAGCTAATTTTTGAGTTTTTCTAGCTAAATTTTGTGTTTTTCTGGCAAATTTTTGGGTTTTATGGCTAATTTTTGAGATTTTTTGGCTAATTTTTGAGTTTTTCTGGCTAAATTTTGGGTTTTTCTGGCTAATTTTTGGGTTTAATGACTAATTTTTGGTTTTTGTGGCTAATTTCTGAGTTTTTCTAGCTAATTTTTGAGTTTTTCTAGCTAAATTTTGGGTTTTTCTGGCAAATTTTTGGGTTTTATGGCTAATTTTTTTATTTTTTCTAGCTAATTGTTTTTTTCTGTCTAATTTTTGGGTTTCATGGCTAATTTTTGAGTTTTTTGGGCTAATTTTTGGTTTTTTCTAGCTAATTTTTGAGTTTTTCTGGCTAATTTTTAGGTTTTATGACTAATTTTCGAGTTTTTTAGCTACTTTCTGAGTTTTTCTGTGTGTTTTTGGGTTTTATGGCTAATTTTTGGGTTTTTCTGGCTATAAAACCTAAAAATTAGTCAGAAAAACTCAAAGATTAGCCATAAAAACCCAAAATTTAGCCATAAAACCCAAAAATTAGCCAGAAAAACCCAAAATTTGGCTAGAAAAACTTTTTTGAGTCTTTCCAGCTAATTATTGAGTTTTTTCGTCTAATTTCTGTGTTTTATGGCTAATTTTTGGGTTTTTTTCTGACAATTTTTGGTTTTTGTGGCTAATTTCTGAGTTTTCCTAGCTAATTTTTGAGTTTTTCTAGCTAAATTTTGGGTTTTTCTGGCAAATTTTTGGGTTTTATGGCTGATTTTTTTATTTTTTCTAGCTAATTGTTTTTTTCTGGCTAATTTTTGGGTTTCATGGCTAATTTTTGAGTTTTTTTGGCTAATTTTTGGGTTTTTCTAGCTAATTTTTGAGTTTTTCTGGCTAATTTTTGGGTTTTATGACTAATTTTCGAGTTTTTTAGCTACTTTCTGAGTTTTTCTGTGTGATTTTTGGGTTTTATGGCTAATTTTTGGGTTTTTCTGGCTATAAAACCTGAAAATTAGTTAGAAAAACTCAAAGATTAGTCATAAAAACCAAAAAATTAGCCATAAAACCCAAAAATTAGCCAGAAAAATCCAAAATTTGGCTAGAAAAACTTTTTTGAGTTTTTATGGCAAATTTTTGAGTTTTTCTAGCTATCTTTCGCGTTTTATAGCTAATTTATGGGTTTTTCCAGCTAATTTTTGAGTTTTTCTAGCTAAATTTTGTGTTTTTCTGGCAAATTTTTGGGTTTTATGGCTAATTTTTGAGATTTTTTGGCTAATTTTTGAGTTTTTCTGGCTAAATTTTGGGTTTTTCTGGCTAATTTTTGGGTTCAATGACTAATTTTTGGTTTTTGTGGCTAATTTCTGAGTTTTTCTAGCTAATTTTTGAGTTTTTCTAGCTAAATTTTGGGTTTTTCTGGCAAATTTTTGGGTTTTATGGCTAATTTTTTAATTTTTTCTAGCTAATTGTTTTTTTCTGTCTAATTTTTGGGTTTCATGGCTAATTTTTGAGTTTTTTGGGCTAATTTTTGGTTTTTTCTAGCTAATTTTTGAGTTTTTCTGTCTAATTTTCAGGTTTTATGACTAATTTTCGAGTTTTTTTAGCTACTTTCTGAGTTTTTCTGTGTGATTTTTGGGTTTTATGGCTAATTTTTGGGTTTTTCTGGCTATAAAACCTAAAAATTAGTCAGAAAAACTCAAAGATTAGCCATAAAAACCCAAAATTTAGCCATAAAACCCAAAAATTAGCCAGAAAAACCCAAAATTTGGCTAGAAAAACTTTTTTGAGTCTTTCCAGCTAATTATTGAGTTTTTTCGTCTAATTTCTGTGTTTTATGGCTAATTTTTGGGTTTTTTTTCTGACAATTTTTGGTTTTTGTGGCTAATTTCTGAGTTTTCCTAGCTAATTTTTGAGTTTTTCTAGCTAAATTTTGGGTTTTTCTGGCAAATTTTTGGGTTTAATGGCTAATTTTTTTATTTTTTCTAGCTAATTGTTTTTTTCTGGCTAATTATTGGGTTTCATGGCTAATTTTTGAGTTTTTTTGGCTAATTTTTGGGTTTTTCTAGCTAATTTTTGAGTTTTTCTGGCTAATTTTTGGGTTTTATGACTAATTTTCGAGTTTTTTAGCTACTTTCTGAGTTTTTCTGTGTGATTTTTGGGTTTTATGGCTAATTTTTGGGTTTTTCTGGCTATAAAACCTGAAAATTAGTCAGAAAAACTCAAAGATTAGCCATAAAAACCCAAAAATTAGCCATAAAACCCAAAAATTAGCCAGAAAAACCCAAAATTTGGCTAGAAAAACTTTTTTGAGTTTTTATGGCAAATTTTTGAGTTTTTCTAGCTATCTTTCGCGTTTTATAGCTAATTTATGGGTTTTTCCAGCTAATTTTTGAGTTTTTCTAGCTAAATTTTGTGTTTTTCTGGCAAATTTATGGGTTTTATGGCTAATTTTTGAGATTTTTTGGCTAATTTTGGAGTTTTTCTGGCTAAATTTTGGGTTTTTCTGGCTAATTTTTGGGTTTAATGACTAATTTTTGGGTTTTTTTGGCTACTTTCTGAGTTTTTCTGTGTGATTTTTGGGTTTTATGGCTAATTTTTGGGTTTTTCTGGCTATAAAACCTAAAAATTAGTTAGAAAAACTCAAAGATTAGCCATAAAAACCCAAAAATTAGCCATAAAACTCAAAAATTAGCCAGAAAACCCAAAATTTAGCTAGAAAAACTTTTTTGAGTTTTTATGGCTGATTTTTGAGTTTTTCTAGCTATCTTTCGCGTTTTATGGCTAATTTTTGGGTTTTTATGGCAAATTTTTTGGTTTTATGGCTAATTTTTGAGTTTCTCTAGCTGAATTTCGAGTTTTTCTGGCAAATTTTTAGGTTTTGTAGCTAATTTTTTTATTTTTTCTCGCTAATTTTTTTTTCTGGCTAATTTTTGAGTTTTATGGCTAATTTTTGAGTTTTTTTTGCTAATTTTTGGGTTTATCTAGCTAATTTTTGAGTTTTTCTGGCTAAGTTTGGGTTTTATGACTAATTTTCGAGTTTTTTCAGCTACTTTCTGAGTTTTTATGTGTGATTTTTTGGTTTTTCTAGCTATAAAACCCAAATATTAGTTAGAAAAAGTCAAAGATTAGCCATAAAAACCCAAAAATTAGCCATAAAACCCATAAATTAGCCAGAAAACCCAAAATTCAGCTAGAAAGACTTTTTTGAGTTTTTATGGCTGATTTTTGAGTTTTTCTAGCTATCTTTCGCGTTTTATAGCTAATTTTTGGGTTCTTATGGCTAATTTTTAAGTTTTTCTGGCTAATTTTTGGGTTTTATGGCTAATTTTTGAGTTTTTCTAACTAATTCTTGGGTTTTATAGCTAATTTCTGAGTTTTTCTAGCTAATTTTTGAGTTTTTCTAGCTAAATTTTGGGTTTTTCTGGCCAATTTTTGGGTTCTATGACTAATTTTTGAGATTTTTTGGCTAATTTTTGGGTTTTTCTAGCTAATTTTTGAGTTTTTCTGGCTAATTTTTGGGTTTTATGACTAGATTTCGAGTTTTTCTGGCTATAAAACCTAAAAATTAGTTAGAAAAACTCAAAGATTAGTCATAAAAACCCAAAAATTAGCCAGAAAAACCCAAACTTTGGCTAGAAAAACTTTTTTGAGTTTTTATGGCAAATTTTTGAGTTTTTCCAGTTATCTTTCGCGTTTTATAGCTAATTTTTGGGTTTTTCCAGCTAATTTTCGAGTTTTTCTGGCTAATTTCTGGGTTTTTCTGGCTAATTTTTGGGTTTTATGACTAATTTCTGGGTTTTTTTTGGCTAATTTTTGAGTTTTTGTAGCTAATTTTTGAGTTTTTCTGGCTACTTTTTGGGTTTTATGGTTAATTTTTGAGTTTTTCTAACTAATTCTTGGGTTTTATAGCTAATTCTTGTATTTTTGTGGCTAACTCTTGTATTTTTGTGGCTAATTTTTGAGTTTCTCTAGCTAATTTTTGGGTTTTTATAGCTAATTTCTGAAATTTTCTAGCTAATTTTTGAGTTTTTCTAGCTAAATTTTGGGTTTTTTCTGGCAAATTTTTGGGTTTTATGGCTAATTTTTTAAATTTTCTGGCTGAATTTTGGGTTTTCCTGGTTAATTTTTGAGTTTTTCCTTGCTAAATTTTGGGTTTTTCCGGCTAATTTTTGGGCTTTATGGCTAATTTTTAAGATTTATTGGCTAATTTTTGAGTTTTTCTGGCTAAATTTTGGGTTTTTCTGGCTAATTTTTGGGTTTTTTGGCTAATTTTTGAGTTTTTCTTGCTAAATTTTGGGTTTTTCTGGCTAATTTTTGGGTTTTATGGCTAATTTTTAAGTTTTTCTGGCTAAATTGTGGGTTTTTCTGGCAAATTTTTGGGTTTTATGGCTAACTTTTGAGTTTTTCTGGCTGAATTTTGGGTTTTCCTGGCTAATTTTTGAGTTTTTCTTGCTAAATTTTGGGTTTTTTTGGCTAATTTGTGGGTTTTATGGCTGATTTTTAAGATTTATTGGCTAATTTTTGAGTTTTTCTGGCTAAATTTTGGGTTTTTCTGGCTAATTTTTGGGTTTTATGACTAATTTCTGGGTTTTTTTGGCTAATTTTTAAGATTTATTGGCTAATTTTTGAGTTTTTCTGGCTAAATTTTGGGTTTTTCTGGCTAATTTTTGAGTTTTATGACTAATTTCTGGGTTTTTTTGGCTAATTTTTGAGTTTTTCTGGCTAAATTTTGGGTTTTTCTGGCTAATTTTTGGGTTTTATTGCTGATTTTTAAGAGTTATTGGCTAATTTTTGAGTTTTTCTGGCAAAATTTTGGGTTTTTCTGGCTAATTTTTGGGTTTTATGACTAATTTCTGTGTTTTTTTTGGCTAATTTTTGAGTTTTTCTGGCTACTTCTTGGGTTTTATGGCTACTTTTTGAGTTTTTCTAACTAATTCTTGGGTTTTATAGCTAATTCTTGTATTTTTGTGGCTAACTCTTTTATTTTTGTGGCTAATTTTTGAGTTTCTCTAGCTAATTTTTGGGTTTTTATAGCTAATTTCTGGAATTTTCTAGCTAATTTTTGGGTTTTTCTAGCTAAATTTTGGGTTTTTCTGGCAAATTTTTGGGTTTTATGGCTAATTTTTTAAATTTTCTGGCAGAATTTTGGATTTTCCTGGTTAATTTTTGAGTTTTTCTTGCTAAATTTTGGGTTTTTCCGGCTAATTTGTGGGCTTTATAGCTAATTTTCAAGATTTATTGGCTAATTTTTGAGTTTTTTATGGCTAAATTTTGGGTTTTTCTGGCTAATTTTTTGGGTTTAATGACTAAATTTTGGTTTTTCTGCCTAATATTTGGTTTTATGGCTAATTTTCGAGTTTTTCTAGATAATTTTTGAGTTTTTTTGGCTAATTTTTGGGTTTTTCTGGTAAATTTTCGGGTTTTATGGCTAAGTTTTGAATGTTTTCGGCTAATTTTTGATTTTTTGTAGCTAATTTTTGAGTTTTTCTGACTAATTTTTGGGTTTTATGGCTAATTTTTGAGTTTTTCTAACTAATTCTTGGGTTTTATAGCTAATTTCTGAGTTTTTCTAGCTAATTTTTGAGTTTTTCTAGCTAAATTTTGGGTTTTTCTGGCTAATTTTTGGGTTCTATGGCTAATTTTTGAGATTTTGTGGCTAATTTTTGGGTTTTTCTAGCTAATTTTTGAGTTTTTCTGGCTAATTTTTGGGTTTTATGACTAGATTTCGAGTTTTTCTGGCTATAAAACCTAAAAATTAGTTAGAAAAACTCAAAGATTAGTCATAAAAACCCAAAAATTAGCCAGAAAAACCCAAAATTTGGCTAGAAAAACTTTTTTGAGTTTTTATGGCAAATTTTTGAGTTTCTCCAGTTATCTTTCGCGTTTTATAGCTAATTTTTGGGTTTTTCCAGCTAATTTTTGGGTTTTATGACTAATTTCTGGGTTTTTTTGGCTAATTTTTGAGTTTTTGTAGCTAGATTTTGAGTTTTTCTGGCTACTTTTTGGGTTTTATGGCTAATTTTTGAGTTTTTCTAACTAATTCTTGGGTTTTATAGCTAATTCTTGTATTTTTGTGGCTAACTCTTGTATTTTTGTGGCTAATTTTTGAGTTTCTCTAGCTAATTTTTGGGTTTTTATAGCTAATTTCTGAAATTTTCTAGCTAATTTTTGAGTTTTTCTAGCTAAATTTTGGGTTTTTCTGGCAAATTTTTGGGTTTTATAGCTAATTCTTGTATTTTTGTGGCTAACTCTTGTATTTTTGTGGCTAATTTTTGAGTTTCTCTAGCTAATTTTTGGGTTTTTATAGCTAATTTCTGAAATTTTCTAGCTAATTTTTGAGTTTTTCTAGCTAAATTTTGGGTTTTTCTGGCAAATTTTTGGGTTTTATGGCTAACTTTTTAAATTTTCTGGCTGAATTTTGGGTTTTCCTGGTTAATTTTTGAGTTTTTCTTGCTAAATTTTGGGTTTTTCCGGCTAATTTTTGGGCTTTATGGCTAATATTTAAGATTTATTGGCTAATTTTTGAGTTTTTCTGGCTAAATTTTGGGTTTTTCTGCCTAATATTTGGGTTTTATGGCTAATTTTTGAGTTTTTCTAGATAATTTTTGAGTTTTTTTGGCTAAATTTTGGGTTTTTCTGGCTAATTTTTGGGATTTATGGCTAATCTTTGAGAGGTTTTGGCTAATTTTTAAGTTTTTCTTGCTAAATTTTGGGTTTTTCTAGCTTATTTTTGGGTTTTTCTGGCTAATTTTTGAGTTTTTCTTGCTAAATTTTGGGTTTTTCTGGCTAATTTTTGGGTTTTATGGCTAATTTTTGAGATATATTGGCTAATTTTTGAGTTTTTCTGGCTAAATTTCGGGTTTTTCTGGATAATTTTTGAGTTTTTCTAGCTAATTTTTGAGTTTTTCTGGCTAGTTTTTGGGTTTTATGGCTTATTTTTGAGTTTGTCCAGCTATCTTTCGCGTTTTATAGCTAATTTTTGGGTTTTTATGGCTAATTTTTGGGTTTTATGGCTAATTTTTGAGTTTTTCTTGCTAAATTTTGGGTTTTTCTAGCTTATTTCTGGGTTTTATGGCTAGGTTTTGAGTTTTTCTAGCTAAATTTTGGGGTTTTCTGGCAAATTTTTGGGTTTTATGGCTAATTTTTGAGTTTTTCTGGCTAAATTTTGGGTTTGTCTGGCAAATTTTTGGGTTTTTCTGGCTAATTTTTGGGATTTATGGCTAATTTTTGAGAGGTTTTGGCTAATTTTTGAGTTTTTCTTGCTAAATTTTGGGTTTTTCTAGCTTATTTTTGGGTTTTATGGCTAGGTTTTGAGTTTTTTCTAGCTAAATTTTGGGATTTTCTGGCAAATTTTTGGGTTTTATGGCTAATTTTTGAGTTTTTCTGGCTAAATTTTGGGTTTCTCTGGCTAATTTTTGAGTTTTTCTTGCTAAATTTTGGGTTTTTCTGGCTAATTTTTGGGTTTTATGGCTAATTTTTGAGATATATTGGCTAATTTTTGAGATATATTGGCTAATTTTTGAGTTTTTCTGGCTAATTTTTGGGTTTTTCCGGATAATTTTTGAGGTTTTCTAGCTAATTTTCAAGTTTTTTGGGCTAATTTTTGGGTTTTTTGGCTAATTTTTGGGTTTTATGGCTAATCTTTGAGATTTTTTGGCTAATTTTTTAGTTTTTCTGGCTAATTTTTGAGTTTTTCTGGCTAAATTTTGGGTTTTTCTGACAATTTTTGGGTTTTTATGGCTAATTTCTGAGTTTTTTCTAGCTTATTTTTGAGTTTTTCTGGCTAATTTTTTGGTTTAATGGCTAGTTTTTGAGTTTTTTTTAGCTAATTTTTCAGTTTTTTCTAGCTAATTTCCGAGTTTTTTTGGCTAATTTTTGGGTTTTATGGCTAATTGTCGGTTTTTTTGACAATTTTTTGGGTTTTTGTGGCTAATTTCTGAGTTTTCCTCGCTAATTTTTGAGTTTTTCTAGCTAAATTTTGGGGTTTTCTGGCGAATTTTTGGGTTTTATGGCTAATTTTCGAGTTTTTCTGGCTAAATTTTGAGTTTTTCTTGCTAAATTTTGGGTTTTTCTGGCTAATTTTTGGGTTTTATGGCAAATTTTTGAGTGTTTTTGGCTAATTTTTGGGGTTTATGGCTAATTTTTGAGTTTTTATAGCTAAATTTTGGGTTTTTTCTGGCTAATTTTTGGGTTTTATTGCTAATTTTTGGGTTTGTCTGGCAAATTTTTGGGTTTATCTGGCTAATTTTTGGGATTTATGGCTAATTTTTGAGAGGTTTTGGCTAATTTTTGAGTTTTTCTTGCTAAATTTTGGGTTTTTCTAGCTTATTTTTGGGTTTTATGGCTAGGTTTTGAGTTTTTCTAGCTAAATTTTGGGGTTTTCTGGCAAATTTTTGGGTTTTATGGCTAATTTTTGAGTTTTTCTGGCTAAATTTTGGGTTTGTCTGGCTAATTTTTGGGTTTTTCTGGCTAATTTTTGGGATTTATGGCTAATTTTTGAGAGGTTTTGGCTAATTTTTGAGTTTTTCTTGCTAAATTTTGGGTTTTTCTAGCTTATTTCTGGGTTTTATGGCTAGGTTTTGAGTTTTTCTAGCTAAATTTTGGGGTTTTCTGGCAAATTTTTGGGTTTTATGGCTAATTTTTGAGTTTTTCTGGCTAAATTTTGGGTTTGTCTGGCAAATTTTTGGGTTTTTCTGGCTTATTTTTGGGATTTATGGCTAATTTTTGAGAGGTTTTGGCTAATTTTCGAGTTTTTCCTTGCTAAATTTTGGGTTTTTCTAGCTTATTTTTGGGTTTTATGGCTAGGTTTTGAGTTTTTCTAGCTAAATTTTGGGGTTTTCTGGCAAATTTTTGGGTTTCATGGCTAATTTTTGAGTTTTTCTGGCTAAATTTTGGGTTTCTCTGGCTAATTTTTGAGTTTTTCTTGCTAAATTTTGGTTAGGTTAGGTTAGGTTTTGAGTTTTTCTAGCTAAATTTTGGGGTTTTCTGGCAAATTTTTGGGTTTTATGGCTAATTTTCGAGTTTTTCTAGATAATTTTTGAGTTTTTTTGGCTAATTTCTGGGTTTTTCTGGTTAATTTTTGGGTTTTATGGCTAATTTTGAATTTTTTTGGCTAATTTTTGAGTTTTTGTAGCTAATTTTTGAGTTTTTCTGGCTAATTTTCTAGCTAGTTTTTGAGTATTTTGGCTAATTTTTGGGTTTTATGGCTAATTTTTGGGTTTTTTTGACAATTTTTGGGTTTTTGTGGCTAATTTCTGAGTTTTACTAGCTAATTTTTGAGTTTTTCTAGCTGAATTTTGGGTTTTTCTGGCAAATTTTTGGGTTTTATGGCTAACTTTTGAGTTTTTCTAGCAAGTTTTTGAGTTTTTTTGGCTAATTTTTTGGTTTTATGGCTAATTTTTGGGTTTTTTTGACAATTTTTGGGTTTTTGTGGCTAATTTCTGAGTTTTACTAGCTAATTTTTGAGTTTTTCTAGCTGAATTTTGGGTTTTTTCTGGCAAATTTTTGGGTTTTTATGGCTAACCTTTGAGTTTTTCTAGCAAGTTTTTGAGTTTTTTTTGGCTAATGTTTTGGTTTTATGGCTAATTTTTGTGTTTTTTTTCACAATTTTTTGGGTTTTTGTGGCTAATTTCTGAGTTTTCCCTAGCTAATTTTTGAGTTTTTCTGGCTAATTTTTGGGTTTTTTCTGGCAAATTTTTGGGTTTTATGGCTAACTTTTGAGTTTTTCTGGCTGAATTTTGGGTTTTCCTGGCTAATTTTTGAGTTTTATGACTAATTTCTGGGTTTTTTGGCTAATTTTTGAGTTTTTCTCTGGCTAATATTTGGGTTCTATGGCTGATTTTTAAGATTTATTGGCTAATTTTTGAGTTTTTTCTGGCTAAATTTTGGGTTTTTTCTGGCTAATTTTTGGGTTTTATGACTAATTTTTGGGTTTTTTTTGGCTAATTTTTGAGTTTTTTGTAGCTAATTTTTGAGTTTTTTCTGGCTACTTTTTGGGTTTTATGGCTAATTTTTGAGTTTTTCTAACTAATTCTTGGGCTTTATAGCTAATTCTTGTATTTTTGTGCTAACTCTTGTATTTTTGTGGCTAATTTTTGAGTTTCTCTAGCTACTTTTTGGGTTTTTATAGCTAATTTCTGAGATTTTCTAGCTAACTTTTGAGTTTTTCTATCTAAATTTTGGGTTTTTCTGGCAAATTTTTGGGTTTTATGGCTAATTTTTGAAATTTTCTGGCTGAATTTTGGGTTTTCCCGGCTAATTTTTGAGTTTTTCTTGCTAAATTTTGGGTTTTTCTGGCTAATTTTTGGGCTTTATGGCTAATTTTTAAGATTAATTGGCTAATTTTTGAGTTTTTTCTGGCTAAATTTTGGGTTTTTGCTGGCTAATTTTTGGGTTTCATGACTAATGTTTTGGGTTTTTTTGGCTAATTTTTGAGTTTTTCTGGCTAAATTCTGGGTTTTTCTGGCTAATATTTGGGTTTTATGGCTAATTTTCGAGTTTTTCTAGATAATTTTTGAGTTTTTTTGGCTAATTTCTGGGTTTTTTCTGGTTAATTTTTGGGTTTTATGGCTAATTTTTGAATTTTTTTGGCTAATTTTTGAGTTTTTGTAGCTAATTTTTTGAGTTTTTCTGGCTAATTTTTGGGTTTTATGGCTAATTTCTGAAATTTTCTAACTAATTCTTGGGGTTTTATAGCTAATTCTTGTATTTTTGTGGCTGATTTTTGAGTTTCCTCTAGCTAATTTTCGGGTTTTTATAGCTAATTTCTGGGTTTTTCTGGTTAATTTTTGGGTTTTATGGCTAATTTTTGAATTTTTTTTGGCTAATTTTTCGAGTTTTTGTAGCTAATTTTTGAGTTTTTCTGGCTAATTTTTGGGTTTTATGGCTAATTTTTGAGTTTTTCTAAGTAATTCTTGGGTTTTATAGCTAATTCTTGTATTTTTGTGGCTGATTTTTGAGTTTCTCTAGCTAATTTTTGGGTTTTTATAGCTAATTTCTGAGTTTTTTCCAGCTAATTTTTGAGTTTTTCTAGCTAAATTTTGGGTTTTTCTGGCTAATTTTTGGGTTCTATGGCTAATTTTTTGGTTTTAATGGCTAATTTTTGGGTTTTTTTGTGACAATTTTTGGGTTTTGTGGCTAATTTCTGAGTTTTACTAGCTAATTTTTGAGTTTTTCCTAGCTGAATTTTGGGTTTTTCCTGGCAAATTTTTGGGTTTTATGGCTAACTTTTGAGTTTTTCTAGCAAGTTTTTGAGTTTTTTTTGGCTAATTTTTTGGTTTTATGGCTAATTTTTGGGTTTTTTTGACAATTTTTGGGTTTTTGTGGCTAATTTCTGAGTTTTACTAGCTAATTTTTTGAGTTTTTCTAGCTGAATTTTGGGTTTTTTCTGGCAAATTTTTGGGTTTTTATGGTTAACCTTTGAGTTTTTCTAGCAAGTTTTTGAGTTTTTTTTGGCTAATTTTTTGGTTTTATGGCTAATTTTTGTGTTTTTTTTCACAATTTTTTGGGTTTTTGTGGCTAATTTCTGAGTTTTCCTAGCTAATTTTTGAGTTTTTCTAGCTAAATTTTGGGGTTTTCTGGCAAATTTTTGGGTTTCATGGCTAATTTTTTGAGTTTTTCTGGCTAAATTTTGGGGTTTCTCTGGCTAATTTTTGAGTTTTTCTTGCTAAATTTTGGTTTAGGTTAGGTTAGGTTTTGAGTTTTTCTAGCTAAATTTTGGGGTTTTCTGGCAAATTTTTGGGTTTTATGGCTAATTTTCGAGTTTTTCTAGATAATTTTTGAGTTTTTTTTGGCTAATTTCTGGGTTTTTCTGGTTAATTTTTTGGGTTTTATGGCTAATTTTTGAATTTTTTTGGCTAATTTTTGAGTTTTTTGTAGCTAATTTTTGAGTTTTTCTGGCTAATTTTCTAGCTAGTTTTTGAGTATTTTGGCTAATTTTTGGGTTTTTATGGCTAATTTTTGGGTTTTTTTGACAATTTTTGGGTTTTTGTGGCTAATTTCTGAGTTTTACCTAGCTAATTTTTGAGTTTTTCTAGCTGAATTTTGGGTTTTTCTGGCAAATTTTTTGGTTTTATGGCTAACTTTTGAGTTTTTCTAGCAAGTTTTTTGAGTTTTTTTGGCTAATTTTTTGGTTTTATGGCTAATTTTTGGGTTTTTTTGACAATTTTTGGGTTTTTGTGGCTAATTTCTGAGTTTTACTAGCTAATTTTTGAGTTTTTTCTAGCTGAATTTTGGGTTTTTCTGGCAAATTTTTGGGTTTTATGGCTAACCTTTGAGTTTTTCTAGCAAGTTTTTGAGTTTTTTTTGGCTAATTTTTTGGTTTTATGGCTAATTTTTGTGTTTTTTTTCACAATTTTTGGGTTTTTGTGGCTAATTTCTGAGTTTTCCTAGCTAATTT
The DNA here is from genome assembly GCA_026230145.1 of Diorhabda elongata. Lineage (NCBI taxonomy): Eukaryota > Metazoa > Arthropoda > Insecta > Coleoptera > Chrysomelidae > Diorhabda > Diorhabda elongata. The sequence goes on from JAOVVJ010000024.1 coordinate 223,772, forward strand.
TTGAGTTTTTCTGGCTAATTTTTGGGTTTTTCTGGCAAATTTTTGGGTTTTATGGCTAACTTTTGAGTTTTTCTCTGGCTGAATTTTGGGTTTTCCTGGCTAATTTTTGAGTTTTATGACTAATTTCTGGATTTTTTGGCTAATTTTTGAGTTTTTCCTGGCTAATATTTGGGTTCTATGGCTGATTTTTAAGATTTATTGGCTAATTTTTGAGTTTTCTTCTGGCTAAATTTTGGGTTTTTCTGGCTAATTTTTGGGTTTTATGACTAATTTTTGGGTTTTTTTTGGCTAATTTTTGAGTTTTTGTAGCTAATTTTTGAGTTTTTCTGGCTACTTTTTGGGTTTTATGGCTAATTTTTGAGTTTTTCTAACTAATTCTTGGGCTTTATAGCTAATTCTTGTATTTTTGTGGCTAACTCTTGTATTTTTGTGGCTATTTTTTGAGTTTCTCTAGCTACTTTTTGGGTTTTTATAGCTAATTTCTGAGATTTTCTAGCTAACTTTTGAGTTTTTCTATCTAAATTTTGGGTTTTTCTGGCAAATTTTTGGGTTTTATGGCTAATTTTTGAAATTTTCCTGGCTGAATTTTGGGTTTTCCCGGCTAATTTTTGAGTTTTTCTTGCTAAATTTTGGGTTTTTCTGGCTAATTTTTGGGCTTTATGGCTAATTTTTAAGATTAATTGGCTAATTTTTGAGTTTTTCTGGCTAAATTTTGGGTTTTGCTGGCTAATTTTTGGGTTTCATGACTAATGTTTGGGTTTTTTGGCTAATTTTTGAGTTTTTCTGGCTAAATTCTGGGGTTTTTCTGGCTAATATTTGGGTTTTATGGCTAATTTTCGAGTTTTTCTAGATAATTTTTGAGTTTTTTTGGCTAATTTCTGGGTTTTTCTGGTTAATTTTTGGGTTTTATGGCTAATTTTTGAATTTTTTTGGCTAATTTTTGAGTTTTTGTAGCTAATTTTTGAGTTTTTCTGGCTAATTTTTGGGTTTTATGGCTAATTTCTGAAATTTTCTAACTAATTCTTGGGTTTTATAGCTAATTCTTGTATTTTTGTGGCTGATTTTTTGAGTTTCTCTAGCTAATTTTCGGGTTTTTATAGCTAATTTCTGGGTTTTTCTGGTTAATTTTTGGGTTTTATGGCTAATTTTTGAATTTTTTTGGCTAATTTTCGAGTTTTTGTAGCTAATTTTTGAGTTTTTCTGGCTAATTTTTGGGTTTTATGGCTAATTTTTGAGTTTTTCTAAGTAATTCTTGGGTTTTATAGCTAATTCTTGTATTTTTGTGGCTGATTTTTGAGTTTCTCTAGCTAATTTTTGGGTTTTTATAGCTAATTTCTGAGTTTTTCCAGCTAATTTTTGAGTTTTTCTAGCTAAATTTTGGGTTTTTCTGGCTAATTTTTGGGTTCTATGGCTAATTTTTGAGATTTTTTGGCTAATTTTTGGGTTTTTCTAGCTAAATTTTGGATTTTTCTGGCTAATTTTTGGGTTTTTTGGCTAATTTTTGAGTTTTCTAGCTAATTTTTGGGTTTTTCTGACAATTATCAGGTTTTTATGGCTAATTTTTGAGTTTTTCTGGCTAAATTTTGGGTTTTTCTGGCAAATTTTTGGGTTTTATGGTTAATTTTTGAGTTTTTCTAGCTAGTTTTTGAGTATTTTGGCTAATTTTTAAGTTTTATGGCTAATTTTTGGGTTTTTTTGACAATTTTTGGGTTTTGTGGCTAATTTCTGAGTTTTACTAGCTAATTTTTGAGTTTTTCTAGCTGAATTTTGGGTTTTTTCTGGCAAATTTTTGGGTTTTATGGCTAACTTTTGAGTTTTTCTAGCAAGTTTTTGAGTTTTTTTGGCTAATTTTTTGGTTTTATGGCTAATTTTTGGGTTTTTTTGACAATTTTTGGGTTTTTGTGGCTAATTTCTGAGTTTTACTAGCTAATTTTTGAGTTTTTCTAGCTGAATTTTGGGTTTTTCTGGCAAATTTTTGGGTTTTATGGCTAACCTTTGAGTTTTCTAGCAAGTTTTTGAGTTTTTTTTGGCTAATTTTTTGGTTTTATGGCTAATTTTTGTGTTTTTTTCACAATTTTTGGGTTTTTGTGGCTAATTTCTGAGTTTTCCTAGCTAATTTTTGAGTTTTTCTGGCTAATTTTTGGGTTTTTCTGGCAAATTTTTGGGTTTTATGGCTAACTTTTGAGTTTTTCTGGCTGAATTTTGGGTTTTCCTGGCTAATTTTTGAGTTTTATGACTACTTTCTGGGTTTTATGGCTAATTTTTGAGTTTTTCTGGCTAATTTTTGGGTTTTATGGCTGATTTTTAAGATTTATTGGCTAATTTTTGAGTTTTTCTGGCTAAATTTTGGGTTTTTCTGGCTAATTTTTGGGTTTTATGACTAATTTCTGGGTTTTATTGGCTAATTTTTGAGTTTTTGTAGCTAATTTTTGAGTTTTTCTGGCTACTTTTTGGGTTTTATGGCTAATTTTCGAGTTTTTCTAACTAATTCTTGGGTTTTATAGCTAATTCTTGTATTTTTGTGGCTAACTTTTGTATTTTTATAGCTAATTTCTGAGATTTTCTAGCTAACTTTTGAGTTTTTCTATCTAAATTTTGGGTTTTTCTGGCAAATTTTTGGGTTTGATGGCTAATTTTTGAAATTTTCTGGCTGAATTTTGGGTTTTCCTGGCTAATTTTTGAGTTTTTCTTGCTAAATTTTGGGTTTTGCTGGCTACTTTTTGGGCTTTATGGCTAATTTTTAAGATTTATTGGCTAATTTTTGAGTTTTTCTGGCTAAATTTTGGGTTTTTCTGGCTAATTTTTGGGTTTAATGACTAATGTTTGGGTTTTTTGGATAATGTTTGAGTTTTTCTGGCTAAATTTTGGGTTTTTCTGGCTAATTTTTGGGTTTTATGGCTAATTTTCGAGTTTTTCTGGATAATTTTTGAGTTTTTTCGGCTAATTTCTGGGTTTTTTTGGTTAATTTTTGGGTTTTATGGCTAATTTTTGAATTTTTTTGGCTAATTTTTGAGTTTTTGTAGCTAATTTTTGAGTTTTTCTGGCTAATTTTTGGGTTTTATGGCTAATTTTTGAGTTTTTCTAACTAATTCTTGGGTTTTATAGCTAATGTCTGAGTTTTTCTGGCTAATTTTTGAGTTTTTCTGGCTAATTTTTGAGTTTTATGGCTAATTTTTGAGTTTTTCTAACTAATTCTTGGGTTTTATAGCTAATGTCTGAGTTTTTCTAGCTAATTTTTGAGTTTTTCTAGCTAAATTTTGGGTTTTTTTTGGCTAATTTTTGAGTTTTTGTAGCTAATTTTTGAGTTTTTCTGGCTACTTTTTGGGTTTTATGGCTAATTTTCGAGTTTTTCTAACTAATTCTTGGGTTTTATAGCTAATTCTTGTATTTTTGTGGCTAACTCTTGTATTTTTGTGGCTAATTTTTGAGTTTCTCTAGCTAATTTTTGAGTTTTTCTAGCTGAATTTTGGGTTTTTCTGGCAAATTTTTGGGTTTTATGGCTAATTTTTGAGTTTTTCTGGCTGAATTTTGGGTTTTCTTGGCTAATTTTTGAGTTTTTCTTGCTAAATTTTGGGTTTTTCTGGCTAATCTTTGGGCTTTATGGCTAATTTTTAATATTTATTGGCTAATTTTTGAGTTTTTCTGGCTAAATTTTGGGTTTTCTGGCTAATTTTTGGGTTTAATGACTAATTTTTGGGTTTTTTTGGCTAATTTTTGAGTTTCTCTAGCTAATTTTTGGGTTTTTATAGCTAATTTCTGAGATTTTCTAGCTAATTTTTGAGTTTTTCTAGCTAAATTTTGGGTTTTTCTGGCAAATTTTTGGGTTTCATGGCTAATTTTTGAAATTTTCTGGCTGAATTTTGGGTTTTCCTGGCTAATTTTTGAGTTTTTCTTGCTAAATTTTGGGTTTTTCTGGCTAATTGTTGGGCTTTATGGCTAATTTTTAAGATTTATTGGCTAATTTTTGAGTTTTTCTGGCTAAATTTTGGGTTTTTCTGGCTAATTTTTGGGTTAAATGACTAATTTTTGGGTTTTTGGCTAATTTTTGAGTTTTTCTGGCTAAATTTTGGGTTTTTCTGGCTAATATTTGGGTTTTATGGCTAATTTTCGAGTTTTGCTAGATAATTTTTGAGTTTTTTTGGCTAATTTCTGGGTTTTTCTGGTTCATTTTTGGGTTTTATGACTAATTTTTGAATTTTTTTGGCTAATTTTTGAGTTTTTGTAGCTAATTTTTGAGTTTTTCTGGCTAATTTTTGAGTTTTTCTGGCTAATTTTTGGGTTTTATGGCTAATTTTTGAGTTTTTCTAACTAATTCTTGGGTTTTATAGCTAATGTCTGAGTTTTTCTGGCTAATTTTTGAGTTTTTCTGGCTAATTTTTGGGTTTTATGGCTAATTTTTGAGTTTTTCTAACTAATTCTTGGGTTTTATAGCTAATGTCTGAGTTTTTCTAGCTAATTTTTGAGTTTTTCTAGCTAAATTTTGGGTTTTTCTGGCTAATTTTTGAGTTTTATGACTAATTTCTGCGTTTTTTTGGCTAATTTTTGAGTTTTTCTGGCTAAATTTTGGGTTTTTCTGGCTAATTTTTGAGTTTTATGACTAATTTCTGGGTTTTTTTGGCTAATTTTTGAGTTTTTCTGGCTAAATTTTGGGTTTTTCTGGCTAATTTTTGGGTTTTATGACTAATTTCTGGGTTTTTTTGGCTAATTTTTGAGTTTTTGTAGCTAATTTTTGAGTTTTTCTGGCTACTTTTTGGGTTTTATGGCTAATTTTCGAGTTTTTCTAACTAATTCTTGGGTTTTTTAGCTAATTCTTGTATTTTTGTGGCTAACTCTTGTATTTTTGTGGCTAATTTTTGAGTTTTTCTAGCTGAATTTTGGGTTTTTCTGGCAAATTTTTGGGTTTTATGGCTAATTTTTGAGTTTTTCTGGCTGAATTTGTGGTTTTCCTGGCTAATTTTTGAGTTTTTCTTGCTAAATTTTGGGTTTTTCTGGCTAATTTTTGGGCTTTATGGCTAATTTTTAATAGTTATTGGCTAATTTTTGGGTTTTTCTGGCAAATTTTTGGGTTTTATGGCTAATTTTCGAGTTTTTCTAGCTAATTTTTGAGTTTTCTTGGCTAATTTTTGGGTTTTATGGCTAATTTTTGAGATATATTGGCTAATTTTCGAGTTTTTCTGGCTAAATTTTGGGTTTTTCTGGTTAATTTTCGGGTTTTATGGCTAATTTTTGAATTTTTTTGGCTAATTTTTGGGTTTTTGTAGCTAATTTTTGAGTTTTTCTGGCTAATTTTTGGGTTTTATAGCTAATTTTTGAGTTTTCCTTAGCCAGAAAAACCCAAAATTTAGCAAGAAAAACTCAAAAATTAGCCAGAAAAACCCAAAATTTAGCCAGAAAAACTCGAAAATTAGCCAAAAAACCCAAAAATTAGTCATAAAACCCAAAAATTAGCCAGAAAAACCCAAAATTTAGCCAGAAAAACTCGAAAATTAGCCAATATATCTCAAAAATTAGCCATAAAACCCAAAAATTAGCCAGAAAAACTCGAAAATTAGCTAGAAAAACTCAGAAATTAGCCACAAAAACCCAAAAATTGTCAGAAAAACCCAAAAATTAGCAATAAAACCCAAAAATTAGCCAGAAAAACTCGAAAATTAGCCAGAAAAACTCAAAAATTAGCCACAAAAATGAAAAGTTAGGTATAAAACCCAAAAACTAGCCAGAAAAACTCAAAAATTAGCTATAAAAACTCAAAAATTAGCCAAAAAATCTCAAAGATTAGCCATAAAACCCAAAAATTAGCCAGAAAAACCCAAAATATAGCCAAAAAAACTCGAAAATTAGCTAGAAAAACTCAAAAATTAGCCATAAAACCCAAAAATTAGCTAAAAAAACTCAAAAACTAGCCATAAAACCCAAAAATTACCCAGAAAAACTCAAAAATTAGCTAGAAAAACTCAGAAATTAGCCACAAAAACCCAAAAATTGTCAGAAAAACCCAAAAATTAGCAATAAAACCCAAAAACTAGCCAGAAAAACTCAAAAATTACTCAGAAAAACTCAAAAATTTGCCAGAAAAACCCAAAATTCAGCTAGGAAAACTAAGAAATTAGCCACAAAAACCCAAAAATTAGCTAGAAAAACTCAAAAATTAGCCACAAAAATAAAAAGTTAGCTATAAAACCCAAAGATTAGTTAGAAAAACTCAAAAATTAGCCATAAAAACCCAAAAAATAACCATAAAACCCAAAAATTAGCCAGAAAAACTCGAGAATTAGCTAGAAAAACTCAAAAATTAGCCAAAAAAACTCAAAAACTAGCCATAAAACCCAAAAATTAGCCAGAAAAACCCAAAAATTGTCAGAAAAACCCAAAAATCAGCCATAAAACCAAAAATTAGCAAAAAAAACTCAAAAATTAGCTAGAAAAACTCAAAAATTAGCTAGAAAAACTCAAAAATTAGCCATAAAACTCAAAACTTAGCCAGAAAAACTCAGAAATTAGCTAGAAAAACTCAAAAACTAGCCATAAAACCCAAAAATAAGCTAGAAAAACCCAAAATTTAGCTAGAAAAACTCAAAAATTTGCAATAAAACCCAAAAATTAGCCAGAAAAACCCAAAAATTTGCCAGACAAACCCAAAAATTAGCAATAAAACCCAATTAGCCAAAAAAATCTCAGAGATTAGCCATAAAACCCAAAAATTAGCCAAAAAAATCGAAAATTAGCTAGAAAAACTCAAAAATTAGCCATAAAACCCAAAAGTTAGCCAAAAAAACTCGAAAATTAGCTAGAAAACCTCAAAAATTAGCCAGAAAAACCCAAAATTTAGCCAGAAAAACCCAAAATTTAGCCAGAAAAACTCAAAAATTAGCCAATATATCTCAAAAATTAGCCAAAAAAATCTCAGAGATTAGCCATAAAACCCAAAAATTAGCCAAAAAAATCGAAAATTAGCTAGAAAAACTCAAAAATTAGCCATAAAACCCAAAAGTTAGCCAAAAAAACTCGAAAATTAGCTAGAAAACCTCAAAAATTAGCCATAAAACCCAAAAATTAGCCAGAAAAACCCAAAATTTAGCCAGAAAAACTCAAAAATTAGCCAATATATCTCAAAAATTAGCCATAAAACCCAAAAATTAGCCAGAAAAACCCAAAATTTAGCAAGAAAAACTCAAAAATTTGCCATAAAAACTCATAAAAGTTATTCTAGCCAAATTTTTGGTTTTTCTGGCTAATTTTTGGGTTTTATAGCTAATTTTTGGGTTTTTATGACTAATCTTTGAGTTTTTATAACTAATTTTTGGGTTTTATAGCCAGAAAAACTCGAAAATTAGCTAGAAAAACCCAAAAATTAGCCAAAAAATCTCAAAAATTAGCCATAGAACCCAAAAATTAGCCAGAAAAACCCAAAATTTAGCAAGAAAAACTCAAAAATTAGCCAGAAAAACTCGAAAATTAGCTAGAAAACCTCAAAAATTAGCCATAAAACCCAAAAATTAGCCAGAAAAACCCAAAATTTAGCCATAAAAACCAAAAAATCAGCCAAAAACTCTCAAAAATTAGCCATAAAACCCAAAAATTAGCCAGAAAAACCCAAAATTTGGCCAGAAAAACTCAAAAATTAGCCAATATATCTCAAAAATTGGCCATAAAACCCAAAAATTAGTCAGAAAAACCCAAAATTTAGCCAGAAAAACTCAAAAATTAGCCATAAAACCCAAATTTCTGAGTTTTTCTAGCTAATTTTTGAGTTTCTCTAGCTAATTTTTGGGTTTTTATAGCTAATTTCTGAGATTTTCTAGCTAATTTTTGAGTTTTTCTAGCTAAATTTTGGGTTTTTCTGGCAAACTTTTGGGTTTTATGGCTAATTTTTGAAATTTTCTGGCTGAATTTTGGGTTTTCCTGGCTAATTTTTGAGTTTTTCTTGCTAAATTTTGGGTTTTTCTGGCTAATTGTTGGGCTTTATGGCTAATTTTTAAGATTTATTGGCTAATTTTTGAGTTTTTCTGGCTAAATTTTGGGTTTTTCTGGCTAATTTTTGGGTTAAATGACTAATTTTTCGGTTTTGGCTAATTTTTTAGTTTTTCTGGCTAAATTTTGGGTTTTTCTGGCTAATATTTGGGTTTTATGGCTAATTTTCGAGTTTTGCTAGATAATTTTTGAGTTTTTTTGGCTAATTTCTGGGTTTTTCTGGTTCATTTTTGGGTTTTATGGCTAATTTTTGAATTTTTTTGGCTAATTTTTGAGTTTTTGTAGCTAATTTTTGAGTTTTTCTGGCTAATTTTTGAGTTTTTCTGGCTAATTTTCGGGTTTTATGGCTAATTTTCGAGTTTTTCTAATTAATTCTTGGGTTTTATAGCTGATGTCTGAGTTTTTCTAGCTAATTTTTGAGTGTTTCTAGCTAAATTTTGGGTTTTTCTGGCTAATTTTTGGGTTCTATGGCTAATTTCTGGGTTTTTTTGGCTAATTTTTGAGTTTTTGTAGCTAATTTTTGAGTTTTTCTGGCTACTTTTTGGGTTTTATGGCTAATTTTCGAGTTTTTCTAACTAATTCTTGGGTTTTATAGCTAATTCTTGTATTTTTGTGGCTAACTCTTGTATTTTTGTGGCTAATTTTTGAGTTTCTTTAGCTAATTTTTGAGTTTTTCTAGCTGAATTTTGGGTTTTTCTGGCAAATTTTTAGGTTTTATGGCTAATTTTTGAGTTTTTCTGGCTGAATTTTGGGTTTTCCTGGCTAATTTTTGAGTTTTTCTTGCTAAATTTTGGGTTTTTCTGGTTAATTTTCGGGTTTTATGGCTAATTTTTGAATTTTTTTGGCTAATTTTTGAGTTTTTGTAGCTAATTTTCGAGTTTTTTTGGCTAATTTTTGGGTTTTATGGCTAATTTTTGAGTTTTCCTAACTAATTCTTGGGTTTTATAGCTAATTTCTGAGTTTTTTTAGCTAAATTTTGGGTTTTTCTGGCTAATTTTTGGGTTCTATGGCTAATTTTTGAGATTTTTTGGCTAATTTTTGGGTTTTTCTAGCTAATTTTTGAGTTTTTCTGGCTAATTTTTGGGTTTTATGACTAGATTTCGAGTTTTCCTGGCTATAAAACCCAAAAAGTAGTTAGAAAAACTCAAAGATTAGTCATAAAAACCCAAAAATTAGCCAGAAAAACCCAAAATTTGGCTAGAAAAACTTTTTTGAGTTTTTATGGCAAATTTTTGAGTTTTTCCAGTTATCTTTCGCGTTTTATAGCTAATTTTTGGGTTTTTCCAGCTAATTTTTGAGTTTTTCTAGCTGAATTTTGTGTTTTTCTGACAAATTTTTGGGTTAGGTTAGGTTAGGTTAGGTTAGGTTAGGTTAGGTTAGGTTAGGTTAGGTTAGGTTAGGTTAGGTTAGGAAAGGTTAGGTTAGGTTAGTTTAAATAAATAAATAAAATTTTTTTATTTTTTCTAGCTAATTTTTTTTTTCTGGCTAATTTTTGGGTTTTTTTAGCTACTTTCTGAGTTTTTCTGTGCGATTTTTGGGTTTTATGGCTAATTTTTGGGTTTTTCTGGCTATAAAACTCAAAAATTAGTTAGAAAAGCTCAGAGATTAGCCATAAACACCCAAAAATTAGCCAGAAAACCCAAAAATTAGCCATAAAACCCAAAAATCGCACAGAAAAACTCAATAACGGAAAAAAAGTATTATGAAATTAGATCGCCGCTCGATGTACGAACATACGAGGTGTATTATATAAAAGTTGTATGAAATTAGTGATAATAATGAAAAATGAAGTATTATGAAACTATATTCCTCTCGATATAGAAACTTTTCGGAAAAAAATGAATTGTGAAAATTGAATGGAGATGTTTTGTATGTATAAGTCGTTCGAGGTATATTATATAAAAGTGTTATGGAAAATATTAACAATAACGGAAAAAAGTATTATGACATTAGATCGCCGCTCGATATACGAACGTACGAGGTGTATTATATAAAAGTTGTATGAAATTAGTGATAATAATGGGAAATGGAGTATTATGAAATTATATTTTTTATGGAGATGTTTTAGTTTGTCTTCTGGCCGGTAGGATATGAGAACTTGTCGAAAAAGATGAATTGCGAAAATTGAATGGAGATATTTTGTATGTAGAAGCCGTCCAAGGTGTGTTATATAAAAGTTGTATGAAAATAGTAATAATTATTAAAACCCAAGTATTATGAAATTAGATGTTTAGTTTGTCTTCTGGCCGGCAGGTGGCGCTAGTGTCTGTAAAACCGTGTTAAGTTTGGCGTTTGGCCGGCAGAGGGCGCTAGTGTCTATAAAACCGTGTTTAGTTTGTCTTCTGGCCGGTAGGATATAAGAATTTGTCGAAAAAGATGAATTGTGAAAATTGAATGGAGATGTTTTGTATGTAGAAGCCGTTCAAGGTGTGTTATATAAAAGTTTTATGAAGATAGTAATATTGATGAAAAAAAAAACACCGTGTTAAGAATTAGCCATAAAACCCAAAAATTAGCCAGAAAAACTCAAAAATTAGCCATAAAACCCAAAAATTAGCCAGAAAAACCCAAAATTTAGCCAGAAAAACTCAAAAATTAGCCAAAAATCTCAAAGATTAGCCGTAAAACCCAAAAATTAGCCAGAAAAACCCAAAAATTAACCAAAAAAACTCGAAAATTAGCTAGAAAAACTCAAAAATTAGCCATAAAACCCAAAAATTAGCCAGAAAAACCCAAGATTTAGCCAGAACAACTCAAAAATTAGCCAAAAAATCTCAAAAATTAGGCATAAAACCTAAAAATTAGCCAGAAAAACCCAAAATTTAGCCAGAAAAACTCGAAAAAGTTTTTCTAGCCAAATTTTGGGTTTTTCTGTGCGATTTTTGAGTTTTATGGCTGATTTTTGAGTTTTTCTAGCTATCTCTCGCGTTTTATAGCTAATTTTTGGGTTTTTATGGCTAATTTTTGGGTTTTATGGCTAATTTTTGAGTTTTTCTGGCTAAATTTTGGGTTTTTCTGGCTAATTTTTGGGTTTTATTGCTAATTTTTGGGTTTGTCTGGCAAATTTTTGGGTTTTTCTGGCTACTTTTTGGGTTTTATGGCTAATTTTTGAATTTTTCTAGCTAATTTTTGAGTTTTTTTTGTCTAATTTTTGGTTTTATGGCTGATTTTTGGGTTTTTCTGACAATTTTTGGGTTTTTGTGGCTAATTTCTGAGTTTTCCTAGCAAATTTTTGAGTTTTTCTAGCTAAATTTTGGGTTTTTCTGGCAAATTTTTGGGTTTTATGGCTAATTTTTTTATTTTTTCTAGCTAATTTTTCTTTTCTGGCTAATTTTTGGGTTTCATGGCTAATTTTTGAGTTTTTTTGGCTAATTTTTGGGTTTTTCTAGCTGATTTTTGAGTTTTTCTGGCTAAATTTTGGGTTTTTCTGGCTAATTTTTGGGTTTTATTGCTAATTTTTGGGTTTGTCTGGCAAATTTTTGGGTTTTTCTGGGTACTTTTTGGGTTTTATGGCTAATTTTTGAATTTTTCTAGCTAATTTTTGAGTTTTTTGTCTAATTTCTGGGTTTTATGGCTAATTTTTGGGTTTTTCTGACAATTTTTGGGTTTTTGTGGCTAATTTCTGAGTTTTCCTAGCTAATTTTTGAGTTTTTCTAGCTAAATTTTGGGTTCTTCTGGCAAATTTTTGGGTTTTATGGCTAATTTTTTTATTTTTTCTAGCTAATTTTTTTTTCTGGCTAATTTTTGGGTTTCATGGCTAATTTTTGAGTTTTTTTGGCTAATTTTTGGGTTTTTCTGGCTAATTTTTGGGTTTTATGGCTAATTTTTGGGTTTGTCTGGCAAATTTTTGGGTTTGTCTGGCAAATTTTTGGGTTTTTCTGGCTAATTTCTGGGTTTTATGGCTAATTTTTGAGTTTTTCTAGCTAAATTTTGGGTTTTTTTAGCTTATTTTTGGGTTTCATGGCTAGTTATTGAGTTTTTTTGGCTAGTTTTTGAGTTTTTCTAGCTAAATTTTGGGTTTTTCTGGCATATTTTTGGGTTTTATGGCTAATTTTTTTATTTTTTCTAGCTAATTGTTTTTTTCTGGCTAATTTTTGGGTTTCATGGCTAATTTTTGAGTTTTTTTGGCTAATTTTTGGGATTTTCTAGCTAATTTTTGAGTTTTTCTGGCTAATTTTTGGGTTTTATGGCTAATTTTTGGGTTTGTCTGGCAAATTTTTGGGTTTGTCTGGCAAATTTTTGGGTTTTTCTGGCTAATTTCTGGGTTTTATGGCTAATTTTTGAGTTTTTCTAGCTAAAATTTGGGTTTTTTCTAGCTTATTTTTGGGTTTCATGGCTAGTTTTTGAGTTTTTCCAGCTGATTTTTGAGTTTTTCTGGCTAATTTTCGGGTTTCATGGACAATTTTTAAATTGTTCTAGCTAATTTTTGAGTTTTTTCGTCTAATTTTTGGTTTTATGGCTAATTTTTGGGTTTTTCTGACAATTTTTGGGTTTTTGTGGCTAATTTTGAGTTTTCCTAGCTAATTTTTGGGTTTTGCTAGCTAAATTTTGGGTTTTTCATTTTTCATAATACTTGGGTTTTAATAATTATTACTATTTTCATACAACTTTTATATAACACACCTTGGACGGCTTCTACATACAAAATATCTCCATTCAATTTTCGCAATTCATCTTTTTCGACAAGTTCTCATATCCTACCGGCAGAAGACAAACTAAAACATCTCCATAAAAAATATAATTTCATAATACTTCATTTCCCATTATTATCACTAATTTCATACAACTTTTATATAATACACCTCGTACGTTCGTATATCGAGCGGCGATCTAATGTCATAATACTTTTTTCCGTTATTGTTAATATTTTCCATAACACTTTTATATAATATACCTCGAACGACTTATACATGACAAAACATCTCCATTCAATTTTCACAATTCATTTTTTTCCGAAAAGTTTCTATATCGAGAGGAATATAGTTTCATAATACTTCATTTTTCATTATTATCACTAATTTCATACAACTTTTATATAATACACCTCGTATGTTCGTACATCGAGCGGCGATCTAATTTCATAATACTTTTTTTCCGTTATTGAGTTTTTCTGTGCGATTTTTGGGTTTTATGGCTAATTTTTGGGCTTTCTGGCTAATTTTTGGGTGTTTATGGCTAATCTTTGAGCTTTTCTAACTAATTTTTGAGTTTTATAGCCAGAAAAACCCAAAAATTAGCCATAAAACCCAAAAATCGCACAGAAAAACTCAGAAAGTAGCTAAAAAAACCCAAAAATTAGCCAGAAAAAAAAATTAGCTAGAAAAAATAAAAAAATTAGCCATAAAACCCAAAAATTTGCCAGAAAAACTCAATAACGGAAAAAAAGTATTATGAAATTAGATCGCCGCTCGATGTACGAACGTACAAGGTGTATTATATAAAAGTCGTATGAAATTAGTGATAATAATGGGAAATGAAGTATTATGAAATTATATTTTCTATGGAGATGTTTTAGTTTGTCTTCTGGCCGGTAGGATATGAGAACTTGTCGAAAAAGATGAATTGCGAAAATTGAATGGAGATATTTTGTATGAAGAAGCCGTCCAAGGTGTGTTATATAAAAGTTGTATGAAAATAGTAATAATTATTAAAACCCAAGTATTATGAAATTAGATGTTTAGTTTGTCTTCTGGCCGGCAGGTGGCGCTAGTGTCTGTAAAACCGTGTTAAGTTTGGCGTTTGGCCGGCAGAGGGCGCTAGTGTCTATAAAACCGTGTTTAGTTTGTCTTCTGGCCGGTAGGATATAAGAATTTGTCGAAAAAGATGAATTGTGAAAATTGAATGGAGATGTTTTGTATGTAGAAGCCGTTAAAGATGTGTTATATAAAAGTTTTATGAAGATAGTAATATTGATGAAAAAAAAAAAACCCCGTGTTAAGAATTAGCCATAAAACCCAAAAATTAGCCAGAAAAACTCAAAAATTAGCCATAAAACCCAAAAATTAGCCAGAAAAACCCAAAATTTAGCCAGAAAAACTCAAAAATTAGCCAAAAATCTCAAAGATTAGCCGTAAAACCCAAAAATTAGCCAGAAAAACCCAAAAATTAACCAAAAAAACTCGAAAATTAGCTAGAAAAACTCAAAAATTAGCCATAAAACCCAAAAATTAGCCAGAAAAACCCAAGATTTAGCCAGAACAACTCAAAAATTAGCCAAAAAATCTCAAAAATTAGGCATAAAACCCAAAAATTAGCCAGAAAAACCCAAAATTTAGCCAGAAAAACTCGAAAATTTGCCAAAAAATCTCAAAAATTAGCCATAAAACTCAAAAATTTGCCATAAAAACTCAAAAAAGTTTTTCTAGCCAAATTTTGGGTTTTTCTGTTCGATTTTTGGTTTTATGGCTGATTTTTGAGTTTTTCTAGCTATCTCTCGCGTTTTATAGCTAATTTTTGGGTTTTTATGGCTAATTTTTGGGTTTTATGGCTAATTTTTGAGTTTTTCTGGCTAAATTTTGGGTTTTTCTGGCTAATTTTTGGGTTTTATTGCTAATTTTTGGGTTTGTCTGGCAAATTTTTGGGTTTTTCTGGCTACTTTTTGGGTTTTATGGCTAATTTTTGAATTTTTCTAGCTAATTTTTGAGTTTTTTTTGTCTAATTTTTGGTTTTATGGCTGATTTTTGGGTTTTTCTGACAATTTTTGGGTTTTTGTGGCTAATTTCTGAGTTTTCCTAGCTAATTTTTGAGTTTTTCTAGCTAAATTTTGGGTTTTTCTGGCAAATTTTTGGGTTTTATGGCTAATTTTTTTATTTTTTCTAGCTAATTTTTTTTCTAGCTAATTTTTGGGTTTCATGGCTAATTTTTGAGTTTTTTTGGCTAATTTTTGAGTTTTTCTAGCTAAATTTTGGGTTTTTCTGGCATATTTTTGGGTTTTATGGCTAATTTTTTTATTTTTTCTAGCTAATTGTTCTTTTCTGGCTAATTTTTGGGTTTCATGGCTAATTTTTGAGTTTTTTTGGCTAATTTTTGGGTTTTTCTAGCTAATTTTTGAGTTTTTCTGGCTAATGTTTGGGTTTTATGGCTAATTTTTGGGTTTGTCTGGCAAATTTTTCGGTTTGTCTGGCAAATTTTTGGGTTTTTCTGGCTAATTTCTGGGTTTTATGGCTAATTTTCGAGTTTTTCTAGCTAAAATTTGGGTTTTTCTAGCTTATTTTTCAGTTTCATGGCTAGTTTTTGAGTTTTTCCAGCTGATTTTTGAGTTTTTCTGGCTTATTTTTGGGTTTCATGGCTAATTTTTGAATTTTTCTAGCTAATTTTTGAGTTTTTTTGTCTAATTTTTGGTTTTATGGCTAATTTTTGGGTTTTTCTGACAATTTTTGGGTTTTTGTGGCTAATTTTTGAGTTTTTCTAGCTAATTTTTGGGTTTTTCTAGCTAAATTTTGGGTTTTTCTGGCAAATTTTTGGGTTTTATGGCTAATTTTTCTATTTTTTCTAGCTATTTGTTTTTTTCTGGCTAATTTTTGGGTTTCATGGCTAATTTTTGAGTTTTTTTGGCTAATTTTTGGGTTTTTCTAGCTAATTTTTGAGTTTTTCTGGCTAAATTTTGGGTTTTATGACTAATTTTCGAGTTTTTTTAGCTACTTACTTAGTTTTTTTGTGTGATTTTTGGGTTTCATGGCAAATTTTTGGGTTTGTCTGGCAAATTTTTGGGTTTTTCTGGCTAATTTTTGGGTTTTATAGCTAATTTTTGAGTTTTTCTATCTAAATTTTGAGTTTTTCTAGCTTATTTTTGGGTTTTATGGCTAATTTTTCTATTTTTTCTAGCAAATTTTTTTTCTGGCTAATTTTTGGGTTTCATGGCTAATTTTTGAGTTTTTTTGGCTAATTTTTGAGTTTTTCTAGCTAAATTTTGGGTTTTTCTGGCTAATTTTTGGGTTCTATGGCTAATTTTTGGGATTTTTTGGCTGATTTTTGGGTTTTTCTAGCTAATTTTCGAGTTTTTCTGGCTAAATTTTGGGTTTTATGACTAGATTTCGAGTTTTTCTGGCTATAAAACCCAAAAATTAGTTAGAAAAACTCAAAGATTATCCATAAAAACCCGAAAATTAGCCATAAAACCCAAAAATTAGCCAGAAAAACCCAAAATTTGGCTAGAAAAACTTTTTTGAGTTTTTATATCAAATTTTTGAGTTTTTCCAGCTATCTTTCGCGTTTTATAGCTAATTTTTGGGTTTTTCCAGCTAGTTTTTGAGTTTTTCTAGCTAAATTTTGTGTTTTTCTGGCAAATTTTTGGGTTTTATGGCTAATTTTTGAGATTTCTTGGCAAATTTTCGAGTTTTTCTGGCTAAATTTTGGGTTTTTCTGGCTAATTTTTGGGTTTTATGCCTAATTTTTGAGATTTTTTGGCTAATTTTTGAGTTGTTCTGGCTAAATCTTGGGTTTTTCTGGCTAATTTATGGGTTTTTGGGTTTAGCCATAGAACCCAAAAATTAGCCAGAAAAACCCAAAATTTAGCAAGAAAAACTCAAAAATTAGCCAGAAAAACTCGAAAATTAGCTAGAAAACCTCAAAAATTAGCCATAAAACCCAAAAATTAGCCAGAAAAACCCAAAATTTAGCCAGAAAAACTAAAAAATCAGTTTTTCTGGTTCATTTTTGGGTTTTATGGCTAATTTTTGAATTTTTTTGGCTAATTTTTGAGTTTTTGTAGCTAATTTTTGAGTTTTTCTGGCTAATTTTTGAGTTTTTCTGGCTAATTTTTGGGTTTTATGGCTAATTTTTGAGTTTTTCTAATTAATTCTTGGGTTTTATAGCTAATGTCTGAGTTTTTCTAGCTAATTTTTGAGTTTTTCTAGCTAAATTTTGGGTTTTTCTGGCTAATTTTTGGGTTCTATGGCTAATTTCTGGGTTTTTTTGGCTAATTTTTGAGTTTTTGTAGCTAATTTTTGAGTTTTTCTGGCTACTTTTTGGGTTTTATGGCTAATTTTCGAGTTTTTCTAACTAATTCTTGGGTTTTATAGCTAATTCTTGTATTTTTGTGGCTAACTCTTGTATTTTTGTGGCTAATTTTTGAGTTTCTCTAGCTAATTTTTGAGTTTTTCTAGCTGAATTTTGGGTTTTTCTGGCAAATTTTTGGGTTTTATGGCTAATTTTTGAAATTTTCTGGCTGAATTTTGGGTTTTCCTGGCTAATTTTTGAGTTTTTCTTGCTAAATTTTGGGTTTTTCTGGCTAATTTTTGGGCTTTATGGCTAATTTTTAATATTTATTGGCTAATTTTTGAGTTTTTCTGGCTAAATTTTGGGTTTTCTGGCTAATTTTTGGGTTTAATGACTAATTTTTGGGTTTTTTTGGCTCATTTTTGAGTTTTTCTGGCTAAATTTTGGGTTTTTCTGGCAAATTTTTGGGTTTTATGGCTAATTTTCGAGTTTTTCTAGCTAATTTCTGAGTTTTTTTGGCTAATTTTTGGGTTTTTCTGGTTAATTTTCGGGTTTTATGGCTAATTTTTGAATTTTTTTGGCTAATTTTTGAGTTTTTGTAGCTAATTTTTGAGTTTTTCTGGCTAATTTTTGGGTTTTATGGCTAATTTTTGAGTTTTCCTAACTAATTCTTGGGTTTTATAGCTAATTTCTGAGTTTTTTTAGCTAAATTTTGGGTTTTTCTGGCTAATTTTTGGGTTCTATGGCTAATTTTTGAGATTTTTTGGCTAATTTTTGGGTTTTTCTAGCTAATTTTTGAGTTTTTCTGGCTAATTTTTGGGTTTTATGACTAGATTTCGAGTTTTCCTGGCTATAAAACCCAAAAAGTAGTTAGAAAAACTCAAAGATTAGTCATAAAAACCCAAAAATTAGCCAGAAAAACCCAAAATTTGGCTAGAAAAACTTTTTTGAGTTTTTATGGCAAATTTTTGAGTTTTTCCAGTTATCTTTCGCGTTTTATAGCTAATTTTTGGGTTTTTCCAGCTAATTTTTGAGTTTTTCTAGCTGAATTTTGTGTTTTTCTGACAAATTTTTGGGTTTTATGGCTAATTTTTGAGATTTTTTGGCAACTTTTTGAGTTTTTCTGGCTAAATTTTGGGTTTTTCTGGCTAATTCCTGGGTTTTATTGCTAAATTTTGGGTTTGTCTGGAAAATGTTTGGGTTTTTCTGGCTAATTTTTGGGTTTTATGGCTAATTTTTGAGTTTTTCTAGCTAAATTTTGAGTTTTTCTGGCCAATTTTTGGGTTTTATGGCTAATTTTTGAGTTTTTCTAGCTAATTTTTGAATTTTTTTGCTAATTTTTTGTTTTATGGCTAATTTTTGGGTTTTTCCGACAATTTTTGGGTTTTTCTGGCTAATTTTTGGGTTTTATAGCTAATTTCTAATTTTTGTGGCTAATTTTTGAGTTTTTCTAGCTAAATTTTGGGTTTTTCTGGCAAATTTTTGGGTTTTATGGCTAATTTTTGAAATTTTCTGGCTGAATTTTGGGTTTTCCTGGCTAATTTTTGAGTTTTTCTTGCTAAATTTTGGGTTTTTCTGGCTAATTTTTGGGCTTTATGGCTAATTTCTAAGATTTATTGGCTAATTTTTGAGTTTTTCTGGCTAAATTTTGGGTTTTTCTGGCTAATTTTTGGGTTTAATGACTAATTTTTGGGTTTTTGGCTAATTTTTGAGTTTTTCTGGCTAAATTTTGGGTTTTTCTGGCTAATATTTGGGTTTCATGGCTAATTTTCGAGTTTTGCTAGATAATTTTTGAGTTTTTTTGGCTAATTTTTGGGTTCTATGGCTAATTCCTGGGTTTTTTTGGCTAATTTTTGAGTTTTTGTAGCTAATTTTTGAGTTTTTCTGGCTACTTTTTGGGTTTTTCTGGCTAGTTTTTGGGTTTTATGGCTAATTTTCGAGTTTTTCTAGATAATTTTTGAGTTTTTTTGGCTAATTTCTGGGTTTTTCTGGTTAATTTTTGGGTTTTATGGCTAATTTTTGAATTTTTTTGGCTAATTTTTGAGTTTTTGTAGCTAATTTTTGAGTTTTTCTGGCTAACTTTTGGGTTTTATGGCTAATTTCTGAAATTTTCTAACTAATTCTTGGGTTTTATAGCTAATTCTTGTATTTTTGTGGCTGATTTTTGAGTTTCTCTAGCTAATTTTCGGGTTTTTATAGCTAATTTCTGGGTTTTTCTGGTTAATTTTTGGGTTTTATGGCTAATTTTTGAATTTTTTTGGCTAATTTTCGAGTTTTTGTAGCTAATTTTTGAGTTTTTCTGGCTAATTTTTGGGTTTTATGGCTAATTTTTGGGTTTTTTTGACAATTTTTGGGTTTTTGTGGCTAATTTCTGAGTTTTCCTAGCTAATTTTCGAGTTTTTCTAGCTGAATTTTGGGTTTTTCTGGCAAATTTTTGGGTTTTATGGCTAACTTTTGAGTTTTTCTAGCAAGTTTTCGAGTTTTTTTGGCTAATTTTTGGTTTTTATGGCTAATTTTTGTGTTTTTTTGACAATTTTTGGGTTTTTGTGGCTAATTTCTGAGTTTTCCTAGCTAATTTTTTAGTTTTTCTGGCTAATTTTTGGGTTTTTCTGGCAAATTTTTGGGTTTTATGGCTAACTTTTGAGTTTTTCTGACTGAATTTTGGGTTTTCCTGGCTAATTTTTGAGTTTTTCTTGCTAAATTTTGGGTTTTCCTGGCTAATTTTTGGGTTTTATGGCTAATTTTTAAGATTTATTGGCTAATTTTGAGTTTTTCTGGCTAAATTTTGGGTTTTTCTGGCTAATTTTTGAGTTTTATGACTAATTTCTGGGTTTTTTTGGCTAATTTTTGAGTTTTTTTGGCTAAATTTTGGGTTTTTCTGGCTAATTTTTGGGTTTTATGGCTGAATTTTAAGATTTATTGGCTATTTTTTGAGTTTTTCTGGCTAAATTTTGGGTTTTTCTGGCTAATTTTTGGGTTTTTTTGGCTAATTTTCGAGTTTTTGTAGCTAATTTTTGAGTTTTTCTGGCTACTTTTTGTGTTTTTTGGCTAATTTTTGAGTTTTTGTAGCTAATTTTTGAGTTTTTCTGGCTACTTTTTGGGTTTTATGGCTAATTTTTGAGTTTTTCCAACTAATTCTTGGGTTTTATAGCTAATTCTTGTATTTTTGTGGCTAATTTTTGAGTTTCTCTAGCTACTTTTTGGGTTTTTATAGCTAATTTCTGAGATTTTCTAGCTAACTTCTGAGTTTTTCTATCTAAATTTTGGGTTTTTCTGGCAAATTTTTGGGTTTTATGGCTAATTTTTGAAATTTTCTGGCTGAATTTTGGGTTTTCCTGGCTAATTTTTGAGTTTTTCTTGCTAAATTTTGGGTTTTTCTGGCTAATTTTTGGGCTTTATGGCTAATTTTTAAGATTTATTGGCTAATTTTTGAGTTTTTCTGGCTAAATTTTGGGTTTTTCTGGCTAATTTTTGGGTTTATTGACTAATGTTTGGGCTTTTTGGCTAATTTTTGAGTTTTTCTGGCTAAATTCTGAGTTTTTATGGCTAATTTTTGGGTTTTATGGCTAATTTTCGAGTTTTTCTAGATAATTTTTGAGTTTTTTTGGCTAATTTCTGGGTTTTTCTGGTTAATTTTTGGGTTTTATGGCTAATTTTTGAATTTTTTTGGCTAATTTTTGAGTTTTTGTAGCTAATTTTTGAGTTTTTCTGGCTAATTTTTGGGTTTTATGGCTAATTTTTGAAATTTTCTAACTAATTCTTGGGTTTTATAGCTAATTCTTGTATTTTTGTGGCTGATTTTTGAGTTTCTCTAGCTAATTTTCGGGTTTTTTTAGCTAATTTCTGGGTTTTTCTGGTTAATTGTTGGGTTTTATGGCTAATTTTTGAATTTTTTTGGCTAATTTTCGAGTTTTTGTAGCTAGTTTTTGAGTTTTTCTGGCTAATTTTTGGGTTTTATGGCTAATTTTTGAGTTTTTCTAACTAATTCTTGGGTTTTATAGCTAATTCTTGTATTTTTGTGGCTAACTCTTGTATTTTTGTGGCTGATTTTTGAGTTTCTCTAGCTAATTTTCGAGTTTTTGTAGCTAATTTTTGAGTTTTTCTGGCTAATTTTTGGGTTTTATGGCTAATTTTTGAAATTTTCTAACTAATTCTTGGGTTTTATAGCTAATTCTTGTATTTTTGTGGCTGATTTTTGAGTTTCTCTAGCTAATTTTCGGGTTTTTTTAGCTAATTTCTGGGTTTTTCTGGTTAATTTTTGGGTTTTATGGCTAATTTTTGAATTTTTTTGGCTAATTTTCGAGTTTTTGTAGCTAATTTTTGAGTTTTTCTGGCTAATTTTTGGGTTTTATAGCTAATTTTTGAGTTTTCCTTAGCCAGAAAAACTCAAAATTTAGCAAGAAAAACTCAAAAATTAGCCAGAAAAACCCAAAATTTAGCCAGAAAAACTCGAAACTTAGCCAAAAAAACCCAAAAATTAGTCATAAAACCCAAAAATTAGCCAGAAAAACCCAAAATTTAGCCAGAAAAACTCGAAAATTAGCCAATATATCTCAAAAATTAGCCATAAAACCAGAAAAACTCAAAAATTAGCTAGAAAAACTCAGAAATTAGCCACAAAAACCCAAAAATTGTCAGAAAAACCCAAAAATTAGCAATAAAACCCAAAAATTAGCCAGAAAAACTCGAAAATTAGCCAGAAAAACTCAAAAATTAGCCACAAAAATAAAAAGTTAGGTATAAAACCCAAAAACTAGCCAGAAAAACTCAAAAATTAGCTATAAAAACTCAAAAATTAGCCAAAAAATCTCAAAGATTAGCCATAAAATCCAAAAATTAGCCAGAAAAACCCAAAATATAGCCAAAAAAACTCGAAAATTAGCTAGAAAAACTCAAAAATTAGCCATAAAACCCAAAAATTAGCTAAAAAAACTCAAAAACTAGCCATAAAACCCAAAAATTACCCAGAAAAACTCAAAAATTAGCTAGAAAAACTCAGAAATTAGCCACAAAAACCCAAAAATTGTCAGAAAAACCCAAAAATTAGCAATAAAACCCAAAAACTAGCCAGAAAAACTCAAAAATTACTCAGAAAAACTCAAAAATTTGCCAGAAAAACCCAAAATTCAGCTAGGAAAACTAAGAAATTAGCCACAAAAACCCAAAAATTAGCTAGAAAAACTCAAAAATTAGCCACAAAAATAAAAAGTTAGCTATAAAACCCAAAGATTAGTTAGAAAAACTCAAAAATTAGCCATAAAAACCCAAAAAATAACCATAAAACCCAAAAATTAGCCAGAAAAACTCGAGAATTAGCTAGAAAAACTCAAAAATTAGCCAAAAAAAACTCAAAAACTAGCCATAAAACCCAAAAATTAGCCAGAAAAACCCAAAAATTGTCAGAAAAACCCAAAAATCAGCCATAAAACCAAAAATTAGCAAAAAAAAACTCAAAAATTAGCTAGAAAAACTCAAAAATTAGCTAGAAAAACTCAAAAATTAGCCATAAAACTCAAAACTTAGCCAGAAAAACTCAGAAATTAGCTAGAAAAACTCAAAAACTAGCCATAAAACCCAAAAATAAGCTAGAAAACCCCACAATTTAGCTAGAAAAACTCAAAAATTTGCAATAAAACCCAAAAATTAGCCCAAAAAACCCAAAATTTAGCAAGAAAAACTCAAAAATTAGCCAAAAAATCTCAGAGATTAGCCATAAAACCCAAAAATTAGCCAAAAAAATCGAAAATTAGCTAGAAAAACTCAAAAATTAGCCATAAAACCCAAAAGTTAGCCAAAAAAACTCGAAAATTAGCTAGAAAACCTCAAAAATTAGCCATAAAACCCAAAAATTAGCCAGAAAAACCCAAAATTTAGCCAGAAAAACTCAAAAATTAGCCAATATATCTCAAAAATTAGCCATAAAACCCAAAAATTAGCCAGAAAAACCCAAAATTTAGCAAGAAAAACTCAAAAATTTGCCATAAAAACTCATAAAAGTTATTCTAGCCAAATTTTGGGTTTTTCTGGCTAATTTTTGGGTTTTATAGCTAATTTTTGGGTTTTTATGACTAATCTTTGAGTTTTTATAACTAATTTTTGGGTTTTATAGCCAGAAAAACTCGAAAATTAGCTAGAAAAACCCAAAAATTAGCCAAAAAATCTCAAAAATTAGCCATAGAACCCAAAATTTAGCCAGAAAAACCCAAAATTTCGCAAGAAAAACTCAAAAATTAGCCAGAAAAACTCGAAAATTAGCTAGAAAACCTCAAAAATTAGCCATAAAACCCAAAAATTAGCCAGAAAAACCCAAAATTTAGCCATAAAAACCAAAAAATCAGCCAAAAACTCTCAAAAATTAGCCATAAAACCCAAAAATTAGCCAGAAAAACCCAAAATTTGGCCAGAAAAACTCAAAAATTAGCCAATATATCTCAAAAATTAGCCATAAAACCCAAAAATTAGTCAGAAAAACCCAAAATTTAGCCAGAAAAACTCAAAAATTAGCCATAAAACCCAAATTTCTGAGTTTTTCTAGCTAATTTTTGAGTTTCTCTAGCTAATTTTTGGGTTTTTATAGCTAATTTCTGAGATTTTCTAGCTAATTTTCGAGTTTTTTTAGCTAAATTTTGGGTTTTTCTGGCAAACTTTTGGGTTTTATGGCTAATTTTTGAAATTTTCTGGCTGAATTTTGGGTTTTCCTGGCTAATTTTTGAGTTTTTCTTGCTAAATTTTGGGTTTTTCTGGCTAATTGTTGGGCTTTATGGCTAATTTTTAAGATTTATTGGCTAATTTTTGAGTTTTTCTGGCTAAATTTTGGGTTTTTCTGGCTAATTTTTGGGTTAAATGACTAATTTTTCGGTTTTGGCTAATTTTTTAGTTTTTCTGGCTAAATTTTGGGTTTTTCTGGCTAATATTTGGGTTTTATGGCTAATTTTCGAGTTTTGCTAGATAATTTTTGAGTTTTTTTGGCTAATTTCTGGGTTTTTCTGGTTCATTTTTGGGTTTTATGGCTAATTTTTGAATTTTTTTGGCTAATTTTTGAGTTTTTGTAGCTAATTTTTGAGTTTTTCTGGCTAATTTTTGAGTTTTTCTGGCTAATTTTTGGGTTTTATGGCTAATTTTCGAGTTTTTCTAATTAATTCTTGGGTTTTATAGCTGATGTCTGAGTTTTTCTAGCTAATTTTTGAGTGTTTCTAGCTAAAATTTGGGTTTTTCTGGCTAATTTTTGGGTTCTATGGCTAATTTCTGGGTTTTTTTGGCTAATTTTTGAGTTTTTGTAGCTAATTTTTGAGTTTTTCTGGCTACTTTTTGGGTTTTATGGCTAATTTTCGAGTTTTTCTAACTAATTCTTGGGTTTTATAGCTAATTCTTGTATTTTTGTGGCTAACTCTTGTATTTTTGTGGCTAATTTTTGAGTTTCTTTAGCTAATTTTTGAGTTTTTCTAGCTGAATTTTGGGTTTTTCTGGCAAATTTCTGGGTTTTATGGCTAATTTTTGAGTTTTTCTGGCTGAATTTTGGGTTTTCCTGGCTAATTTTTGAGTTTTTCTTGCTAAATTTTGGGTTTTTCTGGTTAATTTTCGGGTTTTATGGCTAATTTTTGAATTTTTTTGGCTAATTTTTGAGTTTTTGTAGCTAATTTTTGAGTTTTTTTGGCTAATTTTTGGGTTTTATGGCTAATTTTTGAGTTTTCCTAACTAATTCTTGGGTTTTATAGCTAATTTCTGAGTTTTTTTAGCTAAATTTTGGGTTTTTCTGGCTAATTTTTGGGTTCTATGGCTAATTTTTGAGATTTTTTGGCTAATTTTTGGGTTTTTCTAGCTAATTTTTGAGTTTTTCTGGCTAATTTTTGGGTTTTATGACTAGATTTCGAGTTTTCCTGGCTATAAAACCCAAAAAGTAGTTAGAAAAACTCAAAGATTAGTCATAAAAACCCAAAAATTAGCCAGAAAAACCCAAAATTTGGCTAGAAAAACTTTTTTGAGTTTTTATGGCAAATTTTTGAGTTTTTCCAGTTATCTTTCGCGTTTTATAGCTAATTTTTGTGTTTTTCCAGCTAATTTTTGAGTTTTTCTAGCTGAATTTTGTGTTTTTCTGACAAATTTTTGGGTTAGGTTAGGTTAGGTTAGGTTAGGTTAGGTTAGGTTAGGTTAGGTTAGGTTAGGTTAGGTTAGGATAGGTTAGGTTAGGTTAGTTTAAATAAATAAATAAAATTTTTTTATTTTTTCTAGCTAATTTTTTTTTTCTGGCTAATTTTTGGGTTTTTTTAGCTACTTTCTGAGTTTTTCTGTGCGATTTTTGGGTTTTATGGCTAATTTTTGGGTTTTTCTGGCTATAAAACTCAAAAATTAGTTAGAAAAGCTCAGAGATTAGCCATAAACACCCAAAAATTAGCCAGAAAACCCAAAAATTAGCCATAAAACCCAAAAATCGCACAGAAAAACTCAATAACGGAAAAAAAGTATTATGAAATTAGATCGCCGCTCGATGTACGAACATACGAGGTGTATTATATAAAAGTTGTATGAAATTAGTGATAATAATGAAAAATGAAGTATTATGAAACTATATTCCTCTCGATATAGAAACTTTTCGGAAAAAAATGAATTGTGAAAATTGAATGGAGATGTTTTGTATGTATAAGTCGTTCGAGGTATATTATATAAAAGTGTTATGGAAAATATTAACAATAACGGAAAAAAGTATTATGACATTAGATCGCCGCTCGATATACGAACGTACGAGGTGTATTATATAAAAGTTGTATGAAATTAGTGATAATAATGGGAAATGGAGTATTATGAAATTATATTTTTTATGGAGATGTTTTAGTTTGTCTTCTGGCCGGTAGGATATGAGAACTTGTCGAAAAAGATGAATTGCGAAAATTGAATGGAGATATTTTGTATGTAGAAGCCGTCCAAGGTGTGTTATATAAAAGTTGTATGAAAATAGTAATAATTATTAATACCCAAGTATTATGAAATTAGATGTTTAGTTTGTCTTCTGGCCGGCAGGTGGCGCTAGTGTCTGTAAAACCGTGTTAAGTTTGGCGTTTGGCCGGCAGAGGGCGCTAGTGTCTATAAAACCGTGTTTAGTTTGTCTTCTGGCCGGTAGGATATAAGAATTTGTCGAAAAAGATGAATTGTGAAAATTGAATGGAGATGTTTTGTATGTAGAAGCCGTTCAAGGTGTGTTATATAAAAGTTTTATGAAGATAGTAATATTGATGAAAAAAAAAACACCGTGTTAAGAATTAGCCATAAAACCCAAAAATTAGCCAGAAAAACTCAAAAATTAGCCATAAAACCCAAAAATTAGCCAGAAAAACCCAAAATTTAGCCAGAAAAACTCAAAAATTAGCCAAAAATCTCAAAGATTAGCCGTAAAACCCAAAAATTAGCCAGAAAAACCCAAAAATTAACCAAAAAAACTCGAAAATTAGCTAGAAAAACTCAAAAATTAGCCATAAAACCCAAAAATTAGCCAGAAAAACCCAAGATTTAGCCAGAACAACTCAAAAATTAGCCAAAAAATCTCAAAAATTAGGCATAAAACCTAAAAATTAGCCAGAAAAACCCAAAATTTAGCCAGAAAAACTTGAAAATTTGCCAAAAAATCTCAAAAATTAGCCATAAAACCCAAAAATTTGACAGAAAAACACAAAATTTAGCTAGAAAAACTCAAAAATTAGCTGGAAAAGTCCAAAAATTAGCTATAAAACGCGAAAGATAGCTGGAAAAACTCAAAAATTTGCCATATAAAACTCAAAAAAGTTTTTCTAGCCAAATTTTGGGTTTTTCTGTGCGATTTTTGGGTTTTATGGCTGATTTTTGAGTTTTTCTAGCTATCTCTCGCGTTTTATAGCTAATTTTTGGGTTTTTATGGCTAATTTTTGGGTTTTATGGCTAATTTTTGAGTTTTTCTGGCTAAATTTTGGGTTTTTCTGGCTAATTTTTGGGTTTTATTGCTAATTTTTGGGTTTGTCTGGCAAATTTTTGGGTTTTTCTGGCTACTTTTTGGGTTTTATGGCTAATTTTTGAATTTTTCTAGCTAATTTTTGAGTTTTTTTGTCTAATTTTTGGTTTTATGGCTGATTTTTGGGTTTTTCTGACAATTTTTGGGTTTTTGTGGCTAATTTCTGAGTTTTCCTAGCAAATTTTTGAGTTTTTCTAGCTAAATTTTGGGTTTTTCTGGCAAATTTTTGGGTTTTATGGCTAATTTTTTTATTTTTTCTAGCTAATTTTTCTTTTCTGGCTAATTTTTGGGTTTCATGGCTAATTTTTGAGTTTTTTTGGCTAATTTTTGGGTTTTTCTAGCTGATTTTTGAGTTTTTCTGGCTAAATTTTGGGTTTTTCTGGCTAATTTTTGGGTTTTATTGCTAATTTTTGGGTTTGTCTGGCAAATTTTTGGGTTTTTCTGGCTACTTTTTGGGTTTTATGGCTAATTTTTGAATTTTTCTAGCTAATTTTTGAGTTTTTTGTCTAATTTCTGGGTTTTATGGCTAATTTTTGGGTTTTTCTGACAATTTTTGGGTTTTTGTGGCTAATTTCTGAGTTTTCCTAGCTAATTTTTGGGTTTCATGGCTAATTTTTGAGTTTTTTTGGCTAATTTTTGAGTTTTTCTAGCTAAATTTTGGGTTCTTCTGGCAAATTTTTGGGTTTTATGGCTAATTTTTTTATTTTTTCTAGCTAATTTTTTTTTCTGGCTAATTTTTGGGTTTCATGGCTAATTTTTGAGTTTTTTTGGCTAATTTTTGGGTTTTTCTGGCTAATTTTTGGGTTTTATGGCTAATTTTTGGGTTTGTCTGGCAAATTTTTGGGTTTGTCTGGCAAATTTTTGGGTTTTTCTGGCTAATTTCTGGGTTTTATGGCTAATTTTTGAGTTTTTCTAGCTAAATTTTGGGTTTTCTTAGCTTATTTTTGGGTTTCATGGCTAGTTATTGAGTTTTTTTGGCTAGTTTTTGAGTTTTTCTAGCTAAATTTTGGGTTTTTCTGGCATATTTTTGGGTTTTATGGCTAATTTTTTTATTTTTTCTAGCTAATTGTTTTTTTCTGGCTAATTTTTGGGTTTCATGGCTAATTTTTGAGTTTTTTTGGCTAATTTTTGGGTTTTTCTAGCTAATTTTTGAGTTTTTCTGGCTAATTTTTGGGTTTTATGGCTAATTTTTGGGTTTGTCTGGCAAATTTTTGGGTTTGTCTGGCAAATTTTTGGGTTTTTCTGGCTAATTTCTGGGTTTTATGGCTAATTTTTGAGTTTTTCTAGCTAAAATTTGGGTTTTTCTAGCTTATTTTTGGGTTTCATGGCTAGTTTTTGAGTTTTTCCAGCTGATTTTTGAGTTTTTCTGGCTAATTTTCGGGTTTCATGGCTAATTTTTAAATTGTTCTAGCTAATTTTTGAGTTTTTTCGTCTAATTTTTGGTTTTATGGCTAATTTTTGGGTTTTTCTGACAATTTTTGGGTGTTTGTGGCTAATTTTTGAGTTTTCCTAGCTAATTTTTGGGTTTTTCTAGCTAAATTTTGGGTTTTTCTGTCAAATTTTTGGGTTCTATGGCTAATTTTTCTATTTTTTGTAGCTTATTGTTTTTTTCTGGCTAATTTTTGGGTTTCATGGCTAATTTTTGAGTTTTTTTGGCTAATTTTTGGGTTTTTCTAGCTAATTTTTGAGTTTTTCTGGCTAATTTTTGGGTTTTATGACTAATTTTCGAGTTTTTTTAGCTACTTTCTTAGTTTTTCTGTGTGATTTTTGAGTTTTATGGCAAATTTTTGGGTTTGTCTGGCAAATTTTTGGGTTTTTCTGGCTAATTTTTGGGTTTTATAGCTAATTTTTGAGTTTTTCTATCTAAATTTTGAGTTTTTCTAGCTTATTTTTGGGTTTTATGGCTAATTTTTTTATTTTTCCTAGCTAATTTTTTTTCTGGCTAATTTTTGGGTTTCATGGCTAATTTTTGAGTTTTTTTGGCTAATTTTTGAGTTCTTCTAGCTAAATTTTGGGTTTTTCTGGCAAATTTTTGGGTTTTATGGCTAATTTTTTTATTTTTTCTAGCTAATTGTTTTTTTCTGGCTAATTTTTGGGTTTCATGGCTAATTTCTGAGTTTTTCTAGCTAATTTTTGAGTTTTTCTAGCTAAATTTTGGGTTTTTCTGGCTAATTTTTGGGTTCTATGGCTAATTTTTGAGATTTTTTGGCTAATTTTTGGGTTTTTCTAGCTAATTTTTGAGTTTTTCTGGCTAAATTTTGGGTTTTATGACTAGATTTCGAGTTTTTCTGGCTATAAAACCCAAAAATTAGTTAGAAAAACTCAAAGATTATCCATAAAAACCCAAAAATTGGCCATAAAACCCAAAAATTATCCAGAAAAACCCAAAATTTGGCTAGAAAAACTTTTTTGAGTTTTTATGGCAAATTTTTGAGTTTTTCCAGCTATCTTTCGCGTTTTATAGCTAATTTTTGGGTTTTTCCAGCTAATTTTTGAGTTTTTGTAGCTAATTTTTGAGTTTTTCTGGCTAATTTTTGGGTTTTATGGCTAATTTTTGAGTTTTTCCAACTAATTCTTGGGTTTTATAGCTAATTCTTGTATTTTTGTGGCTAACTCTTGTATTTTTGTGGCTGATTTTTGAGTTTCTCTAGCTAATTTTTGGGTTTTTATAGCTAATTTCTGAGTTTTTCTAGCTAATTTTTGAGTTTTTCTAGCTAAATTTTGGGTTTTTCTGGCTAATTTTTGGGTTTTATGGCTAATTTTTGAGTTTTTCTGGCTAATTTTTGGGTTTTATGGCTAATTCTTAACACGGTGTTTTTTTTTATCAATATTACTATCTTCATAAAACTTTTATATAACACACCTTGAACGGCTTCTACATACAAAACATCTCCATTCAATTTTCACAATTCATCTTTTTCGACAAATTCTTATATCCTACCGGCCAGAAGACAAACTAAACACGGTTTTATAGACACTAGCGCCCTCTGCCGGCCAAACGCCAAACTTAACACGGTTTTACAGACACTAGCGCCACCTGCCGGCCAGAAGACAAACTAAACATCTAATTTCATAATACTTGGGTTTTAATAATTATTACTATTTTCATACAACTTTTATATAACACACCTTGGACGGCTTCTACATACAAAATATCTCCATTCAATTTTCGCAATTCATCTTTTTCGACAAGTTCTCATATCCTACCGGCCAGAAGACAAACTAAAACATCTCCATAAAAAATATAATTTCATAATACTTCATTTCCCATTATTATCACTAATTTCATACAACTTTTATATAATACACCTCGTACGTTCGTATATCGAGCGGCGATCTAATGTCATAATACTTTTTTCCGTTATTGTTAATATTTTCCATAACACTTTTATATAATATACCTCGAACGACTTATACATACAAAACATCTCCATTCAATTTTCACAATTCATTTTTTTCCGAAAAGTTTCTATATCGAGAGGAATATAGTTTCATAATACTTCATTTTTCATTATTATCACTAATTTCATACAACTTTTATATAATACACCTCGTATGTTCGTACATCGAGCGGCGATCTAATTTCATAATACTTTTTTTCCGTTATTGAGTTTTTCTGTGCGATTTTTGGGTTTTATGGCTAATTTTTGGGCTTTCTGGCTAATTTTTGGGTGTTTATGGCTAATCTTTGAGCTTTTCTAACTAATTTTTGAGTTTTATAGCCAGAAAAACCCAAAAATTAGCCATAAAACCCAAAAATCGCACAGAAAAACTCAGAAAGTAGCTAAAAAAACCCAAAAATTAGCCAGAAAAAAAAATTAGCTAGAAAAAATAAAAAAATTAGCCATAAAACCCAAAAATTTGCCAGAAAAACTCAATAACGGAAAAAAAGTATTATGAAATTAGATCGCCGCTCGATGTACGAACGTACAAGGTGTATTATATAAAAGTCGTATGAAATTAGTGATAATAATGGGAAATGAAGTATTATGAAATTATATTTTCTATGGAGATGTTTTAGTTTGTCTTCTGGCCGGTAGGATATGAGAACTTGTCGAAAAAGATGAATTGCGAAAATTGAATGGAGATATTTTGTATGAAGAAGCCGTCCAAGGTGTGTTATATAAAAGTTGTATGAAAATAGTAATAATTATTAAAACCCAAGTATTATGAAATTAGATGTTTAATTTGTCTTCTGGCCGGCAGGTGGCGCTAGTGTCTGTAAAACCGTGTTAAGTTTGGCGTTTGGCCGGCAGAGGGCGCTAGTGTCTATAAAACCGTGTTTAGTTTGTCTTCTGGCCGGTAGGATATAAGAATTTGTCGAAAAAGATGAATTGTGAAAATTGAATGGAGATGTTTTGTATGTAGAAGCCGTTCAAGATGTGTTATATAAAAGTTTTATGAAGATAGTAATATTGATGAAAAAAAAACACCGTGTTAAGAATTAGCCATAAAACCCAAAAATTAGCCAGAAAAACTCAAAAATTAGCCATAAAACCCAAAAATTAGCCAGAAAAACCCAAAATTTAGCCAGAAAAACTCAAAAATTAGCCAAAAATCTCAAAGATTAGCCGTAAAACCCAAAAATTAGCCAGAAAAAACCCAAAAATTAACCAAAAAAACTCGAAAATTAGCTAGAAAAACTCAAAAATTAGCCATAAAACCCAAAAATTAGCCAGAAAAACCCAAGATTTAGCCAGAACAACTCAAAAATTAGCCAAAAAATCTCAAAAATTAGGCATAAAACCCAAAAATTAGCCAGAAAAACCCAAAATTTAGCCAGAAAAACTCGAAAATTTGCCAAAAAATCTCAAAAATTAGCCATAAAACCCAAAAATTTGACAGAAAAACACAAAATTTAGCTAGAAAAACTCAAAAATTAGCTGGAAAAACCCAAAAATTAGCTATAAAACGCGAAAGATAGCTGGAAAAACTCAAAAATTTGCCATAAAAACTCAAAAAAGTTTTTCTAGCCAAATTTTGGGTTTTTCTGTTCGATTTTTGGTTTTATGGCTGATTTTTGAGTTTTTCTAGCTATCTCTCGCGTTTTATAGCTAATTTTTGGGTTTTATGGCTAATTTTTGAGTTTTTCTGGCTAAATTTTGGGTTTTTCTGGCTAATTTTTGGGTTTTATTGCTAATTTTTGGGTTTGTCTGGCAAATTTTTGGGTTTTTCTGGCTACTTTTTGGGTTTTATGGCTAATTTTTGAATTTTTCTAGCTAATTTTTGAGTTTTTTTTGTCTAATTTTTGGTTTTATGGCTGATTTTTGGGTTTTTCTGACAATTTTTGGGTTTTTGTGGCTAATTTCTGAGTTTTCCTAGCTAATTTTTGAGTTTTTCTAGCTAAATTTTGGGTTTTTCTGGCAAATTTTTGGGTTTTATGGCTAATTTTTTTATTTTTTCTAGCTAATTTTTTTTCTAGCTAATTTTTGGGTTTCATGGCTAATTTTTGAGTTTTTTTGGCTAATTTTTGAGTTTTTCTAGCTAAATTTTGGGTTTTTCTGGCATATTTTTGGGTTTTATGGCTAATTTCTTTATTTTTTCTAGCTAATTGTTCTTTTCTGGCTAATTTTTGGGTTTCATGGCTAATTTTTGAGTTTTTTTGGCTAATTTTTGGGTTTTTCTAGCTAATTTTTAAGTTTTTCTGGCTAATTTTTGGGTTTTATGGCTAATTTTTGGGTTTGTCTGGCAAATTTTTCGGTTTGTCTGGCAAATTTTCGGGTTTTTCTGGCT
This sequence comes from Diorhabda elongata, assembly GCA_026230145.1. NCBI lineage: Eukaryota > Metazoa > Arthropoda > Insecta > Coleoptera > Chrysomelidae > Diorhabda > Diorhabda elongata. The sequence continues at coordinate 256,389 of JAOVVJ010000024.1, forward strand.
AATTTCTGGGTTTTATGGCTAATTTTCGAGTTTTTCTAGCTAAAATTTGGGTTTTTCTAGCTTATTTTTCAGTTTCATGGCTAGTTTTTGAGTTTTTCCAGCTGATTTTTGAGTTTTTCTGGCTTATTTTTGGGTTTCATGGCTAATTTTTGAATTTTTCTAGCTAATTTTTGAGTTTTTTTGTCTAATTTTTGGTTTTATGGCTAATTTTTGGGTTTTTCTGACAATTTTTGGGTTTTTGTGGCTAATTTTTGAGTTTTTCTAGCTAATTTTTGGGTTTTTCTAGCTAAATTTTGGGTTTTTCTGGCAAATTTTTGGGTTTTATGGCTAATTTTTCTATTTTTTCTAGCTATTTGTTTTTTTCTGGCTAATTTTTGGGTTTCATGGCTAATTTTTGAGTTTTTTTGGCTAATTGTTGGGTTTTTCTAGCTAATTTTTGAGTTTTTCTGGCTAAATTTTGGGTTTTATGACTAATTTTCGAGTTTTTTTAGCTACTTACTTAGTTTTTTTGTGTGATTTTTGGGTTTTTCCAGCTGATTTTTGAGTTTTTCTGGCTTATTTTTGGGTTTCATGGCTAATTTTTGAATTTTTCTAGCTAATTTTTGAGTTTTTTTGTCTAATTTTTGGTTTTATGGCTAATTTTTGGGTTTTTCTGACAATTTTTGGGTTTTTGTGGCTAATTTTTGAGTTTTTCTAGCTAATTTTTGGGTTTTTCTAGCTAAATTTTGGGTTTTTCTGGCAAATTTTTGGGTTTTATGGCTAATTTTTTTATTTTTTCTAGCTAATTGTTCTTTTCTGGCTAATTTTTGGGTTTCATGGCTAATTTTTGAGTTTTTTTGGCTAATTTTTGGGTTTTTCTAGCTAATTTTTGAGTTTTTCTGGCTAATTTTTGGGTTTTATGGCTAATTTTTGGGTTTGTCTGGCAAATTTTTCGGTTTGTCTGGCAAATTTTTGGGTTTTTCTGGCTAATTTCTGGGTTTTATGGCTAATTTTCGAGTTTTTCTAGCTAAAATTTGGGTTTTTCTAGCTTATTTTTCAGTTTCATGGCTAGTTTTTGAGTTTTTCCAGCTGATTTTTGAGTTTTTCTGGCTTATTTTTGGGTTTCATGGCTAATTTTTGAATTTTTCTAGCTAATTTTTGAGTTTTTTTGTCTAATTTTTGGTTTTATGGCTAATTTTTGGGTTTTTCTGACAATTTTTGGGTTTTTGTGGCTAATTTTTGAGTTTTTCTAGCTAATTTTTGGGTTTTTCTAGCTAAATTTTGGGTTTTTCTGGCAAATTTTTGGGTTTTATGGCTAATTTTTCTATTTTTTCTAGCTATTTGTTTTTTTCTGGCTAATTTTTGGGTTTCATGGCTAATTTTTGAGTTTTTTTGGCTAATTTTTGGGTTTTTCTAGCTAATTTTTGAGTTTTTCTGGCTAAATTTTGGGTTTTATGACTAATTTTCGAGTTTTTTTAGCTACTTACTTAGTTTTTTTGTGTGATTTTTGGGTTTCATGGCAAATTTTTGGGTTTGTCTGGCAAATTTTTGGGTTTTTCTGGCTAATTTTTGGGTTTTATAGCTAATTTTTGAGTTTTTCTATCTAAATTTTGAGTTTTTCTAGCTTATTTTTGGGTTTTATGGCTAATTTTTCTATTTTTTCTAGCAAATTTTTTTCTGGCTAATTTTTGGGTTTCATGGCTAATTTTTGAGTTTTTTTGGCTAATTTTTGAGTTTTTCTAGCTAAATTTTGGGTTTTTCTGGCAAATTTTTGGGTTTTATGGCTAATTTTTTTATTTTTTCTAGCTAATTGTTTTTTTCTGGCTAATTTTTGGGTTTCATGGCTAATTTCAGAGTTTTTCTAGCTAATTTTTGAGTTTTTCTAGCTAAATTTTGGGTTTTTCTGGCTAATTTTTGGGTTCTATGGCTAATTTTTGGGATTTTTTGGCTGATTTTTGGGTTTTTCTAGCTAATTTTCGAGTTTTTCTGGCTAAATTTTGGGTTTTATGACTAGATTTCGAGTTTTTCTGGCTATAAAACCCAAAAATTAGTTAGAAAAACTCAAAGATTATCCATAAAAACCCAAAAATTAGCCATAAAACCCAAAAATTAGCCAGAAAAACCCAAAATTTGGCTAGAAAAACTTTTTTGAGTTTTTATAGCAAATTTTTGAGTTTTTCCAGCTATCTTTCGCGTTTTATAGCTAATTTTTGGGTTTTTCCAGCTAGTTTTTGAGTTTTTCTAGCTAAATTTTGTGTTTTTCTGGCAAATTTTTGGGTTTTATGGCTAATTTTTGAGATTTCTTGGCAAATTTTCGAGTTTTTCTGGCTAAATTTTGGGTTTTTCTGGCTAATTTTTGGGTTTTATGCCTAATTTTTGAGATTTTTTGGCTAATTTTTGAGTTGTTCTGGCTAAATCTTGGGTTTTTCTGGCTAATTTATGGGTTTTTGGGTTTAGCCATAGAACCCAAAAATTAGCCAGAAAAACCCAAAATTTAGCAAGAAAAACTCAAAAATTAGCCAGAAAAACTCGAAAATTAGCTAGAAAACCTCAAAAATTAGCCATAAAACCCAAAAATTAGCCAGAAAAAACCCGAAATTTAGCCAGAAAAACTAAAAAATCAGTTTTTCTGGTTCATTTTTGGGTTTTATGGCTAATTTTTGAATTTTTTTGGCTAATTTTTGAGTTTTTGTAGCTAATTTTTGAGTTTTTCTGGCTAATTTTTGAGTTTTTCTGGCTAATTTTTGGGTTTTGTGGCTAATTTTTGAGTTTTTCTAATTAATTCTTGGGTTTTATAGCTAATGTCTGAGTTTTTCTAGCTAATTTTTGAGTTTTTCTAGCTAAATTTTGGGTTTTTCTGGCTAATTTTTGGGTTCTATGGCTAATTTCTGGGTTTTTTTGGCTAATTTTTGAGTTTTTGTAGCTAATTTTTGAGTTTTTCTGGCTACTTTTTAGGTTTTATGGCTAATTTTCGAGTTTTTCTAACTAATTCTTGGGTTTTATAGCTAATTCTTGTATTTTTGTGGCTAACTCTTGTATTTTTGTGGCTAATTTTTGAGTTTCTCTAGCTAATTTTTGAGTTTTTCTAGCTGAATTTTGGGTTTTTCTGGCAAATTTTTGGGTTTTATGGCTAATTCTTGAAATTTTCTGGCTGAATTTTGGGTTTTCCTGGCTAATTTTTGAGTTTTTCTTGCTAAATTTTGGGTTTTTCTGGCTAATTTTTGGGCTTTATGGCTAATTTTTAATATTTATTGGCTAATTTTTGAGTTTTTCTGGCTAAATTTTGGGTTTTCTGGCTAATTTTTGGGTTTAATGACTAATTTTTGGGTTTTTTTGGCTAATTTTTGAGTTTTTCTGGCTAAATTTTGGGTTTTTCTGGCAAATTTTTGGGTTTTATGGCTAATTTTCGAGTTTTTCTAGCTAATTTCTGAGTTTTTTTGGCTAATTTTTGGGTTTTTCTGTTTAATTTTCGGGTTTTATGGCTAATTTTTGAATTTTTTTGGCTAATTTTTGAGTTTTTGTAGCTAATTTTTGAGTTTTTCTGGCTAATTTTTGGGCTTTATGGCTAATTTTTAATATTTATTGGCTAATTTTTGAGTTTTTCTGGCTAAATTTTGGGTTTTCTGGCTAATTTTTGGGTTTAATGACTAATTTTTGGGTTTTTTTGGCTAATTTTTGAGTTTTTCTGGCTAAATTTTGGGTTTTTCTGGCAAATTTTTGGGTTTTATGGCTAATTTTCGAGTTTTTCTAGCTAATTTCTGAGTTTTTTTGGCTAATTTTTGGGTTTTTCTGGTTAATTTTCGGGTTTTATGGCTAATTTTTGAATTTTTATGGCTAATTTTTGAGTTTTCCTAACTAATTCTTGGGTTTTATAGCTAATTTCTGAGTTTTTTTAGCTAAATTTTGGGTTTTTCTGGCTAATTTTTGGGTTCTATGGCTAATTTTTGAGATTTTTTGGCTAATTTTTGGGTTTTTCTAGCTAATTTTTGAGTTTTTCTGGCTAATTTTTGGGTTTTATGACTAGATTTCGAGTTTTCCTGGCTATAAAACCCAAAAAGTAGTTAGAAAAACTCAAAGATTAGTCATAAAAACCCAAAAATTAGCCAGAAAAACCCAAAATTTGGCTAGAAAAACTTTTTTGAGTTTTTATGGCAAATTTTTGAGTTTTTCCAGTTATCTTTCGCGTTTTATAGCTAATTTTTGGGTTTTTCCAGCTAATTTTTGAGTTTTTCTAGCTGAATTTTGTGTTTTTCTGACAAATTTTTGGGTTTTATGGCTAATTTTTGAGATTTTTTGGCAACTTTTTGAGTTTTTCTGGCTAAATTTTGGGTTTTTCTGGCTAATTCCTGGGTTTTATTGCTAAATTTTGAGTTTGTCTGGAAAATGTTTGGGTTTTTCTGGCTAATTTTTGGGTTTTATGGCTAATTTTTGAGTTTTTCTAGCTAAATTTTGAGTTTTTCTGGCCAATTTTTGGGTTTTATGGCTAATTTTTGAGTTTTTCTAGCTAATTTTTGAGTTTTTTTGCAAATTTTTTGTTTTATGGCTAATTTTTGGGTTTTTCCGACAATTTTTGGGTTTTTCTGGCTAATTTTTGGGTTTTATAGCTAATTTCTAATTTTTGTGGCTAATTTTTGAGTTTTTCTAGCTAAATTTTGGGTTTTTCTGGCAAATTTTTGGGTTTTATGGCTAATTTTTGAAATTTTCTGGCTGAATTTTGGGTTTTCCTGGCTAATTTTTGAGTTTTTCTTGCTAAATTTTGGGTTTTTCTGGCTAATTTTTGGGCTTTATGGCTAATTTCTAAGATTTATTGGCTAATTTTTGAGTTTTTCTGGCTAAATTTTGGGTTTTTCTGGCTAATTTTTGGGTTTAATGACTAATTTTTGGGTTTTTGGCTAATTTTTGATTTTTTCTGGCTAAATTTTGGGTTTTTCTGGCTAATATTTGGGTTTCATGGCTAATTTTCGAGTTTTGCTAGATAATTTTTGAGTTTTTTTGGCTAATTTTTGGGTTCTATGGCTAATTCCTGGGTTTTTTTGGCTAATTTTTGAGTTTTTGTAGCTAATTTTTGAGTTTTTCTGGCTACTTTTTGGGTTTTTCTGGCTAGTTTTTGGGTTTTATGGCTAATTTTCGAGTTTTTCTAGATAATTTTTGAGTTTTTTTGGCTAATTTCTGGGTTTTTCTGGTTAATTTTTGGGTTTTATGGCTAATTTTTGAATTTTTTTGGCTAATTTTTGAGTTTTTGTAGCTAATTTTTGAGTTTTTCTGGCTAATTTTTGGGTTTTATGGCTAATTTCTGAAATTTTCTAACTAATTCTTGGGTTTTATAGCTAATTCTTGTATTTTTGTGGCTGATTTTTGAGTTTCTCTAGCTAATTTTCGGGTTTTTATAGCTAATTTCTGGGTTTTTCTGGTTAATTTTTGGGTTTTATGGCTAATTTTTGAATTTTTTTGGCTAATTTTCGAGTTTTTGTAGCTAATTTTTGAGTTTTTCTGGCTAATTTTTGGGTTTTATGGCTAATTTTTGGGTTTTTTTGACAATTTTTGGGTTTTTGTGGCTAATTTCTGAGTTTTCCTAGCTAATTTTCGAGTTTTTCTAGCTGAATTTTGGGTTTTCCTGGCAAATTTTTGGGTTTTATGGCTAACTTTTGAGTTTTTCTAGCAAGTTTTCGAGTTTTTTTGGCTAATTTTTTGTTTTTATGGCTAATTTTTGTGTTTTTTTGACAATTTTTGGGTTTTTGTGGCTAATTTCTGAGTTTTCCTAGCTAATTTTTTAGTTTTTCTGGCTAATTTTTGGGTTTTTCTGGCAAATTTTTGGGTTTTATGGCTAACTTTTGAGTTTTTCTGACTGAATTTTTGGTTTTCCTGGCTAATTTTTGAGTTTTTCTTGCTAAATTTTGGGTTTTCCTGGCTAATTTTTGGGTTTCATGGCTAATTTTTAAGATTTATTGGCTAATTTTGAGTTTTTCTGGCTAAATTTTGGGTTTTTCTGGCTAATTTTTGAGTTTTATGACTAATTTCTGGGTTTTTTTGGCTAATTTTTGAGTTTTTTTGGCTAAATTTTGGGTTTTTCTGGCTAATTTTTGGGTTTTATGGCTGAATTTTAAGATTTATTGGCTATTTTTTGAGTTTTTCTGGCTAAATTTTGGGTTTTTCTGGCTAATTTTTGGGTTTTTTTGGCTAATTTTTGAGTTTTTGTAGCTAATTTTTGAGTTTTTCTGGCTACTTTTTGTGTTTTTTGGCTAATTTTTGAGTTTTTGTAGCTAATTTTTGAGTTTTTCTGGCTACTTTTTGGGTTTTATGGCTAATTTTTGAGTTTTTCCAACTAATTCTTGGGTTTTATAGCTAATTCTTGTATTTTTGTGGCTAATTTTTGAGTTTCTCTAGCTACTTTTTGGGTTTTTATAGCTAATTTCTGAGATTTTCTAGCTAACTTCTGAGTTTTTCTATCTAAATTTTGGGTTTTTCTGGCAAATTTTCGGGTTTTATGGCTAATTTTTGAAATTTTCTGGCTGAATTTTGGGTTTTCCTGGCTAATTTTTGAGTTTTTCTTGCTAAATTTTGGGTTTTTCTGGCTAATTTTTGGGCTTTATGGCTAATTTTTAAGATTTATTGGCTAATTTTTGAGTTTTTCTGGCTAAATTTTGGGTTTTTCTGGCTAATTTTTGGGTTTAATGACTAATGTTTGGGCTTTTTGGCTAATTTTTGAGTTTTTCTGGCTAAATTCTGAGTTTTTATGGCTAATTTTTGGGTTTTATGGCTAATTTTCGAGTTTTTCTAGATAATTTTTGAGTTTTTTTGGCTAATTTCTGGGTTTTTCTGGTTAATTTTTGAGTTTTATGGCTAATTTTTGAATTTTTTTGGCTAATTTTTGAGTTTTTGTAGCTAATTTTTGAGTTTTTCTGGCTAATTTTTGGGTTTTATGGCTAATTTTTGAAATTTTCTAACTAATTCTTGGGTTTTATAGCTAATTCTTGTATTTTTGTGGCTGATTTTTGAGTTTCTCTAGCTAATTTTCGGGTTTTTTTAGCTAATTTCTGGGTTTTTCTGGTTAATTTTTGGGTTTTATGGCTAATTTTTGAATTTTTTTGGCTAATTTTCGAGTTTTTGTAGCTAATTTTTGAGTTTTTCTGGCTAATTTTTGGGTTTTATGGCTAATTTTTGAGTTTTTCTAACTAATTCTTGGGTTTTATAGCTAATTCTTGTATTTTTGTGGCTAACTCTTGTATTTTTGTGGCTGATTTTTGAGTTACTCTAGCTAATTTTTGGGTTTTTATAGCTAATTTCTGAGTTTTTCTAGCTAATTTTAGAGTTTTTCTAGCTAAATTTTGGGTTTTTCTGGCTAATTTTTGGGTTCTATGGCTAATTTTTGAGATTTTTTGGCTAATTTTTGGGTTTTTCTAGCTAAATTTTGGATTTTTCTGGCTAATTTTTGGGTTTTTTGGCTAATTTTTGGGTTTTCTAGCTAATTTTTGGGTTTTTCTGACAATTATTAGGTTTTTATGGCTAATTTTTGAGTTTTATGGCTAATTTTTAAGTTTTTCTGGCTAAATTTTGGGTTTTTCTGGCAAATTTTTGGGTTTTATGGTTAATTTTTGAGTTTTTTTGACAATGTTTGGGTTTTTGTGGCTAATTTCTGGGTTTTACTAGCTAATTTTTGAATTTTTCTAGCTGAATTTTGGGTTTTTCTGGCAAATTTTTGGGTTTTATGGCTAACTTTTGAGTTTTTCTAGCAAGTTTTTGAGTTTTTTTGGCTAATTTTTTGGTTTTATGGCTAATTTTTTTGTTTTTTTAACAATTTTTGGGTTTTTGTGGCTAATTTCTGAGTTTTCCTAGCTAATTTTTGAGTTTTTCTGGCTAATTTTTGGGTTTTTCTGGCAAATTTTTGGGTTTTATGGCTAACTTTTGAGTTTTTCTGGCTGAATTTTGGGTTTTCCTGGCTAATTTTTGAGTTTTATGACTAATTTCTGGGTTTTTTGGCTAATTTTTGAGTTTTTCTGGCTAATTTTTGGGTTTTATGGCTGATTTTTAAGATTTATTGGCTAATTTTTGAGTTTTTCTGGCTAAATTTTGGGTTTTTCTGGCTAATTTTTGGGTTTTATGACTAATTTTTGGGTTTTTTTGGCTAATTTTTGAGTTTTTGTAGCTAATTTTTGAGTTTTTCTGGCTAATTTTTGGGTTTTATGGCTAATTTTCGAGTTTTTCTAACTAATTCTTGGGCTTTATAGCTAATTCTTGTTTTTTTGTGGCTAACTCTTGTATTTTTGTGGCTAATTTTTGAGTTTCTCTAGCTACTTTTTGGGTTTTTATAGCTAATTTCTGAGATTTTCTAGCTAACTTTTGAGTTTTTCTATCTAAATTTTGGGTTTTTCTGGCAAATTTTTGGGTTTTATGGCTAATTTTTGAAATTTTCTGGCTGAATTTTGGGTTTTCCTGGCTAATTTCTGAGTTTTTCTTGCTAAATTTTGGGTTTTTCTGGCTAATTTTTGGGCTTTATGGCTAATTTTTAAGATTTATTGGCTAATTTTTGAGTTTTTCTGGCTAAATTTTGGGTTTTGCTGGCTAATTTTTGGGTTTAATGACTAAGGTTTGGGTTTTTTGGCTAATTTTTGAGTTTTTCTGGCTAAATTCTGGGTTTTTCTGGCTAGTTTTTGGGTTTTATGGCTAATTTTCGAGTTTTTCTACATAATTTTTGAGTTTTTTTGGCTAATTTCTGGGTTTTTCTGGTTAATTTTTGGGTTTTATGGCTAATTTTTGAATTTTTTTGGCTAATTTTTGAGTTTTTGTAGCTAATTTTTGAGTTTTTCTGGCTAATTTTTGGGTTTTATGGCTAATTTCTGAAATTTTCTAACTAATTCTTGGGTTTTATAGCTAATTCTTGTATTTTTGTGGCTGATTTTTGAGTTTCTCTAGCTAATTTTCGGGTTTTTATAGCTAATTTCTGGGTTTTTCTGGTTAATTTTTGGGTTTTATGGCTAATTTTTGAATTTTTTTGGCTAATTTTCGAGTTTTTGTAGCTAATTTTTGAGTTTTTCTGACAATTATTAGGTTTTTATGGCTAATTTTTGAGTTTTATGGCTAATATTTAAGTTTTTCTGGCTAAATTTTGGGTTTTTCTGGCAAATTTTAGGGTTTTATGGTTAATTTTTGAGTTTTTTTGACAATTTTTGGGTTTTTGTGGCTAATTTCTGAGTTTTACTAGCTAATTTTTGAGTTTTTCTAGCTGAATTTTGGGTTTTTCTGGCAAATTTTTGGGTTTTATGGCTAACTTTTGAGTTTTTCTAGCAAGTTTTTGAGTTTTTTTGGCTAATTTTTTGGTTTTATGGCTAATTTTTGTGTTTTTTTAACAATTTTTGGGTTTTTGTGGCTAATTTCTGAGTTTTCCTAGCTAATTTTTGAGTTTTTCTGGCTAATTTTTGGGTTTTTCTGGCGAATTTTTGGGTTTTATGGCTAACTTTTGAGTTTTTCTGGCTGAATTTTGGGTTTTCCTGGCTAATTTTTGAGTTTTATGACTAATTTCTGGGTTTTTTGGCTAATTTTTGAGTTTTTCTGGCTAAATTTTGGGTTTTTCTGGCTAATTTTTGGGTTTTATGACTAATTTCTGGGTTTTTTGGCTAATTTTTGAGTTTTTCTGGCTACTTTTTGGGTTTTATGGCTAATTTTCGAGTTTTTCTAACTAATTCTTGGGTTTTATAGCTAATTCTTGTATTTTTGTGGCTAACTCTTGTATTTTTATAGCTAATTTCTGAGATTTTCTAGCTAACTTTTGAGTTTTTCTATCTAAATTTTGGGTTTTTATTTTTGGGCTTTATGGCTAATTTTTAAGATTTATTGGCTAATTTTTGAGTTTTTCTGGCTAAATTTTGGGTTTTTCTGGCTAATTTTTGGGTTTAATGACTAATGTTTGGGTTTTTTGGCTAATTTTTGAGTTTTTCTGGCTAAATTTTGGGTTTTTCTGGCTAATTTTTGAGTTTTATGGCTAATTTTCGAGTTTTTCTGGATAATTTTTGAGTTTTTTCGGCTAATTTCTGGGTTTTTTTGGTTAATTTTTGGGTTTTATGGCTAATTTTTGAATTTTTTTGGCTGATTTTTGAGTTTTTGTAGCTAATTTTTGAGTTTTTCTGGCTAATTTTTGGGTTTTATGGCTAATTTTTGAGTTTTTTCTAACTAATTCTTGGGTTTTATAGCTAATTCTTGTATTTTTGTGGCTAACTCTTGTATTTTTGTGGCTGATTTTTGAGTTTCTCTAGCTAATTTTTGGGTTTTTATAGCTAATTTCTGAGTTTTTCTAGCCAATTTTTGAGTTTTTCTAGCTAAATTTTGGGTTTTTCTGGCTAAATTTTGGGTTCTATGGCTAATTTTTGAGATTTTTTGGCTAATTTTTGGGTTTTTCTAGCTGATTTTTGAGTTTTTCTGGCTAAATTTTGGGTTTTATGACTAGATTTCGAGTTTTTCTGGCTATAAAACCCAAAAATTAGTTAGGAAAACTCAAAGATTATTCATAAAAACCCAAAAATTAGCCATAAAACCCAAAAATTAGCCAGAAAAACCCAAAATTTGGCTAGAAAAACTTTTTTGAGTTTTTATGGCAAATTTTTGAGTTTTTCCAGCTATCTTTCGCGTTTTATAGCTAATTTTTGGGTTTTTCCAGCTAATTTTTGAGTTTTTCTAGCTAAATTTTGTGTTTTTCTGTCAAATTTTTGGGTTTTATGGCTAATTTTTGAGATTTTTTGGCAAATTTTCGAGTTTTTCTGGCAAAATTTTGGGTTTTTCTGGCTAATTTTTGGGTTTTATGGCTAATTTTTGAGTTTTTCTAGCTAATTTTCGAGTTTTTTTGGTTAATTTTTGGGTTTTTCTGGCTAATTTTTGGGTTTTACGGCTAATCTTTGAGATTTTTGGCTAATTTTTGAGTTTTTCTGGCTAAATTTTGGGTTTTTCTGGCTAATTTTTGGGTTTTATAGCTAATTTTTGAGTTTTTCTGGCTAATTTTTGGGTTTTATGGCTAATTCTTAACACGGTGTTTTTTTTTCATCAATATTACTATCTTCATAAAACTTTTATATAACACACCTTGAACGGCTTCTACATACAAAACATCTCCATTCAATTTTCACAATTCATCTTTTTCGACAAATTCTTATATCCTACCGGCCAGAAGACAAACTAAACACGGTTTTATAGACACTAGCGCCCTCTGCCGGCCAAACGCCAAACTTAACACGGTTTTACAGACACTAGCGCCACCTGCCGGCCAGAAGACAAACTAAACATCTAATTTCATAATACTTGGGTTTTAATAATTATTACTATTTTCATACAACTTTTATATAACACACCTTGGACGGCTTCTACATACAAAATATCTCCATTCAATTTTCGCAATTCATCTTTTTCGACAAGTTCTCATATCCTACCGGCCAGAAGACAAACTAAAACATCTCCATAAAAAATATAATTTCATAATACTCCATTTCCCATTATTATCACTAATTTCATACAACTTTTATATAATACACCTCGTACGTTCGTATATCGAGCGGCGATCTAATGTCATAATACTTTTTTCCGTTATTGTTAATATTTTCCATAACACTTTTATATAATATACCTCGAACGACTTATACATACAAAACATCTCCATTCAATTTTCACAATTCATTTTTTTCCGAAAAGTTTCTATATCGAGAGGAATATAGTTTCATAATACTTCATTTTTCATTATTATCACTAATTTCATACAACTTTTATATAATACACCTCGTATGTTCGTACATCGAGCGGCGATCTAATTTCATAATACTTTTTTTCCGTTATTGAGTTTTTCTGTGCGATTTTTGGGTTTTATGGCTAATTTTTTTATTTTTTCCAGCTAATTTTTTTTTCTGGCTAATTTTTGGGTTTTTTTAGCTACTTTCTGAGTTTTTCTGTGCGATTTTTGGGTTTTATGGCTAATTTTTGGGTTTTTCCGGCTATAAAACTCAAAAATTAGTTAGAAAAGCTCAAAGATTAGCCATAAACACCCAAAAATTAGTCAGAAAACCCAAAAATTAGCCAGAAAAACCCAAAATTTGACTAGAAAAACTTTTTTGAGTTTTTATAGCAAATTTTTGAGTTTTTCCAGCTATCTTTCGCGTTTTATAGCTAATTTTTGGGTTTTTCCAGCTAGTTTTTGAGTTTTTCTAGCTAAATTTTGTGTTTTTCTGGCAAATTTTTGGGTTTTATGGCTAATTTTTGAGATTTCTTGGCAAATTTTCGAGTTTTTCTGGCTAAATTTTGGGTTTTTCTGGCTAATTTTTGGGTTTTATGCCTAATTTTTGAGATTTTTTGGCTAATTTTTGAGTTGTTCTGGCTAAATCTTGGGTTTTTCTGGCTAATTTATGGGTTTTTGGGTTTAGCCATAGAACCCAAAAATTAGCCAGAAAAACCCAAAATTTAGCAAGAAAAACTCAAAAATTAGCCAGAAAAACTCGAAAATTAGCTAGAAAACCTCAAAAATTAGCCATAAAACCCAAAAATTAGCCAGAAAAACCCGAAATTTAGCCAGAAAAACTAAAAAATCAGTTTTTCTGGTTCATTTTTGGGTTTTATGGCTAATTTTTGAATTTTTTTGGCTAATTTTTGAGTTTTTGTAGCTAATTTTTGAGTTTTTCTGGCTAATTTTTGAGTTTTTCTGGCTAATTTTTGGGTTTTGTGGCTAATTTTTGAGTTTTTCTAATTAATTCTTGGGTTTTATAGCTAATGTCTGAGTTTTTATAGCTAATTTTTGAGTTTTTCTAGCTAAATTTTGGGTTTTTCTGGCTAATTTTTGGGTTCTATGGCTAATTTCTGGGTTTTTTTGGCTAATTTTTGAGTTTTTGTAGCTAATTTTTGAGTTTTTCTGGCTACTTTTTAGGTTTTATGGCTAATTTTCGAGTTTTTCTAACTAATTCTTGGGTTTTATAGCTAATTCTTGTATTTTTGTGGCTAACTCTTGTATTTTTGTGGCTAATTTTTGAGTTTCTCTAGCTAATTTTTGAGTTTTTCTAGCTGAATTTTGGGTTTTTCTGGCAAATTTTTGGGTTTTATGGCTAATTTTTGAAATTTTCTGGCTGAATTTTGGGTTTTCCTGGCTAATTTTTGAGTTTTTCTTGCTAAATTTTGCGTTTTTCTGGCTAATTTTTGGGCTTTATGGCTAATTTTTAATATTTATTGGCTAATTTTTGAGTTTTTCTGGCTAAATTTTGGGTTTTCTGGCTAATTTTTGGGTTTAATGACTAATTTTTGGGTTTTTTTGGCTAATTTTTGAGTTTTTCTGGCTAAATTTTGGGTTTTTCTGGCAAATTTTTGGGTTTTATGGCTAATTTTCGAGTTTTTCTAGCTAATTTCTGAGTTTTTTTGGCTAATTTTTGGGTTTTTCTGGTTAATTTTCGGGTTTTATGGCTAATTTTTGAATTTTTTTGGCTAATTTTTGAGTTTTTGTAGCAAATTTTTGAGTTTTTCTGGCTAATTTTTGGGTTTTATGGCTAATTTTTGAGTTTTCCTAACTAATTCTTGGGTTTTATAGCTAATTTCTGAGTTTTTTTAGCTAAATTTTGGGTTTTTCTGGCTAATTTTTGGGTTCTATGGCTAATTTTTGAGATTTTTTGGCTAATTTTTGGGTTTTTCTAGCTAATTTTTGAGTTTTTCTGGCTAATTTTTGGGTTTTATGACTAGATTTCGAGTTTTCCTGGCTATAAAACCCAAAAAGTAGTTAGAAAAACTCAAAGATTAGTCATAAAAACCCAAAAATTAGCCAGAAAAACCCAAAATTTGGCTAGAAAAACTTTTTTGAGTTTTTATGGCAAATTTTTGAGTTTTTCCAGTTATCTTTCGCGTTTTATAGCTAATTTTTGGGTTTTTCCGGCTAATTTTTGAGTTTTTGTAGCTAATTTTTGAGTTTTTCTGGCTAATTTTTGGGTTTTATGGCTAATTTCTGAAATTTTCTAACTAATTCTTGGGTTTTATAGCTAATTCTTGTATTTTTGTGGCTGATTTTTGAGTTTCTCTAGCTAATTTTCGGGTTTTTATAGCTAATTTCTGGGTTTTTCTGGTTAATTTTTGGGTTTTATGGCTAATTTTTGAATTTTTTTTGGCTAATTTTCGAGTTTTTGTAGCTAATTTTTGAGTTTTTCTGACAATTATTAGGTTTTTATGGCTAATTTTTGAGTTTTATGGCTAATTTTTAAGTTTTTCTGGCTAAATTTTGGGTTTTTCTGGCAAATTTTAGGGTTTTATGGTTAATTTTTGAGTTTTTTTGACAATTTTTGGGTTTTTGTGGCTAATTTCTGAGTTTTACTAGCTAATTTTTGAGTTTTTCTAGCTGAATTTTGGGTTTTTCTGGCAAATTTTTGGGTTTTATGGCTAACTTTTGAGTTTTTCTAGCAAGTTTTTGAGTTTTTTTGGCTAATTTTTTGGTTTTATGGCTAATTTTTGTGTTTTTTTAACAATTTTTGGGTTTTTGTGGCTAATTTCTGAGTTTTCCTAGCTATATTTGAGTTTTTCTGGCTAATTTTTGGGTTTTTCTGGCGAATTTTTGGGTTTTATGGCTAACTTTTGAGTTTTTCTGGCTGAATTTTGGGTTTTCCTGGCTAATTTTTGAGTTTTATGACTAATTTCTGGGTTTTTTGGCTAATTTTTGAGTTTTTCTGGCTAAATTTTGGGTTTTTCTGGCTAATTTTTGGGTTTTATGACTAATTTCTGGGTTTTTTGGCTAATTTTTGAGTTTTTCTGGCTACTTTTTGGGTTTTATGGCTAATTTTCGAGTTTTTCTAACTAATTCTTGGGTTTTATAGCTAATTCTTGTATTTTTGTGGCTAACTCTTGTATTTTTATAGCTAATTTCTGAGATTTTCTAGCTAACTTTTGAGTTTTTCTATCTAAATTTTGGGTTTTTATTTTTGGGCTTTATGGCTAATTTTTAAGATTTATTGGCTAATTTTTGAGTTTTTCTGGCTAAATTTTGGGTTTTTCTGGCTAATTTTTGGGTTTAATGACTAATGTTTGGGTTTTTTGGCTAATTTTTGAGTTTTTCTGGCTAAATTTTGGGTTTTTCTGGCTAATTTTTGGGTTTTATGGCTAATTTTCGCGTTTTTCTGGATAATTTTTGAGTTTTTTCGGCTAATTTCTGGGTTTTTTTGGTTAATTTTTGGGTTTTATGGCTAATTTTTGAATTTTTTTGGCTGATTTTTGAGTTTTTGTAGCTAATTTTTGAGTTTTTCTGGCTAATTTTTGGGTTTTATGGCTAATTTTTGAGTTTTTCTAACTAATTCTTGGGTTTTATAGCTAATTCTTGTATTTTTGTGGCTAACTCTTGTATTTTTGTGGCTGATTTTTGAGTTTCTCTAGCTAATTTTTGGGTTTTTATAGCTAATTTCTGAGTTTTTCTAGCCAATTTTTGAGTTTTTCTAGCTAAATTTTGGGTTTTTCTGGCTAAATTTTGGGTTCTATGGCTAATTTTTGAGATTTTTTGGCTAATTTTTGGGTTTTTCTAGCTGATTTTTGAGTTTTTTCTGGCTAAATTTTGGGTTTTATGACTAGATTTCGAGTTTTTCTGGCTATAAAACCCAAAAATTAGTTAGGAAAACTCAAAGATTATTCATAAAAACCCAAAAATTAGCCATAAAACCCAAAAATTAGCCAGAAAAACCCAAAATTTGGCTAGAAAAACTTTTTTGAGTTTTTATGGCAAATTTTTGAGTTTTTCCAGCTATCTTTCGCGTTTTATAGCTAATTTTTGGGTTTTTCCAGCTAATTTTTGAGTTTTTCTAGCTAAATTTTGTGTTTTTCTGTCAAATTTTTGGGTTTTATGGCTAATTTTTGAGATTTTTTGGCAAATTTTCGAGTTTTTCTGGCAAAATTTTGGGTTTTTCTGGCTAATTTTTGGGTTTTATGGCTAATTTTTGAGTTTTTCTAGCTAATTTTCGAGTTTTTTTGGTTAATTTTTGGGTTTTTCTGGCTAATTTTTGGGTTTTACGGCTAATCTTTGAGATTTTTGGCTAATTTTTGAGTTTTTCTGGCTAAATTTTGGGTTTTTCTGGCTAATTTTTGGGTTTTATAGCTAATTTTTGAGTTTTTCTGGCTAATTTTTGGGTTTTATGGCTAATTCTTAACACGGTGTTTTTTTTTCATCAATATTACTATCTTCATAAAACTTTTATATAACACACCTTGAACGGCTTCTACATACAAAACATCTCCATTCAATTTTCACAATTCATCTTTTTCGACAAATTCTTATATCCTACCGGCCAGAAGACAAACTAAACACGGTTTTATAGACACTAGCGCCCTCTGCCGGCCAAACGCCAAACTTAACACGGTTTTACAGACACTAGCGCCACCTGCCGGCCAGAAGACAAACTAAACATCTAATTTCATAATACTTGGGTTTTAATAATTATTACTATTTTCATACAACTTTTATATAACACACCTTGGACGGCTTCTACATACAAAATATCTCCATTCAATTTTCGCAATTCATCTTTTTCGACAAGTTCTCATATCCTACCGGCCAGAAGACAAACTAAAACATCTCCATAAAAAATATAATTTCATAATACTCCATTTCCCATTATTATCACTAATTTCATACAACTTTTATATAATACACCTCGTACGTTCGTATATCGAGCGGCGATCTAATGTCATAATACTTTTTTCCGTTATTGTTAATATTTTCCATAACACTTTTATATAATATACCTCGAACGACTTATACATACAAAACATCTCCATTCAATTTTCACAATTCATTTTTTTCCGAAAAGTTTCTATATCGAGAGGAATATAGTTTCATAATACTTCATTTTTCATTATTATCACTAATTTCATACAACTTTTATATAATACACCTCGTATGTTCGTACATCGAGCGGCGATCTAATTTCATAATACTTTTTTTCCGTTATTGAGTTTTTCTGTGCGATTTTTGGGTTTTATGGCTAATTTTTTTATTTTTTCCAGCTAATTTTTTTTTCTGGCTAATTTTTGGGTTTTTTTAGCTACTTTCTGAGTTTTTCTGTGCGATTTTTGGGTTTTATGGCTAATTTTTGGGTTTTTCCGGCTATAAAACTCAAAAATTAGTTAGAAAAGCTCAAAGATTAGCCATAAACACCCAAAAATTAGTCAGAAAACCCAAAAATTAGCCAGAAAAACCCAAAATTTGACTAGAAAAACTTTTTTGAGTTTTTATAGCAAATTTTTGAGTTTTTCCAGCTATCTTTCGCGTTTTATAGCTAATTTTTGGGTTTTTCCAGCTAGTTTTTGAGTTTTTCTAGCTAAATTTTGTGTTTTTCTGGCAAATTTTTGGGTTTTATGGCTAATTTTTGAGATTTCTTGGCAAATTTTCGAGTTTTTCTGGCTAAATTTTGGGTTTTTCTGGCTAATTTTTGGGTTTTATGCCTAATTTTTGAGATTTTTTGGCTAATTTTTGAGTTGTTCTGGCTAAATCTTGGGTTTTTCTGGCTAATTTATGGGTTTTTGGGTTTAGCCATAGAACCCAAAAATTAGCCAGAAAAACCCAAAATTTAGCAAGAAAAACTCAAAAATTAGCCAGAAAAACTCGAAAATTAGCTAGAAAACCTCAAAAATTAGCCATAAAACCCAAAAATTAGCCAGAAAAACCCGAAATTTAGCCAGAAAAACTAAAAAATCAGTTTTTCTGGTTCATTTTTGGGTTTTATGGCTAATTTTTGAATTTTTTTGGCTAATTTTTGAGTTTTTGTAGCTAATTTTTGAGTTTTTCTGGCTAATTTTTGAGTTTTTCTGGCTAATTTTTGGGTTTTGTGGCTAATTTTTGAGTTTTTCTAATTAATTCTTGGGTTTTATAGCTAATGTCTGAGTTTTTCTAGCTAATTTTTGAGTTTTTCTAGCTAAATTTTGGGTTTTTCTGGCTAATTTTTGGGTTCTATGGCTAATTTCTGGGTTTTTTTGGCTAATTTTTGAGTTTTTGTAGCTAATTTTTGAGTTTTTCTGGCTACTTTTTAGGTTTTATGGCTAATTTTCGAGTTTTTCTAACTAATTCTTGGGTTTTATAGCTAATTCTTGTATTTTTGTGGCTAACTCTTGTATTTTTGTGGCTAATTTTTGAGTTTCTCTAGCTAATTTTTGAGTTTTTCTAGCTGAATTTTGGGTTTTTCTGGCAAATTTTTGGGTTTTATGGCTAATTTTTGAAATTTTCTGGCTGAATTTTGGGTTTTCCTGGCTAATTTTTGAGTTTTTCTTGCTAAATTTTGGGTTTTTCTGGCTAATTTTTGGGCTTTATGGCTAATTTTTAATATTTATTGGCTAATTTTTGAGTTTTTCTGGCTAAATTTTGGGTTTTCTGGCTAATTTTTGGGTTTAATGACTAATTTTTGGGTTTTTTTGGCTAATTTTTGAGTTTTTCTGGCTAAATTTTGGGTTTTTCTGGCAAATTTTTGGGTTTTATGGCTAATTTTCGAGTTTTTCTAGCTAATTTCTGAGTTTTTTTGGCTAATTTTTGGGTTTTTCTGGTTAATTTTCGGGTTTTATGGCTAATTTTTGAATTTTTTTGGCTAATTTTTGAGTTTTTGTAGCAAATTTTTGAGTTTTTCTGGCTAATTTTTGGGTTTTATGGCTAATTTTTGAGTTTTCCTAACTAATTCTTGGGTTTTATAGCTAATTTCTGAGTTTTTTTAGCTAAATTTTGGGTTTTTCTGGCTAATTTTTGGGTTCTATGGCTAATTTTTGAGATTTTTTGGCTAATTTTTGGGTTTTTCTAGCTAATTTTTGAGTTTTCCTGGCTAATTTTTGGGTTTTATGACTAGATTTCGAGTTTTCCTGGCTATAAAACCCAAAAAGTAGTTAGAAAAACTCAAAGATTAGTCATAAAAACCCAAAAATTAGCCAGAAAAACCCAAAATTTGGCTAGAAAAACTTTTTTGAGTTTTTATGGCAAATTTTTGAGTTTTTCCAGTTATCTTTCGCGTTTTATAGCTAATTTTTGGGTTTTTCCAGCTAATTTTTGAGTTTTTCTAGCTGAATTTTGTGTTTTTCTGACAAATTTTTGGGTTTTATGGCTAATTTTTGAGATTTTTTGGCAACTTTTTGAGTTTTTCTGGCTAAATTTTGGGTTTTTCTGGCTAATTCCTGGGTTTTATTGCTAAATTTTGAGTTTGTCTGGAAAATGTTTGGGTTTTTCTGGCTAATTTTTGGGTTTTATGGCTAATTTTTGAGTTTTTCTAGCTAAATTTTGAGTTTTTCTGGCCAATTTTTGGGTTTTATGGCTAATTTTTGAGTTTTTCTAGCTAATTTTTGAGTTTTTTTGCAAATTTTTTGTTTTATGGCTAATTTTTGGGTTTTTCCGACAATTTTTGGGTTTTTCTGGCTAATTTTTGGGTTTTATAGCTAATTTCTAATTTTTGTGGCTAATTTTTGAGTTTTTCTAGCTAAATTTTGGGTTTTTCTGGCAAATTTTTGGGTTTTATGGCTAATTTTTGAAATTTTCTGGCTGAATTTTGGGTTTTCCTGGCTAATTTTTGAGTTTTTCTTGCTAAATTTTGGGTTTTTCTGGCTAATTTTTGGGCTTTATGGCTAATTTCTAAGATTTATTGGCTAATTTTTGAGTTTTTCTGGCTGAATTTTGGGTTTTTCTGGCTAATTTTTGGGTTTAATGACTAATTTTTACGTTTTTGGCTAATTTTTGAGTTTTTCTGGCTAAATTTTGGGTTTTTCTGGCTAATATTTGGGTTTCATGGCTAATTTTCGAGTTTTGCTAGATAATTTTTGAGTTTTTTTTGGCTAATTTTTGGGTTCTATGGCTAATTCCTGGGTTTTTTTGGCTAATTTTTGAGTTTTTGTAGCTAATTTTTGAGTTTTTCTGGCTACTTTTTGGGTTTTTCTGGCTAGTTTTTGGGTTTTATGGCTAATTTTCGAGTTTTTCTAGATAATTTTTGAGTTTTTTTGGCTAATTTCTGGGTTTTTCTGGTTAATTTTTGGGTTTTATGGCTAATTTTTGAATTTTTTTGGCTAATTTTTGAGTTTTTGTAGCTAATTTTTGAGTTTTTCTGGCTAATTTTTGGGTTTTATGGCTAATTTCTGAAATTTTCTAACTAATTCTTGGGTTTTATAGCTAATTCTTGTATTTTTGTGGCTGATTTTTGAGTTTCTCTAGCTAATTTTCGGGTTTTTATAGCTAATTTCTGGGTTTTTCTGGTTAATTTTTGGGTTTTATGGCTAATTTTTGAATTTTTTTGGCTAATTTTCGAGTTTTTGTAGCTAATTTTTGAGTTTTTCTGGCTAATTTTTGGGTTTTATGGCTAATTTTTGGGTTTTTGTGGCTAATTTCTGAGTTTTCCTAGCTAATTTTCGAGTTTTTCTAGCTGAATTTTGGGTTTTCCTGGCAAATTTTTGGGTTTTATAGCTAACTTTTGAGTTTTTCTAGCAAGTTTTCGAGTTTTTTTGGCTAATTTTTGGTTTTTATGGCTAATTTTTGTGTTTTTTTGACAATTTTTGGGTTTTTGTGGCTAATTTCTGAGTTTTCCTAGCTAATTTTTTAGTTTTTCTGGCTAATTTTTGGGTTTTTCTGGCAAATTTTTGGGTTTTATGGCTAACTTTTGAGTTTTTCTGACTGAATTTTTGGTTTTCCTGGCTAATTTTTGAGTTTTTCTTGCTAAATTTTGGGTTTTCCTGGCTAATTTTTGGGTTTTATGGCTAATTTTTAAGATTTATTGGCTAATTTTGAGTTTTTCTGGCTAAATTTTGGGTTTTTCTGGCTAATTTTTGAGTTTTATGACTAATTTCTGGGTTTTTTTGGCTAATTTTTGAGTTTTTTTGGCTAAATTTTGGGTTTTTCTGGCTAATTTTTGGGTTTTATGGCTGAATTTTAAGATTTATTGGCTATTTTTTGAGTTTTTCTGGCTAAATTTTGGGTTTTTCTGGCTAATTTTTGGGTTTTTTTGGCTAATTTTTGAGTTTTTGTAGCTAATTTTTGAGTTTTTCTGGCTACTTTTTGTGTTTTTTGGCTAATTTTTGAGTTTTTGTAGCTAATTTTTGAGTTTTTCTGGCTACTTTTTGGGTTTTATGGCTAATTTTTGAGTTTTTCCAACTAATTCTTGGGTTTTATAGCTAATTCTTGTATTTTTGTGGCTAATTTTTGAGTTTCTCTAGCTACTTTTTGGGTTTTTATAGCTAATTTCTGAGATTTTCTAGCTAACTTCTGAGTTTTTCTATCTAAATTTTGGGTTTTTCTGGCAAATTTTCGGGTTTTATGGCTAATTTTTGAAATTTTCTGGCTGAATTTTGGGTTTTCCTGGCTAATTTTTGAGTTTTTCTTGCTAAATTTTGGGTTTTTCTGGCTAATTTTTGGGCTTTATGGCTAATTTTTAAGATTTATTGGCTAATTTTTGAGTTTTTCTGGCTAAATTTTGGGTTTTTCTGGCTAATTTTTGGGTTTAATGACTAATGTTTGGGCTTTTTGGCTAATTTTTGAGTTTTTCTGGCTAAATTCCGAGTTTTTATGGCTAATTTTTGGGTTCTATGGCTAATTTTCGAGTTTTTCTAGATAATTTTTGAGTTTTTTTGGCTAATTTCTGGGTTTTTCTGGTTAATTTTTGGGTTTTATGGCTAATTTTTGAATTTTTTTGGCTAATTTTTGAGTTTTTGTAGCTAATTTTTGAGTTTTTCTGGCTAATTTTTGGGTTTTATGGCTAATTTTTGAAATTTTCTAACTAATTCTTGGGTTTTATAGCTAATTCTTGTATTTTTGTGGCTGATTTTTGAGTTTCTCTAGCTAATTTTCGGGTTTTTTTAGCTAATTTCTGGGTTTTTCTGGTTAATTTTTGGGTTTTATGGCTAATTTTTGAATTTTTTTGGCTAATTTTCGAGTTTTTGTAGCTAATTTTTGAGTTTTTCTGGCTAATTTTTGGGTTTTATGGCTAATTTTTGAGTTTTTCTAACTAATTCTTGGGTTTTATAGCTAATTCTTGTATTTTTGTGGCTAACTCTTGTATTTTTGTGGCTGATTTTTGAGTTACTCTAGCTAATTTTTGGGTTTTTATAGCTAATTTCTGAGTTTTTCTAGCTAATTTTAGAGTTTTTCTAGCTAAATTTTGGGTTTTTCTGGCTAATTTTTGGGTTCTATGGCTAATTTTTGAGATTTTTTGGCTAATTTTTGGGTTTTTCTAGCTAAATTTTGGATTTTTCTGGCTAATTTTTGGGTTTTTTTGGCTAATTTTTGGGTTTTCTAGCTAATTTTTGGGTTTTTCTGACAATTATTAGGTTTTTATGGCTAATTTTTGAGTTTTATGGCTAATTTTTAAGTTTTTCTGGCTAAATTTTGGGTTTTTCTGGCAAATTTTTGGGTTTTATGGTTAATTTTTGAGTTTCTTTGACAATTTTTGGGTTTTTGTGGCTAATTTCTGGGTTTTACTAGCTAATTTTTGAGTTTTTCTAGC
The DNA here is from genome assembly GCA_026230145.1 of Diorhabda elongata. Taxonomy (NCBI): domain Eukaryota; kingdom Metazoa; phylum Arthropoda; class Insecta; order Coleoptera; family Chrysomelidae; genus Diorhabda; species Diorhabda elongata. The sequence goes on from JAOVVJ010000024.1 coordinate 278,798, forward strand.
TGAATTTTGGGTTTTTCTGGCAAATTTTTGGGTTTTATGGCTAACTTTTGAGTTTTTCTAGCAAGTTTTTGAGTTTTTTTGGCTAATTTTTTGGTTTTATGGCTAATTTTTGTGTTTTTTTAACAATTTTTGGGTTTTTGTGGCTAATTTCTGAGTTTTCCTAGCTAATTTTTGAGTTTTTCTGGCTAATTTTTGGGTTTTTCTGGCAAATTTTTGGGTTTTATGGCTAACTTTTGAGTTTTTCTGGCTGAATTTTGGGTTTTCCTGGCTAATTTTTGAGTTTTATGACTAATTTCTGGGTTTTTTGGCTAATTTTTGAGTTTTTCTGGCTAATTTTTGGGTTTTATGGCTGATTTTTAAGATTTATTGGCTAATTTTTGAGTTTTTCTGGCTAAATTTTGGGTTTTTCTGGCTAATTTTTGGGTTTTATGACTAATTTTTGGGTTTTTTTTGGCTAATTTTTGAGTTTTTGTAGCTAATTTTTGAGTTTTTCTGGCTAATTTTTGGGTTTTATGGCTAATTTTCGAGTTTTTCTAACTAATTCTTGGGCTTTATAGCTAATTCTTGTATTTTTGTGGCTAACTCTTGTATTTTTGTGGCTAATTTTTGAGTTTCTCTAGCTACTTTTTGGGTTTTTATAGCTAATTTCTGAGATTTTCTAGCTAACTTTTGAGTTTTTCTATCTAAATTTTGGGTTTTTCTGGCAAATTTTTGGGTTTTATGGCTAATTTTTGAAATTTTCTGGCTGAATTTTGGGTTTTCCTGGCTAATTTCTGAGTTTTTCTTGCTAAATTTTGGGTTTTTCTGGCTAATTCTTGGGCTTTATGGCTAATTTTTAAGATTTATTGGCTAATTTTTGAGTTTTTCTGGCTAAATTTTGGGTTTTGCTGGCTAATTTTTGGGTTTAATGACTAAGGTTTGGGTTTTTTGGCTAATTTTTGAGTTTTTCTGGCTAAATTCTGGGTTTTTCTGGCTAGTTTTTGGGTTTTATGGCTAATTTTCGAGTTTTTCTACATAATTTTTGAGTTTTTTTTGGCTAATTTCTGGGTTTTTCTGGTTAATTTTTGGGTTTTATGGCTAATTTTTGAATTTTTTTTGGCTAATTTTTGAGTTTTTGTAGCTAATTTTTGAGTTTTTCTGGCTAATTTTTGGGTTTTATGGCTAATTTCTGAAATTTTCTAACTAATTCTTGGGTTTTATAGCTAATTCTTGTATTTTTGTGGCTGATTTTTGAGTTTCTCTAGCTAATTTTCGGGTTTTTATAGCTAATTTCTGGGTTTTTCTGGTTAATTTTTGGGTTTTATGGCTAATTTTTGAATTTTTTTGGCTAATTTTCGAGTTTTTGTAGCTAATTTTTGAGTTTTTCTGACAATTATTAGGTTTTTATGGCTAATTTTTGAGTTTTATGGCTAATTTTTAAGTTTTTCTGGCTAAATTTTGGGTTTTTCTGGCAAATTTTAGGGTTTTATGGTTAATTTTTGAGTTTTTTTGACAATTTTTGGGTTTTTGTGGCTAATTTCTGAGTTTTACTAGCTAATTTTTGAGTTTTTCTAGCTGAATTTTGGGTTTTTCTGGCAAATTTTTGGGTTTTATGGCTAACTTTTGAGTTTTTCTAGCAAGTTTTTGAGTTTTTTTGGCTAATTTTTTGGTTTTATGGCTAATTTTTGTGTTTTTTTAACAATTTTTGGGTTTTTGTGGCTAATTTCTGAGTTTTCCTAGCTAATTTTTGAGTTTTTCTGGCTAATTTTTGGGTTTTTCTGGCGAATTTTTGGGTTTTATGGCTAACTTTTGAGTTTTTCTGGCTGAATTTTGGGTTTTCCTGGCTAATTTTTGAGTTTTATGACTAATTTCTGGGTTTTTTGGCTAATTTTTGAGTTTTTCTGGCTAAATTTTGGGTTTTTCTGGCTAATTTTTGGGTTTTATGACTAATTTCTGGGTTTTTTGGCTAATTTTTGAGTTTTTCTGGCTACTTTTTGGGTTTTATGGCTAATTTTCGAGTTTTTCTAACTAATTCTTGGGTTTTATAGCTAATTCTTGTATTTTTGTGGCTAACTCTTGTATTTTTATAGCTAATTTCTGAGATTTTCTAGCTAACTTTTGAGTTTTTCTATCTAAATTTTGGGTTTTTATTTTTGGGCTTTATGGCTAATTTTTAAGATTTATTGGCTAATTTTTGAGTTTTTCTGGCTAAATTTTGGGTTTTTCTGGCTAATTTTTGGGTTTAATGACTAATGTTTGGGTTTTTTGGCTAATTTTTGAGTTTTTCTGGCTAAATTTTGGGTTTTTCTGGCTAATTTTTGGGTTTTATGGCTAATTTTCGAGTTTTTCTGGATAATTTTTGAGTTTTTTCGGCTAATTTCTGGGTTTTTTTGGTTAATTTTTGGGTTTTATGGCTAATTTTTGAATTTTTTTGGCTGATTTTTGAGTTTTTGTAGCTAATTTTTGAGTTTTTCTGGCTAATTTTTGGGTTTTATGGCTAATTTTTGAGTTTTTCTAACTAATTCTTGGGTTTTATAGCTAATTCTTGTATTTTTGTGGCTAACTCTTGTATTTTTGTGGCTGATTTTTGAGTTTCTCTAGCTAATTTTTGGGTTTTTATAGCTAATTTCTGAGTTTTTCTAGCCAATTTTTGAGTTTTTCTAGCTAAATTTTGGGTTTTTCTGGCTAAATTTTGGGTTCTATGGCTAATTTTTGAGATTTTTTGGCTAATTTTTGGGTTTTTCTAGCTGATTTTTGAGTTTTTCTGGCTAAATTTTGGGTTTTATGACTAGATTTCGAGTTTTTCTGGCTATAAAACCCAAAAATTAGTTAGGAAAACTCAAAGATTATTCATAAAAACCCAAAAATTAGCCATAAAACCCAAAAATTAGCCAGAAAAACCCAAAATTTGGCTAGAAAAACTTTTTTGAGTTTTTATGGCAAATTTTTGAGTTTTTCCAGCTATCTTTCGCGTTTTATAGCTAATTTTTGGGTTTTTCCAGCTAATTTTTGAGTTTTTCTAGCTAAATTTTGTGTTTTTCTGTCAAATTTTTGGGTTTTATGGCTAATTTTTGAGATTTTTTGGCAAATTTTCGAGTTTTTCTGGCAAAATTTTGGGTTTTTCTGGCTAATTTTTGGGTTTTATGGCTAATTTTTGAGTTTTTCTAGCTAATTTTCGAGTTTTTTTGGTTAATTTTTGGGTTTTTCTGGCTAATTTTTGGGTTTTACGGCTAATCTTTGAGATTTTTGGCTAATTTTTGAGTTTTTCTGGCTAAATTTTGGGTTTTTCTGGCTAATTTTTGGGTTTTATAGCTAATTTTTGAGTTTTTCTGGCTAATTTTTGGGTTTTATGGCTAATTCTTAACACGGTGTTTTTTTTTCATCAATATTACTATCTTCATAAAACTTTTATATAACACACCTTGAACGGCTTCTACATACAAAACATCTCCATTCAATTTTCACAATTCATCTTTTTCGACAAATTCTTATATCCTACCGGCCAGAAGACAAACTAAACACGGTTTTATAGACACTAGCGCCCTCTGCCGGCCAAACGCCAAACTTAACACGGTTTTACAGACACTAGCGCCACCTGCCGGCTAGAAGACAAACTAAACATCTAATTTCATAATACTTGGGTTTTAATAATTATTACTATTTTCATACAACTTTTATATAACACACCTTGGACGGCTTCTACATACAAAATATCTCCATTCAATTTTCGCAATTCATCTTTTTCGACAAGTTCTCATATCCTACCGGCCAGAAGACAAACTAAAACATCTCCATAAAAAATATAATTTCATAATACTCCATTTCCCATTATTATCACTAATTTCATACAACTTTTATATAATACACCTCGTACGTTCGTATATCGAGCGGCGATCTAATGTCATAATACTTTTTTCCGTTATTGTTAATATTTTCCATAACACTTTTATATAATATACCTCGAACGACTTATACATACAAAACATCTCCATTCAATTTTCACAATTCATTTTTTTCCGAAAAGTTTCTATATCGAGAGGAATATAGTTTCATAATACTTCATTTTTCATTATTATCACTAATTTCATACAACTTTTATATAATACACCTCGTATGTTCGTACATCGAGCGGCGATCTAATTTCATAATACTTTTTTTCCGTTATTGAGTTTTTCTGTGCGATTTTTGGGTTTTATGGCTAATTTTTTTATTTTTTCCAGCTAATTTTTTTTTCTGGCTAATTTTTGGGTTTTTTTAGCTACTTTCTGAGTTTTTCTGTGCGATTTTTGGGTTTTATGGCTAATTTTTGGGTTTTTCCGGCTATAAAACTCAAAAATTAGTTAGAAAAGCTCAAAGATTAGCCATAAACACCCAAAAATTAGTCAGAAAACCCAAAAATTAGCCATAAAACCCAAAAATCGCACAGAAAAACTCAATAACGGAAAAAAAGTATTATGAAATTAGATCGCCGCTCGATGTACGAACATACGAGGTGTATTATATAAAAGTTGTATGAAATTAGTGATAATAATGAAAAATGAAGTATTATGAAACTATATTCCTCTCGATATAGAAACTTTTCGGAAAAAAATGAATTGTGAAAATTGAATGGAGATGTTTTGTATGTATAAGTCGTTCGAGGTATATTATATAAAAGTGTTATGGAAAATATTAACAATAACGGAAAAAAGTATTATGACATTAGATCGCCGCTCGATATACGAACGTACGAGGTGTATTATATAAAAGTTGTATGAAATTAGTGATAATAATGGGAAATGGAGTATTATGAAATTATATTTTTTATGGAGATGTTTTAGTTTGTCTTCTGGCCGGTAGGATATGAGAACTTGTCGAAAAAGATGAATTGCGAAAATTGAATGGAGATATTTTGTATGTAGAAGCCGTCCAAGGTGTGTTATATAAAAGTTGTATGAAAATAGTAATAATTATTAAAACCCAAGTATTATGAAATTAGATGTTTAGTTTGTCTTCTGGCCGGCAGGTGGCGCTAGTGTCTGTAAAACCGTGTTAAGTTTGGCGTTTGGCCGGCAGAGGGCGCTAGTGTCTATAAAACCGCTGATTTTTGAGTTTTTCCGGCTAAATTTTGGGTTTTTCTGGCTAATTTTTGGGTTTTATTGCTAATTTTTGGGTTTGTCTGGCAAATTTTTGGGTTTTTCTGGCTACTTTTTGGGTTTTATGGCTAATTTTTGAATTTTTCTATCTAATTTTTGAGTTTTTTGTCTAATTTTTGGTTTTATGGCTGATTTTTGGGTTTTTCTGACAATTTTTGGGTTTTTGTGGCTAATTTCTGAGTTTTCCTAGCTAATTTTTGAGTTTTTCTAGCTAAATTTTGGGTTTTTCTGGCAAATTTTTGGGTTTTATGGCTAATTTTTTTATTTTTTCTGGCTAATTTTCCTTTTCTGGCTAATTTTTGGGTTTCATGGCTAATTTTTGAGTTTTTTTGGCTAATTTTTGGGTTTTTCTAGCTGATTTTCGAGTTTTTCTGGCTAAATTTTGGGTTTTTCTGGCTAATTTTTGGGTTTTATTGCTAATTTTTGGGTTTGTCTGGCAAATTTTTGGGTTTTTCTGGCTACTTTTTGGGTTTTATGGCTAATTTTTGAATTTTTCTATCTAATTTTTGAGTTTTTTGTCTAATTTTTGGTTTTATGGCTGATTTTTGGGTTTTTCTGACAATTTTTAAGATTTATTGACTAATTTTTGAGTTTTTCTGGCTAAATTTTGGGTTTTGCTGGCTAATTTTTGGGTTTAATGACTAATGTTTGGGTTTTTTTGGCTAATTTTTGAGTTTTTCTGGCTAAATTCTGGGTTTTTCTGGCTAGTTTTTGGGTTTTATGGCTAATTTTCGAGTTTTTCTAGATAATTTTTGAGTTTTTTTGGCTAATTTCTGGGTTTTTCTGGTTAATTTTTGGGTTTTATGGCTAATTTTTGAATTTTTTTGGCTAATTTTTGAGTTTTTGTAGCTAATTTTTGAGTTTTTCTGGCTAATTTTTGGGTTTTATGGCTAATTTCTGAAATTTTCTAACTAATTCTTGGGTTTTATAGCTAATTCTTGTATTTTTGTGGCTGATTTTTGAGTTTCTCTAGCTAATTTTCGGGTTTTTATAGCTAATTTCTGGGTTTTTCAGGTTAATTTTTGGGTTTTATGGCTAATTTTTGAATTTTTTTGGCTAATTTTCGAGTTTTTGTAGCTAATTTTTGAGTTTTTCTGGCTAATTTTTGGGTTTTATGGCTAATTTTTGAGTTTTTCTAACTAATTCTTGGGTTTTATAGCTAATTCTTGTATTTTTGTGGCTAACTCTTGTATTTTTGTGGCTGATTTTTGAGTTTCTCTAGCTAATTTTTGGGTTTTTATAGCTAATTTCCGAGTTTTTCCAGCTAATTTTTGAGTTTTTCTAGCTAAATTTTGGGTTTTTCTGGCTAATTTTTGGGTTCTATGGCTAATTTTTGAGATTTTTTGGCTAATTTTTGGGTTTTTCTAGCTAAATTTCGGATTTTTCTGGCTAATTTTTGGGTTTTATGGCTAATTTTTGGGTTTTTTTGACAATTTTTGGGTTTTTGTGGCTAATTTCTGAGTTTTACTAGCTAATTTTTGAGTTTTTCTAGCTGAATTTTGGGTTTTTCTGGCAAATTTTTGGGTTTTATGGCTAACTTTTGAGTTTTTCTAGCAAGTTTTTGAGTTTTTTTGGCTAATTTTTTGGTTTTATGGCTAACTTTTGAGTTTTTCTGGCTGAATTTTGGGTTTTCCTGGCAAATTTTTGGGTTTTATGGCTAACTTTTGAGTTTTTCTGGCTGAATTTTGGGTTTTCCTGGCTAATTTTTGAGTTTTATGGCTAATTTCTGGGTTTTTTGGCTAATTTTTGAGTTTTTCTGGCTAAATTTTGGGTTTTTCTGGCTAATTTTTGGGTTTTATGACTAATTTCTGGGTTTTTTTGGCTAATTTTTGAGTTTTTGTAGCTAATTTTTGAGTTTTTCTGGCTACTTTTTGGGTTTTATGGCTAATTTTCGAGTTTTTCTAACTAATTCTTGGGTTTTATAGCTAATTCTTGTATTTTTGTGGCTAACTCTTGTATTTTTATAGCTAATTTCTGAGATTTTCTAGCTAACTTTTGAGTTTTTCTATCTAAATTTAGGGTTTTTCTGGCAAATTTTTGGGTTTTATGGCTAATTTTTGAGTTTTTCTAGCTAAATTTTGGGTTTTTCTGGCAAATTTTTGGGTTTTATGGCTAATTTTTTTATTTTTTCTGGCTAATTTTTCTTTTCTGGCTAATTTTTGGGTTTCATGGCTAATTTTTGAGTTTTTTTTGGCTAATTTTTGGGTTTTTCTAGCTAATTTTTGGGTTTTATTGCTAATTTTTGGGTTTGTCTGGCAAATTTTTGGGTTTTTCTGGCTACTTTTTGGGTTTTATGGCTAATTTTTGAATTTTTCTATCTAATTTTTGAGTTTTTTGTCTAATTTTTGGTTTTATGGCTGATTTTTGGGTTTTTCTGACAATTTTTGGGTTTTTGTGGCTAATTTCTGAGTTTTCCTAGCTAATTTTTGAGTTTTTCTAGCTAAATTTTGGGTTTTTCTGGCAAATTTTTGGGTTTTATGGCTAATTTTTTTATTTTTTCTGGCTAATTTTTCTTTTCTGGCTAATTTTTGGGTTTCATGGCTAATTTTTGAGTTTTTTTGTCTAATTTTTGGGTTTTTCTAGCTGATTTTTGAGTTTTTCTGGCTAAATTTTGGGTTTTTCTGGCTAATTTTTGGGTTTGTCTGGCAAATTTTTGGGTTTTTCTGGCTACTTTTTGGGTTTTATGGCTAATTTTCGAATTTTTCTAGCTAATTTTTGAGTTTTTTGTCAAATTTCTGGGTTTTATGGCTAATTTTTAGGTTTTTCTGACAATTTTTGGGTTTTTGTGGCTAATTTCTGAGTTTTCCTAGCTAATTTTTGAGTTTTTCTAGCTAAATTTTGGGTTCTTCTGGCAAATTTTTGGGTTTTATGGCTAATTTTTTTATTTTTTCTAGCTAATTTTTTTTTCTGGCTAATTTTTGGGTTTAATGGCTAATTTTTGAGTTTTTTTGGCTAATTTTTGGGTTTTTCTAGCTAATTTTTGAGTTTTTCTGGCTAGGTTTTGGGTTTTATGGCTAATTTTTGGGTTTGTCTGGCAAATTTTTGGGTTTGTCTGGCAAATTTTTGGGTTTTTCAGGCTAATTTCTGGGTTTTATGGCTAATTTGTGAGTTTTTCTAGCTAAATTTTGGGTTTTTCTAGCTTATTTTTGGGTTTCATGGCTAGTTTTTGAGTTTTTTTGGCTAGTTTTTGAGTTTTCCTAGCTAAATTCTGGGTTTTTCTGGCATATTTTTGGGTTTTATGGCTAAGTTTTTTATTTTTTCTAGCTAATTGTTTTTTTCTGGCTGATTTTTGGGTTTCATGGCTAATTTTTGAGTTTTTTTGGCTAATTTTTGGGTTTTTCTAGCTAATTTTTGAGTTTTTCTGGCTAATTTTTGGGTTTTATGGCTAATTTCTGGGTTTGTCTGGCAAATTTTTGGGTTTGTCTGGCAAATTTTTGGGTTTTTCTGGCTAATTTCTGGGTTTTATGGCTAATTTTTGAGTTTTTCTAGCTAAGATTTGGGTTTTTCTAGCTTATTTTTGGGTTTCATGGATAGTTTTTGAGTTTTTCCAGCTGATTTTTGAGTTTTTCTGGCTAATTTTTGGGTTTCATGGCTAATTTTTAAATTGTTCTAGCTAATTTTTGAGTTTTTTTGTCTAATTTTTGGTTTTATGGCAAATTTTTGGGTTTTTCTGACAATTTTTGGGTTTTTGTGGCTAATTTTTTAGTTTTCCTAGCTAATTTTTGGGTTTTTCTAGCTAAATTTTGGGTTTTTCTGTCAAATTTTTGGGTTTTATGGCTAATTTTTCTATTTTTTGTAGCTAATTGTTTTTTTCTGGCTAATTTTTGGGTTTCATGGCTAATTTTTGAGTTTTTTTGGCTAATTTTTGGGTTTTTCTAGCCAATTTTTGAGTTTTTCTGGCTAATTTTTGGGTTTTATGACTAATTTTCGAGTTTTTTGGCTAATTTCTTAGTTTTTCTGTGTGATTTTTGGGTTTTATGGCAAATTTTTGGGTTTGTCTAGCTTTGAGTTTTTCTAGCTGAATTTTGGGTTTTTCTGGCAAATTTTTGGGTTTTATGGCTAACTTTTGAGTTTTTCTAGCAAGTTTTTGAGTTTTTTTGGCTAATTTTTTGGTTTTATGGCTAACTTTTGAGTTTTTCTGGCTGAATTTTGGGTTTTCCTGGCAAATTTTTGGGTTTTATGGCTAACTTTTGAGTTTTTCTGGCTGAATTTTGGGTTTTCCTGGCTAATTTTTGAGTTTTATGGCTAATTTCTGGGTTTTTTGGCTAATTTTTGAGTTTTTCTGGCTAAATTTTGGGTTTTTCTGGCTAATTTTTGGGTTTTATGACTAATTTCTGGGTTTTTTTGGCTAATTTCTGAGTTTTACTAGCTAATTTTTGAGTTTTTCTAGCTGAATTTTGGGTTTTTCTGGCAAATTTTTGGGTTTTATGGCTAACTTTTGAGTTTTTCTAGCAAGTTTTTGAGTTTTTTTGGCTAATTTTTTGGTTTTATGGCTAACTTTTGAGTTTTTCTGGCTGAATTTTGGGTTTTCCTGGCAAATTTTTGGGTTTTATGGCTAACTTTTGAGTTTTTCTGGCTGAATTTTGGGTTTTCCTGGCTAATTTTTGAGTTTTATGGCTAATTTCTGGGTTTTTTGGCTAATTTTTGAGTTTTTCTGGCTAAATTTTGGGTTTTTCTGGCTAATTTTTGGGTTTTATGACTAATTTCTGGGTTTCTTTGGCTAATTTTTGAGTTTTTGTAGCTAATTTTTGAGTTTTTCTGGCTACTTTTTGGGTTTTATGGCTAATTTTCGAGTTTTTCTAACTAATTCTTGGGTTTTATAGCTAATTCTTGTATTTTTGTGGCTAACTCTTGTATTTTTATAGCTAATTTCTGAGATTTTCTAGCTAACTTTTGAGTTTTTCTATCTAAATTTAGGGTTTTTCTGGCAAATTTTTGGGTTTTATGGCTAATTTTTGAGTTTTTCTAGCTAAATTTTGGGTTTTTCTGGCAAATTTTTGGGTTTTATGGCTAATTTTTTTATTTTTTCTGGCTAATTTTTCTTTTCTGGCTAATTTTTGGGTTTCATGGCTAATTTTTGAGTTTTTTTGGCTAATTTTTGGGTTTTTCTAGCTAATTTTTGGGTTTTATTGCTAATTTTTGGGTTTGTCTGGCAAATTTTTGGGTTTTTCTGGCTACTTTTTGGGTTTTATGGCTAATTTTTGAATTTTTCTATCTAATTTTTGAGTTTTTTGTCTAATTTTTGGTTTTATGGCTGATTTTTGGGTTTTTCTGACAATTTTTGGGTTTTTGTGGCTAATTTCTGAGTTTTCCTAGCTAATTTTTGAGTTTTTCTAGCTAAATTTTGGGTTTTTCTGGCAAATTTTTGGGTTTTATGGCTAATTTTTTTATTTTTTCTGGCTAATTTTTCTTTTCTGGCTAATTTTTGGGTTTCATGGCTAATTTTTGAGTTTTTTTGTCTAATTTTTGGGTTTTTCTAGCTGATTTTTGAGTTTTTCTGGCTAAATTTTGGGTTTTTCTGGCTAATTTTTGGGTTTGTTTGGCAAATTTTTGGGTTTTTCTGGCTACTTTTTGGGTTTTATGGCTAATTTTCGAATTTTTCTAGCTAATTTTTGAGTTTTTTGTCAAATTTCTGGGTTTTATGGCTAATTTTTAGGTTTTTCTGACAATTTTTGGGTTTTTGTGGCTAATTTCTGAGTTTTCCTAGCTAATTTTTGAGTTTTTCTAGCTAAATTTTGGGTTCTTCTGGCAAATTTTTGGGTTTTATGGCTAATTTTTTTATTTTTTCTAGCTAATTTTTTTTTCTGGCTAATTTTTGGGTTTAATGGCTAATTTTTGAGTTTTTTTGGCTAATTTTTGGGTTTTTCTAGCTAATTTTTGAGTTTTTCTGGCTAGGTTTTGGGTTTTATGGCTAATTTTTGGGTTTGTCTGGCAAATTTTTGGGTTTGTCTGGCAAATTTTTGGGTTTTTCAGGCTAATTTCTGGGTTTTATGGCTAATTTGTGAGTTTTTCTAGCTAAATTTTGGGTTTTTCTAGCTTATTTTTGGGTTTCATGGCTAGTTTTTGAGTTTTTTTGGCTAGTTTTTGAGTTTTCCTAGCTAAATTCTGGGTTTTTCTGGCATATTTTTGGGTTTTATGGCTAAGTTTTTTATTTTTTCTAGCTAATTGTTTTTTCTGGCTGATTTTTGGGTTTCATGGCTAATTTTTGAGTTTTTTTGGCTAATTTTTGGGTTTTTCTAGCTAATTTTTGAGTTTTTCTGGCTAATTTTTGGGTTTTATGGCTAATTTCTGGGTTTGTCTGGCAAATTTTTGGGTTTGTCTGGCAAATTTTTGGGTTTTTCTGGCTAATTTCTGGGTTTTATGGCTAATTTTTGAGTTTTTCTAGCTAAGATTTGGGTTTTTCTAGCTTATTTTTGGGTTTCATGGATAGTTTTTGAGTTTTTCCAGCTGATTTTTGAGTTTTTCTGGCTAATTTTTGGGTTTCATGGCTAATTTTTAAATTGTTCTAGCTAATTTTTGAGTTTTTTTGTCTAATTTTTGGTTTTATGGCAAATTTTTGGGTTTTTCTGACAATTTTTGGGTTTTTGTGGCTAATTTTTTAGTTTTCCTAGCTAATTTTTGGGTTTTTCTAGCTAAATTTTGGGTTTTTCTGTCAAATTTTTGGGTTTTATGGCTAATTTTTCTATTTTTTGTAGCTAATTGTTTTTTTCTGGCTAATTTTTGGGTTTCATGGCTAATTTTTGAGTTTTTTTGGCTAATTTTTGGGTTTTTCTAGCCAATTTTTGAGTTTTTCTGGCTAATTTTTGGGTTTTATGACTAATTTTCGAGTTTTTTGGCTAATTTCTTAGTTTTTCTGTGTGATTTTTGGGTTTTATGGCAAATTTTTGGGTTTGTCTGGCAAATTTTTAGGTTTTTCTGGCTAATTTTTGGGTTTTATAGCTAATTTTTGAGTTTTTCTATCTAAATTTTGAGTTTTTCTAGCTTATTTTTGGGTTTTATGGCTAATTTTTCTATTTTTCCTAGCTAATTTTTTTTCTGGCTAATTTTTGGGTTTCATGGCTAATTTTGGAGTTTTTTTGGCTAATTTTTGAGTTCTTCTAGCTAAATTTTGGGTTTTTCTGGCAAATTTTTGGGTTTTATGGCTAATTTTTTTATTTTTTCTAGCTAATTGTTTTTTTCTGGCTAATTTTTGGGTTTCATGGCTAATTTCTGAGTTTTTCTAGCTAATTTTTGAGTTTTTCTAGCTAAATTTTGGGTTTTTCTGGCTAATTTTTGGGTTCTATGGCTAATTTTTGAGATTTTTTGGCTAATTTTTGGGTTTTTCTAGCTAATTTTTGAGTTTTTCTGGCTAAATTTTGGGTTTTATGACTAGATTTCGAGTTTTTCTGGCTATAAAACCCAAAAATTAGTTAGAAAAACTCAAAGATTATCCATAAAAACCCAAAAATTGGCCATAAAACCCAAAAATTAGCCAGAAAAACCCAAAATTTGGCTAGAAAAACTTTTTTGAGTTTTTATGGCAAATTTTTGAGTTTTTCCAGCTAATTTTTGAGTTTTTGTAGCTAATTTTTGAGTTTTTCTGGCTAATTTTTGGGTTTTATGGCTAATTTTTGAGTTTTTCTAACTAATTCTTGGGTTTTATAGCTAATTCTTGTATTTTTGTGGCTAACTCTTGTATTTTTGTGGCTGATTTTTGAGTTTCTCTAGCTAATTTTTGGGTTTTTATAGCTAATTTCTGAGTTTTTCTACCTAATTTTTGAGTTTTTCTAGCTAAATTTTGGGTTTTTCTGGCTAATTTTTGGGTTCTATGGCTAATTTTTGAGATTTTTTGGCAATTTTTGGGTTTTTCTAGCTAATTTTTGAGTTTTTCTGGCTAAATTTCGGGTTTTATGACTAGATTTCGAGTTTTTCTGGCTATAAAACCCAAAAATTAGCCAGAAAAACCCAAAATTTGGCTAGAAAAACTTTTTTGAGTTTTTATAGCAAATTTTTGAGTTTTTCCAGCTATCTTTCGCGTTTCATAGCTAATTTTTGGGTTTTTCCAGCTAATTTTTGAGTTTTTCTAGCTAAATTTTGTGTTTTTCTGTCAAATTTTTGGGTTTTCTGGCTAGTTTTTGAGATTTTTTGGCAAATTTTCGAGTTTTTCTGGCTAAATTTTGGGTTTTTCTGGCTAATTTTTGGGTTTTATGGCTAATTTTTGAGTTTTTCTAGCTAATTTTCGAGTTTTTTTGGTTAATTTTTGGGTTTTTCTGGCTAATTTTTGGGTTTTACGGCTAATCTTTGAGATTTTTGGCTAATTTTTGAGTTTTTCTGGCTAAATTTTGGGTTTTTCTGGCTAATTTTTGGGTTTTATGGCTAATTTTTGAGTTTTTCTGGCTAATTTTTGGGTTTTATGGCTAATTCTTGACACGGTAATTTTTTTTCATCAATATTACTATCTTCATAAAACTTTTATATAACACATCTTGAACGGCTTCTACATACAAAACATCTCCATTCAATTTTCACAATTCATCTTTTTCGACAAATTCTTATATCCTACCGGCCAGAAGACAAACTAAACACGGTTTTATAGACACTAGCGCCCTCTGCCGGCCAAACGCCAAACTTAACACGGTTTTACAGACACTAGCGCCACCTGCCGGCCAGAAGACAAACTAAACATCTAATTTCATAATACTTGGGTTTTAATAATTATTACTATTTTCATACAACTTTTATATAACACACCTTGGACGGCTTCTACATACAAAATATCTCCATTCAATTTTCGCAATTCATCTTTTTCGACAAGTTCTCATATCCTACCGGCCAGAAGACAAACTAAAACATCTCCATAAAAAATATAATTTCATAATACTTCATTTCCCATTATTATCACTAATTTCATACAACTTTTATATAATACACCTCGTACGTTCGTATATCGAGCGGCGATCTAATGTCATAATACTTTTTTCCGTTATTGTTAATATTTTCCATAACACTTTTATATAATATACCTCGAACGACTTATACATACAAAACATCTCCATTCAATTTTCACAATTCATTTTTTTCCGAAAAGTTTCTATATCGAGAGGAATATAGTTTCATAATACTTCATTTTTCATTATTATCACTAATTTCATACAACTTTTATATAATACACCTCGTATGTTCGTACATCGAGCGGCGATCTAATTTCATAATACTTTTTTTCCGTTATTGAGTTTTTCTGTGCGATTTTTGGGTTTTATGGCTAATTTTTGGGCTTTCTGGCTAATTTTTGGGTGTTTATGGCTAATCTTTGAGCTTTTCTAACTAATTTTTGAGTTTTATAGCCAGAAAAACCCAAAAATTAGCCATAAAACCCAAAAATCGCACAGAAAAACTCAGAAAGTAGCTAAAAAAACCCAAAAATTAGCCAGAAAAAAAAATTAGCTAGAAAAAATAAAAAAATTAGCCATAAAACCCAAAAATTTGCCAGAAAAGTTCAATAACGGAAAAAAAGTATTATGAAATTAGATCGCCGCTCGATGTACGAACATACGAGGTGTATTATATAAAAGTTGTATGAAATTAGTGATAATAATGAAAAATGAAGTATTATGAAACTATATTCCTCTCGATATAGAAACTTTTCGGAAAAAAATGAATTGTGAAAATTGAATGGAGATGTTTTGTATGTATAAGTCGTTCGAGGTATATTATATAAAAGTGTTATGGAAAATATTAACAATAACGGAAAAAAGTATTATGACATTAGATCGCCGCTCGATATACGAACGTACAAGGTGTATTATATAAAAGTTGTATGAAATTAGTGATAATAATGGGAAATGAAGTATTATGAAATTATATTTTCTATGGAGATGTTTTAGTTTGTCTTCTGGCCGGTAGGATATGAGAACTTGTCGGAAAAGATGAATTGCGAAAATTGAATGGAGATATTTTGTATGTAGAAGCCGTCCAAGGTGTGTTATATAAAAGTTGTATGAAAATAGTAATAATTATTAAAACCCAAGTATTATGAAATTAGATGTTTAGTTTGTCTTCTGGCCGGCAGGTGGCGCTAGTGTCTGTAAAACCGTGTTAAGTTTGGCGTTTGGCCGGCAGAGGGCGCTAGTGTCTATAAAACCGTGTTTAGTTTGTCTTCTGGCCGGTAGGATATAAGAATTTGTCGAAAAAGATGAATTGTGAAAATTGAATGGAGATGTTTTGTATGTAGAAGCCGTTCAAGATGTGTTATATAAAAGTTTTATGAAGATAGTAATATTGATGAAAAAAAAAACACCGTGTCAAGAATTAGCCATAAAACCCAAAAATTAGCCAGAAAAACTCAAAAATTAGCCATAAAACCCAAAAATATGCCAGAAAAACCCAAAATTTAGCCAGAAAAACTCAAAAATTAGCCAAAAATCTCAAAGATTAGCCGTAAAACCCAAAAATTAGCCAGAAAAACCCAAAAATTAACCAAAAAAACTCGAAAATTAGCTAGAAAAACTCAAAAATTAGCCATAAAACCCAAAAACTAGCCAGAAAAACCCAAGATTTAGCCAGAACAACTCAAAAATTAGCCAAAAAATCTCAAAAATTAGGCATAAAACCCAAAAATTAGCCAGAAAAACCCAAAATTTAGCCAGAAAAACTCGAAAATTTGCCAAAAAATCTCAAAAATTAGCCATAATACCCAAAAATTTGACAGAAAAACACAAAATTTAGCTAGAAAAACTCAAAAATTAGCTGGAAAAACCCAAAAATTAGCTATAAAACGCGAAAGATAGCTGGAAAAACTCAAAAATTTGCCATAAAAACTCAAAAAAGTTTTTCTAGCCAAATTTTGGGTTTTTCTGTGCGATTTTTGGGTTTTATGGCTGATTGTTGAGTTTTTCTAGCTATCTCTCGCGTTTTATAGCTAATTTTTGGGTTTTTATGGCTAATTTTTGGGTTTTATGGCTAATTTTTGGGTTTTTCTGGCTAAATGTTGGGTTTTTCTGGCTAATTTTTGGGTTTTATTGCTAATTTTTGGGTTTGTCTGGCAAATTTTTGGGTTTTTCTGGCTACTTTTTGGGTTTTATGGCTAATTTTTGAATTTTTCTAGCTAATTTTTGAGTTTTTTTGTCTAATTTTTGGTTTTATGGCTGATTTTTGGGTTTTTCTGACAATTTTTGGGTTTTTGTGGCTAATTTCTGAGTTTTCCTAGCTAATTTTTGAGTTTTTCTAGCTAAATTTTGGGTTTTTCTGGCAAATTTTTGGGTTTTATGGCTAATTTTTTTATTTTTTCTAGCTAATTTTTTTTCTAGCTAATTTTTGGGTTTCATGGCTAATTTTTGAGTTTTTTTGGCTAATTTTTGAGTTTTTCTAGCTAAATTTTGGGTTTTTCTGGCATATTTTTGGGTTTTATGGCTAATTTTTTTCTATTTTTTCTAGCTAATTGTTCTTTTCTGGCTAATTTTTGGGTTTCATGGCTAATTTTTGAGTTTTTTTGGCTAATTTTTGAATTTTTCTAGCTAATTTTTGAGTTTTTTTGTCTAATTTCTGGGTTTTATGGCTAATTTTTGGGTTTTTCTGACAATTTTTGGGTTTTATGACTAATTTTCGAGTTTTTGTGGCTAATTTCTGAGTTTTCCTAGCTAAATTTTGGGTTTTTCTGGCAAATTTTTGGGTTTTATGGCTAATTTTTTTATTTTTTCTAGCTAATTTTTTTTCTGGCTAATTTTTGGGTTTCATGGCTAATTTTTGAGTTTTTTTGGCTAATTTTTGAGTTTTTCTAGCTAAATTTTGGGTTTTTCTGGCCAATTTTTGGGTTTTATGGCTGATTTTTCTATTTTTTCTAGCTAATTGTTTTTTTCTGGCTAATTTTTGGGTTTCATGGCTAATTTTTGAGTTTTTTTGGCTAATTTTTGGGTTTTTCTAGCTAATTTTTGAGTTTTTCTGGCTAATTTTTGGGTTTTATGGCTAAGTTTTGGGTTTGTCTGGCAAATTTTTGGGTTTGTCTGGCAAATTTTTGGGTTTTTATGGCTAATTTCTGGGTTTTATGGCTAATTTTTGAGTTTTTCTAGCTAAATTTTGGGTTTTTCTAGCTAATTTTTGTGTTTCATGGCTAGTTTTTGAGTTTTTCCAGCTGATTTTTGAGTTTTTCTGGCTAATTTTTGGGTTTTATGGCTAATTTTTGGGTTTTTATGGCTAATTTTTGGGTTTTATGGCTAATTTTTGAGTTTTTCTGGCTAAATTTTGAGTTTTTCTGGCTAATTTTTGGGTTTTATTGCTAATTTTTGGGTTTGTCTGGCAAATTTTTGGGTTTTTCTGGCTACTTTTTGGGTTTTATGGCTAATTTTTGAATTTTTCTAGCTAATTTTTGAGTTTTTTTGTCTAATTTTTGGTTTCATGGCTGATTTTTGGGTTTTTCTGACAATTTTTGGGTTTTTGTGGCTAATTTCTGAGTTTTCCTAGCTAATTTTTGAGTTTTTCTAGCTAAATTTTGGGTTTTTCTGGCAAATTTTTGGGTTTTATGGCTAATTTTTTTATTTTTTCTAGCTAATTTTTTTTCTAGCTAATTTTTGGGTTTCATGGCTAATTTTTGAGTTTTTTTGGCTAATTTTTGAGTTTTTCTAGCTAAATTTTGGGTTTTTCTGGCATATTTTTGGGTTTTATGGCTAATTTTTTTCTATTTTTTCTAGCTAATTGTTCTTTTCTGGCTAATTTTTGGGTTTCATGGCTAATTTTTGAGTTTTTTTGGCTAATTTTTGAATTTTTCTAGCTAATTTTTGAGTTTTTTTGTCTAATTTCTGGGTTTTATGGCTAATTTTTGGGTTTTTCTGACAATTTTTGGGTTTTATGACTAATTTTCGAGTTTTTGTGGCTAATTTCTGAGTTTTCCTAGCTAAATTTTGGGTTTTTCTGGCAAATTCTTGGGTTTTATGGCTAATTTTTTTATTTTTTCTAGCTAATTTTTTTTCTGGCTAATTTTTGGGTTTCATGGCTAATTTTTGAGTTTTTTTGGCTAATTTTTGAGTTTTTCTAGCTAAATTTTGGGTTTTTCTGGCCAATTTTTGGGTTTTATGGCTAATTTTTTTATTTTTTCTAGCTAATTGTTTTTTTCTGGCTAATTTTTGGGTTTCATGGCTAATTTTTGAGTTTTTTTGGCTAATTTTTGGGTTTTTCTAGCTAATTTTTGAATTTTTCTGGCTAATTTTTGGGTTTTATGGCTAAGTTTTGGGTTTGTCTGGAAAATTTTTGGGTTTTTCTGGCTAATTTTTGAGTTTTATAGCTAATTTCTGAGTTTTCCTAGCTAATTTTTGAGTTTTTCTAGCTAAATTTTGGGTTTTTCTAGCTTATTTTTGGGTTTCATGGCTAGTTTTTGAGTTTTTCCAGCTGATTTTTGAGTTTTTCTGGCTAATTTTTGGGTTTTATGGCTAATTTTTGAATTTTTCTAGCTAATTTTTGAGTTTTTTTGTCTAATTTTTGGTTTTATGGCTAATTTTTGAGTTTTCCCAGCTAATTTTTGAGTTTTTCTAGCTAAATTTTGGGGTTTGTCTGGCAAATTTTTGGGTTTTTCTGGCTAAGTTTTGAGTTTTATAGCTAATTTCTGAGTTTTCCTAGCTAATTTTTGAGTTTTTCTAGCTAAGATTTGGGTTTTTCTAGCTTATTTTTGGGTTTCATGGATAGTTTTTGAGTTTTTCCAGCTGATTTTTGAGTTTTTCTGGCTAATTTTTGGGTTTCATGGCTAATTTTTAAATTGTTCTAGCTAATTTTTGAGTTTTTTTGTCTAATTTTTGGTTTTATGGCAAATTTTTGGGTTTTTCTGACAATTTTTGGGTTTTTGTGGCTAATTTTTGAGTTTTCCTAGCTAATTTTTGGGTTTTTCTAGCTTAATTTTGGGTTTTTCTGTCAAATTTTTGGGTTTTATGGCTAATTTTTCTATTTTTTGTAGCTAATTGTTTTTTTCTGGCTAATTTTTGGGTTTCATGGCTAATTTTTGAGTTTTTTTGGCTAATTTTTGGGTTTTTCTAGCCAATTTTTGAGTTTTTCTGGCTAATTTTTGGGTTTTATGACTAATTTTCGAGTTTTTTTGGCTACTTTCTTAGTTTTTCTGTGTGATTTTTGGGTTTTATGGCAAATTTTTGGGTTTGTCTGGCAAATTTTTGGGTTTTTCTGGCTAATTTTTGGGTTTTATAGCTAATTTTTGAGTTTTTCTATCTAAATTTTGAGTTTTTCTAGCTTATTTTTGGGTTTTATGGCTAATTTTTCTATTTTTCCTAGCTAATTTTTTTTCTGGCTAATTTTTGGGTTTCATGGCTAATTTTGGAGTTTTTTTGGCTAATTTTTGAGTTCTTCTAGCTAAATTTTGGGTTTTTCTGGCAAATTTTTGGGTTTTTCTGGCTAATTTTTGGGTTTTATAGCTAATTTTTGAGTTTTTCTATCTAAATTTTGAGTTTTTCTAGCTTATTTTTGGGTTTTATGGCTAATTTTTCTATTTTTCCTAGCTAATTTTTTTTCTGGCTAATTTTTGGGTTTCATGGCTAATTTTTGAGTTTTTTTGGCTAATTTTTGAGTTTTTCTAGCTAAATTTTGGGTTTTTCTGGCCAATTTTTGGGTTTTATGGCTAATTTTTTTATTTTTTCTAGCTAATTGTTTTTTTCTGGCTAATTTTTGGGTTTCATGGCTAATTTTTGAGTTTTTTTTGGCTAATTTTTGGGTTTTTCTAGCTAATTTTTGAGTTTTTCTGGCTAATTTTTGGGTTTTATGGCTAAGTTTTGGGTTTGTCTGGAAAATTTTTGGGTTTGTCTGGCAAATTTTTGGGTTTTTCTGGCTAATTTCTGGGTTTTATGGCTAATTTTTGAGTTTTTCTAGCTAAATTTTGGGTTTTTCTAGCTTATTTTTGGGTTTCATGGCTAGTTTTTGAGTTTTTCCAGCTGATTTTGAGTTTTTCTGGCTAATTTTTGGGTTTTATGGCTAATTTTTGAATTTTTCTAGCTAATTTTTGAGTTTTTTTTGTCTAATTTTTGGTTTTATGGCTAATTTTTGAGTTTTCCCAGCTAATTTTTGAGTTTTTCTAGCTAAATTTTGGGGTTTGTCTGGCAAATTTTTGGGTTTTTCTGGCTAATTTTTGAGTTTTATAGCTAATTTCTGAGTTTTCCTAGCTAATTTTTGAGTTTTTCTAGCTAAGATTTGGGTTTTTCTAGCTTATTTTTGGGTTTCATGGATAGTTTTTGAGTTTTTCCAGCTGATTTTTGAGTTTTTCTGGCTAATTTTTGGGTTTCATGGCTAATTTTTAAATTGTTCTAGCTAATTTTTGAGTTTTTTTTGTCTAATTTTTGGTTTTATGGCAAATTTTTGGGTTTTTCTGACAATTTTTGGGTTTTTGTGGCTAATTTTTGAGTTTTCCTAGCTAATTTTTGGGTTTTTCTAGCTTAATTTTGGGTTTTTTCTGTCAAATTTTTGGGTTTTATGGCTAATTTTTCTATTTTTTGTAGCTAATTGTTTTTTTCTGGCTAATTTTTGGGTTTCATGGCTAATTTTTGAGTTTTTTTGGCTAATTTTTGGGTTTTTCTAGCCAATTTTTGAGTTTTTCTGGCTAATTTTTGGGTTTTATGACTAATTTTCGAGTTTTTTTGGCTACTTTCTTAGTTTTTCTGTGTGATTTTTGGGTTTTATGGCAAATTTTTGGGTTTGTCTGGCAAATTTTTGGGTTTTTTCTGGCTAATTTTTGGGTTTTATAGCTAATTTTTGAGTTTTTCTATCTAAATTTTGAGTTTTTCTAGCTTATTTTTGGGTTTTATGGCTAATTTTTCTATTTTTCCTAGCTAATTTTTTTTCTGGCTAATTTTTGGGTTTCATGGCTAATTTTGGAGTTTTTTTGGCTAATTTTTGAGTTCTTCTAGCTAAATTTTGGGTTTTTTCTGGCAAATTTTTGGGTTTTATGGCTAATTTTTTTATTTTTTCTAGCTAATTGTTTTTTTCTGGCTAATTTTTGGGTTTCATGGCTAATTTCTGAGTTTTTCTAGCTAATTTTTGAGTTTTTCTAGCTAAATTTTGGGTTTTTCTGGCTAATTTTTGGGTTCTATGGCTAATTTTTGAGATTTTTTTGGCTAATTTTTGGGTTTTTCTAGCTAATTTTTGAGTTTTTCTGGCTAAATTTTGGGTTTTATGACTAGATTTCGAGTTTTTCTGGCTATAAAATTTTATGGCTAATTCTTGACACGGTAATTTTTTTTCATCAATATTACTATCTTCATAAAACTTTTATATAACACATCTTGAACGGCTTCTACATACAAAACATCTCCATTCAATTTTCACAATTCATCTTTTTCGACAAATTCTTATATCCTACCGGCCAGAAGACAAACTAAACACGGTTTTATAGACACTAGCGCCCTCTGCCGGCCAAACGCCAAACTTAACACGGTTTTACAGACACTAGCGCCACCTGCCGGCCAGAAGACAAACTAAACATCTAATTTCATAATACTTGGGTTTTAATAATTATTACTATTTTCATACAACTTTTATATAACACACCTTGGACGGCTTCTACATACAAAATATCTCCATTCAATTTTCGCAATTCATCTTTTTCGACAAGTTCTCATATCCTACCGGCCAGAAGACAAACTAAAACATCTCCATAAAAAATATAATTTCATAATACTTCATTTCCCATTATTATCACTAATTTCATACTACTTTTATATAATACACCTCGTACGTTCGTATATCGAGCGGCGATCTAATGTCATAATACTTTTTTCCGTTATTGTTAATATTTTCCATAACACTTTTATATAATATACCTCGAACGACTTATACATACAAAACATCTCCATTCAATTTTCACAATTCATTTTTTTCCGAAAAGTTTCTATATCGAGAGGAATATAGTTTCATAATACTTCATTTTTCATTATTATCACTAATTTCATACAACTTTTATATAATACACCTCGTATGTTCGTACATCGAGCGGCGATCTAATTTCATAATACTTTTTTTCCGTTATTGAGTTTTTCTGTGCGATTTTTGGGTTTTATGGCTAATTTTTGGGCTTTCTGGCTAATTTTTGGGTGTTTATGGCTAATCTTTGAGCTTTTCTAACTAATTTTTGAGTTTTATAGCCAGAAAAACCCAAAAATTAGCCATAAAACCCAAAAATCGCACAGAAAAACTCAGAAAGTAGCTAAAAAAACCCAAAAATTAGCCAGAAAAAAAAATTAGCTAGAAAAAATAAAAAAATTAGCCATAAAACCCAAAAATTTGCCAGAAAAGTTCAATAACGGAAAAAAAGTATTATGAAATTAGATCGCCGCTCGATGTACGAACATACGAGGTGTATTATATAAAAGTTGTATGAAATTAGTGATAATAATGAAAAATGAAGTATTATGAAACTATATTCCTCTCGATATAGAAACTTTTCGGAAAAAAATGAATTGTGAAAATTGAATGGAGATGTTTTGTATGTATAAGTCGTTCGAGGTATATTATATAAAAGTGTTATGGAAAATATTAACAATAACGGAAAAAAGTATTATGACATTAGATCGCCGCTCGATATACGAACGTACAAGGTGTATTATATAAAAGTTGTATGAAATTAGTGATAATAATGGGAAATGAAGTATTATGAAATTATATTTTCTATGGAGATGTTTTAGTTTGTCTTCTGGCCGGTAGGATATGAGAACTTGTCGAAAAAGATGAATTGCGAAAATTGAATGGAGATATTTTGTATGTAGAAGCCGTCCAAGGTGTGTTATATAAAAGTTGTATGAAAATAGTAATAATTATTAAAACCCAAGTATTATGAAATTAGATGTTTAGTTTGTCTTCTGGCCGGCAGGTGGCGCTAGTGTCTGTAAAACCGTGTTAAGTTTGGCGTTTGGCCGGCAGAGGGCGCTAGTGTCTATAAAACCGTGTTTAGTTTGTCTTCTGGCCGGTAGGATATAAGAATTTGTCGAAAAAGATGAATTGTGAAAATTGAATGGAGATGTTTTGTATGTAGAAGCCGTTCAAGATGTGTTATATAAAAGTTTTATGAAGATAGTGATATTGATGAAAAAAAAAAACACCGTGTCAAGAATTAGCCATAAAACCCAAAAATTAGCCAGAAAAACTCAAAAATTAGCCATAAAACCCAAAAATATGCCAGAAAAACCCAAAATTTAGCCAGAAAAACTCAAAAATTAGCCAAAAATCTCAAAGATTAGCCGTAAAACCCAAAAATTAGCCAGAAAAACCCAAAAATTAACCAAAAAAACTCGAAAATTAGCTAGAAAAACTCAAAAATTAGCCATAAAACCCAAAAATTAGCCAGAAAAACCCAAGATTTAGCAAGAACAACTCAAAAATTAGCCAAAAAATCTCAAAAATTAGGCATAAAACCCAAAAATTAGCCAGAAAAAACCCAAAATTTAGCCAGAAAAACTCGAAAATTTGCCAAAAAATCTCAAAAATTAGCCATAAAACCCAAAAATTTGACAGAAAAACACAAAATTTAGCTAGAAAAACTCAAAAATTAGCTGGAAAAACCCAAAAATTAGCTATAAAACGCGAAAGATAGCTGGAAAAACTCAAAAATTTGCCATAAAAACTCAAAAAAGTTTTTCTAGCCAAATTTTGGGTTTTTCTGTGCGATTTTTGGGTTTTATGGCTGATTTTTGAGTTTTTCTAGCTATCTCTCGCGTTTTATAGCTAATTTTTGGGTTTTTATGGCTAATTTTTGGGTTTTATGGCTAATTATTGAGTTTTTCTGGCTAAATTTTGGGTTTTTCTGGCTAATTTTTGGGTTTTATTGCTAATTTTTGGGTTTGTCTGGCAAATTTTTGGGTTTTTCTGGCTACTTTTGGGTTTTATGGCTAATTTTTGAATTTTTCTAGCTAATTTTTGAGTTTTTTTGTCTAATTTTTGGTTTTATGGCTGATTTTTGGGTTTTTCTGACAATTTTTGGGTTTTTGTGGCTAATTTCTGAGTTTTCCTAGCTAATTTTTGAGTTTTTCTAGCTAAATTTTGGGTTTTTCTGGCAAATTTTTGGGTTTTATGGCTAATTTTTTTATTTTTTCTAGCTAATTTTTTTTCTAGCTAATTTTTGGGTTTCATGGCTAATTTTTGAGTTTTTTTGGCTAATTTTTGAGTTTTTCTAGCTAAATTTTGGGTTTTTCTGGCATATTTTTGGGTTTTATGGCTAATTTTTTTCTATTTTTTCTAGCTAATTGTTCTTTTCTGGCTAATTTTTGGGTTTCATGGCTAATTTTTGAGTTTTTTTGGCTAATTTTTGAATTTTTCTAGCTAATTTTTGAGTTTTTTTTGTCTAATTTCTGGGTTTTATGGCTAATTTTTGGGTTTTTCTGACAATTTTTGGGTTTTATGACTAATTTTCGAGTTTTTGTGGCTAATTTCTGAGTTTTCCTAGCTAAATTTTGGGTTTTTCTGGCAAATTTTTGGGTTTTATGGCTAATTTTTTTATTTTTTCTAGCTAATTTTTTTTCTGGCTAATTTTTGGGTTTCATGGCTAATTTTTGAGTTTTTTTGGCTAATTTTTGAGTTTTTCTAGTTTTGGGTTTTTCTGGCCAATTTTTGGGTTTTATGGCTAATTTTTTTATTTTTTCTAGCTAATTTTTTTTCTAGCTAATTTTTGGGTTTCATGGCTAATTTTTGAGTTTTTTTTGGCTAATTTTTGAATTTTTCTAGCTAATTTTTGAGTTTTTTTGTCTAATTTCTGGGTTTTATGGCTAATTTTTGGGTTTTTCTGACAATTTTTGGGTTTTATGACTAATTTTCGAGTTTTTGTGGCTAATTTCTGAGTTTTCCTAGCTAAATTTTGGGTTTTTCTGGCAAATTTTTGGGTTTTATGGCTAATTTTTTTATTTTTTCTAGCTAATTTTTTTTCTGGCTAATTTTTGGGTTTCATGGCTAATTTTTGAGTTTTTTTTGGCTAATTTTTGAGTTTTTCTAGCTAAATTTTGGGTTTTTCTGGCAAATTTTTGGGTTTTATGGCTAATTTTTTTATTTTTTCTAGCTAATTTTTTTTCTAGCTAATTTTTGGGTTTCATGGCTAATTTTTGAGTTTTTTTGGCTAATTTTTGAGTTTTTCTAGCTAAATTTTGGGTTTTTCTGGCATATTTTTGGGTTTTATGGCTAATTTTTTTCTATTTTTTCTAGCTAATTGTTCTTTTCTGGCTAATTTTTGGGTTTCATGGCTAATTTTTGAGTTTTTTTGGCTAATTTTTGAATTTTTCTAGCTAATTTTTGAGTTTTTTTGTCTAATTTCTGGGTTTTATGGCTAATTTTTGGGTTTTTCTGGCTAATTTTTGGGTTTCATGGCTAATTTTTGAGTTTTTTTGGCTAATTTTTGGGTTTTTCTAGCTAATTTTTGAGTTTTTCTGGCTAATTTTTGGGTTTTATGGCTAAGTTTTGGGTTTGTCTGGCAAATTTTTGGGTTTGTCTGGCAAATTTTTGGGTTTCATGGCTAATTTTTGAGTTTTTTTGGCTAATTTTTGGGTTTTTCCAGCTGATTTTTGAGTTTTTCTGGCTAATTTTTGGGTTTTATGGCTAATTTTTGAATTTTTCTAGCTAATTTTTGAGTTTTTTTGTCTAATTTTTGGTTTTATGGCTAATTTTTGGGTTTTTCTGACAATTTTTGGGTTTTTGTGGCTAATTTTTGAGTTTTCCCAGCTAATTTTTGAGTTTTTCTAGCTAAATTTTGGGGTTTGTCTGGCAAATTTTTGGGTTTTTCTGGCTAATTTTTGAGTTTTATAGCTAATTTCTGAGTTTTCCTAGCTAATTTTTGAGTTTTTCTAGCTAAGATTTGGGTTTTTCTAGCTTATTTTTGGGTTTCATGGATAGTTTTTGAGTTTTTCCAGCTGATTTTTGAGTTTTTCTGGCTAATTTTTGGGTTTCATGGCTAATTTTTAAATTGTTCTAGCTAATTTTTGAGTTTTTTTGTCTAATTTCTGGTTTTATGGCAAATTTTTGGGTTTTTCTGACAATTTTTGGGTTTTTGTGGCTAATTTTTGAGTTTTCCTAGCTAATTTTTGGGTTTTTCTAGCTAAATTTTGGGTTTTTCTGTCAAATTTTTGGGTTTTATGGCTAATTTTTCTATTTTTTGTAGCTAATTGTTTTTTTTCTGGCTAATTTTTGGGTTTCATGGCTAATTATTGAGTTTTTTTGGCTAATTTTTGGGTTTTTCTAGCCAATTTTTGAGTTTTTCTGGCTAATTTTTGGGTTTTATGACTAATTTTCGAGTTTTTTTGGCTACTTTCTTAGTTTTTCTGTGTGATTTTTGGGTTTTATGGCAAATTTTTGGGTTTGTCTGGCAAATTTTTGGGTTTTTCTGGCTAATTTTTGGGTTTTATAGCTAATTTTTGAGTTTTTCTATCTAAATTTTGAGTTTTTCTAGCTTATTTTTGGGTTTTATGGCTAATTTTTCTATTTTTCCTAGCTAATTTTTTTTCTGGCTAATTTTTGGGTTTCATGGCTAATTTTTGAGTTTTTTTGGCTAATTTTTGAGTTCTTCTAGCTAAATTTTGGGTTTTTCTGGCAAATTTTTGGGTTTTATGGCTAATTTTTTTATTTTTTCTAGCTAATTGTTTTTTTCTGGCTAATTTTTGGGTTTCATGGCTAATTTCTGAGTTTTTCTAGCTAATTTTTGAGTTTTTCTAGCTAAATTTGGGGTTTTTCTGGCTAATTTTTGGGTTCTATGGCTAATTTTTGAGATTTTTTGGCTAATTTTTGGGTTTTTCTAGCTAATTTTTGAGTTTTTCTGGCTAAATTTTGGGTTTTATGACTAGATTTCGAGTTTTTCTGGCTATAAAATTTTATGGCTAATTCTTGACACGGTAATTTTTTTTCATCAATATTACTATCTTCATAAAACTTTTATATAACACATCTTGAACGGCTTCTACATACAAAACATCTCCATTCAATTTTCACAATTCATCTTTTTCGACAAATTCTTATATCCTACCGGCCAGAAGACAAACTAAACACGGTTTTATAGACACTAGCGCCCTCTGCCGGCCAAACGCCAAACTTAACACGGTTTTACAGACACTAGCGCCACCTGCCGGCCAGAAGACAAACTAAACATCTAATTTCATAATACTTGGGTTTTAATAATTATTACTATTTTCATACAACTTTTATATAACACACCTTGGACGGCTTCTACATACAAAATATCTCCATTCAATTTTCGCAATTCATCTTTTTCGACAAGTTCTCATATCCTACCGGCCAGAAGACAAACTAAAACATCTCCATAAAAAATATAATTTCATAATACTTCATTTCCCATTATTATCACTAATTTCATACAACTTTTATATAATACACCTCGTACGTTCGTATATCGAGCGGCGATCTAATGTCATAATACTTTTTTCCGTTATTGTTAATATTTTCCATAACACTTTTATATAATATACCTCGAACGACTTATACATACAAAACATCTCCATTCAATTTTCACAATTCATTTTTTTCCGAAAAGTTTCTATATCGAGAGGAATATAGTTTCATAATACTTCATTTTTCATTATTATCACTAATTTCATACAACTTTTATATAATACACCTCGTATGTTCGTACATCGAGCGGCGATCTAATTTCATAATACTTTTTTTCCGTTATTGAGTTTTTCTGTGCGATTTTTGGGTTTTATGGCTAATTTTTGGGCTTTCTGGCTAATTTTTGGGTGTTTATGGCTAATCTTTGAGCTTTTCTAACTAATTTTTGAGTTTTATAGCCAGAAAAACCCAAAAATTAGCCATAAAACCCAAAAATCGCACAGAAAAACTCAGAAAGTAGCTAAAAAAAACCCAAAAATTAGCCAGAAAAAAAAATTAGCTAGAAAAAATAAAAAAATTAGCCATAAAACCCAAAAATTTGCCAGAAAAGTTCAATAACGGAAAAAAAGTATTATGAAATTAGATCGCCGCTCGATGTACGAACATACGAGGTGTATTATATAAAAGTTGTATGAAATTAGTGATAATAATGAAAAATGAAGTATTATGAAACTATATTCCTCTCGATATAGAAACTTTTCGGAAAAAAAATGAATTGTGAAAATTGAATGGAGATGTTTTGTATGTATAAGTCGTTCGAGGTATATTATATAAAAGTGTTATGGAAAATATTAACAATAACGGAAAAAAGTATTATGACATTAGATCGCCGCTCGATATACGAACGTACAAGGTGTATTATATAAAAGTTGTATGAAATTAGTGATAATAATGGGAAATGAAGTATTATGAAATTATATTTTCTATGGAGATGTTTTAGTTTGTCTTCTGGCCGGTAGGATATGAGAACTTGTCGAAAAAGATGAATTGCGAAAATTGAATGGAGATATTTTGTATGTAGAAGCCGTCCAAGGTGTGTTATATAAAAGTTGTATGAAAATAGTAATAATTATTAAAACCCAAGTATTATGAAATTAGATGTTTAGTTTGTCTTCTGGCCGGCAGGTGGCGCTAGTGTCTGTAAAACCGTGTTAAGTTTGGCGTTTGGCCGGCAGAGGGCGCTAGTGTCTATAAAACCGTGTTTAGTTTGTCTTCTGGCCGGTAGGATATAAGAATTTGTCGAAAAAGATGAATTGTGAAAATTGAATGGAGATGTTTTGTATGTAGAAGCCGTTCAAGATGTGTTATATAAAAGTTTTATGAAGATAAAAATATTGATGAAAAAAAAAAACACCGTGTCAAGAATTAGCCATAAAACCCAAAAATTAGCCAGAAAAACTCAAAAATTAGCCATAAAACCCAAAAATTAGCCAGAAAAACCCAAAATTTAGCCAGAAAAACTCAAAAATTAGCCAAAAATCTCAAAGATTAGCCGTAAAACCCAAAAATTAGCCAGAAAAACCCAAAAATTAACCAAAAAAACTCGAAAATTAGCTAGAAAAACTCAAAAATTAGCCATAAAACCCAAAAATTAGCCAGAAAAACCCAAGATTTAGCAAGAACAACTCAAAAATTAGCCAAAAAATCTCAAAAATTAGGCATAAAACCCAAAAATTAGCCAGAAAAACCCAAAATTTAGCCAGAAAAACTCGAAAATTTGCCAAAAAATCTCAAAAATTAGCCATAAAACCCAAAAATTTGACAGAAAAACACAAAATTTAGCTAGAAAAACTCAAAAATTAGCTGGAAAAACCCAAAAATTAGCTATAAAACGCGAAAGATAGCTGGAAAAACTCAAAAATTTGCCATAAAAACTCAAAAAAGTTTTTCTAGCCAAATTTTGGGTTTTTCTGTGCGATTTTTGGGTTTTATGGCTGATTTTTGAGTTTTTCTAGCTATCTCTCGCGTTTTATAGCTAATTTTTGGGTTTTTATGGCTAATTTTTGGGTTTTATGGCTAATTTTTGAGTTTTTCTGGCTAAATTTTGGGTTTTTCTGGCTAATTTTTGGGTTTTATTGCTAATTTTTGGGTTTGTCTGGCAAATTTTTGGGTTTTTCTGGCTACTTTTTGGGTTTTATGGCTAATTTTTGAATTTTTCTAGCTAATTTTTGAGTTTTTTTGTCTAATTTTTGGTTTTATGGCTGATTTTTGGGTTTTTCTGACAATTTTTGGGTTTTTGTGGCTAATTTCTGAGTTTTCCTAGCTAATTTTTGAGTTTTTCTAGCTAAATTTTGGGTTTTTCTGGCAAATTTTTGGGTTTTATGGCTAATTTTTTTATTTTTTCTAGCTAATTTTTTTTCTAGCTAATTTTTGGGTTTCATGGCTAATTTTTGAGTTTTTTTGGCTAATTTTTGAGTTTTTCTAGCTAAATTTTGGGTTTTTCTGGCATATTTTTGGGTTTTATGGCTAATTTTTTTCTATTTTTTCTAGCTAATTGTTCTTTTCTGGCTAATTTTTGGGTTTCATGGCTAATTTTTGAGTTTTTTTGGCTAATTTTTGAATTTTTCTAGCTAATTTTTGAGTTTTTTTGTCTAATTTCTGGGTTTTATGGCTAATTTTTGGGTTTTTCTGACAATTTTTGGGTTTTATGACTAATTTTCGAGTTTTTGTGGCTAATTTCTGAGTTTTCCTAGCTAAATTTTGGGTTTTTCTGGCAAATTTTTGGGTTTTATGGCTAATTTTTTTATTTTTTCTAGCTAATTTTTTTTCTGGCTAATTTTTGGGTTTCATGGCTAATTTTTGAGTTTTTTTGGCTAATTTTTGAGTTTTTCTAGCTAAATTTTGGGTTTTTCTGGCCAATTTTTGGGTTTTATGGCTAATTTTTTTATTTTTTCTAGCTAATTGTTTTTTTCTGGCTAATTTTTGGGTTTCATGGCTAATTTTTGAGTTTTTTTGGCTAATTTTTGGGTTTTTCTAGCTAATTTTTGAGTTTTTCTGGCTAATTTTTGGGTTTTATGGCTAAAATTTGGGTTTGTCTGGCAAATTTTTGGGTTTGTCTGGCAAATTTTTGGGTTTCATGGCTAATTTTTGAGTTTTTTTGGCTAATTTTTGGGTTTTTCCAGCTGATTTTTGAGTTTTTCTGGCTAATTTTTGGGTTTTATGGCTAATTTTTGAATTTTTCTAGCTAATTTTTGAGTTTTTTTGTCTAATTTTTGGTTTTATGGCTAATTTTTGGGTTTTTCTGACAATTTTTGGGTTTTTGTGGCTAATTTTTGAGTTTTCCCAGCTAATTTTTGAGATTTTCTAGCTAAATTTTGGGGTTTGTCTGGCAAATTTTTGGGTTTTTCTGGCTAATTTTTGAGTTTTATAGCTAATTTCTGAGTTTTCCTAGCTAATTTTTGAGTTTTTCTAGCTAAGATTTGGGTTTTTCTAGCTTATTTTTGGGTTTCATGGATAGTTTTTGAGTTTTTCCAGCTGATTTTTGAGTTTTTCTGGCTAATTTTTGGGTTTCATGGCTAATTTTTAAATTGTTCTAGCTAATTTTTGAGTTTTTTTTGTCTAATTTTTGGTTTTATGGCAAATTTTTGGGTTTTTCTGACAATTTTTGGGTTTTTGTGGCTAATTTTTGAGTTTTCCTAGCTAATTTTTGGGTTTTTCTAGCTAAATTTTGGGTTTTTTCTGTCAAATTTTTGGGTTTTATGGCTAATTTTTCTATTTTTTGTAGCTAATTGTTTTTTTCTGGCTAATTTTTGGGTTTCATGGCTAATTATTGAGTTTTTTTGGGCTAATTTTTGGGTTTTTCTAGCCAATTTTCGAGTTTTTCTGGCTAATTTTTGGGTTTTATGACTAATTTTCGAGTTTTTTTTGGCTACTTTCTTAGTTTTTCTGTGTGATTTTTGGGTTTTATGGCAAATTTTTGGGTTTGTCTGGCAAATTTTTGGGTTTTTCTGGCTAATTTTTGGGTTTTATAGCTAATTTTTGAGTTTTTTCTATCTAAATTTTGAGTTTTTCTAGCTTATTTTTGGGTTTTATGGCTAATTTTTCTATTTTTCCTAGCTAATTTTTTTTCTGGCTAATTTTTGGGTTTCATGGCTAATTTCTGAGTTTTTCTAGCTAATTTTTGAGTTTTTCTAGCTAAATTTGGGGTTTTTCTGGCTAATTTTTGGGTTCTATGGCTAATTTTTGAGATTTTTTGGCTAATTTTTGGGTTTTTCTAGCTAATTTTTGAGTTTTTCTGGCTAAATTTTGGGTTTTATGACTAGATTTCGAGTTTTTCTGGCTATAAAATTTTATGGCTAATTCTTGACACGGTAATTTTTTTTCATCAATATTACTATCTTCATAAAACTTTTATATAACACATCTTGAACGGCTTCTACATACAAAACATCTCCATTCAATTTTCACAATTCATCTTTTTCGACAAATTCTTATATCCTACCGGCCAGAAGACAAACTAAACACGGTTTTATAGACACTAGCGCCCTCTGCCGGCCAAACGCCAAACTTAACACGGTTTTACAGACACTAGCGCCACCTGCCGGCCAGAAGACAAACTAAACATCTAATTTCATAATACTTGGGTTTTAATAATTATTACTATTTTCATACAACTTTTATATAACACACCTTGGACGGCTTCTACATACAAAATATCTCCATTCAATTTTCGCAATTCATCTTTTTCGACAAGTTCTCATATCCTACCGGCCAGAAGACAAACTAAAACATCTCCATAAAAAATATAATTTCATAATACTTCATTTCCCATTATTATCACTAATTTCATACTACTTTTATATAATACACCTCGTACGTTCGTATATCGAGCGGCGATCTAATGTCATAATACTTTTTTCCGTTATTGTTAATATTTTCCATAACACTTTTATATAATATACCTCGAACGACTTATACATACAAAACATCTCCATTCAATTTTCACAATTCATTTTTTTCCGAAAAGTTTCTATATCGAGAGGAATATAGTTTCATAATACTTCATTTTTCATTATTATCACTAATTTCATACAACTTTTATATAATACACCTCGTATGTTCGTACATCGAGCGGCGATCTAATTTCATAATACTTTTTTTCCGTTATTGAGTTTTTCTGTGCGATTTTTGGGTTTTATGGCTAATTTTTGGGCTTTCTGGCTAATTTTTGGGTGTTTATGGCTAATCTTTGAGCTTTTCTAACTAATTTTTGAGTTTTATAGCCAGAAAAACCCAAAAATTAGCCATAAAACCCAAAAATCGCACAGAAAAACTCAGAAAGTAGCTAAAAAAACCCAAAAATTAGCCAGAAAAAAAAATTAGCTAGAAAAAATAAAAAAATTAGCCATAAAACCCAAAAATTTGCCAGAAAAGTTCAATAACGGAAAAAAAGTATTATGAAATTAGATCGCCGCTCGATGTACGAACATACGAGGTGTATTATATAAAAGTTGTATGAAATTAGTGATAATAATGAAAAATGAAGTATTATGAAACTATATTCCTCTCGATATAGAAACTTTTCGGAAAAAAATGAATTGTGAAAATTGAATGGAGATGTTTTGTATGTATAAGTCGTTCGAGGTATATTATATAAAAGTGTTATGGAAAATATTAACAATAACGGAAAAAAGTATTATGACATTAGATCGCCGCTCGATATACGAACGTACAAGGTGTATTATATAAAAGTTGTATGAAATTAGTGATAATAATGGGAAATGAAGTATTATGAAATTATATTTTCTATGGAGATGTTTTAGTTTGTCTTCTGGCCGGTAGGATATGAGAACTTGTCGAAAAAGATGAATTGCGAAAATTGAATGGAGATATTTTGTATGTAGAAGCCGTCCAAGGTGTGTTATATAAAAGTTGTATGAAAATAGTAATAATTATTAAAACCCAAGTATTATGAAATTAGATGTTTAGTTTGTCTTCTGGCCGGCAGGTGGCGCTAGTGTCTGTAAAACCGTGTTAAGTTTGGCGTTTGGCCGGCAGAGGGCGCTAGTGTCTATAAAACCGTGTTTAGTTTGTCTTCTGGCCGGTAGGATATAAGAATTTGTCGAAAAAGATGAATTGTGAAAATTGAATGGAGATGTTTTGTATGTAGAAGCCGTTCAAGATGTGTTATATAAAAGTTTTATGAAGATAAAAATATTGATGAAAAAAAAAAACACCGTGTCAAGAATTAGCCATAAAACCCAAAAATTAGCCAGAAAAACTCAAAAATTAGCCATAAAACCCAAAAATTAGCCAGAAAAACCCAAAATTTAGCCAGAAAAACTCAAAAATTAGCCAAAAATCTCAAAGATTAGCCGTAAAACCCAAAAATTAGCCAGAAAAACCCAAAAATTAACCAAAAAAACTCGAAAATTAGCTAGAAAAACTCAAAAATTAGCCATAAAACCCAAAAATTAGCCAGAAAAACCCAAGATTTAGCCAGAACAACTCAAAAATTAGCCAAAAAATCTCAAAAATTAGGCATAAAACCCAAAAATTAGCCAGAAAAACCCAAAATTTAGCCAGAAAAACTCGAAAATTTGCCAAAAAATCTCAAAAATTAGCCATAAAACCCAAAAATTTGACAGAAAAACACAAAATTTAGCTAGAAAAACTCAAAAATTAGCTGGAAAAACCCAAAAATCAGCTATAAAACGCGAAAGATAGCTGGAAAAACTCAAAAATTTGCCATAAAAACTCAAAAAAGTTTTTCTAGCCAAATTTTGGGTTTTTCTGTGCGATTTTTGGGTTTTATGGCTGATTTTTGAGTTTTTCTAGCTATCTCTCGCGTTTTATAGCTAATTTTTGGGTTTTTATGGCTAATTTTTGGGTTTTATGGCTAATTTTTGGGTTTTTCTGGCTAATTTTTGGGTTTTATTGCTAATTTTTGGGTTTGTCTGGCAAATTTTTGGGTTTTTCTGGCTACTTTTTGGGTTTTATGGCTAATTTTTGAATTTTTCTAGCTAATTTTTGAGTTTTTTTGTCTAATTTTTGGTTTTATGGCTGATTTTTGGGTTTTTCTGACAATCTTTGGGTTTTTGTGGCTAATTTCTGAGTTTTCCTAGCTAATTTTTGAGTTTTTCTAGCTAAATTTTGGGTTTTTCTGGCAAATTTTTGGGTTTTATGGCTAATTTTTTTATTTTTTCTAGCTAATTGTTCTTTTCTGGCTAATTTTTGGGTTTCATGGCTAATTTTTGAGTTTTTTTGGCTAATTTTTGAATTTTTCTAGCTAATTTTTGAGTTTTTTTGTGTAATTTCTGGGTTTTATGGCTAATTTTTGGGTTTTTCTGACAATTTTTGGGTTTTATGACTAATTTTCGAGTTTTTGTGGCTAATTTCTGAGTTTTCCTAGCTAAATTTTGGGTTTTTCTGGCAAATTTTTGGGTTTTATGGCTAATTTTTTTATTTTTTCTAGCTAATTTTTTTTCTGGCTAATTTTTGGGTTTCATGGCTAATTTTTGAGTTTTTTTGGCTAATTTTTGAGTTTTTCTAGCTAAATTTTGGGTTTTTCTGGCCAATT
Source organism: Diorhabda elongata (assembly GCA_026230145.1). Taxonomy (NCBI): domain Eukaryota; kingdom Metazoa; phylum Arthropoda; class Insecta; order Coleoptera; family Chrysomelidae; genus Diorhabda; species Diorhabda elongata. The sequence goes on from JAOVVJ010000024.1 coordinate 313,763, forward strand.
TTTGGGTTTTATGGCTAATTTTTTTTATTTTTTCTAGCTAATTGTTCTTTTCTGGCTAATTTTTGGGTTTCATGGCTAATTTTTGAGTTTTTTTGGCTAATTTTTGAATTTTTCTAGCTAATTTTTGAGTTTTTTTGTGTAATTTCTGGGTTTTATGGCTAATTTTTGGGTTTTTCTGACAATTTTTGGGTTTTATGACTAATTTTCGAGTTTTTGTGGCTAATTTCTGAGTTTTCCTAGCTAAATTTTGGGTTTTTCTGGCAAATTTTTGGGTTTTATGGCTAATTTTTTTATTTTTTCTAGCTAATTTTTTTTCTGGCTAATTTTTGGGTTTCATGGCTAATTTTTGAGTTTTTTTGGCTAATTTTTGAGTTTTTCTAGCTAAATTTTGGGTTTTTCTGGCCAATTTTTGGGTTTTATGGCTAATTTTTTTATTTTTTCTAGCTAATTGTTTTTTTCTGGCTAATTTTTGGGTTTCATGGCTAATTTTTGAGTTTTTTTGGCTAATTTTTGGGTTTTTCTAGCTAATTTTTGAGTTTTTCTGGCTAATTTTTGGGTTTTATGGCTAAGTTTTGGGTTTGTCTGGCAAATTTTTGGGTTTGTCTGGCAAATTTTTGGGTTTTTCTGGCTAATTTCTGGGTTTTATGGCTAATTTTTGAGTTTTTCTAGCTAAATTTTGGGTTTTTCTAGCTTATTTTTGGGTTTCATGGCTAGTTTTTGAGTTTTTCCAGCTGATTTTTGAGTTTTTCTGGCTAATTTTTGGGTTTTATGGCTAATTTTTGAATTTTTCTAGCTAATTTTTGAGTTTTTTTGTCTAATTTTTGGTTTTATGGCTAATTTTTGGGTTTTTCTGACAATTTTTGGGTTTTTGTGGCTAATTTTTGAGTTTTCCCAGCTAATTTTTGAGTTTTTCTAGCTAAATTTTTGGGTTTGTCTGGCAAATTTTTGGGTTTTTCTGGCTAATTTTTGAGTTTTATAGCTAATTTCTGAGTTTTCCTAGCTAATTTTTGAGTTTTTCTAGCTAAATTTTGGGTTTTTCTGGCAAATTTTTGGGTTTTATGGCTAATTTTTTTATTTTTTCTAGCTAATTTTTTTTCTGGCTAATTTTTGGGTTTCATGGCTAATTTTTGAGTTTTTTTGGCTAATTTTTGGGTTTTTCTAGCTAATTTTTGAGTTTTTCTGGCTTTTTTTGTGTTTTATGACTAATTTTCGAGTTTTTCCAGCTAATTTTTGAGTTTTTTCGTCTAATTTCTGGGTTTTATGGCTTATTTTTGGGTTTTTCTGACAATTTTTTGGTTCTTGTGGCTAATTTCTGAGTTTTCCTAGCTAATTTTTGGGTTTTTCTAGCTAAATTTTGGGTTTTTCTGGCTTTTTTTGGGTTTGATGGCTAATTTTTGAATTTTTCTAGCTAATTTTTGAGTTTTTTTTGTCTAATTTCTGGGTTTTATGGCTAATTTTTGGGTTTTTGTGGCTAATTTCTGAGTTTTCCTAGCTAATTTTTGAGTTTTTTAGCTAAATCTTGGGTTTTTCTGGCAAATTTTTGGGTTTTTCTGGCTACTTTTTGGGTTTTATGGCTAATTTTTGAATTTTTCTAGCTAATTTTTGAGTTTTCTTGTCTAATTTCTGGGTTTTATGGCTAATTTTTGGGTTTTTCTGACAATTTTTGGGTTTTTGTGGCTAATTTCTGAGTTTTCCTTGCTAATTTTTGAGTTTTTCTAGCTAAATTTTGGGTTTTTCTGGCAAATTTTTGGGTTTCATGGCTAATTTTTTTATTTTTCCTAGCTAATTTTTTTTCTGGCTAATTTTTGGGTTTCATGGCTAATTTTTGAGTTTTTTGGCTAATTTTTGGGTTTTTCTAGCTAATTTTTGAGTTTTTCTGGCTTTTTTTGTGTTTTATGACTAATTTTCGAAATTTTCCATCTAATTTTTGAGTTTTTTCGTCTAATTTCTGGGTTTTATGGCTTATTTTTGGGTTTTTCTGACAATTTTTTGGTTCTTGTGGCTAATTTCTGAGTTTTCCTAGCTAATTTTTGAGTTTTTCTAGCTGAATTTTGGGTTTTTTTGGCAAATTTTTGGGTTTTTCTGACAATTTTTGGGTTTTTGTGGCTAATTTCTGAGTTTTCCTAGCTAATTTTTGAGTTTTTCTGGCTAAATTTTGGGTTTTTCTGGCTAATTTTTGGGTTTCATGGCTAATTTTTGAGTTTTTTTGGCTAATTTTTGAGTTTTTCTAGCTAAATTTTGGGTTTTTCTGGCAAATTTTTGGGTTTTATGGCAAATTTTTTTATTTTTTCTAGCTAATTGTTTTTTTCTGGCTAATTTTTGGGATTCTTTCATGGCTAATTTCTGAGTTTTTCTAGCTAATTTTTGAGTTTTTCTAGCTAAATTTTGGGTTTTTCTGGCTAATTTTTGGGTTCTATGGCTAATTTTTGAGATTTTTTGGCTAATTTTTGGGTTTTTCTAGCTAATTTTCGAGTTTTTCTGGCTAAATTTTTGGTTTTATGACTAGATTTCGAGTTTTTCTGGCTATAAAACCCAAAAATTAGTTAGAAAAACTCAAAGATTATCCATAAAAACCCAAACATTAGCCATAAAACCCAAAAATTAGCCAGAAAAACCCAAAATTTGGCTAGAAAAACTTTTTTGAGTTTTTATGGCAAATTTTTGAGTTTTTCCAGCTATCTTTCGCGTTTTATAGCTGATTTTTGGGTTTCTCCAGCTAATTTTTGAGTTTTTCTAGCTAAATTTTGTGTTTTTCTGGCAAATTTTTGGGTTGTATGGCTAATTTTTGAGATTTTTTGGCAAATTTTCGAGTTTTTCTGGCTAAATTTTGGGTTTTTCTGGCTAATTTTTGGGTTTTATGCCTAATTTTTGAGATTTTTTGGCTAATTTTTGAGTTGTTCTGGCTAATTTTTGGGTTTTATGGCTAATGTTTGGGTTTTTATGGCTAATTTTTGAGTTTTTCTAGCTAATTTTCGAGTTTTTTTGGTTAATTTTTGGGTTTTTCTGGCTAATTTTTGGGTTTTACGGCTAATCTTTGAGATTTTTGGCTAATTTTTGAGTTTTTCTGGCTAAATTTTGGGTTTTTCTGGCTAATTTTTGGGTTTTATGGCTAATTTTTGAGTTTTTTTGGCTAATTTTTGGGTTTTTCCAGCTAATTCTTGAGTTTTTCTGGCTAATTTTTGGGTTTTATGACTAATTTTTGGGTTTGTCTAGGTAATTTTTAAGTTTTTCTAGCTTATTTTTGGGTTTCATGGCTAATTTTTTTATTTTTTCTAGCTAATTTCTTTTCTGGCTAATTTTTGGGTTTCATGGCTAATTTTTGAGTTTTTTTGGCTAATTTTTGAGTTTTTCTAGCTAAATTTTGGGTTTTTTCTGGCAAATTTTTGGGTTTTACGGCTAATTTTTCTATTTTTTCTAGCTAATTGTTTTTTTCTGGCTAATTTTTGGGTTTCATGGCTAATTTTTGAGTTTTTTTGGCTGATTTTTGGGTTTTTCTAGCTAATTTTTGAGTTTTTCTGGCTAATTTTTGGATTTTATGACTAATTTTCGAGTTTTTTTAGCTACTTTCTTAGTTTTTCTGTGTGATTTTTGGGTTTTATGGCAAATTTTTGGGTTTGTCTGGCAAATTTTTGGGTTTTTCTGGCAAATTTTTGGGTTTTATGGCTAATTTTTTTATTTTTTCTAGCTAATTTTTTTTCTGGCTGATTTTTGGGTTTCATGGCTAATTTTTGAGTTTTTTTGGCTAATTTTTGAGTTTTTCTAGCTAAATTTTGGGTTTTTCTGGCAAATTTTTGGGTTTTATGGCTATTTTTTTCATTTTTTCTAGCTAATTGTTTTTTTCTGGCTAATTTTTGGGTTTCATGGCTAATTTTTGAGTTTTTTTGTCTAATTTTTGGGTTTTTCTAGCTAATTTTTGAGTTTTTCTGGCTTATTTTTGGGTTTTATGGCTAATTTTTGGGTTTGTCTGGCAAATTTTTGGGTTTGTCTGGCAAATTTTTGGGTTTTTCTGGCTAATTTCTGGGTTTTATGGCTAATTTTTGAGTTTTTCTAGCTGAATTTTGGGTTTTTCTAGCTTATTTTTGGGTTTCATGGCTAGTTTTTGAGTTTTTCCAGCTGATTTTTGAGTTTTTCTGGCTAATTTTTGGGTTTTATGGCTAATTTTTGAATTTTTCTAGCTAATTTTTGAGTTTTTTTTGTCTAATTTTTGGTTTTATGGCTAATTTTTGGGTTTTTCTGACAATTTTTGGGTTTTTGTGGCTAATTTTTGAGTTTTCCTAGCTAATTTTTGAGTTTTTCTATCTAAATTTTGGGTTTTTTCTGGCAAATTTTTGGGTTTTATGGCTAATTTTTGGGTTTTTCTGACAATTTTTGGGTTTTTGTGGCTAATTTTTGAGTTTTCCTAGCTAATTTTTGAGTTTTTCTAGCTAAATTTTGGGTTTTTTCTGGCAAATTTTTGGGTTTTATGGCTAATTTTTCTATTTTTTCTAGCTAATTGTTTTTTTCTGGCTAATTTTTGGGTTTCATGGCTAATTTTTGAGTTTTTTTAGCTACTTTCTTAGTTTTTCTGTGTGATTTTTGGGTTTTATGGCAAATTTTTGGGTTTGTCTGGCAAATTTTTGGGTTTTTCTGGCTACTTTTTGGGTTTTATGGCTAATTTTTGAATTTTTCTAGCTAATTTTTGAGTTTTTTTGTCTAATTTTTGGTTTTATGTCTGATTTTTGGGTTTTTCTGACAATTTTTGGGTTTTTGTGGCTAATTTCTGAGTTTTCCTAGCTAATTTTTGAGTTTTTCTAGCTAAATTTTGGGTTTTTCTGGCAAATTTTTGGGTTCTATGGCTAATTTTTTTATTTTTTCTAGCTAATTTTTCTTTTCTGGCTAATTTTTGGGTTTCATGGCTAATTTTTGAGTTTTTTTGGCTAATTTTTGGGTTTTTCTAGCTAATTTTTGAGTTTTTCTGGCTAAATTTTAGGTTTTTCTGGCTAATTTTTGGGTTTTATTGCTAATTTTTGGGTTTGTCTGGCAAATTTTTGGGTTTTTCTGGCTACTTTTTGGGTTTTATGGCTAATTTTTGGATTTTTCTAGCTGATATTTAAGTTTTTCTGGCTAATTTTTGGGTTTTATGACTAATTTTCGAGTTTTTTTAGCTACTTTCTGAGTTTTTCTGTGTGGTTTTTGGGTTTTATGGCTAATTTTTGGGTTTTTTTGACAATTTTTGGGTTTTTGTGGCTAATTTCTGAGTTTTCCTAGCTAAATTTTGGGTTTTTCTGGCAAATTTTTGGGTTTTATGGCTAATTTTTTTATTTTTTCTAGCTAATTTTTTTTCTGGCTAATTTTTGGGTTGCATGGCTAATTTTTGAGTTTTTTTGGCTAATTTTTGAGTTTTTCTAGCTAAATTTTGGGTTTTTCTGGCAAATTTTTGGGTTTTATGGCTAATTTTTTTATTTTTTCTAGCTAATTGTTTTTTTCTGGCTAATTTTTGGGTTTCATGGCTAATTTTTGAGTTTTTTTGGCTAATTTTTGGGTTTTTCTAGCTAATTTTTGAGTTTTTCTGGCAAATTTTGGGTTTTTCTGGCAAATTTTTGGGTTTTATGGCTAATTTTTTTATTTTTTCTAGCTAATTGTTTTTTTCTGGCTAATTTTTGGGTTTCATGGCTAATTTTTGAGTTTTTTTGGCTAATTTTTGGGTTTTTCTAGCTAATTTTTGAGTTTTTCTGGCAAATTTTTGGGTTTTATGGCTAATTTTTTTATTTTTTCTAGCTAATTTTTTTTCTGGCTAATTTTTGGGTTTCATGGCTAATTTTTGAGTTTTTTTGGCTAATTTTTGAGTTTTTCTAGCTAAATTTTGGGTTTTTCTGGCAAATTTTTGGGTTTTATGGCTAATTTTTTCATTTTTTCTAGCTAATTGTTTTTTTCTGGCTAATTTTTGGGTTTTATGGCTAATTTTTGGGTTTGTCTGGCAAATTTTTGGGTTTGTCTGGCAAATTTTTGGGTTTTTCTGGCTAATTTCTGGGTTTTATGGCTAATTTTTGAGTTTTTCTAGCTAAATTTTGGGTTTTTCTAGCTTATTTTTGGGTTTCATGGCTAGTTTTTGAGTTTTTCCAGCTGATTTTTGAGTTTTTCTGGCTAATTTTTGGGTTTTATGGCTAATTTTTGAATTTTTCTAGCTAATTTTTGAGTTTTTTTGTCTAATTTTTGGTTTTATGGCTAATTTTTGGGTTTTTCTGACAATTTTTGGGTTTTTGTGGCTAATTTTTGAGTTTTCCTAGCTAATTTTTGAGTTTTTCTAGCTAAATTTTGGGTTTTTTCTGGCAAATTTTTGGGTTTTATGGCTAATTTTTGAGATTTTTTGGCAAATTTTCGAGTTTTTCTGGCTAAATTTTGGGTTTTTCTAGCTAATTTTTGGGTTTTATGCCTAATTTTTGAGATTTTTTGGCTAATTTTTGAGTTGTGCTGGCTAAATCTTGGGTTTTTCTGGCTAATTTTTGGGTTTTATGGCTAATTTTTGAGTTTTTCTAGCTAATTTTCGAGTTTTTTTGGTTAATTTTTGGGTTTTTCTGGCTAATTTTTGGGTTTTTCTGGCTAATTTTTGGGTTTTACGGCTAATCTTTGAGATTTTTGGCTAATTTTTGAGTTTTTCTGGCTAAATTTTGGGTTTTTCTGGCTAATTTTTGGGTTTTATGGCTAATTTTTGAGTTTTTTTGGCTAATTTTTGGGTTTTTCCAGCTAATTCTTGAGTTTTTCTGGCTAATTTTTGGGTTTTATGACTAATTTTTGGGTTTGTCTAGGTAATTTTTGAGTTTTTCTAGCTTATTTTTGGGTTTTATGGCTAATTTTTTTATTTTTTCTAGCTAATTTTTTTTCTGGCTAATTTTTGGGTTTCATGGCTAATTTTTGAGTTTTTTTGGCTAATTTTTGAGTTTTTCTAGCTAAATTTTGGGTTTTTCTGGCAAATTTTTGGGTTTTATGGCTAATTTTTTTATTTTTTCTAGCTAATTGTTTTTTTCTGGCTAATTTTTGGGTTTCATGGCTAATTTCTGAGTTTTTCTAGCTAATTTTTGAGTTTTTCTAGCTAAATTTTGGGTTTTTCTGGCTAATTTTTGGGTTCTATGGCTAATTTTTGAGATTTTTTGGCTAATTTTTGGGTTTTTCTAGCTAATTTTCGGGTTTTCCTGGCTAATTTTTGGGTTTTACGGCTAATCTTTGAGATTTTTGGCTAATTTTTGAGTTTTTCTGGCTAAATTTTGGGTTTTTCCGGCTAATTTTTGAGTTTTATGGCTAATTTTTGAGTTTTTCTGGCTAATTTTTGGGTTTTATGGCTAATTCTTAACACGGTGTTTTTTTTCCATCATTATTACTATCTTCATAAAACTTTTATATAACACACCTCGAACGGCTTCTACATACAAAACATCTCCATTCAATTTTCACAATTCATCTTTTTCGACAAATTCTTATATCCTACCGGCCAGAAGACAAACTAAACACGGTTTTATAGACACTAGCGCCCTCTGCCGGCCAGAAGACAAACTAAACATCTAATTTCGTAATACTTGGGTTTTAATAATTATTACTATTTTCATACAACTTTTTTATAACACACCTTGGACGGCTTCTACATACAAAATATCTCCATTCAATTTTCGCAATTCATCTTTTTCGACAAGTTCCCATATCCTACCGGCCAGAAGACAAACTAAAACATCTCCATAAAAAATATAATTTCATAATACTTCATTTCCCATTATTATCACTAATTTCATACAACTTTTATATAATACACCTCGTACGTTCGTATATCGAGCGGCGATCTAATGTCATAATACTTTTTTCCGTTATTGAGTTTTTCTGTGCGATTTTTGGGTTTTATGGCTAATTTTTGGGCTTTTCTTGCTATAAAACCCAAATATTAGTTAGAAAAACTCAAAGATTAGCCATAAAAACCCAAAAATTAGCCATAAAACCCATAAATTAGCCAGAAAACCCAAAATTTAGCTAGAAAAACTTTTTTGAGTTTTTATGGCTGATTTTTGAGTTTTTCTAGCTATCTTTCGCGTTTTATAGCTAATTTTTGGGTTTTTATGGCTAATTTTTGAGTTTTATGGCTAATTTTTAAGTTTTTCTGGCTGAATTTTGGGTTTTTCTGGCTAATATTTGGGTTTATTGCTAATTTTTGGGTTTTTCTGGCTAATTTTTGGGTTTTATTGCTAATTTTTGAGTTTTTCTAGCTTATTTTTGGGTTTTATGGCTAGTTTTTGAGTTTTTCTAGCTAAATTTTGAGTTTTTCTGGCCAATTTTTGGGTTTTATGGCTACTTTTTGAGTTTTTCTAGCTAATTTTTGAGTTTTTTTCGCTAATTTTTTGTTTTATGGCTAATTTTTGGGTTTTTCTGACAATTTTTGAGTTTTATGACTAATTTCTGGGTTTTTTTGGCTAATTTTTGAGTTTTTCTGGCTAAATTTTGGGTTTTTCTGGCTAATTTTTGGGTTTTATTGCTGATTTTTAAGATTTATTGGCTAATTTTTTAGTTTTTCTGGCTAATTTCTGGGTTTTTTTGGCTAATTTTGGGTTTTATGGCTAATTTTTGAGTTTTTCTAACTAATTCTTGGGTTTTATAGCTAATTCTTGTATTTTTGTGGCTAACTCTTGTATTTTTGTGGCTAATTTTTGAGTTTCTCTAGCTACTTTTTGGGTTTTTATAGCTAATTTCTGAGATTTTCTAGCTAACTTTTGAGTTTTTCTATCTAATTTTTGAGTTTTTCTAGCTTATTTTTGGGTTTTATGGCTAGTTTTTATGTTTTTCTAGCTAAATTTTGGGTTTTTCTTGCTTATTTTTGGGTTCTATGGCTAGTTTTTATGTTTTTCTAGCTAAATTTTGAGTTTTTCTGGCCAACTTTTGGGTTTTATGGCTAATTTTTGAGTTTTTCTAGCTAAGTTTTGAGTTTTTCTTGCTAATTTTTTGTTTTATGGCTAATTTTTGGGTTTTTCTGACAATTTTTGGATTTTTCTGGCTAATTTTTGGTTAGGTTAGGTAGCTAATTTTTAATTTTTGGGTTTTTCTGGCTACTTTTTGGGTTTTATGGCTAATTTTTGAGTTTTTCTAACTAATTCTTGGGTTTTATAGCTAATTCTTGTATTTTTGTGGCTAAATCTTGTATTTTTGTGGCTAATTTTTGAGTTTCTCTAGCTACTTTTTGGGTTTTTATAGCTAATTTCTTAGATTTTCTAGCTAACTTTTGAGTTTTTCTATCTAATTTTTTAGTTTTTCTAGCTAAATTTTGGGTTTTTCTAGCTTATTTTCGGGTTTTATGGCTAGTTTCTGAGTTTTTCTAGCTAAATTTTGAGTTTTTCTGGCCAATTTTTGGGTTTTATGGCTAATTTTTGAGTTTTTCTAGCTAATTTTTGAGTTTTTTTTGCTAATTTTTTGTTTTATGGCTAATTTTTGGGTTTTTCCGACAATTTTTGGATTTCTCTGGCTAATTTTTGGTTAGGTTAGATATCTAATTTTTAATTTTTGGGTTTTTGTGGCTAATTTCTGAGTTTTCCTGGCTAATTTTTGAGTTTTTCTAGCTGAATTTTGGGTTTTTCTGGCAAATTTTTGGGTTTTATGGCTAATTTTTGAGTTTTTCTAGCTAGTTTTTGAGTTTTTTTGGCTAAGTTTTGGGTTTTATGGCTAATTTTTGGGTTTTATGGCTAATTTTTGGGTTTTTTTGGCTAATTTTTGGGTTTTATGGCTAATTTTTAAGATTTTTTGGCTAATTTTTGAGTTCTTCTGGCTAAATTTTGGGTTTTTCTAGCTGAATTTTGGGTTTTTCTGGCAAATTTTTGGGTTTTATGGCTAATTTTTGAGTTTTCCTAGCTAATTTTTGAGTTTTTCTAGCTGAATTTTGGGTTTTTCTGGCAAATTTTTGAGTTTTATGGCTAACTTTTGGGTTTTTCTGGCTATAAAACCCAAATATTAGTTAGAAAAACTCAAAGATTAGCCATAAAAACCCAAAAATTAGCCATAAAACCCATAAATTAGCCAGAAAACCCAAAATTTAGCTAGAAAAACTTTTTTGAGTTTTTATGGCTGATTTTTGAGTTTTTCTAGCTATCTTTCGCGTTTTATAGCTAATTTTTGGGTTTTTATGGCTAATTTTTGAGTTTTATGGCTAATTTCTAAGTTTTTCTGGCCAAATTTTGGGTTTTTCTGGCTAATTTTTGGGTTTTATTGCTAATTTTTGAGTTTTTCTAGCTAAATTTTGGGTTTTTCTAGCTTATTTTTGGGTTTTATGGCTAGTTTTTGAGTTTTTCTAGCTAAATTTTGAGTTTTTCTGGCCACTTTTTGGGTTTTTCTGGCTAATTTTCGAGTTTTTCTAGCTAATTTCTGGGTTTTTTTGGCTAATTATTGAGTTTTTGTAGCTAATTCTGGAGTTTTTCTGGCTACTGTTTGGGTTTTATGGCTAATTTTTGAGTTTTTCTAACTAATTCTTGGGTTTTATAGCTAATTCTTGTATTTTTGTGGCTAACTCTTGTATTTTTGTGGCTAATTTTTGAGTTTCTCTAGCTAATTTTTGGGTTTTTATAGCTAATTTCTGAGATTTTCTAGCTAACTTTTGAGTTTTTCTACCTAATTTTTGAGTTTTTCCAGCTAATTTTGGGTTTTTCTAGCTTATTTTTGGGTTTTATGGCTAGTTTCTGAGTTTTTCTAGCTAAATTTTGAGTTTTTCTGGCCAATTTTTGAGTTTTATGGCTAATTTTTGAGTTTTTCTAGCTAATTTTTGAGTTTTTTCTGCTAATTTTTTGTTTTATGGCTAATTTTTGGGTTTTTCTGACAACTTTTGGATTTTTCTGGCTAATTTTTGGGTTTTATAGCTAATTTTTAATTTTTGGGTTTTTGTGGCTAATTTCTGAGTTTTCCTAGCTAATTTTTGAGTTTTTCTAGCTGAATTTTGGGTTTTTCTGGCAAATTTTTGGGTTTTATGGCTAATTTTTGAGTTTTTCTAGCTAGTTTTTGAGTTTTTTTGGCTAAGTTTCGGGTTTTATGGCTAATTTTTGGGTTTTATGGCTAATTTTTGGGTTTTTTTGGCTAATTTTTGGGTTTTATGGCTAATTTTTAAGATTTTTTGGCTAATTTTTGAGTTCTTCTGGCTAAATTTTGGGTTTTTCTAGCTGAATTTTGGATTTTTCTGGCAAATTTTTGGGTTTTATGGCTAATTTATGAGTTTTTCTAGCTAGTTTTTGAGTTTTTTGGCTTATTTTTGGGTTTTATGGCTAATTTTTGGGTTTTTTTGACAATTTTTGGGTTTTTGTGGCTAATTTCTGAGTTTTCCTAGCTAATTTTTGAGTTTTTCTAGCTGAATTTTGGGTTTTTTCGGCAAATTTTTGAGTTTTATGGCTAACTTTTGAGTTTTTCTAGCAAGTTTTCGAGTTTTTTTGGCTAATTTTTGGGTTTTATGGCTAATTTTTGTGTTTTTTTGACAATTTTTGGGTTTTTGTGGCTAATTTCTGAGCTTTCCTAGCTAATTTTTGAGTTTTTCTGGCTAATTTTTGGGTTTTTCTGGCAAATTTTTGGGTTTTATGGCTAACTTTTGAGTTTTTCTGGCTGAATTTTGGGTTTTCCTTGCTAATTTTTGAGTTTTTCTTGCTAAATTTTGGGTTTTTCTGGCTAATTTCTGGGTTTTATGGCTAATTTTTAAGATTTATTGGCTAATTTTTGAGTTTTTCTGGCTAAATTTCGGGTTTTTCTGGCTATTTTTTGAGTTTTATGACTAATTTCTGCGTTTTTTTGGCTAATTTTTGAGTTTTTCTGGCTAATTTTTGGGTTTTATGACTAATTTCTGGGTTTTTTTTGGCTAATTTTTGAGTTTTTGTAGCTAATTTTCGAGTTTTTCTGGCTACTTTTTGGGTTTTATGGTTAATTTTTGAGTTTTTCTAGCTAGTTTTCGAATTTTTTGGCTAATTTTTGGATTTTTTTGACAATTTTTGGGTTTTTGTGGCTAATTTCTGAGTTTTACTAGCTAATTTTTGAGTTTTTCTAGCTGAATTCTGGGTTTTTCTGGCAAATTTTTGGGTTTTATGGCTAACTTTTGAGTTTTTCTAGCAAGTTTTTGAGTTTTTTTTGGCTAATTTTTTGGTTTTATGGCTAATTTTTGTGTTTTTTTTGACAATTTTTGGGTTTTTGTGGCTAATTTCTGGGTTTTTTTTGGCTAATTTTTGAGTTTTTCTGGCTAAATTTTGGGTTTTTCTGGCTAATTTTTGGGTTTTATGACTAATTTCTGGGTTTTTTTGGCTAATTTTTGAGTTTTTTTTGGCTAATTTTTGGGTTTTATGGCTAGTTTTTGTGTTTTTTGACAATTTTTGGGTTTTTGTGGCTATTTTCTGAGTTTTCCCAGCTAATTTTTGAGTTTTTCTGGCTAATTTTTGGGTTTTTCTGGCAAATTTTTGGGTTTTATGGCTAACTTTTGAGTTTTTCTGGCTGAATTTTGGGTTTTCCTGGCTAATTTTTGAGTTTTTCTTGCTAAATTTTGGGTTTTTCTGGCTAATTTTTGGGTTTTATGGCTAATTTTCAAAATTTATTGGCTAATTTTTGAGTTTTTCTGGCTAAATTTTGGGTTTTATGACTAATTTTCAAAATTTATTGGCTAATTTTTGAGTTTTTCTTGCTAAATTTTGGGTTTTTCTGGCTAATTTTTGGGTTTTATGGCTAATTTTCAAAATTTATTGGCTAATTTTTGAGTTTTTCTGGCTAAATTTTGGGTTTTATGACTAATTTTCGAGTTTTTTTAGCTACTTTCTGAGTTTTTCTGTGTGATTTTTGGGTTTTATGGCTAATTTTTGAGTTTTTCTGGCTAATTTTTGGGTTTTATGACTAATTTCTGGGTTTTTTTGGCTAATTTTTGAGTTTTTGTAGCTAATTTTCGAGTTTTTCTGTCTACTTTTTGGGTTTTATGGTTAATTTTTGAGTTTTTCTAGCTAGTTTTCGAATTTTTTGGCTAATTTTTGGATTTTTTTGACAATTTTTGGGTTTTTGTGGCTAATTTCTGAGTTTTACTAGCTAATTTTTGAGTTTTTCTAGCTGAATTCTGGGTTTTTCTGGCAAATTTTTGGGTTTTATGGCTAACTTTTGAGTTTTTCTAGCAAGTTTTTGAGTTTTTCTGTGTGATTTTTTGGTTTTATGGCTAATTTTTGTGTTTTTTTTGACAATTTTTGGGTTTTTGTGGCTAATTTCTGGGTTTTTTTGGCTAATTTTTGAGTTTTTCTGGCTAAATTTTGGGTTTTTCTGGCTAATTTTTGGGTTTTATGACTAATTTCTGGGTTTTTTGGCTAATTTTTGAGTTTTTTTGGCTAATTTTTGGGTTTTATGGCTAGTTTTTGTGTTTTTTGACAATTTTTGGGTTTTTGTGGCTAATTTCTGAGTTTTCCCAGCTAATTTTTGAGTTTTTCTGGCTAATTTTTGGGTTTTTCTGGCAAATTTTTGGGTTTTATGGCTAACTTTTGAGTTTTTCTGGCTGAATTTTGGGTTTTCCTGGCTAATTTTTGAGTTTTTCTTGCTAAATTTTGGGTTTTTCTGGCTAATTTTTGGGTTTTATGGCTAATTTTCAAAATTTATTGGCTAATTTTTGAGTTTTTCTGGCTAAATTTTGGGTTTTATGACTAATTTTCGAGTTTTTTTAGCTACTTTCTGAGTTTTTCTGTGTGATTTTTGGGTTTTATGGCTAAGTTTTGGGTTTTTCTGGCTACAAAACCCAAATATTAGTTAGAAAAACTCAAAGATTAGCCATAAAAACCCAAAAATTAGCCTTAAAACCCATAAATTAGCCAAAAAAACCCAAAATTTAGCTAGAAAAACTCTTTTGAGTTTTTATGGCTGATTTTTGAGTTTTTCTAGCTATCTTTCGCGTTTTATAGCTAATTTTTGGGTTTTTATGGCTAATTTTTGAGTTTTATGGCTAATTTTTAAGTTTTTCTGGATGAATTTTGGGTTTTTCTGGCTAATTTTTGGGTTTTATTGCTAATTTTTGAGTTTTTCTAGCTAAATTTTGGGTTTTTTTAGCTTATTTTTGGGTTTTATGGCTAGTTTTTGAGTTTTTCTAGCTAAATTTTGAGTTTTTCTGGCCAATTTTTGGGTTTTATGGCTAATTTTTGAGTTTTTCTAGCTAATTTTTGAGTTTTTTTCGCTAATTTTTTGTTTTATGGCTAATTTTTGGGTTTTTCTGACAATTTTTGAGTTTTATGACTAATTTCTGGGTTTTTTTGGCTAAATTTTGAGTTTTTCTGGCTAAATTTTGGGTTTTTCTGGCTAATTTTTGTGTTTTATGGCTGATTTTTAAGATTTATTGGCTAATTTTTGAGTTTTTCTGGCTAATTTCTGGGTTTTTTTGGCTAATTTTTGAGTTTTTGTAGCTAATTTTTGAGTTTTTCTGGCTACTTTTTGGGTTTTATGGCTAATTTTTGAGTTTTTCTAACTAATTCTTGGGTTTTATAGCTAATTCTTGTATTTTTGTGGCTAACTCTTGTATTTTTGTGGCTAATTTTTGAGTTTCTCTAGCTACTTTTTGGGTTTTTATAGCTAATTTCTGAGATTTTCTAGCTAACTTTTGAGTTTTTCTATCTAATTTTTGAGTTTTTCTAGCTAAATTTTGGGTTTTTCTAGCTTATTTTTGGGTTTTATGGCTGATTTTTGGGTTTTTGTGGCTAATTTCTGAGTTTTCCTAGCTAATTTTTGAGTTTTTCTGGCTAATTTTTAGGTTTTTCTGGCAAATTTTTGGGTTTTATGGCTAACTTTTGAGTTTTTCTGGCTGAATTTTGGGTTTTCCTGGCTAATTTTTGAGTTTTTCCTGCTAAATTTTGGGTTTTTTTGGCTAATTTCTGGGTTTTATGGCTAATTTTCAAGATTTATTGGCTAATTTTTGAGTTTTTCTGGCTAAATTTTGGGTTTTTCTGGCTAATTTTTGAGTTTTATGACTAATTTCTGCGTTTTTTGGCTAATTTTTGAGTTTTTCTGGCTAAATTTTGGGTTTTTCTGGCTAATTTTTGAGTTTTATGACTAATTTCTGCGTTTTTTGGCTGATTTTTGAGTTTTTCTGGCCAAATTTTGGGTTTTTCTGGCTAATTTTTGGGTTTTATGGTTGATTTTCAAGATTTATTGGCTAATTTTTGAGTTTTTCTGGCTGAATTTTGGGTTTTTCTGGCTGATTTTTGGGTTTTATGACTAATTTCTGGGTTTTTTGGCTAATTTTTGAGTTTTCGTAGCTAATTTTTGAGTTTTTCTGGCTACTTTTTGGGTTTTATGGTTAATTTTTGAGTTTTTCTAGCTAGTTTTTGAATTTTTTGGCTAATTTTTGGATTTTTTTGACAATTTTTGGGTTTTTGTGGCTAATTTCTGAGTTTTACTAGCTAATTTTTGAGTTTTTCTTGCTGAATTTTGGGTTTTTCTGGCAAATTTTTGGGTTTTATGGCTAACTTTTGAGTTTTTCTGGCTGAATTTTGGGTTTTCCTGGCTAATTTTTGAGTTTTTCTTGCTAAATTTTGGATTTTTCTGGCTAATTTTTGGGTTTTATGGCTAATTTTTAAGATTTATTGGCTAATCTTTGAGTTTTTCTGGCTAATTTTTGAGTTTTATGACTAATTTCTGGGTTTTTTTGGCTAATTTTTTAGTTTTTCTGGCTAAATTTGGGGTTTTTCTGGCTAATTTTTGAGTTTTATGACTAATTTCTGGGTTTTTTGGCTAATTTTTGAGTTTTTGTAGCTAATTTTTGAGTTTTTCTGGCTACTTTTTGGGTTTTATGGCTAATTTTTGAGTTTTTCTAACTAATTCTTGGGTTTTATAGCTAATTCTTGTATTTTTGTGGCTAACTCTTGTATTTTTGTGGCTTATTTTTGAGTTTCTCTAGCTACTTTTTGGGTTTTTATAGCTAATTTCTGAGATTTTCTAGCTAACTTTTGAGTTTTTCTATCTAATTTTTGAGTTTTTCTAGCTAAATTTTGGGTTTTTCTAGCTTATTTTTGGGTTTTATGGCTAGTTTTTGAGTTTTTCTAGCTAAATTTTGAGTTTTTCTGGCCAATTTTTGGGTTTTATGGCTAATTTCTGAGTTTTCCTAGCTAATTTTTGAGTTTTTCTGGCTAATTTTTGGGTTTTCCTGGCAAATTTTTGGGTTTTATGGCTAATTTTTAAGATTTATTGGCTAATTTTTGAGTTTTTCTTGCTGAATTTTGGGTTTTTCTGGCTAATTTTTGAGTTTTATGACTAATTTCTGGGTTTTTTTGGCTAACTTTTGAGTTTTTCTGGCTAAATTTTGGGTTTTTCTGGCTAATTTTTGGGTTTTATGGCTGATTTTTAAGATTTATTGGCTAATTTTTGGGTTTTTGTGGCTAATTTCTGAGTTTTCCTAGCTAATTTTTGAGTTTTTCTGGCTAATTTTTAGGTTTTTCTGGCAAATTTTTGGGTTTTATGGCTAACTTTTGAGTTTTTCTGTGTGAATTTTGGGTTTTCCTGGCTGATTTTTGAGTTTTTCTTGCTAAATTTTGGGTTTTTTTGGCTAATTTCTGGGTTTTATGGCTAATTTTTAAGATTTATTGGCTAATTTTTGAGTTTTTCTGGCTGAATTTTGGGTTTTTCTGGCTAATTTTTGAGTTTTATGACTAATTTCTGCGTTTTTTGGCTAATTTTTGAGTTTTTCTGGCTAAATTTTGGGTTTTTCTGGCTAATTTTTGAGTTTTATGACTAATTTCTGCGTTTTTTGGCTAATTTTTGAGTTTTTCTGGCCAAATTTTGGGTTTTTCTGGCTAATTTTTGGGTTTTATGGCTGATTTTCAAGATTTATTGGCTAATTTTTGAGTTTTTCTGGCTGAATTTTGGGTTTTTCTGGCTGATTTTTGGGTTTTATGACTAATTTCTGGGTTTTTTTGGCTAATTTTTGAGTTTTTGTAGCTAATTTTTGAGTTTTTCTGGCTACTTTTTGGGTTTTATGGTTAATTTTTGAGTTTTTCTAGCTAGTTTTTAAATTTTTTGGCTAATTTTTGGATTTTTTTGACAATTTTTGGGTTTTGTGGCTAATTTCTGAGTTTTACTAGCTAATTTTTGAGTTTTTCTTGCTGAATTTTGGGTTTTTCTGGCAAATTTTTGGGTTTTATGGCTAGTTTTTGAGTTTTTCTAGCTAAATTTTGAGTTTTTCTGGCTAATTTCTGAGTTTCTCTAGCTAATTTTTGAGTTTTTTTTGCTAATTTTTTGTTTCATGGCTAATTTTTGTGTTTTTTTGACAATTTTTGAGTTTTTGTGGCTAATTTCTGAGTTTTCCTAGCTAATTTTTGAGTTTTTCTGGCTAATTTTTGGGTTTTTCTGGCAAATTTTTGGGTTTTATGGCTAATTTTTAAGATTTATTGGCTAATTTTTGAGTTTTTCTTGCTGAATTTTGGGTTTTTCTGGCTAATTTTTGAGTTTTATGACTAATTTCTGGGTTTTTTTGGCTAATTTTTGAGTTTTTCTGGCTAAATTTTGGGTTTTTCTGGCTAATTTTTGGGTTTTTCTTGCTGAATTTTGGGTTTTTCTGGCCAATTTTTGGGTTTTATGGCTAATTTTTGGGTTTTTTTGGCTAATTTTTGGGTTTTATGGCTAATTTTTAAGATTTTTTGGCTAATTTTTGAGTTTTTCTGGCTAAATTTTGGGTTTTTCTGGCTAATTTTTGGGTTTTATGGCTGATTTTTAAGATTTATTGGCTAATTTTTGGGTTTTTGTGGCTAATTTCTGAGTTTTCCTAGCTAATTTTTGAGTTTTTCTGGCTAATTTTTAGGTTTTTCTGGCAAATTTTTGGGTTTTATGGCTAACTTTTGAGTTTTTCTGGCTGAATTTTGGGTTTTCCTGGCTAATTTTTGAGTTTTTCTTGCTGAATTTTGGGTTTTTTTGGCTAATTTCTGGGTTTTATGGCTAACTTTTAAGATTTATTGGCTAATTTTTGAGTTTTTCTGTCTAAATTTTGGGTTTTCTGGCTAATTTTTGAGTTTTATGACTAATTTCTGCGTTTTTTGGCTAATTTTTGAGTTTTTCTGGCTAAATTTTGGGTTTTTCTGGCTAATTTTTGAGTTTTATGACTAATTTCTGCGTTTTTTGGCTAATTTTTAAGTTTTTCTGGCCAAATTTTTGGTTTTTCTGGCTAATTTTTGGGTTTTATGGCTGATTTTCAAGATTTATTGGCATATTTTTGAGTTTTTCTAGCTAGTTTTTGAATTTTTTGGTTAATTTTTGGATTTTTTTGACAATTTTTGGGTTTTTGTGGCTAATTTCTGAGTTTTACTAGCTAATTTTTGAGTTTTATGGCTAGTTTTTGAGTTTTTCTAGCTAAATTTTGAGTTTTTCTGGCCAATTTTTGGGTTTTATGGCTAATTTCTGAGTTTTTCTAGCTAATTTTTGAGTTTTTTTTGCTAATTTTTTGTTTTATGGCTAATTTTTGTGTTTTTTTGACAATTTTTGGGTTTTTGTGGCTAATTTCTGAGTTTTCCTAGCTAATTTTTGAGTTTTTCTGGCTAATTTTTGGGTTTTTCTGGCAAATTTTTGGATTTTATGGCTAATTTTTAAGATTTATTGGCTAATTTTTGAGTTTTTCTTGCTGAATTTTGGGTTTTCTGGCTAATTTTTGAGTTTTATGACTAATTTCTGGGTTTTTTTGGCTAATTTTTGAGTTTTCCTGGCTAAATTTTGATTTTTCTGGCTAATTTTTGGGTTTTATGGGTGATTTTCAAGATTTATTGGCTAATTTTTGAGTTTTTCTGGCTAATTTCTGGGTTTTTTTGGCTAATTTTTGAGTTTTTGTAGCTAATTTTTGAGTTTTTCTGGCTACTTTTTGGATTTTATGGCTAATTTTTGAGTTTTTCTAACTAATTCTTGGGTTTTATAGCTAATTCTTGTATTTTTGTGGCTAACTCTTGTATTTTTGTGGCTAATTTTTGAGTTTCTCTAGCTACTTTTTGGGTTTTTATAGCTAATTTCTGAGATTTTCTAGCTAACTTTTGAGTTTTTCTATCTAATTTTTGAGTTTTTCTAGCTAAATTTTGGGTTTTTCTAGCTTATTTTTGGGTTTTATGGCTAGTTTCTGAGTTTTTCTAGCTAAATTTTGAGTTTTTCTGGCCAATTTTTGGGTTTTATGGCTAATTTTTGAGTTTTTCTAGCTAATTTTTGAGTTTTTTTTGCTAATTTTCTGTTTTATGGCTAATTTTTGGGTTTTTCTGACAATTTTTGGATTTTTCTGGCTAATTTTTGGGTTTTATAGCTAATTTTTAATTTTTGGGTTTTTGTGGCGAATTTCTGAGTTTTCCTAGCTAATTTTTGAGTTTTTCTAGCTGAATTTTGGGTTTTTCTGGCAAATTTTTGGGTTTTATGGCTAATTTTTGAGTTTTTCTAGCTAGTTTTTGAGTTTTTTGGCTAAGTTTTGGGTTTTATGGCTAATTTTTGGGTTTTATGGCTAATTTTTGGGTTTATTTGGCTAATTTTTGGGTTTTATGGCTAATTTTTGGGTTTTATGGCTAATTTTTGAGATTTTTTGGCTAATTTTTGAGTTCTTCTGGCTAAATTTTGGGTTTTTCTAGCTGAATTTTAGGTTTTTCTGGCAAATTTTTGGGTTTTATGGCTAATTTTTAAGTTTTTCTAGCTAGTTTTTGAGTTTTTAGGCTAATTTTTGGGTTTTATGGCTAATTTTTGGGTTGTTTTGACAATTTTTGGGTTTTTGTGGCTAATTTCTGAGTTTTCCTAGCTAATTTTTGAGTTTTTCTAGCTGAATTTTGGGTTTTCGTGGCAAATTTTTGAGTTTTATGGCTAACTTTTGAGTTTTTCTAGCAAGTTTTTGAGTTTTTTTTGGCTAATTTTTGGGTTTTATGGCTAATTTTTGTGTTTTTTTTGACAATTTTTGGGTTTTTGTGGCTAATTTCTGAGTTTTCCTAGCTAATTTTTGAGTTTTTCTGGCTAATTTTTAGGTTTTTCTGGCAAATTTTTGGGTTTTATGGCTAACTTTTGAGTTTTTCTGGCTGAATTTTGGGTTTTCCTCGCTAACTTTTGAGTTTTTCTTGCTAAATTTTGGGTTTTTTTGGCTAATTTCTGGGTTTTATGGCTAATTTTTAAGATTTATTGGCTGATTTTTGAGTTTTTCTGGCTAAATTTTGGGTTTTTCTGGCTAATTTTTGAGTTTTATAACTAATTTCTGCGTTTTTTTGGCTAATTTTTGAGTTTTTCTGGCTAAATTTTGGGTTTTTCTGGCTAAATTTTGAGTTTTATGACTAATTTCTGCGTTTTTTGGCTAATTTTTGAGTTTTTCTGGCCAAATTTTGGGGTTTTCTGGCTAATTTTTGGGTTTTATGACTAATTTCTGGGTTTTTTTGGCTAATTTTTGAGTTTTTGTAGCTAATTTTTGAGTTTTTCTGGCTACTTTTTGGGTTTTATGGTTAATTTTTGAGTTTTTCTAGCTAGTTTTTGAATTTTTTGGCTAATTTTTGGATTTTTTTGACAATTTTTGGGTTTTTGTGGCTAATTTCTGAGTTTTACTAGCTAATTTTTGAGTTTTTCTTGCTGAATTTTGGGTTTTTCTGGCAAATTTTTGGGTTTTATGGCTAACTTTTGAGTTTTTCTAGCAAGTTTTTGAGTTTTTTTGGCTAATTTTTTGGTTTTATGGCTAATTTTTGTGTTTTTTTGACAATCTTTGAGTTTTTCTGGCTAATTTTTGAGTTTTATGACAAATTTCTGGGTTTTTTTGGCTAATTTTTTAGTTTTTCTGGCTAAATTTTGGGTTTTTCTGGCTAATTTTTGGGTTTTATGACTAATTTCTGGGTTTTTTGGCTAATTTTTGAGTTTTTGTAGCTAATTTTTGAGTTTTTCTGGCTACTTTTTGGGTTTTATGGCTAATTTTTGAGTTTTTCTAACTAATTCTTGGGTTTTATAGCTAATTCTTGTATTTTTGTGGCTAACTCTTGTATTTTTGTGGCTTATTTTTGAGTTTCTCTAGCTACTTTTTGGGTTTTTATAGCTAATTTCTGAGATTTTCTAGCTAACTTTTGAGTTTTTCTATCTAATTTTTGAGTTTTTCTAGCTAAATTTTGGGTTTTTCTAGCTTATTTTTGGGTTTTATGGCTAGTTTTTGAGTTTTTCTAGCTAAATTTTGAGTTTTTCTGGCCAATTTTTGGGTTTTTGTGGCTAATTTTTGAGTTTTACTAGCTAATTTTTGAGTTTTTCTTGCTTAATTTTGGGTTTTTCTGGCAAATTTTTGGGTTTTATGGCTAACTTTTGAGTTTTTCTAGCAAGTTTTTGAGTTTTTTTTGGCTAATTTTTTGGTTTTATGGCTAATTTTTGTGTTTTTTTTGACAATTTTTGGGTTTTTGTGGCTAATTTCTGAGTTTTCCTAGCTAATTTTTGAGTTTTTCTGGCTAATTTTTGGTTTTTTCTGGCTGAATTTTGGGTTTTCCTGGCTAATTTTTGAGTTTTTCTTGCTAAATTTCGGGTTTTTCTGGCTAATTTTTGGGTTTTATGGCTAATTTTTAAGATTTATTGGCTAATCTTTGAGTTTTTCTGGCTAATTTTTGAGTTTTATGACAAATTTCTGGGTTTTTTGGCTAATTTTTTAGTTTTTCTGGCTAAATTTTGGGTTTTTCTGGCTAATTTTTGGGTTTTATGACTAATTTCTGGGTTTTTTGGCTAATTTTTGAGTTTTTGTAGCTAATTTTTGAGTTTTTCTGGCTACTTTTTGGGTTTTATGGCTAATTTTTGAGTTTTTCTAACTAATTCTTGGGTTTTATAGCTAATTCTTGTATTTTTGTGGCTAACTCTTGTATTTTTGTGGCTTATTTTTGAGTTTCTCTAGCTACTTTTTGGGTTTTTATAGCTAATTTCTGAGATTTTCTAGCTAACTTTTGAGTTTTTCTATCTAATTTTTGAGTTTTTCTAGCTAAATTTTGGGTTTTTCTAGCTTATTTTTGGGTTTTATGGCTAGTTTTTGAGTTTTTCTAGCTAAATTTTGAGTTTTTCTGGCCAATTTTTGGGTTTTATGGCTAATTTCTGAGTTTTTCTAGCTAATTTTTGAGTTTTTTTTGCTAATTTTTTGTTTTATGGCTAATTTTTGTGTTTTTTTGACAATTTTTGGGTTTTTGTGGCTAATTTCTGAGTTTTCCTAGCTAATTTTTGAGTTTTTCTAACTAATTCTTGGGTTTTATAGCTAATTCTTGTATTTTTGTGGCTAACTCTTGTATTTTTCTGGCTAATTTTTGGGTTTTTCTGGCAAATTTTTGGGTTTTATGGCTAATTTTTAAGATTTATTGGCTAATTTTTGAGTTTTTCTTGCTGAATTTTGGGTTTTTCTGGCTAATTTTTGAGTTTTATGACTAATTTCTGGGTTTTTTTGGCTAATTTTTGAGTTTTTCTGGCTAAATTTTGGGTTTTTCTGGCTAATTTTTGGGTTTTATGGCTGATTTTTAAGATTTATTGGCTAATTTTTGAGTTTTTCTGGCTAATTTCTGGGTTTTTTTGGCTAATTTTTGAGTTTTTGTAGCTAATTTTCGAGTTTTTCTAACTAATTCTTGGGTTTTATAGCTAATTCTTGTATTTTTGTGGCTAACTCTTGTATTTTTGTGGCTAATTTTTGAGTTTCTCTAGCTACTTTTTGGGTTTTTATAGCTAATTTCTGAGATTTTCTAGCTAACTTTTGAGTTTTTCTATCTAATTTTTGAGTTTTTCTAGCTAATTTTTGAGTTTTTTTTTGCTAATTTTTTGTTTTATGGCTAATTTTTGGGTTTTTCTGACAATTTTTGGATTTTTCTGGCTAATTTTTGGGTTTTATAGCTAATTTTTAATTTTTGGGTTTTTGTGGCGAATTTCTGAGTTTTCCTAGCTAATTTTTGAGTTTTTCTAGCTGAATTTTGGGTTTTTCTGGCAAATTTTTGGGTTTTATGGCTAATTTTTGAGTTTTTCTAGCTAGTTTTTGAGTTTTTTGGCTAAGTTTTGGGTTTTATGGCTAATTTTTTGGGTTTTATGGCTAATTTTTGGGTTTATTTGGCTAATTTTTGGGTTTTATGGCTAATTTTTGGGTTTTATGGCTAATTTTTGAGATTTTTTTGGCTAATTTTTGAGTTCTTCTGGCTAAATTTTGGGTTTTTCTAGCTGAATTCCGGGTTTTTCTGGCAAATTTTTGGGTTTTATGGCTAATTTTTGAGTTTTTCTAGCTAGTTTTTGAGTTTTTAGGCTAATTTTTGGGTTTTATGGCTAATTTTTGGGTTTTTTTGACAATTTTTGGGTTTTTGTGGCTAATTTCTGAGTTTTCCTAGCTAATTTTTGAGTTTTTCTAGCTGAATTTTGGGTTTTCGTGGCAAATTTTTGAGTTTTATGGTTAACTTTTGAGTTTTTCTAGCAAGTTTTTGAGTTTTTTTGGCTAATTTTTGGGTTTTATGGCTAATTTTTGTGTTTTTTTGACAATTTTTGGGTTTTTGTGGCTAATTTCTGAGTTTTCCTAGCTAATTTTTGAGTTTTTCTGGCTAATTTTTAGGTTTTTCTGGCAAATTTTTGGGTTTTATGGCTAACTTTTGAGTTTTTCTGGCTGAATTTTGGGTTTTCCCTCGCTAATTTTTGAGTTTTTCTTGCTAAATTTTGGGTTTTTTTGGCTAATTTCTGGGTTTTATGGCTAATTTTTAAGATTTATTGGCTGATTTTTGAGTTTTTCTGGCTAATTTTTGAGTTTTATAACTAATTTCTGCGTTTTTTGGCTAATTTTTGAGTTTTTCTGGCTAAATTTTGGGTTTTTCTGGCTAAATTTTGAGTTTTATGACTAATTTCTGCGTTTTTTGGCTAATTTTTGAGTTTTTCTGGCCAAATTTTGGGGTTTTCTGGCTAATTTTTGGGTTTTATGACTAATTTCTGGGTTTTTTTGGCTAATTTTTGAGTTTTTGTAGCTAATTTTTGAGTTTTTCTGGCTACTTTTTGGGTTTTATGGTTAATTTTTGAGTTTTTCTAGCTAGTTTTTGAATTTTTTGGCTAATTTTTGTGTTTTTTTGACAATTTTTGGGTTTTTGTGGCTAATTTTTGGTTTTTTCTGGCTGAATTTTGGGTTTTCCTGGCTAATTTTTGAGTTTTTCTTGCTAAATTTCGGGTTTTTCTGGCTAATTTTTGGGTTTTATGGCTAATTTTTAAGATTTATTGGCTAATCTTTGAGTTTTTCTGGCTAATTTTTGAGTTTTATGACAAATTTCTGGGTTTTTTTGGCTAATTTTTTAGTTTTTCTGGCTAAATTTTGGGTTTTTCTGGCTAATTTTTGGGTTTTATGACTAATTTCTGGGTTTTTTGGCTAATTTTTGAGTTTTTGTAGCTAATTTTTGAGTTTTTCTGGCTACTTTTTGGGTTTTATGGCTAATTTTTGAGTTTTTCTAACTAATTCTTGGGTTTTATAGCTAATTCTTGTATTTTTGTGGCTAACTCTTGTATTTTTGTGGCTTATTTTTGAGTTTCTCTAGCTACTTTTTGGGTTTTTATAGCTAATTTCTGAGATTTTCTAGCTAACTTTTGAGTTTTTCTATCTAATTTTTGAGTTTTTCTAGCTAAATTTTGGGTTTTTCTAGCTTATTTTTGGGTTTTATGGCTAGTTTTTGAGTTTTTCTAGCTAAATTTTGAGTTTTTCTGGCCAATTTTTGGGTTTTTGTGGCTAATTTTTGAGTTTTACTAGCTAATTTTTGAGTTTTTCTTGCTGAATTTTGGGTTTTTCTGGCAAATTTTTGGGTTTTATGGCTAACTTTTGAGTTTTTCTAGCAAGTTTTTGAGTTTTTTTTGGCTAATTTTTTGGTTTTATGGCTAATTTTTGTGTTTTTTTGACAATTTTTGGGTTTTTGTGGCTAATTTCTGAGTTTTCCTAGCTAATTTTTGAGTTTTTCTGGCTAATTTTTGGTTTTTTCTGGCTGAATTTTGGGTTTTCCTGGCTAATTTTTGAGTTTTTCTTGCTAAATTTCGGGTTTTTCTGGCTAATTTTTGGGTTTTATGGCTAATTTTTAAGATTTATTGGCTAATCTTTGAGTTTTTCTGGCTAATTTTTGAGTTTTATGACAAATTTCTGGGTTTTTTTTGGCTAATTTTTTAGTTTTTCTGGCTAATTTTTGGGTTTTATGACTAATTTCTGGGTTTTTTGGCTAATTTTTGAAATTTTGTAGCTAATTTTTGAGTTTTTCTGGCTACTTTTTGGGTTTTATGGCTAATTTTTGAGTTTTTCTAACTAATTCTTGGGTTTTATAGCTAATTCTTGTATTTTTGTGGCTAACTCTTGTATTTTTGTGGCTTATTTTTGAGTTTCTCTAGCTACTTTTTGGGTTTTTATAGCTAATTTCTGAGATTTTCTAGCTAACTTTTGAGTTTTTCTATCTAATTTTTGAGTTTTTCTAGCTAAATTTTGGGTTTTTCTAGCTTATTTTTGGGTTTTATGGCTAGTTTTTGAGTTTTTCTAGCTAAATTTTGAGTTTTTCTGGCCAATTTTTGGGTTTTTTTTTGCTAATTTTTTGTTTTATGGCTAATTTTTGTGTTTTTTTGACAATTTTTGGGTTTTGTGGCTAATTTCTGAGTTTTCCTAGCTAATTTTTGAGTTTTTCTGGCTAATTTTTGGGTTTTTCTGGCAAATTTTTGGGTTTTATGGCTAATTTTTAAGATTTATTGGCTAATTTTTGAGTTTTTCTTGCTGAATTTTGGGTTTTTCTGGCTAATTTTTGAGTTTTATGACTAATTTCTGGGTTTTTTTGGCTAATTTTTGAGTTTTTCTGGCTAAATTTTGGGTTTTTCTGGCTAATTTTTGGGTTTTATGGCTGATTTTTAAGATTTATTGGCTAATTTTTGAGTTTTTGTGGCTAATTTCTGAGTTTTTTTGGCTAATTTTTGAGTTTTTGTAGCTAATTTTCGAGTTTTTCTAACTAATTCTTGGGTTTTATAGCTAATTCTTGTATTTTTGTGGCTAACTCTTGTATTTTTGTGGCTAATTTTTGAGTTTCTCTAGCTACTTTTTGAGTTTTTATAGCTAATTTCTGAGATTTTTTAGCTAACTTTTGAGTTTTTCTATCTAATTCTTGAGTTTTTCTAGCTAAATTTTGGGTTTTTCTAGCTTATTTTTGGGTTTTATGGCTAGTTTCTGAGTTTTTCTAGCTAAATTTTGATTTTTTCTGGCCAATTTTTGGGTTTTATAGCTAATTTTTAATTTTTGGGTTTTTGTGGCTAATTTCTGAGTTTTCCTAGCTAATTTTTGAGTTTTTCTAGCTGAATTTTGGGTTTTTCTGGCAAATTTTTGGGTTTTATGGCTAATTTTTGAGTTTTTCTAGCAAGTTTTTGAGTTTTTTTGGCTAATTTTTGGGTTTTATGGCTAATTTTTGTGTTTTTTTGACAATTTTTGGGTTTTTGTGGCTAATTTCTGAGTTTTCTTAGCTAATTTTTGAGTTTTTCTGGCTAATTTTTGGGTTTTTCTGGCAAATTTCTGGGTTTTATGGCTACTTTTTGGGTTTTATGGTTGATTTTTGAGTTTTTCTAGCTAGTTTTTGAATTTTTTGGCTAATTTTTGAGTTTTTCTGGCTAATTTTTGGGTTTTTCTGGCAAATTTCTGGGTTTTATGGCTACTTTTTGGGTTTTATGGTTGATTTTTGAGTTTTTCTAGCTAGTTTTTGAATTTTTTGGCTAATTTTTGGATTTTTTTGACAATTTTTGGGTTTTTGTGGCTAATTTCTGAGTTTTACTAGCTAATTTTTGAGTTTTTCTTGCTGAATTTTGGGTTTTTCTGGCAAATTTTTGGGTTTTATGGCTAACTTTCGAGTTTTTCTAGCAAGTTTTTGAGTTTTTTTGGCTAATTTTTTGGTTTCATGGCTAATTTTTGTGTTTTTTTGACATTTTTTGGGTTTTTGTGGCTAATTTCTGAGTTTTCCTAGCTAATTTTTGAGTTTTTCTGGCTAATTTTTGGTTTTTTCTGGCAAATTTTTGGGTTTTATGGCTAACTTTTGAGTTTTTTTGGCTGAATTTTGGGTTTTCCTGTCTAATTTTTGAGTTTTTCTTGCTAAATTTTGGGTTTTTCTGGCTAATTTTTGGGTTTTATGGCTAATTTTTAAGATTTATTGGCTAATCTTTGAGTTTTTCTGGCTAATTTTTGAGTTTTATGACTAATTTCTGTTTTTTTTTGGCTAATTTTTTAGTTTTTCTGGCTAAATTTTGGGTTTTTCTGGCTAATTTTTGGGTTTTATGACTAATTTCTGGGTTTTTTGGCTAATTTTTGAGTTTTTGTAGCTAATTTTTGAGTTTTTCTGGCTACTTTTTGGGTTTTATGGCTAATTTTTGAGTTTTCCTAACTAATTCTTGGGTTTTATAGTTAATTCTTGTATTTTTGTGGCTAACTCTTGTATTTTTGTAGCTTATTTTTGAGTTTCTCTAGCTACTTTTTGGGTTTTTATAGCTAATTTCTTAGATTTTCTAGCTAACTTTTGAGTTTTTCTATCTAATTTTTGAGTTTTTCTAGCTAAATTTTGGGTTTTTCTAGCTTATTTTTGGGTTTTATGGCTAGTTTTTGAGTTTTTCTAGCTAAATTTTGAGTTTTTCTGGCCAATTTTTGGGTTTTATGACTAATTTCTGAGTTTTTCTAGCTAATTTTTGAGTTTTTTTTGCTAATTTTTTGTTTTATGGCTAATTTTTGGGTTTTTGTGACAATTTTTCGATTTTTCTGGCTAATTTTTGGGTTTTATAGCTAATTTTTAATTTTTGGGTTTTTGTGGCTAATTTCTGAGTTTTCCTGGCTAATTTTTGAGTTTTTCTAGCTGAATTTTGGGTTTTTCTGGCAAATTTTTGGGTTTTATGGCTAATTTTTGAGTTTTTCTAGCTAGTTTTTGAGATTTTTTGGCTAAGTTTTGGGTTTTATGGCTAATTTTTGGGTTTTATGGCTAATTTTTTGGGTTTTTTTGGCTAATTTTTGGGTTTTATGGCTAATTTATAAGATTTTTTGGCTAATTTTTGAGTTCTTCTGGCTAATTTTTGGGTTTTTCTGGCAAATTTTTGGGTTTTATGGCTAACTTTTGAGTTTTTCTGGCTGAATTTTGGGTTTTCCTGGCTAATTTTTAAGTTTTTCTTGCTAAATTTTGGGTTTTTCTGGCTAATTTTTGGGTTTTATGGCTAATTTTTAAGATTTATTGGCTAATTTTTGAGTTTTTCTGGCTAAATTTTGGGTTTTTCCGGCTAATTTTTGAGTTTTATGACTAATTTCTGCGTTTTTTTGGCTAATTTTTGAGTTTTTCTGGCTAAATTTTGGGTTTTTCTGGCTAATTTTTGAGTTTTATGACTAATTTCTGCGTTTTTCTAGCTAGTTTTTGAGTTTTTTTGGCTAAGTTTTGGGTTTTATGGCTAATTTTTGGGTTTTATGGCTAATTTTTTGGGTTTTTTTGGCTAATTTTTGGGTTTTATGGCTAATTTATAAGATTTTTTGGCTAATTTTTGAGTTCTTCTGGCTGAATTTTGGGTTTTTCTAGCTGAATTTTGGGTTTTTCTGGCAAATTTTTGGGTTTTATGGCTAATTTTTGAGTTTTTCTAGCTAGTTTTTGAGTTTTTTGGCTAATTTTTGGGTTTTATGGCTAATTTTTGGGTTTTTTTGACAATTTTTGGGTTTTTGTGGCTAATTTCTGAGTTTTCCTAGCTAATTTTTGAGTTTTTCTAGCTGAATTTTGGGTTTTTCTAGCTAGTTTTTGAGTTTTTTTTGGCTAAGTTTTGGGTTTTATGGCTAGTTTTTGAGTTTTTCTAGCTAATTTTTGAGTTTTTTTTGCTAATTTTTTGTTTTATGGCTAATTTTTGTGTTTTTTTGACAATTTTTGGGTTTTTGTGGCCAATTTCTGAGTTTTTTCTAGCTAATTTTTGAGTTTTTCTGGCAAATTTTCGGGTTTTTTTGGCTAATTTTTGGGTTTTTCTAGCTAATTTTTGAGTTTTTCTGGCTAATTTTTGGGTTTTATGACTAATTTTCGAGTTTTTTTAGCTACTTTCTGAGTTTTTCTGTGTGATTTTTGGGTTTTATGGCTAATATTTGGGTTTGTCTGGCAAATTTTTGGGTTTTTCTGGCTAATTTTTGGGTTTTTGTAGCTGATTTTTGAGTTTTTCTATCTAAATTTTGAGTTTTTCTAGCTTATTTTTGGGTTTTATTGCTAGTTTTTGAGTTTTTCCAGCTGATTTTTGAGTTTTTCTGGCTAGTTTTTGGGTTTTTTTTCGTAATTTTTGGTTTTATGGCTAATTTTTGGGTTTTTCTGACAATTTTTGGGTTTTTGTGGCTAATTTCTGAGTTTTCCTAGCTAATTTTTGAGTTTTTCTAGCTAAATTTTGGGTTTTTCTGGCAAATTTTTGGGTTTTATGGCTAATTTTTTTATTTTTTCTAGCTATTTTTTTTTCTGGCTAATTTTTGGGTTTCATGGCTAATTTTTGAATTTTTTTGGCTAATTTTTGGGTTTTTCTAGCTAATTTTTGAGTTTTTCTGGCTTTTTTTTGTGTTTTATGACTAATTTTCGAGTTTTTCCAGCTAATTTTTGAGTTTTTTCGTCTAATTCCTGGGTTTTATGGCTTATTTTTGGGTTTTTCTGACAACTTTTTAGTTCTTGTGGCTAATTTCTGAGTTTTCCTAGCTAATTTTTGAGTTTTTCTAGCTAAATTTTGGGTTTTTTTGGCAAATTTTTGGGTTTTATGGCTAATTTTTTTATTTTTTCTAGCTAATTTTTTTTCTGGCTAATTGTTGGGTTTCATGGCTAATTTTTGAGTTTTTTTTGGCTAATTTTTGAGTTTTTATAGCTAATTTACGGGTTTTTCTGGCAAATTTTTGGGTTTTATGGCTAATTTTTCTATTTTTTCTAGCTAATTGTTTTTTTCTGGCTAAATTTTGGGTTTTTCTGGCTAATTTTTGGGTTTTATGGCTGATTTTTAAGATTTATTGGCTAATTTTTGAGTTTTTCTGGCTAATTTCTGGGTTTTTTTGGCTAATTTTTGAGTTTTTGTAGCTAATTTTCGAGTTTTTCTAACTAATTCTTGGGTTTTATAGCTAATTCTTGTATTTTTGTGGCTAACTCTTGTGGCTAATTTTTGGGTTTTATGACTAATTTTCGAGTTTTTTTAGCTCCTTTCTGAGTTTTTCTGTGTGATTTTTGGGTTTTATGGCTAATTTTTGAGTTTTTCTAGCTAGTTTTTGAGTTTTTTTGGCTAAGTTTTGGGTTTTATGGCTAGTTTTTGAGTTTTTCTAGCTAATTTTTGAGTTTTTTTTGCTAATTTTTTGTTTTATGGCTAATTTTTGTGTTTTTTTGACAATTTTTGGGTTTTTGTGGCTAATTTCTGAGTTTTCCTAGCTAATTTTTAAGTTTTTCTAGGTAAATTTTGGGTTTTTCTGGCAAATTTTTGGGTTTTATGGCTAATTTTTTTATTTTTTCTAGCTATTTTTTTTTCTGGCTAATTTTTGGGTTTCATGGCTAATTTTTGAATTTTTTTGGCTAATTTTTGGGTTTTTCTAGCTAATTTTTGAGTTTTTCTGGCTTTTTTTTGTGTTTTATGACTAATTTTCGAGTTTTTCCAGCTAATTTTTGAGTTTTTTCGTCTAATTCCTGGGTTTTGTGGCTTATTTTTGGGTTTTTCTGACAACTTTTTAGTTCTTGTGGCTAATTTCTGAGTTTTCCTAGCTAATTTGTGAGTTTTTCTAGCTAAATTTTGGGTTTTTTTGGCAAATTTTTGGGTTTTATGGCTAATTTTTTTATTTTTTCTAGCTAATTTTTTTTCTGGCTAATTTTTACGTTTCATGGCTAATTTTTGAGTTTTTTTGGCTAATTTTTGGGTTTTATGGCTAATTTTTGTGTTTTTTTGGCTAATTTTTGGGTTTTTCTAGCTAATTTTTGAGTTTTTCTGGCTAATTTTTGGGTTTTATGACTAATTTTCGAGTTTTTTTAGCTACTTTCTGAGTTTTTCTGTGTGATTTTTGGGTTTTATGGCTAATTTTTGAGTTTTTCTAGCTAGTTTTTGAGTTTTTTTGGCTAAGTTTTGGGTTTTATGGCTAGTTTTTGATTTTTTCTAGCTAATTTCTGAGTTTTTTTTGCTAATTTTTTGTTTTATGGCTAATTTTCGTGTTTTTTTTGACAATTTTTGGGTTTTTGTGGCTAATTTCTGAGTTTTCCTAGCTAATTTTTAAGTTTTTCTAGGTAAATTTTGGGTTTTTCTGGCAAATTTTTGGGTTTTATGGCTAATTTTTTTATTTTTTCTAGCTATTTTTTTTTCTGGCTAATTTTTGGGTTTCATGGCTAATTTTTGAATTTTTTTGGCTAATTTTTGGGTTTTTCTAGCTAATTTTTGAGTTTTTCTGGCTTTTTTTTGTGTTTTATGACTAATTTTCGAGTTTTTCCAGCTAATTTTTGAGTTTTTTCGTCTAATTCCTGGGTTTTGTGGCTTATTTTTGGGTTTTTCTGACAACTTTTTAGTTCTTGTGGCTAATTTCTGAGTTTTCCTAGCTAATTTGTGAGTTTTTCTAGCTAAATTTTGGGTTTTTTTTGGCAAATTTTTGGGTTTTATGGCTAATTTTTTTATTTTTTCTAGCTAATTTTTTTTCTGGCTAATTTTTACGTTTCATGGCTAATTTTTGAGTTTTTTTGGCTAATTTTTGGGTTTTATGGCTAATTTTTGTGTTTTTTTGACAATTTTTGGGTTTTTGTGGCTAATTTCTGAGTTTTCTTAGCTAATTTTTGAGTTTTTCTGGCTAATTTTTGGGTTTTTCTGGCAAATTTTTGGGTTTTATGGCTACTTTTTGGGTTTTATGGTTGATTTTTGAGTTTTTCTAGCTGAATTTTGGGTTTTTCTGGCAAATTTTTGAGTTTTATGGCTAACTTTTGAGTTTTTCTAGCTAGTTTTTGAGTTTTTTTTGGCTAAGTTTTGGGTTTTATGGCTAGTTTTTGAGTTTTTCTAGCTAATTTTTGAGTTTTTTTTGCTAATTTTTTGTTTTATGGCTAATTTTTGTGTTTTTTTGACAATTTTTGGGTTTTTGTGGCCAATTTCTGAGTTTTTTCTAGCTAATTTTTGAGTTTTTCTGGCTAATTTTTGGGTTTTTCTGGCTAATTTTTGAATTTTTTTGGCTAATTTTTGGGTTTTTCTAGCTAATTTTTGAGTTTTTCTGGCTTTTTTTTGTGCTTTATGACTAATTTTCGAGTTTTTCCAGCTAATTTTTGAGTTTTTTCGTCTAATTCCTGGGTTTTGTGGCTTATTTTTGGGTTTTTCTGACAACTTTTTAGTTCTTGTGGCTAATTTCTGAGTTTTCCTAGCTAATTTGTGAGTTTTTCTAGCTAAATTTTGGGTTTTTTTGGCAAATTTTTGGGTTTTATGGCTAATTTTTTTATTTTTTCTAGCTAATTTTTTTTCTGGCTAATTTTTACGTTTCATCGCTAATTTTTGAGTTTTTTTGGCTAATTTTTGAGTTTTTATAGCTAATTTACGGGTTTTTCTGGCAAATTTTTGGGTTTTATGGCTAATTTTTCTATTTTTTCTAGCTAATTGTATTTTTCTGGCTAAATTTTGGGTTTTTCTGGCTAATTTTTGGGTTTTATGGCTGATTTTTAAGATTTATTGGCTAATTTTTGAGTTTTTCTGGCTAATTTCTGGGTTTTTTTGGCTAATTTTTGAGTTTTTGTAGCTAATTTTCGAGTTTTTCTAACTAATTCTTGGGTTTTATAGCTAATTCTTGTATTTTTGTGGCTAACTCTTGTATTTTTGTGGCTAATTTTTGAGTTTCTCTAGCTACTTTTTGGGTTTTTATAGCTAATTTCTGAGATTTTCTAGCTAACTTTTGAGTTTTTCTATCTAATTTTTGAAATTTTCTAGCTAAATTTTGGGTTTTTCTAGCTTATTTTTGGGTTTTATGGCTAGTTTCTGAGTTTTTCTAGCTAAATTTTGATTTTTTCTGGCCAATTTTTGGGTTTTATGGCTAATTTTTGAGTTTTTCTAGCTCGTTTTTGAGTTTTTTTGGCTAAGTTTTGGGTTTTATGGCTAATTTTTGGGTTTTATGGCTAATTTTTGGGTTTTTTGGCTAATTTTTGGGTTTTATGGCTAATTTTTAAGATTTTTTGGCTAATTTTTGAGTTCTTCTGGCTAAATTTTGGGTTTTTCTAGCTGAATTTTGGGTTTTTCTGGCAAATTTTTGGGTTTTATGGCTAATTTTTGAGTTTTTCTAGCTAGTTTTTGAGTTTTTTTGGCTAATTTTTGGGTTTTATGGCTAATTTTTGGGTTTTTTTGACAATTTTTGGGTTTTTGTGGCTAATTTCTGAGTTTTCTTAGCTAATTTTTGAGTTTTTCTGGCTAATTTTTGGGTTTTTCTGGCAAATTTCTGGGTTATATGGCTACTTTTTGGGTTTTATGGTTGATTTTTGAGTTTTTCTAGCTAGTTTTTGAATTTTTTGGCTAATTTTTGGATTTTTTTGACAATTTTTGGGTTTTTATGGCTAATTTCTGAGTTTTACTAGCTAATTTTTGAGTTTTTCTTGCTGAATTTTGGGTTTTTCTGGCAAATTTTTGGGTTTTATGGCTAACTTTTGAGTTTTTCTAGCAAGTTTTTGAGTTTTTTTGGCTAATATTTTGGTTTCATGGCTAATTTTTGTGTTTTTTTTGACAATTTTTGGGTTTTTGTGGCTAATTTCTGAGTTTTCCTAGCTAATTTTTGAGTTTTTCTGGCTAATTTTTGGTTTTTTCTGGCAAATTTTTGGGTTTTATGGCTAACTTTTGAGTTTTTCTGGCTGAATTTTGGGTTTTCCTGGCTAATTTTTGAGTTTTTCTTGCTAAATTTTGGGTTTTTCTGGCTAATTTTTGGGTTTTATGGCTAATTTTTAAGATTTATTGGCTAATCTTTGAGTTTTTCTGGCTAATTTTTGAGTTTTATGACTAATTTCTGGGTTTTTTTGGCTAATTTTTTAGTTTTTCTGGCTAAATTTTGGGTTTTTCTGGCTAATTTTTGGGTTTTATGACTAATTTCTGGGTTTTTTGGCTAATTTTTGAGTTTTTGTAGCTAATTTTTGAGTTTTTCTGGCTACTTTTTGGGTTTTATGGCTAATTTTTGAGTTTTCCTAACTAATTCTTGGGTTTTATAGCTAATTCTTGTATTTTTGTGGCTAACTCTTGTATTTTTGTGGCTTATTTTTGAGTTTCTCTAGCTACTTTTTGGGTTTTTATAGCTAATTTCTGAGATTTTCTAGCTAACTTTTGAGTTTTTCTATCTAATTTTTGAGTTTTTCTAGCTAAATTTTGGGTTTTTCTAGCTTATTTTTGGGTTTTATGGCTAGTTTTTGAGTTTTTCTAGCTAAATTTTGAGTTTTTCTGGCCAATTTTTGGGTTTTATGGCTAATTTCTGAGATTTTCTAGCTAATTTTTGAGTTTTTTTTGCTAATTTTTTGTTTTATGGCTAATTTTTGGGTTTTTCTGACAATTTTTGGATTTTGCTGGCTAATTTTTGGGTTTTATAGCTAATTTTTAATTTTTGGGTTTTTGTGGCTAATTTCTGAGTTTTCCTGGCTAATTTTTAAGATTTATTGGCTAATTTTTGAGTTTTTCTTGCTGAATTTTGGGTTTTTCTGGCTAATTTTTGGGTTTTATGGCTGATTTTTAAGATTTATTGGCTAATTTTTGAGTTTTTCTGGCTAATTTCTGGGTTTTTTTGGCTAATTTTTGAGGTTTTGTAGCTAATTTTCGAGTTTTTCTAACTAATTCTTGGGTTTTATAGCTAATTCTTGTATTTTTGTGGCTAATTCTTGTATTTTTGTGGCTAATTTTTGAGTTTCTCTAGCTACTTTTTGGGTTTTTATAGCTAATTTCTGAGATTTTCTAGCTAACTTTTGAGTTTTTCTATCTAATTTTTGAAATTTTCTAGCTAAATTTTGGGTTTTTCTAGCTTATTTTTGGGTTTTATGGCTAGTTTCTGAGTTTTTCTAGCTAAATTTTGATTTTTTCTGGCCAGTTTTTGGGTTTTATAGCTAATTTTTAATTTTTGGGTTTTTGTGGCTAATTTCTGAGTTTTCCTAGCTAATTTTTGAGTTTTTCTAGCTGAATTTTGGGTTTTTCTGGCAAATTTTTGGGTTTTATGGCTAATTTTTGAGTTTTTCTAGCTCGTTTTTGAGTTTTTTTGGCTAAGTTTTGGGTTTTATGGCTAATTTTTGGGTTTTATGGCTAATTTTTGGGTTTTTTGGCTAATTTTTGGGTTTTATGGCTAATTTTTAAGATTTTTTGGCTAATTTTTGAGTTCTTCTGGCTAAATTTTGGGTTTTTCTAGCTGAATTTTGGGTTTTTCTGGCAAATTTTCGGGTTTTATGGCTAATTTTTGAGTTTTTCTAGCTAGTTTTTGAGTTTTTTGGCTAATTTTTGGGTTTTATGGCTAATTTTTGGGTTTTTTTTGACAATTTTTGGGTTTTTGTGGCTAATTTCTGAGTTTTCTTAGCTAATTTTTGAGTTTTTCTGGCTAATTTTTGGGTTTTTCTGGCAAATTTCTGGGTTATATGGCTACTTTTTGGGTTTTATGGTTGATTTTTGAGTTTTTCTAGCTAGTTTTTGAATTTTTTGGCTAATTTTTGGATTTTTTTGACAATTTTTGGGTTTTTATGGCTAATTTCTGAGTTTTACTAGCTAATTTTTGAGTTTTTCTTGCTGAATTTTGGGTTTTTCTGGCAAATTTTTGGGTTTTATGGCTAACTTTTGAGTTTTTCTAGCAAGTTTTTGAGTTTTTTTGGCTAATTTTTTGGTTTCATGGCTAATTTTTGTGTTTTTTTGACAATTTTTGGGTTTTTGTGGCTAATTTCTGAGTTTTCCTAGCTAATTTTCGAGTTTTTCTGGCTAATTTTTGGTTTTTTCTGGCAAATTTTTGGGTTTTATGGCTAACTTTTGAGTTTTTCTGGCTGAATTTTGGGTTTTCCTGGCTAATTTTTGAGTTTTTCTTGCTAAATTTTGGGTTTTTCTGGCTAATTTTTGGGTTTTATGGCTAATTTTTAAGATTTATTGGCTAATCTTTGAGTTTTTCTGGCTAATTTTCGGGTTTTATGACTAATTTCTGGGTTTTTTTGGCTAATTTTTTAGTTTTTTTGGCTCAATTTTGGGTTTTTCTGGCTAATTTTTGGGTTTTATGACTAATTTCTGGGTTTTTTGGCTAATTTTTGAGTTTTTGTAGCTAATTTTTTAGTTTTTCTGGCTACTTTTTGGGTTTTATGGCTAATTTTTGAGTTTTCCTAACTAATTCTTGGGTTTTATAGCTAATTCTTGTATTTTTGTGGCTAACTCTTGTATTTTTGTGGCTTATTTTTGAGTTTCTCTAGCTACTTTTTGGGTTTTTATAGCTAATTTCTGAGATTTTCTAGCTAACTTTTGAGTTTTTCTATCTAATTTTTGAGTTTTTCTAGCTAAATTTTGGGTTTTTCTAGCTTATTTTTGGGTTTTATGGCTAGTTTTTGAGTTTTTCTAGCTAAATTTTGAGTTTTTCTGGCCAATTTTTGGGTTTTATGGCTAATTTCTGAGATTTTCTAGCTAATTTTTGAGTTTTTTTTGCTAATTTTTTGTTTTATGGCTAATTTTTGGGTTTTTCTGACAATTTTTGGATTTTTCTGGCTAATTTTTGGGTTTTATAGCTAATTTTTAATTTTTGGGTTTTTGTGGCTAATTTCTGAGTTTTCCTGGCTAATTTTTAAGATTTATTGGCTAATTTTTGAGTTTTTTTTGCTGAATTTTGGGTTTTTCTGGCTAATTTTTGGGTTTTATGGCTGATTTTTAAGATTTATTGGCTAATTTTTGAGTTTTTCTGGCTAATTTCTGGGTTTTTTTGGCTAATTTTTGAGGTTTTTTAGCTAATTTTCGAGTTTTTCTAACTAATTCTTGGGTTTTATAGCTAATTCTTGTATTTTTGTGGCTAACTCTTGTATTTTTGTGGCTAATTTTTGAGTTTCTCTAGCTACTTTTTGGGTTTTTATAGCTAATTTCTGAGATTTTCTAGCTAACTTTTGAGTTTTTCTATCTAATTTTTGAAATTTTCTAGCTAAATTTTGGGTTTTTCTAGCTTATTTTTGGGTTTTATGGCTAGTTTCTGAGTTTTTCTAGCTAAATTTTGATTTTTTCTGGCCAATTTTTGGGTTTTATAGCTAATTTTTAATTTTTGGGTTTTTGTGGCTAATTTCTGAGTTTTCCTAGCTAATTTTTGAGTTTTTCTAGCTGAATTTTGGGTTTTTCTGGCAAATGTTTGGGTTTTATGGCTAATTTTTGAGTTTTTCTAGCTCGTTTTTGAGTTTTTTTGGGTAAGTTTTGGGTTTTATGGCTAATTTTTGGGTTTTATGGCTAATTTTTGGGTTTTTTGGCTAATTTTTGGGTTTTATGGCTAATTTTTAAGATTTTTTGGCTAATTTTTGAGTTCTTCTGGCTAAATTTTGGGTTTTTATAGCTGAATTTTGGGTTTTTCTGGCAAATTTTTGGGTTTTATGGCTAATTTTTGGGTTTTTTTGACAATTTTTGGGTTTTTGTGGCTAATTTCTGAGTTTTCTTAGCTAATTTTTGAGTTTTTCTGGCTAATTTTTGGGTTTTTCTGGCAAATTTCTGGGTTATATGGCTACTTTTTGGGTTTTATGGTTGATTTTTGAGTTTTTCTAGCTAGTTTTTGAATTTTTTGGCTAATTTTTGGATTTTTTTGACAATTTTTGGGTTTTTATGGCTAATTTCTGAGTTTTACTAGCTAATTTTTGAGTTTTTCTTGCTGAATTTTGGGTTTTTCTGGCAAATTTTTGGGTTTTATGGCTAACTTTTGAGTTTTTCTAGCAAGTTTTTGAGTTTTTTTGGCTAATTTTTTGGTTTCATGGCTAATTTTTGTGTTTTTTTGACAATTTTTGGGTTTTTGTGGCTAATTTCTGAGTTTTCCTAGCTAATTTTTGAGTTTTTCTGGCTAATTTTTGGTTTTTTCTGGCAAATTTTTGGGTTTTATGGCTAACTTTTGAGTTTTTCTGGCTGAATTTTGGGTTTTCCTGGCTAATTTTTGAGTTTTTCTTGCTAAATTTTGGGTTTTTCTGGCTAATTTTTGGGTTTTATGGCTAATTTTTAAGATTTATTGGCTAATCTTTGAGTTTTTCTGGCTAATTTTTGAGTTTTATGACTAATTTCTGGGTTTTTTTGGCTAATTTTTTAGTTTTTCTGGCTCAATTTTGGGTTTTTCTGGCTAATTTTTGGGTTTTATGACTAATTTCTGGGTTTTTTGGCTAATTTTTGAGTTTTTGTAGCTAATTTTTGAGTTTTTCTGGCTACTTTTTGGGTTTTATAGCTAATTCTTGTATTTTTGTGGCTAACTCTTGTATTTTTGTGGCTTATTTTTGAGTTTCTCTAGCTACTTTTTGGGTTTTTATAGCTAATTTCTGAGATTTTCTAGCTAACTTTTGAGTTTTCCTATCTAATTTTTGAGTTTTTCTAGCTAAATTTTGGGTTTTTCTAGCTTATTTTTGGGTTTTATGGCTAGTTTTTGAGTTTTTCTAGCTAAATTTTGAGTTTTTCTGGCCAATTTTTGGGTTTTATGGCTAATTTCTGAGATTTTCTAGCTAATTTTTGAGTTTTTTTTACTAATTTTTTGTTTTATGGCTAATTTTTGGGTTTTTCTGACAATTTTTGGATTTTTCTGGCTAATTTTTGGGATTTATAGCTAATTTTTAATTTTTGGGTTTTTGTGGCTAATTTCTGAGTTTTCCTGGCTAATTTTTGAGTTTTTCTAGCTGATTTTTGAGTTTTTCTGGCTAGTTTTTGGGTTTTTTTTTGTAATTTTTGGGTTTTTGTGGCTGAATTTTGGGTTTTTCTGGCAAATTTTTGGGTTTTATGGCTAATTTTTGAGTTTTTCTAGCTCGTTTTTGAGTTTTTTTGGCTAAGTTTTGGGTTTTATGGCTAATTTTTGGGTTTTATGGCTAATTTTTGGGTTTTTTGGCTAATTTTTGGGTTTTATGGCTAATTTTTAAGATTTTTTGGCTAATTTTTGAGTTCTTCTGGCTAAATTTTGGGTTTTTCTAGCTGAATTTTGGGTTTTTCTGGCAAATTTTTGGGTTTTATGGCTAATTTTTGAGTTTTTCTAGCTAGTTTTTGAGTTTTTTGGCTAATTTTTGGGTTTTATGGCTAATTTTTGGGTTTTTTTGACAATTTTTGGGTTTTTGTGGCTAATTTCTGAGTTTTCTTAGCTAATTTTTGAGTTTTTCTGGCTAATTTTTGGGTTTTTCTGGCAAATTTCTGGGTTTTATGGCTACTTTTTGGGTTTTATGGTTGATTTTTGAGTTTTTCTAGCTAGTTTTTGAATTTTTTGGCTAATTTTCGGATTTTTCTGACAATTTTTGGGTTTTTATGGCTAATTTCTGAGTTTTACTAGCTAATTTTTGAGTTTTTCTTGCTGAATTTTGGGTTTTTCTGGCAAATTTTTGGGTTTTATGGCTAACTTTTGAGTTTTTCTAGCAAGTTTTTGAGTTTTTTTGGCTAATTTTTTGGTTTCATGGCTAATTTTTGTGTTTTTTTGACAATTTTTGGGTTTTTGTGGCTAATTTCTGAGTTTTCCTAGCTAATTTTTGAGTTTTTCTGGCTAATTTTTGGTTTTTTCTGGCAAATTTTTGGGTTTTATGGCTAACTTTTGAGTTTTTCTGGCTGAATTTTGGGTTTTCCTGGCTAATTTTTGAGTTTTTCTTGCTAAATTTTGGGTTTTTCTGGCTAATTTTTGGGTTTTATGGCTAATTTTTAAGATTTATTGGCTAATCTTTGAGTTTTTCTGGCTAATTTTCGAGTTTTATGACTAATTTCTGGGTTTTTTTGGCTAATTTTTTAGTTTTTCTGGCTCAATTTTGGGTTTTTCTGGCTAATTTTTGGGTTTTATGACTAATTTCTGGGTTTTTTGGCTAATTTTTGAGTTTTTGTAGCTAATTTTTGAGTTTTTCTGGCTACTTTTTGGGTTTTATGGCTAATTTTTGAGTTTTCCTAACTAATTCTTGGGTTTTATAGCTAATTCTTGTATTTTTGTGGCTAACTCTTGTATTTTTGTGGCTTATTTTTGAGTTTCTCTAGCTACTTTTTGGGTTTTTATAGCTAATTTCTGAGATTTTCTAGCTAACTTTTGAGTTTTTCTATCTAATTTTTGAGTTTTTCTAGCTAAATTTTGGGTTTTTCTAGCTTATTTTTGGGTTTTATGGCTAGTTTTTGAGTTTTTCTAGCTAAATTTTGAGTTTTTCTGGCCAATTTTTGGGTTTTATGGCTAATTTCTGAGATTTTCTAGCTAATTTTTGAGTTTTTTTTGCTAATTTTTTGTTTTATGGCTAATTTTTGGGTTTTTCTGACAATTTTTGGATTTTTCTGGCTAATTTTTGGGTTTTATAGCTAATTTTTAATTTTTGGGTTTTTGTGGCTAATTTCTGAGTTTTTCTGGCTTTTTTTGTGTTTTATGACTAATTTTCGAGTTTTTCCAGCTAATTTTTGAGATTTTTCGTCTAATTCCTGGGTTTTATGGTTTATGTTTGGGTTTTTCTGACAACTTTTTAGTTCTTGTGGCTAATTTCTGAGTTTTCCTAGCTAATTTCTGAGTTTTTCTAGCTAAATTTTGGGTTTTTCTGGCAAATTTTTGGGTTTTATGGCTAATTTTTCTATTTTTTCTAGCTAATTGTTTTTTTCTGGCTACTTTTTGGGTTTTATGGCTAATTTTTGAATTTTTCTAGCTAATTTTTGAGTTTTTTTGTCTAATTTCTGGGTTTTATGGCAAATTTTTGGGTTTTTCTGACAATTTTTGGGTTTTTGTGGCTAATTTCTGAGTTTTCCTAGCTCATTTTTGAGTTTTTCTAGCTAAATCTTGGGTTTTTCTGGCAAATTTTTGGGTTTCATGGCTAATTTTTTTATTTTTCCTATCTATTTTTTTTTTCTCGCTAATTTCTGGGTTTCATGACTAATTTTTGGGTTTTTCTAGCTGATTTTTAAGTTTTTCTGGCTAATTTTTGGGTTTTATGACTAGTTTTCGAGTTCTTTTAGCTACTTTCTGAGTTTTTCTGTGTGATTTTTGGGTTTTATGGCTAATTTTTGGGTTTGTCTGGCAAATTTTTGGGTTTTTCTGGCTAATTTTTGGGTTTTATGGCTGATTTTTGAGTTTTTCTAGCTAAATTTTGGGTTTTTCTAGCTTATTTTTGGGTTTCATGGCTAGTTTTTGAGTTTTTCCAGCTGATTTTTGAGTTTTTTTGGCTAATTTTTGGGTTGTATGGCTAATTTTTGAATTTTTCTAGCTAATTTTTGAGTTTTTTTGTCTAATTTTTGGTTTTATGGCTAATTTTTGGGTTTTTCTGACAATTTTTGGGTTTTTGTGGCTAATTTTTGAGTTTTCCTAGCTAATTTTTGGGTTTTTCTGGCAAATTTTTGGGTTTTATGGCTAATTTTTTTATTTTTCCTATCTATTTTTTTTTCTCGCTAATTTCTGGGTTTCATGACTAATTTTTGGGTTTTTCTAGCTGATTTTTAAGTTTTTCTGGCTAATTTTTGGGTTTTATGACTAGTTTTCGAGTTCTTTTAGCTACTTTCTGAGTTTTTCTGTGCGATTTTTGGGTTTTATGGCTAATTTTTGGGTTTTTTTGACAATTTTTGGGTTTTTGTGGCTAATTTCTGAGTTTTCCTAGCTAATTATTGAGTTTTTCTAGCTGAATTTTGGGTTTTTCTGGCAAATTTTTGAGTTTTATGGCTAACTTTTGAGTTTTTCTAGCTAGTTTTTGAGTTTTTTTGGCTAAGCTTTGGGTTTTATGGCTAATTTTTGAATTTTTCTAGCTAATTTTTGAGTTTTTTTTGCTAATTTTTTGTTTTATGGCTAATTTTTGTGTTTTTTTGACAATTTTTGGGTTTTTGTGGCCAATTTCCGAGTTTTTTCTAGCTAATTTTTGAGTTTTTCTGGCTAATTTTTGGGTTTTTCTGGCAAATTTTTGGGTTTTTTTGGCTAATTTTTGGGTTTTTCTAGCTAATTTTTGAGTTTTTCTGGCTAATTTTTGGGTTTTATGACTAATTTTCGAGTTTTTTTAGCTACTTTCTGAGTTTTTCTGTGTGATTTTTGGGTTTTATGGCTAATTTTTGGGTTTGTCTGGCAAATTTTTGGGTTTTTCTGGCTAATTTTTGGATTTTATAGCTGATTTTTGAGTTTTTCTATCTAAATTTTGAGTTTTTCTAGCTTATTTTTGGGTTTTATGGCTAGTTTTTGAGTTTTTCCAGCTGATTTTTGAGTTTTTCTGGCTAGTTTTTGGGTTTTTTTTGTAATTTTTGGGTTTTTCTGACAACTTTTTAGTTCTTGTGGCTAATTTCTGAGTTTTCCTAGCTAATTTTTGAGTTTTTCTAGCTAAATTTTGGGTTTTTCTGGCAAATTTTTGGGTTTTATGGCTAATTTTTTTATTTTTTCTAGCTATTTTTTTTTCTGGCTAATTTTTGGGTTTCATGGCTAATTTTTGCGTTTTTCTAGCTAATTTTTGGGTTTTTCTAGCTAATTTTTGAGTTTTTCTGGCTTTTTTTGTGTTTTATGACTAATTTTCGAGTTTTTCCAGCTAATTTTTGAGATTTTTCGTCTAATTCCTGGGTTTTATGGCTTATGTTTGGGTTTTTCTGACAACTTTTTAGTTCTTGTGGCTAATTTCTGAGTTTTCCTAGCTAATTTTTGAGTTTTTCTAGCTAAATTTTGGGTTTTTCTGGCAAATTTTTGGGTTTTATGGCTAATTTTTCTATTTTTCCTAGCTAATTGTTTTTTTCTGGCTACTTTTTGGGTTTTATGGCTAATTTTTGAATTTTTCTAGCTAATTTTTGAGTTTTTTTGTCTAATTTCTGGGTTTTATGGCAAATTTTTGGGTTTTTCTGACAATTTTTGGGTTTTTGTGGCTAATTTCTGAGTTTTCCTAGCTCATTTTTGAGTTTTTCTAGCTAAATCTTGGGTTTTTCTGGCAAATTTTTGGGTTTCATGGCTAATTTTTTTATTTTTCCTATCTATTTTTTTTTCTCGCTAATTTCTGGGTTTCATGACTAATTTTTGGGTTTTTCTAGCTGATTTTTAAGTTTTTCTGGCTAATTTTTGGGTTTTATGACTAGTTTTCGAGTTCTTTTAGCTACTTTCTGAGTTTTTCTGTGTGATTTTTGGGTTTTATGGCTAATTTTTGGGTTTGTCTGGCAAATTTTTGGGTTTTTCTGGCTAATTTTTGGGTTTTATGGCTAATTTTTGAGTTTTTCTAGCTAAATTTTGGGTTTTTCTAGCTTATTTTTGGGTTTCATGGCTAGTTTTTGAGTTTTTCCAGCTGATTTTTGAGTTTTTCTGGCTAATTTTTGGGTTTTATGGCTAATTTTTGAATTTTTCTAGCTAATTTTTGAGTTTTTTTGTCTAATTTTTGGTTTTATGGCTAATTTTTGGGTTTATCTGACAATTTTTGGGTTTTTGTGGCTAATTTTTGAGTTTTCCTAGCTAATTTTTGGGTTTTTCTGGCAAATTTTTGGGTTTTATGGCTAATTTTTTTATTTTTTCTAGCTAATTTTTTTTCTGGCTAATTTTTGGGTTTCATGGCTAATTTTTGAGTTTTTTTGGCTAATTTTTGGGTTTTTCTGGCTAATTTTTGAGTTTTATTGCTAATTTTTGGGTTTGTCTGGCAAATTTTTGGGTTTTTCTGGCTAATTTTTGGGTTTTATTGCTAATTTTTGAGTTTTTGTAGCTAATTTTCGAGTTTTTCTGGCTAATTTTTGGGTTTTATGGCTAATTTTTGAGTTTTTCTAACTAATTCTTGGGTATTATTCTTGTATTTTTGTGGCTAACTCTTGTATTATTGTGGCTAATTCTTGAGTTTCTCTAGCTAATTTTTGGGTTTTTATAGCTAATTTCTGAGATTTTCTTGCTAATTTTTGAGTTTTTCTAGCTAAATTTTGGATTTTTCTGGCAAATGTTTGGGTTTTGTGGCTAATTTTTGAGTTTTTCTGGCTGAATTTTGGGTTTTCCTGGCTAATTTTTGAGATTTTCTTGCTAAATTTTGGGTTTTTCTGGCTAATTTTTGGGCTTCATGGCTAATTTTTGAGATTTATTGGCAAATTTTTGAACTTTTCTGGCTAAATTTTGGATTTTTCTGGCTAATTTTTGGGTTTAATGACTAATTTCTGGGTTTTTTTGGCCAATTTTTGAGTTTTTCTGGCTAAATTTTGGGTTTTTCCAGCTAATTTTTGGGTTTTATGG
The DNA here is from genome assembly GCA_026230145.1 of Diorhabda elongata. NCBI lineage: Eukaryota > Metazoa > Arthropoda > Insecta > Coleoptera > Chrysomelidae > Diorhabda > Diorhabda elongata. The sequence goes on from JAOVVJ010000024.1 coordinate 357,939, forward strand.
CTAATTTTCGAGTTTTTCTAGCTAATTTTTGAGTTTTTTTGGCTAATTTTTGGGTTTTTCTGGTTAATTTTTGGGTTTTATGGCGAATTTTTGAATTTTTTTGGCTAATTTTTGAGTTTTTGTAGCTAATTTTTGAGTTTTTCTGGCTAATTTTTGGGTTTTATGGCTAATTTTTGAGTTTTTCTAACTAATTCTTGGGTTTTATAGCTAATTCTTGTATTTTTTTGGCAAATTTTTGAGTTTCTCCAGCTAATTTTTGGGTTTTTATAGCGAATTTCTGAGTTTTTCTAGCTAATTTTTGAGTTTTTCTAGCTAAATTTTGGGTTTTTCTGGCTAATTTTTGGGTTTTTCTAGTTAATTTTTGAGTTTTTCTGGCTAATTTTTGGGTTTTATGACTAGATTTCGAGTTTTTCCTGCTATAAAACCCAAAAATTAGTTAGAAAAACTCAAAGATTAGTCATAAAAACCCAAAAATTAGTTAGAAAAACTCAAAGATTAGTCATAAAAACCCAAAAATTAGCCATAAAACCCAAAAATTAGACAGAAAAACCCAGAATTTGGCTAGAAAAACTTTTTTGAGTTTTTATGGCAAATTTTTGAGTTTTTCCAGCTATCTTTCGCGTTTTATAGCTAATTTTTGGGTTTTTCCAGCTAATTTTTGAGTTTTTCTAGCTAAATTTTTGAGATTTTTTGGCAACTTTTTTAGTTTTTCTGGCTAAATTTTGGGTTTTTCTGGCTAATTTCTGGGTTCTATTGCTAATTTTTGGGTTTGTCTGGAAAATTTTTGAGTTTTATGGCTAACTTTTGAGCTTTTCTAGCAAGTTTTTGAGTTTTTTTGGCTAATTTTTGGGTTTTATGGCTAATTTTTGTGTTTTTTTGACAATTTTTGGGTTTTTGTGGCTAATTTCTGAGTTTTCCTAGCTAATTTTTGAGTTTTTCTGGCTAATTTTTGGGTTTTTCTGGCAAATTTTTGGGTTTTATGGCTAATTTTTAAGATTTATTCGCTAATTTTTGAGTTTTTCTAGCTGAATTTTGGGTTTTTCTGGCAAATTTTTGAGTTTTATGGCTAACTTTTGAGTTTTTCTAGCAAGTTTTTGAGTTTTTTTAGCTAATTTTTGGGTTTTATGGCTAATTTTTGTGTTTTTTTGACAATTTTTGGGTTTTTGTGGCTAATTTCTGAGTTTTCCTAGCTAATTTTTGAGTTTTTCTGGCTAATTTTTGGGTTTTTCTGGCGAATTTTTGGGTTTTTCTTGCTAAATTTTGGGTTTTTCTGGCTAATTTCTGGGTTTTATGGCTAATTTTTAAGATTTATTGGCTAATTTCTGAGTTTTTCTGGCTAAATTTTGGATTTTTCTGGCTAATTTTTGAGTTTTATGACTAATTTCTGCGTTTTTTTGGCTAATTTTTGAGTTTTTCTGGCTAAATTTTGTGTTTTTCTGGCTAATTTTTGAGTTTTATGACTAATTTCTGCGTTTTTTTGGCTAATTTTTGAGTTTTTCTGGCTAAATTTTGGGTTTTTCTGGCTAATTTTTGAGTTTTATGACTAATTTCTGGGTTTTTTTGGCTAATTTTTGAGTTTTTCTGGCTAAATTTTGGGTTTTTCTGGCTAATTTTTGGGTTTTATGACTAATTTCTGGGTTTTTTGGCTAATTTTTGAGTTTTTGTAGCTAATTTTTGAGTTTTTCTGGCTACTTTTTGGGTTTTATGGCTAATTTTTGAGTTTTTCTAACTAATTCTTGGGTTTTATAGCTAATTCTTGTATTTTTGTGGCTAACTCTTGTATTTTTGTGGCTAATTTTTGAGTTTTTCTAGCTAAATTTTGGGTTTTTCTAGCTTATTTTTGGGTTTCATGGCTAGTTTTTGAGTTTTTCCAGCTGATTTTTGAGTTTTCCTGGCTAATTTTTGGGTTGTATGGCTAATTTTTGAATTTTTCTAGCTAATTTTTGAGTTTTTTTGTCTAATTTTTGGTTTTATGGCTAATTTTTGGGTTTTTCTGACAATTTTTGGGTTTTTGTGGCTAATTTTTGAGTTTTCCTAGCTAATTTTTGGGTTTTTCTGGCAAATTTTTGGGTTTTATGGCTAATTTTTTTATTTTTCCTATCTATTTTTTTTTCTCGCTAATTTCTGGGTTTCATGACTAATTTTTGGGTTTTTCTAGCTGATTTTTAAGTTTTTCTGGCTAATTTTTGGGTTTTATGACTAGTTTTCGAGTTCTTTTAGCTACTTTCTGAGTTTTTCTGTGCGATTTTTGGGTTTTATGGCTAATTTTTGGGTTTTTTTGACAATTTTTGGGTTTTTGTGGCTAATTTCCGAGTTTTTTCTAGCTAATTTTTGAGTTTTTCTGGCTAATTTTTGGGTTTTTCTGGCAAATTTTTGGGTTGTATGGCTAATTTTTGAATTTTTCTAGCTAATTTTTGAGTTTTTTTGTCTAATTTTTGGTTTTATGGCTAATTTTTGGGTTTTTCTGACAATTTTTGGGTTTTTGTGGCTAATTTTTGAGTTTTCCTAGCTAATTATTGAGTTTTTCTAGCTGAATTTTGGGTTTTTCTGGCAAATTTTTGAGTTTTATGGCTAACTTTTGAGTTTTTCTAGCTAGTTTTTGAGTTTTTTTGGCTAAGCTTTGGGTTTTATGGCTAATTTTTGAATTTTTCTAGCTAATTTTTGAGTTTTTTTTGCTAATTTTTTGTTTTATGGCTAATTTTTGTGTTTTTTTGACAATTTTTGGGTTTTTGTGGCCAATTTCCGAGTTTTTTCTAGCTAATTTTTGAGTTTTTCTGGCTAATTTTTGGGTTTTTCTGGCAAATTTTTGGGTTTTTTTGGCTAATTTTTGGGTTTTTCTAGCTAATTTTTGAGTTTTTCTGGCTAATTTTTGGGTTTTATGACTAATTTTCGAGTTTTTTTATCTACTTTCTGAGTTTTTCTGTGTGATTTTTGGGTTTTATGGCTAATTTTTGGGTTTGTCTGGCAAATTTTTGGGTTTTTCTGGCTAATTTTTGGATTTTATAGCTGATTTTTGAGTTTTTCTATCTAAATTTTGAGTTTTTCTAGCTTATTTTTGGGTTTTATGGCTAGTTTTTGAGTTTTTCCAGCTGATTTTTGAGTTTTTCTGGCTAGTTTTTGGGTTTTTTTTGTAATTTTTGGGTTTTTCTGACAACTTTTTAGTTCTTGTGGCTAATTTCTGAGTTTTCCTAGCTAATTTTTGAGTTTTTCTAGCTAAATTTTGGGTTTTTCTGGCAAATTTTTGGGTTTTATGGCTAATTTTTTTATTTTTTCTAGCTATTTTTTTTTCTGGCTAATTTTTGGGTTTCATGGCTAATTTTTGCGTTTTTCTAGCTAATTTTTGGGTTTTTCTAGCTAATTTTTGAGTTTTTCTGGCTTTGTTTGTGTTTTATGACTAATTTTCGAGTTTTTCCAGCTAATTTTTGAGATTTTTCGTCTAATTCCTGGGTTTTATGGCTTATGTTTGGGTTTTTCTGACAACTTTTTAGTTCTTGTGGCTAATTTCTGAGTTTTCCTAGCTAATTTTTGAGTTTTTCTAGCTAAATTTTGGGTTTTTCTGGCAAATTTTTGGGTTTTATGGCTAATTTTTCTATTTTTCCTAGCTAATTGTTTTTTTCTGGCTACTTTTTGGGTTTTATGGCTAATTTTTGAATTTTTCTAGCTAATTTTTGAGTTTTTTTGTCTAATTTCTGGGTTTTATGGCAAATTTTTGGGTTTTTCTGACAATTTTTGGGTTTTTGTGGCTAATTTCTGAGTTTTCCTAGCTCATTTTTGAGTTTTTCTAGCTAAATCTTGGGTTTTTCTGGCAAATTTTTGGGTTTCATGGCTAATTTTTTTATTTTTCCTATCTATTTTTTTTTTCTCGCTAATTTCTGGGTTTCATGACTAATTTTTGGGTTTTTCTAGCTGATTTTTAAGTTTTTCTGGCTAATTTTTGGGTTTTATGACTAGTTTTCGAGTTCTTTTAGCTACTTTCTGAGTTTTTCTGTGTGATTTTTGGGTTTTATGGCTAATTTTTGGGTTTGTCTGGCAAATTTTTGGGTTTTTCTGGCTAATTTTTGGGTTTTATGGCTAATTTTTGAGTTTTTCTAGCTAAATTTTGGGTTTTTCTAGCTTATTTTTGGGTTTCATGGCTAGTTTTTGAGTTTTTCCAGCTGATTTTTGAGTTTTTCTGGCTAATTTTTGGGTTTTATGGCTAATTTTTGAATTTTTCTAGCTAATTTTTGAGTTTTTTTGTCTAATTTTTGGTTTTATGGCTAATTTTTGGGTTTTTCTGACAATTTTTGGGTTTTTGTGGCTAATTTTTGAGTTTTCCTAGCTAATTTTTGGGTTTTTCTGGCAAATTTTTGGGTTTTATGGCTAATTTTTTTATTTTTCCTATCTATTTTTTTTTCTCGCTAATTTCTGGGTTTCATGACTAATTTTTGGGTTTTTCTAGCTGATTTTTAAGTTTTTCTGGCTAATTTTTGGGTTTTATGACTAGTTTTCGAGTTCTTTTAGCTACTTTCTGAGTTTTTCTGTGTGATTTTTGGGTTTTATGGCTAATTTTTGGGTTTGTCTGGCAAATTTTTGGGTTTTTCTGGCTAATTTTTGGGTTTTATGGCTAATTTTTGAGTTTTTCTAGCTAAATTTTGGGTTTTTCTAGCTTATTTTTGGGTTTCATGGCTAGTTTTTGAGTTTTTCCAGCTGATTTTTGAGTTTTTCTGGCTAATTTTTGGGTTTTATGGCTAATTTTTGAATTTTTCTAGCTAATTTTTGAGTTTTTTTGTCTAATTTTTGGTTTTATGGCTAATTTTTGGGTTTATCTGACAATTTTTGGGTTTTTGTGGCTAATTTTTGAGTTTTCCTAGCTAATTTTTGGGTTTTTCTGGCAAATTTTTGGGTTTTATGGCTAATTTTTTTATTTTTTCTAGCTAATTTTTTTTCTGGCTAATTTTTGGGTTTCATGGCTAATTTTTGAGTTTTTTTGGCTAATTTTTGGGTTTTTCTGGCTAATTTTTGAGTTTTATTGCTAATTTTTGGGTTTGTCTGGCAAATTTTTGGGTTTTTCTGGCTAATTTTTGGGTTTTATTGCTAATTTTTGAGTTTTTGTAGCTAATTTTCGAGTTTTTCTGGCTAATTTTTGGGTTTTATGGCTAATTTTTGAGTTTTTCTAACTAATTCTTGGGTATTATTCTTGTATTTTTGTGGCTAACTCTTGTATTATTGTGGCTAATTCTTGAGTTTCTCTAGCTAATTTTTGGGTTTTTATAGCTAATTTCTGAGATTTTCTTGCTAATTTTTGAGTTTTTCTAGCTAAATTTTGGATTTTTCTGGCAAATGTTTGGGTTTTGTGGCTAATTTTTGAGTTTTTCTGGCTGAATTTTGGGTTTTCCTGGCTAATTTTTGAGATTTTCTTGCTAAATTTTGGGTTTTTCTGGCTAATTTTTGGGCTTCATGGCTAATTTTTGAGATTTATTGGCAAATTTTTGAACTTTTCTGGCTAAATTTTGGATTTTTCTGGCTAATTTTTGGGTTTAATGACTAATTTCTGGGTTTTTTTGGCCAATTTTTGAGTTTTTCTGGCTAAATTTTGGGTTTTTCCAGCTAATTTTTGGGTTTTATGGCTAATTTTCGAGTTTTTCTAGCTAATTTTTGAGTTTTTTTGGCTAATTTTTGGGTTTTTCTGGTTAATTTTTGGGTTTTATGGCGAATTTTTGAATTTTTTTGGCTAATTTTTGAGTTTTTGTAGCTAATTTTTGAGTTTTTCTGGCTAATTTTTGGGTTTTATGGCTAATTTTTGAGTTTTTCTAACTAATTCTTGGGTTTTATAGCTAATTCTTGTATTTTTTTGGCAAATTTTTGAGTTTCTCCAGCTAATTTTTGGGTTTTTATAGCGAATTTCTGAGTTTTTCTAGCTAATTTTTGAGTTTTTCTAGCTAAATTTTGGGTTTTTCTGGCAAATTTTTGGGTTTTATGGCTAATTTTTAAGATTTATTCGCTAATTTTTGAGTTTTTCTAGCTGAATTTTGGGTTTTTCTGGCAAATTTTTGAGTTTTATGGCTAACTTTTGAGTTTTTCTAGCAAGTTTTTGAGTTTTTTTAGCTAATTTTTGGGTTTTATGGCTAATTTTTGTGTTTTTTTGACAATTTTTGGGTTTTTGTGGCTAATTTCTGAGTTTTCCTAGCTAATTTTTGAGTTTTTCTGGCTAATTTTTGGGTTTTTCTGGCGAATTTTTGGGTTTTTCTTGCTAAATTTTGGGTTTTTCTGGCTAATTTCTGGGTTTTATGGCTAATTTTTAAGATTTATTGGCTAATTTCTGAGTTTTTCTGGCTAAATTTTGGATTTTTCTGGCTAATTTTTGAGTTTTATGACTAATTTCTGCGTTTTTTTGGCTAATTTTTGAGTTTTTCTGGCTAAATTTTGGGTTTTTCTGGCTAATTTTTGAGTTTTATGACTAATTTCTGCGTTTTTTTGGCTAATTTTTGAGTTTTTCTGGCTAAATTTTGGGTTTTTCTGGCTAATTTTTGAGTTTTATGACTAATTTCTGGGTTTTTTTGGCTAATTTTTGAGTTTTTCTGGCTAAATTTTGGGTTTTTCTGGCTAATTTTTGGGTTTTATGACTAATTTCTGGGTTTTTTGGCTAATTTTTGAGTTTTTGTAGCTAATTTTTGAGTTTTTCTGGCTACTTTTTGGGTTTTATGGCTAATTTTTGAGTTTTTCTAACTAATTCTTGGGTTTTATAGCTAATTCTTGTATTTTTGTGGCTAACTCTTGTATTTTTGTGGCTAATTTTTGAGTTTCTCTAGCTACTTTTTGGGTTTTTATAGCTAATTTCTGAGATTTTCTAGCTAACTCTTGAGTTTTTCTATCTAATTTTTGAGTTTTTCTAGCTAAATTTTGGGTTTTTCTAGCTTATTTTTGGGTTTTATGGCTAGTTTTTGGGTTTTTCTGGCTAATTTTTGGGTTTTATAGCTAATTTTTAATTTTTGGGTTTTTGTGGCTAATTTCTGAGTTTTCCTAGCTAATTTTTGAGTTTTTCTAGCTGAATTTTGGGTTTTTCTGGCAAATTTTTAGGTTTTATGGCTAATTTTTAAGTTTTTCTAGCTAGTTTTTGAGTTTTTTTGGCTAAGTTTTGGGTTTTATGGCTAATTTTTGGGTTTTATAGCTAATTTTTGGGTTTTTTTGGCTAATTTTGGGGTTTTATGGCTAATTTATAAGATTTTTTGGCTAATTTTTGAGTTCTTCTGGCTGCATTTTTGGTTTTTCGAGCTGAATTTTGGGTTTTTCTGGCAAATTTTTGGGTTTTATGGCTAATTTTTGAGTTTTTCTAGCTAGTTTTTGAGTTTTTTGGCTAATTTTTGGGTTTTATGGCTAATTTTTGGGTTTTTTTGACAATTTTTGGGTTTTTGTGGCTAATTTATAAGATTTTTTGGCTAATTTTCGAGTTCTTCTGGCTGAATTTTGGGTTTTTCTGGCAAATTTTTGGGTTTTATGGCTAATTTTTGAGTTTTTCTAGCTAGTTTTTGAGTTTTTTTGGCTAATTTTTGGGTTTTATGGCTAATTTTTGGGTTTTTTTGACAATTTTTGGGTTTTTGTGGCTAATTTCTGAGTTTTCCTAGCTAATTTTTGAGTTTTGCTAGCTGAATTTTGGGTTTTTCTGGCAAATTTTTGAGTTTTATGGCTAACTTTTGAGTTTTTCTAGCAAGTTTTTGAGTTTTTTTGGCTAATTTTTGGGATTTATGGCTAATTTTTGTGTTTTTTTGACAATTTTTGGGTTTTTGTGGCTAATTTCTGAGTTTTCCTAGCTAATTTTTGAGTTTTTCTGGCTAATTTTTGGGTTTTTCTGGCAAATTTTTGGGTTTTATGGCTAACTTTTGAGTTTTTCTGGCTGAATTTTGGGTTTTCCTGGCTAATTTTTAAGTTTTTCTTGCTAAATTTTGGGTTTTTCTGGCTAATTTTTGGGTTTTATGGCTAATTTTTAAGATTTATTGGCTAATTTTTGAGTTTTTCTGGCTAAATTTTGGGTTTTTCTGGCTAATTTTTGAGTTTTATGACTAATTTCTGCGTTTTTTTGGCTAATTTTTGAGTTTTTCTGGCTAAATTTTGGGTTTTTCTGGCTAATTTTTGAGTTTTATGACTAATTTCTGGGTTTTTTGGCTAATTTTTGAGTTTTTGTAGCTAATTTTTGAGTTTTTCTGGCTACTTTTTGGGTTTTATGGCTAATTTTTGAGTTTTTCTAACTAATTCTTGGGTTTTATAGCTAATTCTTGTATTTTTGTGGCTAACTCTTGTATTTTTGTGGCTAATTTTTGAGTTTCTCTAGCTACTTTTTGGGTTTTTATAGCTAATTTCTGAGATTTTCTAGCTAACTTTTGAGTTTTTCTATCTAATTTTTGAGTTTTTCTAGCTAAATTTTGGGTTTTTCTAGCTTATTTTTGGGTTTTATGGCTAGTTTTTGGGTTTTTCTGGCTAATTTTTGGGTTTTATAGCTAATTTTTAATTTTTAGGTTTTATGGCTAATTTTTAAGTTTTTCTAGCTAGTTTTTGAGTTTTTTTGGCTAAGTTTTGGGTTTTATGGCTAATTTTTGGGTTTTATGGCTAATTTTTGGGTTTTTTTTGGCTAATTTTGGGGTTTTATGACTAATTTCTGCGTTGTTTTGGCTAATTTTTGAGTTTTTCTAGCTAAATCTTGGGTTTTTCTGGCAAATTTTTGGGTTTCATGGCTAATTTTTTTATTTTTCCTATCTATTTTTTTTTTCTCGCTAATTTCTGGGTTTCATGACTAATTTTTGGGTTTTTCTAGCTGATTTTTAAGTTTTTCTGGCTAATTTTTGGGTTTTATGACTAGTTTTCGAGTTCTTTTAGCTACTTTCTGAGTTTTTCTGTGTGATTTTTGGGTTTTATGGCTAATTTTTGGGTTTGTCTGGCAAATTTTTGGGTTTTTCTGGCTAATTTTTGGGTTTTATGGCTAATTTTTGAGTTTTTCTAGCTAAATTTTGGGTTTTTCTAGCTTATTTTTGGGTTTCATGGCTAGTTTTTGAGTTTTTCCAGCTGATTTTTGAGTTTTTCTGGCTAATTTTTGGGTTTTATGGCTAATTTTTGAATTTTTCTAGCTAATTTTTGAGTTTTTTTGTCTAATTTTTGGTTTTATGGCTAATTTTTGGGTTTTTCTGACAATTTTTGGGTTTTTGTGGCTAATTTTTGAGTTTTCCTAGCTAATTTTTGGGTTTTTCTGGCAAATTTTTGGGTTTTATGGCTAATTTTTTTATTTTTCCTATCTATTTTTTTTTCTCGCTAATTTCTGGGTTTCATGACTAATTTTTGGGTTTTTCTAGCTGATTTTTAAGTTTTTCTGGCTAATTTTTGGGTTTTATGACTAGTTTTCGAGTTCTTTTAGCTACTTTCTGAGTTTTTCTGTGTGATTTTTGGGTTTTATGGCTAATTTTTGGGTTTGTCTGGCAAATTTTTGGGTTTTTCTGGCTAATTTTTGGGTTTTATGGCTAATTTTTGAGTTTTTCTAGCTAAATTTTGGGTTTTTCTAGCTTATTTTTGGGTTTCATGGCTAGTTTTTGAGTTTTTCCAGCTGATTTTTGAGTTTTTCTGGCTAATTTTTGGGTTTTATGGCTAATTTTTGAATTTTTCTAGCTAATTTTTGAGTTTTTTTGTCTAATTTTTGGTTTTATGGCTAATTTTTGGGTTTATCTGACAATTTTTGGGTTTTTGTGGCTAATTTTTGAGTTTTCCTAGCTAATTTTTGGGTTTTTCTGGCAAATTTTTGGGTTTTATGGCTAATTTTTTTATTTTTTCTAGCTAATTTTTTTTCTGGCTAATTTTTGGGTTTCATGGCTAATTTTTGAGTTTTTTTGGCTAATTTTTGGGTTTTTCTGGCTAATTTTTGAGTTTTATTGCTAATTTTTGGGTTTGTCTGGCAAATTTTTGGGTTTTTCTGGCTAATTTTTGGGTTTTATTGCTAATTTTTGAGTTTTTGTAGCTAATTTTCGAGTTTTTCTGGCTAATTTTTGGGTTTTATGGCTAATTTTTGAGTTTTTCTAACTAATTCTTGGGTATTATTCTTGTATTTTTGTGGCTAACTCTTGTATTATTGTGGCTAATTGTTGAGTTTCTCTAGCTAATTTTTGGGTTTTTATAGCTAATTTCTGAGATTTTCTTGCTAATTTTTGAGTTTTTCTAGCTAAATTTTGGATTTTTCTGGCAAATGTTTGGGTTTTGTGGCTAATTTTTGAGTTTTTCTGGCTGAATTTTGGGTTTTCCTGGCTAATTTTTGAGATTTTCTTGCTAAATTTTGGGTTTTTCTGGCTAATTTTTGGGCTTCATGGCTAATTTTTGAGATTTATTGGCAAATTTTTGAACTTTTCTGGCTAAATTTTGGATTTTTCTGGCTAATTTTTGGGTTTAATGACTAATTTCTGGGTTTTTTTGGCCAATTTTTGAGTTTTTCTGGCTAAATTTTGGGTTTTTCCAGCTAATTTTTGGGTTTTATGGCTAATTTTCGAGTTTTTCTAGCTAATTTTTGAGTTTTTTTGGCTAATTTTTGGGTTTTTCTGGTTAATTTTTGGGTTTTATGGCGAATTTTTGAATTTTTTTGGCTAATTTTTGAGTTTTTGTAGCTAATTTTTGAGTTTTTCTGGCTAATTTTTGGGTTTTATGGCTAATTTTTGAGTTTTTCTAACTAATTCTTGGGTTTTATAGCTAATTCTTGTATTTTTTTGGCAAATTTTTGAGTTTCTCCAGCTAATTTTTGGGTTTTTATAGCGAATTTCTGAGTTTTTCTAGCTAATTTTTGAGTTTTTCTAGCTAAATTTTGGGTTTTTCTGGCTAATTTTTGGGTTTTTCTAGTTAATTTTTGAGTTTTTCTGGCTAATTTTTGGGTTTTATGACTAGATTTCGAGTTTTTCCTGCTATAAAACCCAAAAATTAGTTAGAAAAACTCAAAGATTAGTCATAAAAACCCAAAAATTAGTTAGAAAAACTCAAAGATTAGTCATAAAAACCCAAAAATTAGCCATAAAACCCAAAAATTAGACAGAAAAACCCAGAATTTGGCTAGAAAAACTTTTTTGAGTTTTTATGGCAAATTTTTGAGTTTTTCCAGCTATCTTTCGCGTTTTATAGCTAATTTTTGGGTTTTTCCAGCTGATTTTTGAGTTTTTCTAGCTAAATTTTTGAGATTTTTTGGCAACTTTTTTAGTTTTTCTGGCTAAATTTTGGGTTTTTCTGGCTAATTTCTGGGTTCTATTGCTAATTTTTGGGTTTGTCTGGAAAATTTTTGAGTTTTATGGCTAACTTTTGAGCTTTTCTAGCAAGTTTTTGAGTTTTTTTGGCTAATTTTTGGGTTTTATGGCTAATTTTTGTGTTTTTTTGACAATTTTTGGGTTTTTGTGGCTAATTTCTGAGTTTTCCTAGCTAATTTTTGAGTTTTTCTGGCTAATTTTTGGGTTTTTCTGGCAAATTTTTGGGTTTTATGGCTAATTTTTAAGATTTATTCGCTAATTTTTGAGTTTTTCTAGCTGAATTTTGGGTTTTTCTGGCAAATTTTTGAGTTTTATGGCTAACTTTTGAGTTTTTCTAGCAAGTTTTTGAGTTTTTTTAGCTAATTTTTGGGTTTTATGGCTAATTTTTGTGTTTTTTTTGACAATTTTTGGGTTTTTGTGGCTAATTTCTGAGTTTTCCTAGCTAATTTTTGAGTTTTTCTGGCTAATTTTTGGGTTTTTCTGGCGAATTTTTGGGTTTTTCTTGCTAAATTTTGGGTTTTTCTGGCTAATTTCTGGGTTTTATGGCTAATTTTTAAGATTTATTGGCTAATTTCTGGGTTTTATGGCTAATTTTTAAGATTTATTGGCTAATTTCTGAGTTTTTCTGGCTAAATTTTGGATTTTTCTGGCTAATTTTTGAGTTTTATGACTAATTTCTGCGTTTTTTTGGCTAATTTTTGAGTTTTTCTGGCTAAATTTTGGGTTTTTCTGGCTAATTTTTGAGTTTTATGACTAATTTCTGCGTTTTTTTGGCTAATTTTTGAGTTTTTCTGGCTAAATTTTGGGTTTTTCTGGCTAATTTTTGAGTTTTATGACTAATTTCTGGGTTTTTTTTGGCTAATTTTTGAGTTTTTCTGGCTAAATTTTGGGTTTTTCTGGCTAATTTTTGGGTTTTATGACTAATTTCTGGGTTTTTTGGCTAATTTTTGAGTTTTTGTAGCTAATTTTTGAGTTTTTCTGGCTACTTTTTGGGTTTTATGGCTAATTTTTGAGTTTTTCTAACTAATTCTTGGGTTTTATAGCTAATTCTTGTATTTTTGTGGCTAACTCTTGTATTTTTGTGGCTAATTTTTGAGTTTCTCTAGCTACTTTTTGGGTTTTTATAGCTAATTTCTGAGATTTTCTAGCTAACTCTTGAGTTTTTCTATCTAATTTTTGAGTTTTTCTAGCTAAATTTTGGGTTTTTCTAGCTTATTTTTGGGTTTTATGGCTAGTTTTTGGGTTTTTCTGGCTAATTTTTGGGTTTTATAGCTAATTTTTAATTTTTGGGTTTTTGTGGCTAATTTCTGAGTTTTCCTAGCTAATTTTTGAGTTTTTCTAGCTGAATTTTGGGTTTTTCTGGCAAATTTTTAGGTTTTATGGCTAATTTTTAAGTTTTTCTAGCTAGTTTTTGAGTTTTTTTGGCTAAGTTTTGGGTTTTATGGCTAATTTTTGGGTTTTATAGCTAATTTTTGGGTTTTTTTGGCTAATTTTGGGGTTTTATGGCTAATTTATAAGATTTTTTGGCTAATTTTTGAGTTCTTCTGGCTGCATTTTTGGTTTTTCGAGCTGAATTTTGGGTTTTTCTGGCAAATTTTTGGGTTTTATGGCTAATTTTTGAGTTTTTCTAGCTAGTTTTTGAGTTTTTTGGCTAATTTTTGGGTTTTATGGCTAATTTTTGGGTTTTTTTTGACAATTTTTGGGTTTTTGTGGCTAATTTATAAGATTTTTTGGCTAATTTTCGAGTTCTTCTGGCTGAATTTTGGGTTTTTCTGGCAAATTTTTGGGTTTTATGGCTAATTTTTGAGTTTTTCTAGCTAGTTTTTGAGTTTTTTGGCTAATTTTTGGGTTTTATGGCTAATTTTTGGGTTTTTTTTGACAATTTTTGGGTTTTTGTGGCTAATTTCTGAGTTTTCCTAGCTAATTTTTGAGTTTTGCTAGCTGAATTTTGGGTTTTTCTGGCAAATTTTTGAGTTTTATGGCTAACTTTTGAGTTTTTCTAGCAAGTTTTTGAGTTTTTTTGGCTAATTTTTGGGATTTATGGCTAATTTTTGTGTTTTTTTGACAATTTTTGGGTTTTTGTGGCTAATTTCTGAGTTTTCCTAGCTAATTTTTGAGTTTTTCTGGCTAATTTTTGGGTTTTTCTGGCAAATTTTTGGGTTTTATGGCTAACTTTTGAGTTTTTCTGGCTGAATTTTGGGTTTTCCTGGCTAATTTTTAAGTTTTTCTTGCTAAATTTTGGGTTTTTCTGGCTAATTTTTGGGTTTTATGGCTAATTTTTAAGATTTATTGGCTAATTTTTGAGTTTTTCTGGCTAAATTTTGGGTTTTTCTGGCTAATTTTTGAGTTTTATGACTAATTTCTGCGTTTTTTTTGGCTAATTTTTGAGTTTTTCTGGCTAAATTTTGGGTTTTTTCTGGCTAATTTTTGAGTTTTATGACTAATTTCTGCGTTTTTTTGGCTAATTTTTGAGTTTTTCTGGCTAAATTTTGGGTTTTTCTGGCTAATTTTTGAGTTTTATGACTAATTTCTGGGTTTTTTTGGCTAATTTTTGAGTTTTTCTGGCTAAATTTTGGGTTTTTCTGGCTAATTTTTGGGTTTTATGACTAATTTCTGGGTTTTTTGGCTAATTTTTGAGTTTTTGTAGCTAATTTTTGAGTTTTTCTGGCTACTTTTTGGGTTTTATGGCTAATTTTTGAGTTTTTCTAACTAATTCTTGGGTTTTATAGCTAATTCTTGTATTTTTGTGGCTAACTCTTGTATTTTTGTGGCTAATTTTTGAGTTTCTCTAGCTACTTTTTGGGTTTTTATAGCTAATTTCTGAGATTTTCTAGCTAACTTTTGAGTTTTTCTATCTAATTTTTGAGTTTTTCTAGCTAAATTTTGGGTTTTTCTAGCTTATTTTTGGGTTTTATGGCTAGTTTTTGGGTTTTTCTGGCTAATTTTTGGGTTTTATAGCTAATTTTTAATTTTTAGGTTTTATGGCTAATTTTTAAGTTTTTCTAGCTAGTTTTTGAGTTTTTTTGGCTAAGTTTTGGGTTTTATGGCTAATTTTTGGGTTTTATGGCTAATTTTTGGGTTTTTTTGGCTAATTTTGGGGTTTTATGACTAATTTCTGCGTTGTTTTGGCTAATTTTTGAGTTTTTCTGGCTAAATTTTGGATTTTTCTGGCTAATTTTTGGGTTTTATGGCTAATTTTTAAGATTTATTGGCTAATTTTTGAGTTTTTCTGGCTAAATTTTGGGGTTTTCTGGCTAATTTTTGGGTTTAATGAATAATTTCTGGGTTTTTTTGGCTAATTTTTGAGTTTTTGTAGCTAATTTTTGAGTTTTTCTGGCTACTTTTTGGGTTTTATGGTTAATTTTTAAGATTTATTGGCTAATTTTTGAGTTTTTCTGGCTAAATTTTGGGTTTTTCTGGCTAATTTTTGAGTTTTATGACTAATTTCTGGGTTTTTTTGGCTAATTTTTGAGTTTTTCTGGCTAAATTTTGGGTTTTTCTGGCTAATTTTTGGGTTTTATGGCTGATTTTTAAGATTTATTGGCTAATTTTTGAGTTTTTATGGCTAAATTTTGGGTTTTTCTGGCTAATTATTGGGTTTTATGGCTGATTTTTACGATTTATTGGCTAATTTTTGAGTTTTTCTAGCAAGTTTTTGAGTTTTTTTGGCTAATTTTTTGGTTTTATGGCTAATTTTTGTGTTTTTTTGACAATTTTTGGGTTTTTGTGGCTAATTTCTGAGTATTCCTAGCTAATTTTTGAGTTTTTCTGGCTAATTTTTGGGTTTTTCTGGCAAATTTTTGGGTTTTATGGCTAATTTTTAAGATTTATTGGCTAATTTTTGAGTTTTTCTTGCTGAATTTTGGGTTTTTCTGGCTAATTTTTGAGTTTTATGACTAATTTCTGGGTTTTTTTGGCTAATTTTTGAGTTTTTCTGGCTAAATTTTGGGTTTTTCTGGCTAATTTTTGGGTTTTATGGCTGATTTTCAAGATTTATTGGCTAATTTTTGAGTTTTTTTGGCTGAATTTTGGGTTTTTCTGGCTGATTTTTGGGTTTTATGACTAATTTCTGGGTTTTTTTGGCTAATTTTTGAGTTTTTGTAGCTAATTTTTGAGTTTTTCTGGCTACTTCTTGGGTTTTATGGTTAATTTTTGAGTTTTTCTAGCTAGTTTTTGAATTTTTTGGCTAATTTTTGGATTTTTTTGACAATTTTTGGGTTTTTGTGGCTAATTTTTGAGTTTTACTAGCTAATTTTTGAGTTTTTCTTGCTGAATTTTGGGTTTTTCTGGCAAATTTTTGGGTTTTATGGCTAACTTTTGAGTTTTTCTAGCAAGTTTTTGAGTTTTTTTGGCTAATTTTTTGGTTTTATGGCTAATTTTTGTGTTTTTTTGACAATTTTTGGGTTTTTGTGGCTAATTTCTGAGTTTTCCTAGCTAATTTTTGAGTTTTTCTGGCTAATTTTTGGTTTTTTCTGGCAAATTTTTGGGTTTTATGGCTAACTTTTGAGTTTTTCTGGCTGAATTTTGGGTTTTCCTGGCTAATTTTTGAGTTTTTCTTGCTAAATTTTGGGTTTTTCTGGCTAATTTTTGGGTTTTATGGCTAATTTTTAAGATTTATTGGCTAATCTTTGAGTTTTTCTGGCTAATTTTTGAGTTTTATGACTAATTTCTAGGTTTTTTTGGCTAATTTTCTGGCCAATTTTTGGGTTTTATAGCTAATTTTCAATTTTTGGGTTTTTGTGGCTAATTTCTGAGTATTCCTAGCTAATTTTTGAGTTTTTCTAGCTGAATTTTGGGTTTTTCTGGCAAATTTTTGGGTTTTATGGCTAATTTTTGAGTTTTTCTAGCTAGTGTTTTTGAGTTTTTTTTGGCTAAGTTTTGGGTTTTATGGCTAATTTTTGGGTTTTATGGCTAATTTTTGGGTTTTTTTGGCTAACTTTTGGGTTTTTTTGGCTAACTTTTGGGTTTTATGGCTAATTTTTAAGATTTTTTGGCTAATTTTTGAGTTCTTCTGGCTAAATTTTGGGTTTTTCTAGCTGAATTTTGGGTTTTTCTGGCAAATTTTTGGGTTTTATGGCTAATTTTTGAGTTTTTCTAGCTAGTTTTTGAGTTTTTTGGCTAATTTTTGGGTTTTATGGCTAATTTTTGGGTTTTTTTGACAATTTTTGGGTTTTTGTGGCTAATTTCTGAGTTTTCCTAGCTAATTTTCGAGTTTTTCTAGCTGAATTTTGGGTTTTTCTGGCAAATTTTTGGGTTTTATGGCTAACTTTTGAGTTTTTCTAGCAAGTTTTCGAGTTTTTTTGGCTAATTTTTGGTTTTTATGGCTAATTTTTGTGTTTTTTTGACAATTTTTGGGTTTTTGTGGCTAATTTCTGAGTTTTCCTAGCTAATTTTTGAGTTTTTCTGGCTAATTTTTGGGTTTCTCTGGCAAATTTTTGGGTTTTATGGCTAACTTTTGAGTTTTTCTGACTGAATTTTGGGTTTTCCTGGCTAATTTTTGAGTTTTTCTTGCTAAATTTTGGGTTTTCCTGGCTAAATTTTGGGTTTTATGGCTAATTTTTAAGATTTATTGGCTAATTTTTGAGTTTTTCTGGCTAAATTTTGGGTTTTTCTGGCTAATTTTTGAGTTTTATGACTAATTTCTGGGTTTTTTTGGTTAATTTTTGAGTTTTTTTGGCTAAATTTTGGGTTTTATGGCTAATTTTTGGGTTTTTCTGACAATTTTTGGGTTTTTGTGGCTAATTTCTGAGTTTTCCTAGCTAATTTTCGAGTTTTTCTAGCTGAATTATGGGTTTTCCTGGCAAATTTTTGGGTTTTATGGCTAACTTTTGAGTTTTTCTAGCAAGTTTTTGAGTTTTTTTGGCTAATTTTTGGGTTTTATGGCTAATTTTTGTGTTTTTTTGACAATTTTTGGGTTTTTGTGGCTAATTTCTGAGTTTTCCTAGCTAATTTTTGAGTTTTTCTGGCTAATGTTTGGGTTTTTCTGGCAAATTTTTGGGTTTTATGGCTACTTTTTGGGTTTTATGGTTAATTTTTAGTTTTTCTAGCTAGTTTTTGAATTTTTTGGCTAATTTTTGGAATTTTTTGACAATTTTTGGGTTTTTGTGGCTGATTTCTGAGTTTTACTAGCTAATTTTTGAGTTTTTCTTGCTGAATTTTGGGTTTTTCTGGCAAATTTTTGGGTTTTATGGCTAACTTTTGAGTTTTTCTAGCAAGTTTTTGAGTTTTTTGGCTAATTTTTGGGTTTTATGGCTAATTTTTGGGTTTTTTTGACAATTTTTGGGTTTTTGTGGCTAATTTCTGAGTTTTCCTAGCTAATTTTCGAGTTTTTCTAGCTGAATTTTGGGTTTTTCTGGCAAATTTTTGGGTTTTATGGCTAACTTTTGAGTTTTTCTAGCAAGTTTTCGAGTTTTTTTGGCTAATTTTTGGTTTTTATGGCTAATTTTTGTGTTTTTTTGACAATTTTTGGGTTTTTGTGCCTAATTTCTGAGTTTTCCTAGCTAATTTTTGAGTTTTTCTGGCTAATTTTTGGGTTTCTCTGGCAAATTTTTGGGTTTTATGGCTAACTTTTGAGTTTTTCTGACTGAATTTTGGGTTTTCCTGGCTAATTTTTGAGTTTTTCTTGCTAAATTTTGGGTTTTCCTGGCTAAATTTTGGGTTTTATGGCTAATTTTTAAGATTTATTGGCTAATTTTTGAGTTTTTCTGGCTAAATTTTGGGTTTTTCTGGCTAATTTTTGAGTTTTATGACTAATTTCTGGGTTTTTTTGGTTAATTTTTGAGTTTTTTTGGCTAAATTTTGGGTTTTATGGCTAATTTTTGGGTTTTTCTGACAATTTTTGGGTTTTTGTGGCTAATTTCTGAGTTTTCCTAGCTAATTTTCGAGTTTTTCTAGCTGAATTATGGGTTTTTCTGGCAAATTTTTGGGTTTTATGGCTAACTTTTGAGTTTTTCTAGCAAGTTTCTGAGTTTTTTTGGCTAATTTTTGGGTTTTATGGCTAATTTTTGTGTTTTTTTGACAATTTTTGGGTTTTTGTGGCTAATTTCTGAGTTTTCCTAGCTAATTTTTGAGTTTTTCTGGCTAATGTTTGGGTTTTTCTGGCAAATTTTTGGGTTTTATGGCTACTTTTTGGGTTTTATGGTTAATTTTTAGTTTTTCTAGCTAGTTTTTGAATTTTTTGGCTAATTTTTGGATTTTTTTGACAATTTTTGGGTTTTTGTGGCTAATTTCTGAGTTTTACTAGCTAATTTTTGAGTTTTTCTTGCTGAATTTTGGGTTTTTCTGGCAAATTTTTGGGTTTTATGGCTAACTTTTGAGTTTTTCTAGCAAGTTTTTGAGTTTTTTTGGCTAATTTTTTGGTTTTATGGCTAATTTTTGTGTTTTTTTTGACAAGTTTTGGGTTTTTGTGGCTAATTTCTGAGTTTTCCTAGCTAATTTTTGAGTTTTTCTGGCTAATTTTTGGTTTTTTCTGGCAAATTTTTGGGTTTTATGGCTAACTTTTGAGTTTTTCTGGGTGAATTTTGGGTTTTCCTGGCTAATTTTTGAGTTTTTCTTGCTAAATTTTGGGTTTTTCTGGCTAATTTTTGGGTTTTATGGCTAATTTTTAAGATATATTGGCTAATCTTTGAGTTTTTCTGGCTAATTTTTGAGTTTTATGACTAATTTCTGGGTTTTTTTTGGCTAATTTTTTAGTTTTTTTGGCTAAATTTTGGGTTTTTCTGGCTAATTTTTGGGTTTTATGACTAATTTCTGGGTTTTTTGGCTAATTTTTGAGTTTTTGTAGCTAATTTTTGAGTTTTTCTGGCTACTTTTTGGGTTTTATGGCTAATTTTTGAGTTTTTCTAACTAATTCTTGGGTTTTATAGCTAATTCTTGTATTTTTGTGGCTAACTCTTGTATTTTTGTGGCTTATTTTTGAGTTTCTCTAGCTACTTTTTGGGTTTTTATAGCTAATTTCTGAGATTTTTTAGCTAACTTTTGAGTTTTTCTATCTAATTTTTGAGTTTTTCTAGCTAAATTTTGGGTTTTTCTAGCTTATTTTTGGGTTTTATGGCTAGTTTTTGAGGTTTTCTAGCTAAATTTTGAGTTTTTTTGGCCAATTTTTGGGTTTTATGGCTAATTTCTGAGTTTTTCTAGCTAATTTTTGAGTTTTTTTTGCTAATTTTTTGTTTTATGGCTAATTTTTGGGTTTTTCTGACAATTTTTGGGTTTTTCTGGCTAATTTTTGGGTTTTATAGCTAATTTTTAATTTTTGGGTTTTTGTGGCTAATTTCTGAGTTTTCCTAGCTAATTTTTGAGTTTTTCTAGCTGAATTTTGGGTTTTTCTGGCAAATTTTTAGGTTTTATGGCTAATTTTTAAGTTTTTCTAGCTAGTTTTTGAGTTTTTTTGGCTAAGTTTTGGGTTTTATGGCTAATTTTTGGGTTTTATGGCTAATTTTTGGGTTTTTTTGGCTAATTTTGGGGTTTTATGGCTAATTTATAAGATTTTTTGGCTAATTTTTGAGTTCTTCTGGCTGCATTTTTGGTTTTTCGAGCTGAATTTTGGGTTTTTCTGGCAAATTTTTGGGTTTTATGGCTAATTTTTGAGTTTTTCTAGCTAGTTTTTGAGTTTTTTGGCTAATTTTTGGGTTTTATGGCTAATTTTTGGGTTTTTTTGACAATTTTTGGGTTTTTGTGGCTAATTTATAAGATTTTTTGGCTAATTTTCGAGTTCTTCTGGCTGAATTTTGGGTTTTTCTGGCAAATTTTTGGGTTTTATGGCTAATTTTTGAGTTTTTCTAGCTAGTTTTTGAGTTTTTTGGCTAATTTTTGGGTTTTATGGCTAATTTTTGGGTTTTTTTTGACAATTTTTGGGTTTTTGTGGCTAATTTCTGAGTTTTCCTAGCTAATTTTTGAGTTTTGCTAGCTGAATTTTGGGTTTTTCTGGCAAATTTTTGAGTTTTATGGCTAACTTTTGAGTTTTTCTAGCAAGTTTTTGAGTTTTTTTGGCTAATTTTTGGGATTTATGGCTAATTTTTGTGTTTTTTTGACAATTTTTGGGTTTTTGTGGCTAATTTCTGAGTTTTCCTAGCTAATTTTTGAGTTTTTCTGGCTAATTTTTGGGTTTTTCTGGCAAATTTTTGGGTTTTATGGCTAACTTTTGAGTTTTTCTGGCTGAATTTTGGGTTTTCCTGGCTAATTTTTAAGTTTTTCTTGCTAAATTTTGGGTTTTTCTGGCTAATTTTTGGGTTTTATGGCTAATTTTTAAGATTTATTGGCTAATTTTTGAGTTTTTCTGGCTAAATTTTGGGTTTTTCTGGCTAATTTTTGAGTTTTATGACTAATTTCTGCGTTTTTTTGGCTAATTTTTGAGTTTTTCTGGCTAAATTTTGGGTTTTTCTGGCTAATTTTTGAGTTTTATGACTAATTTCTGCGTTTTTTTGGCTAATTTTTGAGTTTTTCTGGCTAAATTTTGGGTTTTTCTGGCTAATTTTTGAGTTTTATGACTAATTTCTGGGTTTTTTTTGGCTAATTTTTGAGTTTTTCTGGCTAAATTTTGGGTTTTTCTGGCTAATTTTTGGGTTTTATGACTAATTTCTGGGTTTTTTGGCTAATTTTTGAGTTTTTGTAGCTAATTTTTGAGTTTTTCTGGCTACTTTTTGGGTTTTATGGCTAATTTTTGAGTTTTTCTAACTAATTCTTGGGTTTTATAGCTAATTCTTGTATTTTTGTGGCTAACTCTTGTATTTTTGTGGCTAATTTTTGAGTTTCTCTAGCTACTTTTTGGGTTTTTATAGCTAATTTCTGAGATTTTCTAGCTAACTTTTGAGTTTTTCTATCTGATTTTTGAGTTTTTCTAGCTAAATTTTGGGTTTTTCTAGCTTATTTTTGGGTTTTATGGCTAGTTTTTGGGTTTTTCTGGCTAATTTTTGGGTTTTATAGCTAATTTTTAATTTTTAGGTTTTATGGCTAATTTTTAAGTTTTTCTAGCTAGTTTTTGAGTTTTTTTGGCTAAGTTTTGGGTTTTATGGCTAATTTTTGGGTTTTTGTGGCTAATTTTTGAGTTTTACTAGCTAATTTTTGAGTTTTTCTAGCAAGTTTTTGAGTTTTTTTGGCTAATTTTTTGGTTTTATGGCTAATTTTTGTGTTTTTTTGACAATTTTTGGGTTTTTGTGGCTAATTTCTGAGTTTTCCTAGCTAATTTTTGAGTTTTTCTGGCTAATTTTTGGTTTTTTCTGGCAAATTTTTGGGTTTTATGGCTAACTTTTGAGTTTTTCTGGCTGAATTTTGGGTTTTCCTGGCTAATTTTTGAGTTTTTCTTGCTAAATTTTGGGTTTTTCTGGCTAATTTTTGGGTTTTATGGCTAATTTTTAAGATTTATTGGCTAATCTTTGAGTTTTTCTGGCTAATTTTTGAGTTTTATGACTAATTTCTAGGTTTTTTTGGCTAATTTTCTGGCCAATTTTTGGGTTTTATAGCTAATTTTCAATTTTTGGGTTTTTGTGGCTAATTTCTGAGTTTTCCTAGCTAATTTTTGAGTTTTTCTAGCTGAATTTTGGGTTTTTCTGGCAAATTTTTGGGTTTTATGGCTAATTTTTGAGTTTTTCTAGCTAGTGTTTTTGAGTTTTTTTGGCTAAGTTTTGGGTTTTATGGCTAATTTTTGGGTTTTATGGCTAATTTTTGGGTTTTTTTGGCTAACTTTTGGGTTTTTTTGGCTAACTTTTGGGTTTTATGGCTAATTTTTAAGATTTTTTGGCTAATTTTTGAGTTCTTCTGGCTAAATTTTGGGTTTTTCTAGCTGAATTTTGGGTTTTTCTGGCAAATTTTTGGGTTTTATGGCTAATTTTTGAGTTTTTCTAGCTAGTTTTTGAGTTTTTTGGCTAATTTTTGGGTTTTATGGCTAATTTTTGGGTTTTTTTGACAATTTTTGGGTTTTTGTGGCTAATTTCTGAGTTTTCCTAGCTAATTTTCGAGTTTTTCTAGCTGAATTTTGGGTTTTTCTGGCAAATTTTTGGGTTTTATGGCTAACTTTTGAGTTTTTCTAGCAAGTTTTCGAGTTTTTTTGGCTAATTTTTGGTTTTTATGGCTAATTTTTGTGTTTTTTTGACAATTTTTGGGTTTTTGTGGCTAATTTCTGAGTTTTCCTAGCTAATTTTTGAGTTTTTCTGGCTAATTTTTGGGTTTCTCTGGCAAATTTTTGGGTTTTATGGCTAACTTTTGAGTTTTTCTGACTGAATTTTGGGTTTTCCTGGCTAATTTTTGAGATTTTCTTGCTAAATTTTGGGTTTTCCTGGCTAAATTTTGGGTTTTATGGCTAATTTTTAAGATTTATTGGCTAATTTTTGAGTTTTTCTGGCTAAATTTTGGGTTTTTCTGGCTAATTTTTGAGTTTTATGACTAATTTCTGGGTTTTTTTGGTTAATTTTTGAGTTTTTTTGGCTAAATTTTGGGTTTTATGGCTAATTTTTGGGTTTTTCTGACAATTTTTGGGTTTTTGTGGCTAATTTCTGAGTTTTCCTAGCTAATTTTCGAGTTTTTCTAGCTGAATTATGGGTTTTCCTGGCAAATTTTTGGGTTTTATGGCTAACTTTTGAGTTTTTCTAGCAAGTTTTTGAGTTTTTTTGGCTAATTTTTGGGTTTTATGGCTAATTTTTGTGTTTTTTTGACAATTTTTGGGTTTTTGTGGCTAATTTCTGAGTTTTCCTAGCTAATTTTTGAGTTTTTCTGGCTAATGTTTGGGTTTTTCTGGCAAATTTTTGGGTTTTATGGCTACTTTTTGGGTTTTATGGTTAATTTTTAGTTTTTCTAGCTAGTTTTTGAATTTTTTGGCTAATTTTTGGAATTTTTTGACAATTTTTGGGTTTTTGTGGCTGATTTCTGAGTTTTACTAGCTAATTTTTGAGTTTTTCTTGCTGAATTTTGGGTTTTTCTGGCAAATTTTTGGGTTTTATGGCTAACTTTTGAGTTTTTCTAGCAAGTTTTTGAGTTTTTTGGCTAATTTTTGGGTTTTATGGCTAATTTTTGGGTTTTTTTGACAATTTTTGGGTTTTTGTGGCTAATTTCTGAGTTTTCCTAGCTAATTTTCGAGTTTTTCTAGCTGAATTTTGGGTTTTTCTGGCAAATTTTTGGGTTTTATGGCTAACTTTTGAGTTTTTCTAGCAAGTTTTCGAGTTTTTTTGGCTAATTTTTGGTTTTTATGGCTAATTTTTGTGTTTTTTTGACAATTTTTGGGTTTTTGTGCCTAATTTCTGAGTTTTCCTAGCTAATTTTTGAGTTTTTCTGGCTAATTTTTGGGTTTCTCTGGCAAATTTTTGGGTTTTATGGCTAACTTTTGAGTTTTTCTGACTGAATTTTGGGTTTTCCTGGCTAATTTTTGAGTTTTTCTTGCTAAATTTTGGGTTTTCCTGGCTAAATTTTGGGTTTTATGGCTAATTTTTAAGATTTATTGGCTAATTTTTGAGTTTTTCTGGCTAAATTTTGGGTTTTTCTGGCTAATTTTTGAGTTTTATGACTAATTTCTGGGTTTTTTTGGTTAATTTTTGAGTTTTTTTGGCTAAATTTTGGGTTTTATGGCTAATTTTTGGGTTTTTCTGACAATTTTTGGGTTTTTGTGGCTAATTTCTGAGTTTTCCTAGCTAATTTTCGAGTTTTTCTAGCTGAATTATGGGTTTTTCTGGCAAATTTTTGGGTTTTATGGCTAACTTTTGAGTTTTTCTAGCAAGTTTCTGAGTTTTTTTGGCTAATTTTTGGGTTTTATGGCTAATTTTTGTGTTTTTTTTGACAATTTTTGGGTTTTTGTGGCTAATTTCTGAGTTTTCCTAGCTAATTTTTGAGTTTTTCTGGCTAATGTTTGGGTTTTTCTGGCAAATTTTTGGGTTTTATGGCTACTTTTTGGGTTTTATGGTTAATTTTTAGTTTTTCTAGCTAGTTTTTGAATTTTTTGGCTAATTTTTGGATTTTTTTGACAATTTTTGGGTTTTTGTGGCTAATTTCTGAGTTTTACTAGCTAATTTTTGAGTTTTTCTTGCTGAATTTTGGGTTTTTCTGGCAAATTTTTGGGTTTTATGGCTAACTTTTGAGTTTTTCTAGCAAGTTTTTGAGTTTTTTTGGCTAATTTTTTGGTTTTATGGCTAATTTTTGTGTTTTTTTTGACAATTTTTGGGTTTTTGTGGCTAATTTCTGAGTTTTCCTAGCTAATTTTTGAGTTTTTCTGGCTAATTTTTGGTTTTTTCTGGCAAATTTTTGGGTTTTATGGCTAACTTTTGAGTTTTTCTGGGTGAATTTTGGGTTTTCCTGGCTAATTTTTGAGTTTTTCTTGCTAAATTTTGGGTTTTTCTGGCTAATTTTTGGGTTTTATGGCTAATTTTTAAGATTTATTGGCTAATCTTTGAGTTTTTCTGGCTAATTTTTGAGTTTTATGACTAATTTCTGGGTTTTTTTTGGCTAATTTTTTAGTTTTTTTGGCTAAATTTTGGGTTTTTCTGGCTAATTTTTGGGTTTTATGACTAATTTCTGGGTTTTTTGGCTAATTTTTGAGTTTTTGTAGCTAATTTTTGAGTTTTTCTGGCTACTTTTTGGGTTTTATGGCTAATTTTTGAGTTTTTCTAACTAATTCTTGGGTTTTATAGCTAATTCTTGTATTTTTGTGGCTAACTCTTGTATTTTTGTGGCTTATTTTTGAGTTTCTCTAGCTACTTTTTGGGTTTTTATAGCAAATTTCTGAGATTTTTTAGCTAACTTTTGAGTTTTTCTATCTAATTTTTGAGTTTTTCTAGCTAAATTTTGGGTTTTTCTAGCTTATTTTTGGGTTTTATGGCTAGTTTTTGAGGTTTTCTAGCTAAATTTTGAGTTTTTTTTGGCCAATTTTTGGGTTTTATGGCTAATTTCTGAGTTTTTCTAGCTAATTTTTGAGTTTTTTTTGCTAATTTTTTGTTTTATGGCTAATTTTTGGGTTTTTCTGACAATTTTTGGATTTTTCTGGCTAATTTTTGGGTTTTATAGCTAATTTTTAATTTTTGGGTTTTTGTGGCTAATTTCTGAGTTTTCCTGGCTAATTTTTGAGTTTTTCTAGCTGAATTTTGGGTTTTTCTGGCAAATTTTTGGGTTTTATGGCTAATTTTTGAGTTTTTCTAGCTAGTTTTTGAGTTTTTTTGGCTAAGTTTTGGGTTTTATGGCTAATTTTTGGGTTTTATGGCTAATTTTTTGGGTTTTTTTGGCTAATTTTTGGGTTTTATGGCTAATTTATAAGATTTTTTGGCTAATTTTTGAGTTCTTCTGGCTGAATTTTGGGTTTTTCTAGCTGAAGTTTGGGTTTTTTTTGGCAAATTTTTGGGTTTTATGGCTAATTTTTGAGTTTTTCTAGCTAGTTTTTGAGTTTTTTGGCTAATTTTTGGGTTTTATGGCTAATTGTTGGGTTTTTTTGACAATTTTTGGGTTTTTGTGGCTAATTTCTGAGTTTTCCTAGCTAATTTTTGAGTTTTTCTAGCTGAATTTTGGGTTTTTCTGGCAAATTTTTGAGTTTTATGGCTAACTTTTGAGTTTTTCTAGCTAGTTTTTGAGTTTTTTTTGCTAATTTTTTGTTTTATGGCTAATTTTTGTGTTTTTTTGACAATTTTTGGGTTTTTGTGGCCAATTTCTGAGTTTTTTCTAGCTAATTTTTGAGTTTTTCTGGCTAATTTTTGGGTTTTTCTGGCAAATTTTTGGGTTTTTTTGGCTAATTTTTGGGTTTTTCTAGCTAATTTTTGAGTTTTTCTGGCTAATTTTTGGGTTTTATGACTAATTTTCGAGTTTTTTTAGCTACTTTCTGAGTTTTTCTGTGTGATTTTTGGGTTTTATGGCTAATTTTTGGGTTTTTCTATCTAAATTTTGAGTTTTTCTAGCTTATTTTTGGGTTTTATGGCTAGTTTCTGAGTTTTTCCAGCTGATTTTTGAGTTTTTCTGGCTAGTTTTTGGGTTTTTTTTTGTAATTTTTGGTTTTATGGCTAATTTTTGGGTTTTTCTGACAATTTTTGGGTTTTTATAGCTAATTTCTGAGATTTTCTTGCTAATTTTTGAGTTTTTCTAGCTAAATTTTGGGTTTTTCTGGCAAATTTTTGGGTTTTATGGCTAATTTTTGAGTTTTTCTGGCTGAATTTCGGGTTTTTCTGGCTAATTTTTGGGTTTTTTGGCTAATTTTTGAGTTTTTCTGGCTAAATTTTGGGTTTTTCCAGCTAATTTTTGGGTTTTATGGCTAATTTTCGAGTTTTTCTAGCTAATTTTTGAGTTTGTTTTTGGCTAATTTTTGGGTTTTTCTGGTTAATTTTTGGGTTTTATGGCTAATTTTTGAGTTTTTCTGGCTAATTTTTGAGTTTTTCTAACTAATTCTTGGGTTTTATAGCTAATTCTTGTATTTTTGTGGCTAACTCTTGTATTTTTGTGGCTAATTTTCGAGTTTCTCTAGCTAATTTTTGGGTTTTTATAGCTAATTTCTGAGATTTTCTTGCTAATTTTTGAGTTTTTCTAGCTAAATTTTGGGTTTTTCTGGCAAATTTTTGGGTTTTATGGCTAATTTTTGAGTTTTTCTGGCTGAATTTCGGGTTTTTCTGGCTAATTTTTGGGTTTTTTGGCTAATTTTTGAGTTTTTCTGGCTAAATTTTGGGTTTTTCCAGCTAATTTTTGGGTTTTATGGCTAATTTTCGAGTTTTTCTAGCTAATTTTTGAGTTTGTTTTTGGCTAATTTTTGGGTTTTTCTGGTTAATTTTTGGGTTTTATGGCTAATTTTTGAGTTTTTCTGGCTAATTTTTGGGTTTTATGGCTAATTTTTGAGTTTTTCTAGCTAAATTTTGGGTTTTTCTAGCTTAATTTTGGGTTTCATGGCTAGTT
Source organism: Diorhabda elongata (assembly GCA_026230145.1). Taxonomy (NCBI): domain Eukaryota; kingdom Metazoa; phylum Arthropoda; class Insecta; order Coleoptera; family Chrysomelidae; genus Diorhabda; species Diorhabda elongata. The sequence goes on from JAOVVJ010000024.1 coordinate 385,013, forward strand.
TTTGAGTTTTTCCAGCTGATTTTTGAGTTTTTCTGGCTAATTTTTGGGTTTTATGGCTAATTTTTGAATTTTTCTAGCTAGTTTTTGAGTTTGTTTGTCTAATTTTTGGTTTTATGGCTAATTTTTGGGTTTTTCTGACAATTTTTGGGTTCTTGTGGCTAATTTTTGAGTTTTCCTAGCTAATTTTTGAGTTTTTCTAGCTAAATTTTGGGTTTTTCTGGCAAATTTTTGGGTTTGATGGCTAATTTTTTTATTTTTTCTAGCTAATTTTTTTTCTGGCTAATTTTTGGGTTTCATGGCTAATTTTTGGGTTTGTCTGGCAAATTTTTGGGTTTTTCTGGCTAATTTTTGGGTTTTATTGCTAATTTTTGAGTATTTGTAGCTAATTTTCGAGTTTTTCTGGCTGAATTTTGGGTTTTCCTGGCTAATTTTTGAGTTTTTCTTGCTAAATTTTGGGTTTTTCTGGCTAATTTTTGGGCTTTATGGCTAATTTTTGAGATTTATTGGCTAATTTTTGAACTTTTCTGGCTAAATTTTGGGTTTTTCTGGCTAATTTTTGAGTTTCATGGCTAGTTTTTGAGTTTTTCCAGCTAATTTTTGGGTTTTTCTGACAATTTTTGGGTTTTTGTGGCTAATTGTTGAGTTTTCCTAGCAAATTTTTGAGTTTTTCTAGCTAAATTTTGGGTTTTTCTGGCAAATTTTTGGGTTTTATGGCTACTTTTCTTATTTTTTCTAGCTAATTTTTTTTCTGGCTAATTTTTGGGTTTCATGGCTAATTTTTGAGTTTTTTTGGCTAATTTTTGGGTTTTTCTGGCTAATTTTTGGGTTTTATTGCTAATTTTTGGGTTTGTCCGGCAAATTTTTGGGTTTTTCTGGCTAATTTTTGGGTTTTATTGCTAATTTTTGAGTATTTGTAGCTAATTTTCGAGTTTTTCTGGCTACTTTTTGGGTTTTATGGCTAATTTTTGAGTTTTTCTAACTAATTCTTGGGTTTTATAGCTAATTCTTGTATTTTTGTGGCTAACTCTTGTATTTTTGTGGCTAATTTTCGAGTTTCTCTAGCTAATTTTTGGGTTTTTATAGCTAATTTCTGAGATTTTCTTGCTAATTTTTGAGTTTTTCTAGCTAAATTTTGGGTTTTTCTGGCAAATTTTTGGGTTTTATGGCTAATTTTTGAGTTTTTCTGGCTGAATTTCGGGTTTTTCTGGCTAATTTTTGGGTTTTTTGGCTAATTTTTGAGTTTTTCTGGCTAAATTTTGGGTTTTTCCAGCTAATTTTTGGGTTTTATGGCTAATTTTCGAGTTTTTCTAGCTAATTTTTGAGTTTGTTTTTGGCTAATTTTTGGGTTTTTCTGGTTAATTTTTGGGTTTTATGGCTAATTTTTGAGTTTTTCTGGCTAATTTTTGGGTTTTATGGCTAATTTTTGAGTTTTTCTAGCTAAATTTTGGGTTTTTCTAGCTTAATTTTGGGTTTCATGGCTAGTTTTTGAGTTTTTCCAGCTGATTTTTGAGTTTTTCTGGCTAATTTTTGGGTTTTATGGCTAATTTTTGAATTTTTCTAGCTAGTTTTTGAGTTTGTTTGTCTAATTTTTGGTTTTATGGCTAATTTTTGGGTTTTTCTGACAATTTTTGGGTTCTTGTGGCTAATTTTTGAGTTTTCCTAGCTAATTTTTGAGTTTTTCTAGCTAAATTTTGGGTTTTTCTGGCTAATTTTTGGGTTTCATGGCTAATTTTTGGGTTTGTCTGGCAAATTTTTGGGTTTTTCTGGCTAATTTTTGGGTTTTATTGCTAATTTTTGAGTATTTGTAGCTAATTTTCGAGTTTTTCTGGCTGAATTTTGGGTTTTCCTGGCTAATTTTTGAGTTTTTCTTGCTAAATTTTGGGTTTTTCTGGCTAATTTTTGGGCTTTATGGCTAATTTTTGAGATTTATTGGCTAATTTTTGAACTTTTCTGGCTAAATTTTGGGTTTTTCTGGCTAATTTTTGGGTTTTATTGCTAATTTTTGAGTATTTGTAGCTAATTTTCGAGTTTTTCTGGCTGAATTTTGGGTTTTCCTGGCTAATTTTTGGGTTTTATTGCTAATTTTTGAGTATTTGTAGCTAATTTTCGAGTTTTTCTGGCTACTTTTTGGGTTTTATGGCTAATTTTTGAGTTTTTTTAACTAATTCTTGGGTTTTATAGCTAATTCTTGTATTTTTGTGGCTAACTCTTGTATTTTTGTGGCTAATTTTCGAGTTTCTCTAGCTAATTTTTGGGTTTTTATAGCTAATTTCTGAGATTTTCTTGCTAATTTTTGAGTTTTTCTAGCTAAATTTTGGGTTTTTCTGGCAAATTTTTGGGTTTTATGGCTAATTTTTGAGTTTTTCTGGCTGAATTTCGGGTTTTTCTGGCTAATTTTTGGGTTTTTTGGCTAATTTTTGAGTTTTTCTGGCTAAATTTTGGGTTTTTCCAGCTAATTTTTGGGTTTTATGGCTAATTTTCGAGTTTTTCTAGCTAATTTTTGAGTTTGTTTTTGGATAATTTTTGGGTTTTTCTGGTTAATTTTTGGGTTTTATGGCTAATTTTTGAGTTTTTCTGGCTAATTTTTGGGTTTTATGGCTAATTTTTGAGTTTTTCTAGCTAAATTTTGGGTTTTTCTAGCTTATTTTTGGGTTTCATGGCTAGTTTTTGAGTTTTTCCAGCTGATTTTTGAGTTTTTCTGGCTAATTTTTGGGTTTTATGGCTAATTTTTGAATTTTTCTAGCTAGTTTTTGAGTTTGTTTGTCTAATTTTTGGTTTTATGGCTAATTTTTGGGTTTTTCTGACAATTTTTGGGTTCTTGTGGCTAATTTTTGAGTTTTCCTAGCTAATTTTTGAGTTTTTCTAGCTAAATTTTGGGTTTTTCTGGCAAATTTTTGGGTTTGATGGCTAATTTTTTTATTTTTCTAGCTAATTTTTTTTCTGGCTAATTTTTGGGTTTCATGGCTAATTTTTGGGTTTGTCTGGCAAGTTTTTGGTTTTTTCTGGCTAATTTTTGGGTTTTATTGCTAATTTTTGAGTATTTGTAGCTAATTTTCGAGTTTTTCTGGCTGAATTTTGGGTTTTCCTGGCTAATTTTCGAGTTTTTCTTGCTAAATTTTGGGTTTTTCTGGCTAATTTTTGGGCTTTATGGCTAATTTTTGAGATTTATTGGCTAATTTTTGAACTTTTCTGGCTAAATTTTGGGTTTTTCTGGCTAATTTTTGGGTTTTATTGCTAATTTTTGAGTATTTGTAGCTAATTTTCGAGTTTTTCTGGCTGAATTTTGGGTTTTCCTGGCTAATTTTTGAGTTTTTCTTGCTAAATTTTGGGTTTTTCTGGCTAATTTTTGGGCTTTATGGCTAATTTTTGAGATTTATTGGCTAATTTTTGAACTTTTCTGGCTAAATTTTGGGTTTTTCTGGCTAATTTTTGAGTTTCATGGCTAGTTTTTGAGTTTTTCCAGCTGATTTTTGAGTTTTTCTGGCTAATTTTTGGGTTTTATGGCTGATTTTTGAATTTTTCTAGCTAGTTTTTGAGTTTTTTTGTCTTATTTTTGGTTTTATGGCTAATTTTTGGGTTTTTCTGACAATTTTTGGGTTTTGTGGCTAATTGTTGAGTTTTCCTAGCTAATTTTTGAGTTTTTCTAGCTAAATTTTGGGTTTTTCTGGCAAATTTTTGGGTTTTATGGCTACTTTTCTTATTTTTTCTAGCAAATTTTTTTTCTGGCTAATTTTTGGGTTTCATGGCTAATTTTTGAGTTTTTTTGGCTAATTTTTGGGTTTTTCTGGCTAATTTTTGGGTTTTATTGCTAATTTTTGGGTTTGTCCGGCAAATTTTTGGGTTTTTCTGGCTAATTTTTGGGTTTTATTGCTAATTTTTGAGTATTTGTAGCTAATTTTCGAGTTTTTCTGGCTACTTTTTGGGTTTTATGGCTAATTTTTGAGTTTTTCTAACTAATTCTTGGGTTTTATAGCTAATTCTTGTATTTTTGTGGCTAACTCTTGTATTTTTGTGGCTAATTCTCGAGTTTCTCTAGCTAATTTTGGGTTTTTATAGCTAATTTCTGAGATTTTCTTGCTAATTTTTGAGTTTTTCTAGCTAAATTTTGGGTTTTTCTGGCAAATTTTTGGGTTTTATGGCTAATTTTTGAGTTTTTCTGGCTGAATTTCGGGTTTTTCTGGCTAATTTTTGGGTTTTATTGCTAATTTTTGGGGTTTTCCTGCAAATTTTTGGGTTTTTCTGGCTAATTTTTGGGTTTTATTGCTAATTTTTGAGTATTTGTAGCTAATTTTCGAGTTTTTCTGGCTACTTTTTGGGTTTTATGGCTAATTTTTGGGTTTTTCTGGTTAATTTTTGGGTTTTATGGCTAATTTTTGAGTTTTTCTGGCTAATTTTTGGGTTTTATGGCTAATTTTTGAGTTTCTCTAGCTAATTTTTGGGTTTTTATAGCTAATTTCTGAGATTTTCTTGCTAATTTTTGAGTTTTTCTAGCTAAATTTTGGGTTTTTCTGGCTAATTTTTGGGCTTTATGGCTAATTTTTAAGATTTATTGGCTAATTTTTGAACTTTTCTGGCTAAATTTTGGGTTTTTCTGGCTAATTTTTGGGTTTAATGACTAATTTCTGGGGTTTTTTGGCTAATTTTTGAGTTTTTCTGGCTAAATTTTGGGTTTTTCCAGCTAATTTTTGGGTTTTATGGCTAATTTTCGAGTTTTTCTAGCTAATTTTTGAGTTTGTTTTTGGCTAATTTTTGGGTTTTTCTGGTTAATTTTTGGGTTTTATGGCTAATTTTTGAGTTTTTCTGGCTAATTTTTGGGTTTTATGGCTAATTTTTGAGTTTTTCTAGCTAAATTTTGGGTTTTTCTAGCTTATTTTTGGGTTTCATGGCTAGTTTTTGAGTTTTTCCAGCTGATTTTTGAGTTTTTCTGGCTAATTTTTGGGTTTTATGGCTAATTTTTGAATTTTTCTAGCTAGTTTTTGAGTTTGTTTGTCTAATTTTTGGTTTTATGGCTAATTTTTGGGTTTTTCTGACAATTTTTGGGTTCTTGTGGCTAATTTTTGAGTTTTCCTAGCTAATTTTTGAGTTTTTCTAGCTGAATTTTGGGTTTTTCTGGCAAATTTTTGGGTTTGATGGCTAATTTTTTAATTTTTTCTAGCTAATTTTTTTTCTGGCTAATTTTTGGGTTTCATGGGTAATTTTTGGGTTTTTCTGGCTAATTTTTGGGTTTTATTGCTAATTTTTGGGTTTGTCTGGCAAATTTTTGGGTTTTTCTGGCTAATTTTTGGGTTTTATTGCTAATTTTTGAGTATTTGTAGCTAATTTTCGAGTTTTTCTGGCTGAATTTTGGGTTTTCCTGGCTAATTTTTGAGTTTTTCTTGCTAATTTTTGGGTTTTTCTGGCTAATTTTTGGGCTTTATGGCTAATTTTTGAGATTTATTGGCTAATTTTTGAACTTTTCTGGCTAAATTTTGGGTTTTTCTGGCTAATTTTTGGGTTTAATTATTAATTTCTGGGTTTTTTTGGCTAATTTTTGAGTTTTTCTGGCTAAATTTTGGGTTTTTCCAGCTAATTTTTGGGTTTTATGGCTAATTTTCGAGTTTTTCTAGCTAATTTTTGAGTTTGTTTTTGGCTAATTTTTGGGTTTTTCTGGTTAATTTTTGGGTTTTATGGCTAATTTTTGAATTTTTTTGGCTAATTTTTGAGTTTTTGTAGCTAATTTTTGAGTTTTTCTGGCTAATTTTTGGGTTTTATGGCCAATTTTTGAGTTTTTCTAACTAATTCTTGGGTTTTATAGCTAATTCTTGTATTTTTGTGGCTAATTTTTGAGTTTCTCCAGCTAATTTTTGGGTTTTTATAGCTAATTTCTGAGTTTTTCTAGCTAATTTTTGAGTTTTTCTAGCTAAATTTTGGGTTTTTCTGTCTAATTTTTGGGTTCTATGGCTAATTTTTGAGATTTTTTGGCTAATTTTTGGATTTTTCTAGCTAATTTCTGAGTTTTTCTAGCTAATTTTTGAGTTTTTCTAGCTAAATTTTGGGTTTTTCTGGCTAATTTTTGGGTTCTATGGCTAATTTTCGAGATTTTTTGGCTAATTTTTGGATTTTTCCAGCTAATTTTTGAATTTTTTCGTCTAATTTCTGGGTTTTATGGCTAATTTTTGGGTTTTTCTGACAATTTTTTGGTTTTTGTGGCTAATTTCTGAGTTTTCCTAGCTGATTTTTGAGTTTTTCTAGCTAAATTTTGGGTTTTTCTGGCTATAAAACCCAAAAATTAGTTAGAAAAACTCAAAGATTAGTCATAAAAACCCAAAAATTAGTTAGAAAAACTCAAAGATCAGTCATAAAAACCCAAAAATTAGCCATAAAACCCAAAAATTAGCCAGAAAAACCCAAAATTTGGCTAGAAAAACTTTTTTGAGTTTTTATGGCAAATTTTTGAGTTTTTCCAGCTATCTTTCGCGTTTTATAGCTAATTTTTGGGTTTTTCCAGCTAATTTTTGAGTTTTTCTAGCTAAATTTTGTGTTTTTCTGGCAAATTTTTGGGTTTTATGGCTAATTTTTGAGATTTTTTGGCAAATTTTTGAGTTTTTCTGCCTAAATTTTGGGTTTTTCTGACTAATTTCTGGGTTTTATTGCTAATTTTTTTATTTTTTCTAGCTAATTTTTTTTCTGGCTAATTTTTGGGTTTCATGGCTAATTTTTGAGTTTTTTTGGCTAATTTTTGAGTTTTTTTGGCTAATTTTTGAGTTTTTCTAGCTAATTTCTGAGTTTTTATGGCTAATTTTTGGGTTTTATGACTAATTTTCGAGTTTTTTCAGCTACTTTCTGAGTTTCTCTGTGTGATTTTTGGGTTTTATGGCTAATTTTTGGGTTTGTCTGGCAAATTTTTGGGTTTTTCTGGCTAATTTCTGGGTTTTATGGCTAGTTTTTGAGTTTTTTCCAGCTGATTTTTGAGTTTTTCTGGCTAATTTTTGGGTTTTATGGCTAATTTTTGGATTTTTCTAGCTAATTTTCAAGTTTTTTTGTCTAATTTTTGGTTTTATGGCTAATTTTTGGGTTTTTCTGACAATTTTTGGGTTTTTGTGGCTAATTTCTGAGTTTTCCTAGCTAATTTCTGAGTTTTTCTAGCTAATTTTTGGGTTTTTCTGACAATTTTTGGGTTTTTGTGGCTAATTTCTGAGTTTTCCTAGCTAATTTTTGAGTTTTTCTAGCTAAATTTTGGGTTTTTCTGGCAAATTTTTCGGTTTTATGGCTAATTTTTTTATTTTTTCTAGCTAATTCTTTCTCTGGCTAATTTTTGGGTTTCATGGCTAATTTTTGAGTTTTTTTGGCTAATTTTTGGGTTTTTCTAGCTAATTTTTGTGTTTTTCTGGCTATTTTTTGTGTTTTATGACTAATTTTCGAGTTTTTCCAGCTAATTTTTGAGTTTTTTCGTCTAATTTCTGGGTTTTATGGCTAATTTTTGGGTTTTTCTGACAATTTTTTGGTTTTTGTGGCTATTTTTCTAGCTAATTGTTTTTTTCTGGCTAATTTTTGGGTTTCATGGCTAATTTTTGAGTTTTTTTGGCTAATTTTTGGGTTTTTCTAGCTAATTTTTGAGTTTCTCTGGCTAATTTTTGGGTTTTATGACTAATTTCCAAGTTTTTTTAGCTACTTTTTGAGTTTTTCTGTGTGATTTTTGGGTTTTATGGCTAATTTTTGGGTTTGTCTGGCAAATTTTTGGGTTTTTCTGGCTAATTTTTGGGTTTTATGGCTAATTTTTGAGTTTTTCTAGCTGAATTTTGGGTTTTTCTAGCTTATTTTTGGGTTTTATGGCTAGTTTTTGAGTTTTTCCAGCTGATTTTTGAGTTGTTTTGTCTAATTTTTGGGTTTTTCTGACAATTTTTGTGTTTTTCTGACAATTTTTGTGTTTTTGTGGCTAATTTCTGAGTTTTCCTAGCTAATTTTTGAGTTTTTCTAGCTAAATTTTGGGTTTTTCTGGCAAATTTTTCGGTTTTATGGCTAATTTTTTTTATTTTTTCTAGCTTATTCTTTTTCTGGCTAATTTTTGGGTTTCATGGCTAATTTTTGAGTTTTTTTGGCTAATTTTTGGGTTTTTCTAGCTAATTTCTGAGTTTTTCTGGCTATTTTTTTGGTTTTATGACTAATTTTCGAGTTTTTCCAGCTAATTTTTGAGTTTTTTCGTCTAATTTCTGGGTTTTATGGCTAATTTTTGGGTTTTTCTGACAATTTTTTGGTTTTTGTGGCTAATTTCTGAGTTTTCCTAGCTAATTTTTGAGTTTTTCTAGCTAAATTTTGGGTTTTTCTGGCAACTTTTTGGGTTTTATGGCTAATTTTCGAGTTTTTTTAGCTACTTTCTGAGTTTTTCTGTGTGATTTTTGGGTTTTATGGCTAATTTTTGGGTTTTTCTGGCTATAAAACCTAAAAATTAGTTAGAAAAACTCAAAGATTAGCCATAAAAACCCCAAATTTAGCCATAAAACTCAAAAATTAGCCAGAAATCCCAAAATTTAGCTAGAAAAACTTTTTCGAGTTTTTATGGCTGATTTTTGAATTTTTCTAGCTATCTTTCGCGTTTTATAGCTAATTTTTGGGTTTTTATGGCTAATTTTTGGGTTTTATGGGTAATTTTCGAGTTTTTCTAGCTGAATTTCGAGTTTTTCTGGCAAATTTTTAGGTTTTATGGCTAATTTTTTTATTTTTTCTAGCTAATTTTTTTTTTCTGGCTAATTTTTGAGTTTTATGGCTAATTTTTGAGTTTTTTTTGTAATTTTTGGGTTTATCCAGCTAGTTTTTGAGTTTTTCTGACAATTTTTGGGTTTTTGTGGCTAATTTCTGAGTTTTCCTAGCTAATTTTTGAGTTTTTCTAGCTAAATTTTGGGTTTTTCTGGCAAATTTTTGGGTTTTATGGCTAATTTTTTTATTTTTTCTAGCTATTTTTTTTTCTGGCTAATTTTTGGGTTTCATGGCTAATTTTTGAGTTTTTTTGGCTAATTTTTGGGTTTTTCTAGCTAATTTTTGAGTTTTTCTGGCTTTTTTTTGTGTTTTATGACTAATTTTCGAGTTTTTCCAGCTAATTTTTGAGTTTTTTCGTCTAATTCCTGGGTTTTATGGCTTATTTTTGGGTTTTTCTGACAACTTTTTAGTTCTTGTGGCTAATTTCTGAGTTTTCCTAGCTAATTTTTGAGTTTTTCTAGCTAAATTTTGGGTTTTTTTGGCAAATTATTGGGTTTTATGGCTAATTTTTTTATTTTTTCTAGCTAATTTTTTTTCTGGCTAATTTTTGGGTTTCATGGCTAATTTTTGGGTTTTATGACTAATTTCTGGGTTTTTTGGCTAATTTTTGAGTTTTTGTAGCTAATTTTTGAGTTTTTCTGGCTACTTTTTGGGTTTTATGGCTAATTTTTGAGTTTTTCTAACTAATTCTTGGGTTTTATAGCTAATTCTTGTATTTTTGTGGCTAACTCTTGTATTTTTGTGGCTTATTTTTGAGTTTCTCTAGCTACTTTTTGGGTTTTTATAGCTAATTTCTGAGATTTTTTAGCTAACTTTTGAGTTTTTCTATCTAATTTTTGAGTTTTTCTAGCTAAATTTTGGGTTTTTCTAGCTTATTTTTGGGTTTTATGGCTAGTTTTTGAGTTTTTCTAGCTAAATTTTGAGTTTTTCTGGCCAATTTTTGGGTTTTATGGCTAATTTCTGAGTTTTTCTAGCTAATTTTTGAGTTTTTTTTGCTAATTTTTTGTTTTATGGCTAATTTTTGGGTTTTTCTGACAATTTTTGGATTTTTCTGGCTAATTTTTGGGTTTTATAGCTAATTTTTAATTTTTGGGTTTTTGTGGCTAATTTCTGAGTTTTCCTGGCTAATTTTTGAGTTTTTCTTGCTGAATTTTGGGTTTTTCTGGCAAATTTTTGGGTTTTATGGCTAATTTTTGAGTTTTTCTAGCTAGTTTTTGAGTTTTGGGTTTTATGGCTAATTTTTGGGTTTTATGGCTAATTTTTTGGGTTTTTTTGGCTAATTTTTGGGTTTTATGGCTAATTTATAAGATTTTTTGGCTAATTTTTGAGTTCTTCTGGCTGAATTTTGGGTTTTTCTAGCTGAATTTTGGGTTTTTCTGGCAAATTTTTGGGTTTTATGGCTAATTTTTGAGTTTTTCTAGCTAGTTTTTGAGTTTTTTGGCTAATTTTTGGGTTTTATGGCTAATTTTTAGGTTTTTTTGACAATTTTTGGGTTTTTGTGGCTAATTTCTGAGTTTTCCTAGCTAATTTTTGAGTTTTTCTAGCTGAATTTTGGGTTTTTCTGGCAAATTTTTGAGTTTTATTGCTAACTTTTGAGTTTTTCTAGCTAGTTTTTGAGTTTTTTTGGCTAAGTTTTGGGTTTTATGGCTAGTTTTTGAGTTTTTCTAGCTAATTTTTGAGTTTTTTTTCCTAATTTTTTGTTTTATGGCTAATTTTTGTGTTTTTTTGACAATTTTTGGGTTTTTGTGGCCAATTTCTGAGTTTTTTCTAGCTAATTTTTAGTTTTTCTGGCTAATTTTTGGGTTTTTCTAGCTAATTTTTGAGTTTTTCTGGCTAATTTTTGGGTTTTATGACTAATTTTCGTGTTTTTTCAGCTACTTTCTGAGTTTTTCTGTGTGATTTTTGGGTTTTATGGCTAATTTTTGGGTTTTTCTATCTAAATTTTGAGTTTTTCTAGCTTTTATGGCTAATTTCTGAGATTTTCTTGCTAATTTTTGTGTTTTTATGGCTAATTTTTGGGTTTTATGGCTAATTTTTGAGTTTTTCTGGCTATCTTTCGCGTTTTATAGCTAATTTTTGGGTTTTATTGCTAATTTTTGGGTTTGTCTGGCAGATTTTTGGGTTTTTCTGGCTAATTTTTGGGTTTTATGGCTAATTTTTGAGATTTTTTGGCTAATTTTTGAGTTTTTCTTGCTAAATTTTGGGTTTTTCTGGCTAATTCTTGGATTTTATGGCTAATTTTTGAGATTTATTGGCTAATTTTTGAGTTTTTCTGGCTAAATTTTGGATTTTTCTGGCTAATTTTTGGGTTTTATGTCTAATTTTTGAGTTTTTCTGGCTAATTTTTGGGTTTTATTGCTAATTTTTGGGTTTTTCTGACAATTTTTGGGTTTTTGTGGCTAATTTCTGAGTTTTCCTAGCTAATTTTTGAGTTTTTCTAGCTAAATCTTGGGTTTTTCTGGCAAATTTTTGGGTTTCATGGCTAATTTTTTTATTTTTCCTATCTATTTTTTTTCTCGCTAATTTCTGGGTTTCATGACTAATTTTTGGGTTTTTCTAGCTGATTTTTAAGTTTTTCTGGCTAATTTTTGGGTTTTATGACTAGTTTTCGAGTTCTTTTAGCTACTTTCTGAGTTTTTCTGTGTGATTTTTGGGTTTTATGGCTAATTTTTGGGTTTGTCTGGCAAATTTTTGGGTTTTTCTGGCTAATTTTTGGGTTTTATGGCTAATTTTTGAGTTTTTCTAGCTAAATTTTGGGTTTTTCTAGCTTATTTTTGGGTTTCATGGCTAGTTTTTGAGTTTTTCCAGCTGATTTTTGAGTTTTTCTGGCTAATTTTTAAATTTTATGGCTAATTTTTGAATTTTTCTATCTAATTTTTGAGTTTTTTTGTCTAATTTTTGGTTTTATGGCTAATTTTTGGGTTTATCTGACAATTTTTGGGTTTTTGTGGCTAATTTTTGAGTTTTCCTAGCTAATTTTTGGGTTTTTCTGGCAAATTTTTGGGTTTTATGGCTAATTTTTTTATTTTTTCTAGCTAATTTTCTTTCTGGCTAATTTTTGAGTTTCATGGCTAATGTTTGAGTTTTTTTGGCTAATTTTCGAGTTTTTCCAGCTAATTTTTGAGTTTTTTCGTCTAATTCCTGGGTTTTATGGCTTATTTTTGGGTTTTTCTGACAACTTTTTAGTTCTTGTGGCTAATTTCTGAGTTTTCCTAGCTAATTTTTGAGTTTTTCTAGCTAAATTTTGGGTTTTTTTTGGCAAATTATTGGGTTTTATGGCTAATTTTTTTATTTTTTCTAGCTAATTCCTTTTCTGGCTAATTTTTGGGTTTCATGGCTAATTTTTGAGTTTTTTTGGCTAATTTTTGAGTTTTTATAGCTAATTTACGGGTTTTTCTGGCAAATTTTTGGGTTTTATGGCTAATTTTTCTATTTTTTCTAGCTAATTGTTTTTTTCTGGCTACTTTTTGGGTTTTATGGCTAATTTTTGAATTTTTCTAGCTAATTTTTGAGTTTTTTTGTCTAATTTCTGGGTTTTATGGCAAATTTTTGGGTTTTTCTGACAATTTTTGGGTTTTTATGGCTAATTTCTGAGATTTTCTTGCTAATTTTTGTGTTTTTATGGCTAATTTTTGGGTTTTATGGCTAATTTTTGAGTTTTTCTGGCTATCTTTCGCGTTTTATAGCTAATTTTTGGGTTTTATTGCTAATTTTTGGGTTTGTCTGGCAGATTTTTGGGTTTTTCTGGCTAATTTTTGGGTTTTATGGCTAATTTTTGAGATTTTTTGGCTAATTTTTGAGTTTTTCTTGCTAAATTTTGGGTTTTTCTGGCTAATTCTTGGATTTTATGGCTAATTTTTGAGATTTATTGGCTAATTTTTGAGTTTTTCTGGCTAAATTTTGGATTTTTCTGGCTAATTTTTGGGTTTTATGGCTAATTTTTGAGTTTTTCTGGCTAATTTTTGGGTTTTATTGCTAATTTTTGGGTTTTTCTGACAATTTTTGGGTTTTTGTGGCTAATTTCTGAGTTTTCCTAGCTAATTTTTGAGTTTTTCTAGCTAAATCTTGGGTTTTTCTGGCAAATTTTTGGGTTTCATGGCTAATTTTTTTATTTTTCCTATCTATTTTTTTTTCTCGCTAATTTCTGGGTTTCATGACTAATTTTTGGGTTTTTCTAGCTGATTTTTAAGTTTTTCTGGCTAATTTTTGGGTTTTATGACTAGTTTTCGAGTTCTTTTAGCTACTTTCTGAGTTTTTCTGTGTGATTTTTGGGTTTTATGGCTAATTTTTGGGTTTGTCTGGCAAATTTTTGGGTTTTTCTGGCTAATTTTTGGGTTTTATGGCTAATTTTTGAGTTTTTCTAGCTAAATTTTGGGTTTTTCTAGCTTATTTTTGGGTTTCATGGCTAGTTTTTGAGTTTTTCCAGCTGATTTTTGAGTTTTTCTGGCTAATTTTTAAATTTTATGGCTAATTTTTGAATTTTTCTATCTAATTTTTGAGTTTTTTTGTCTAATTTTTGGTTTTATGGCTAATTTTTGGGTTTATCTGACAATTTTTGGGTTTTTGTGGCTAATTTTTGAGTTTTCCTAGCTAATTTTTGGGTTTTTCTGGCAAATTTTTGGGTTTTATGGCTAATTTTTTTATTTTTTCTAGCTAATTTTCTTTCTGGCTAATTTTTGAGTTTCATGGCTAATGTTTGAGTTTTTTTGGCTAATTTTCGAGTTTTTCCAGCTAATTTTTGAGTTTTTTCGTCTAATTCCTGGGTTTTATGGCTTATTTTTGGGTTTTTCTGACAACTTTTTAGTTCTTGTGGCTAATTTCTGAGTTTTCCTAGCTAATTTTTGAGTTTTTCTAGCTAAATTTTGGGTTTTTTTGGCAAATTATTGGGTTTTATGGCTAATTTTTTTATTTTTTCTAGCTAATTCCTTTTCTGGCTAATTTTTGGGTTTCATGGCTAATTTTTGAGTTTTTTTGGCTAATTTTTGAGTTTTTATAGCTAATTTACGGGTTTTTCTGGCAAATTCTTGGGTTTTATGGCTAATTTTTCTATTTTTTCTAGCTAATTGTTTTTTTCTGGCTACTTTTTGGGTTTTATGGCTAATTTTTGAATTTTTCTAGCTAATTTTTGAGTTTTTTTGTCTAATTTCTGGGTTTTATGGCAAATTTTTGGGTTTTTCTGACAATTTTTGGGTTTTTATGGCTAATTTCTGAGATTTTCTTGCTAATTTTTGTGTTTTTATGGCTAATTTTTGGGTTTTATGGCTAATTTTTGAGTTTTTCTAGCTATCTTTCGCGTTTTATAGCTAATTTTTGGGTTTTATTGCTAATTTTTGGGTTTGTCTGGCAGATTTTTGGGTTTTTCTGGCTAATTTTTGGGTTTTATGGCTAATTTTTGAGATTTTTTGGCTAATTTTTGAGTTTTTCTTGCTAAATTTTGGGTTTTTCTGGCTAATTCTTGGATTTTATGGCTAATTTTTGAGATTTATTGGCTAATTTTTGAGTTTTTCTGGCTAAATTTTGGATTTTTCTGGCTAATTTTTGGGTTTTATGGCTAATTTTTGAGTTTTTCTGGCTAATTTTTGGGTTTTATTGCTAATTTTTGGTTTTGAGTTTTTCTAGCTAAATTTTGGGGTTTTCTGGAAAATTTTTGGGTTTCATGGCTAATTTTTGAGTTTTTCTGGCTAAATTTTGGGTTTTTCTGGCTAATTTTTGAGTTTTTTTTGCTAAATTTTGGGTTTTTCTGGCTAATTTTTGGGTTTTATGGCTAATTTTTGAGATATATTGGCTAATTTTTGAGTTTTTCTGGCTAAATTTCGGGTTTTTCTGGATAATTTTTGAGGTTTTCTAGCTAATTTTCGAGTTTTTTGGGCTAATTTTTGGGTTTTATGGCTAATTTTTTAGTTTTTCTAGCTAATTTTCGAGTTTTTTTGGCTAATTTTTGGGTTTTCCTGGCTAATTTTTGGGTTTTATGGCTAATCTTTGAGATTGACACGGTTTACTTGACACGGTTTTACAGACACTAGCGCCCTCTGCCGGCCAGATGCCAAACTTAGCACGGTTTTATAGACACTAGCACCCTCTGCCGGCCAGACGCCAAACTTGACACGGTTTTACAGACACTAGCGCCCTCTGCCGGCCAGACGCCAAACTTGACACGGGTTTATAGACACTAGCGCCCCCTGCCGGCCAAACTTAACACGGTTTTATAAACACTAGCGCCCTCTGCCGGCCAGAAGCCACACTTAACACGGTTTTATAGACACTAGCGCCACCTGCCGGCCAGAAGACAAACTAAACACGATATTATAGACACGATTTTTTTTTCGTTATTATTACTATTTCATATAACTTTTATATGTTACACCTCAAACAGTTTCTATTCTCATAAAACTTTAAACTAACCTAACCTAACCTAACCTAACCTAACCTAACCTAACCTATCCTAACCTAACCTAACCTAACCTAACCTATCCTAACCTAACCTAACCTAACCTTTTTTTTAGTGTGGATGGGCAAATCTTCATAATACCAATCAGAAAGTGTCCCAGATGTGCATCGCTTCACACAACCTAACCTAACATACATCTATCTCTTTATTTTTGGACAAGTACCTATATCGAGCGGCAATCTAATTTCATAATACTTTTTTCCATTTGTATTACTATTTTCATACTTTTTTTTTTTGTTACACCTCGGACTTTAAACTAACCTAACCTAACCTAACCTAACCAAAATTTAGCTAGAAAAACTTCTTTGAGTTTTTATGGCTGATTTTTGAGTTTGTCTAGCTAATTTTTGAGTTTTTCTGGCTAATTTTTGGGTTTTATGGCTAATTTTTGAGTTTTTCTGGCTAAATTTTGGGTTTTTCTGGCTAATTTTTGAGTTTTTCTTGCTAAATTTTGGGTTTTTCTGGCTAATTTTTGGGTTTTATGGCTAATTTTTGAGATTTTTTGGCTAATTTTCGAGTTTTTCTGGCTAAATTTTGGGTTTTTCTGGCTAAATTTTGGGTTTTATGGCTAATTTTCGAGCTTTTCTAGCTAATTTTTGAGTTTTTTTGGCTGATTTTTGGGTTTTTCTGGCTAATTTTTGGGTTTTATGGCTAAATTTTGAGTTTTTTTGGCTAATTTTTGGGTTTTTCTAGCTAATTTTTGAGTTTTTCTGGCTAATTTTCGGGTTTTATGCCTAATTTTCGAGTTTTTCTAGCTAATTTTTGAGTTTTTCTGGCTAATTTTCGGGTTTAATGGCTAGTTTTTGAGTTTTTTTAGCTAATTTTTTAGTTTTTCTAGCCAATTTCCGAGTTTTTTTGGCTAATTTTTGGGTTTTATGGCTAATTGTCGGGTTTTTTTGACAATTTTTGGGTTTTTGTGGCTAATTTCTGAGTTTTCCTCGCTAATTTTTGAGTTTTTCTAGCTAAATTTTGGGGTTTTCTGGCAAATTTTTGGGTTTTATGGCTAATTTTTAAGTTTTTCTGGCTAAATTTTGGGTTTTCCTGGCTAATTTTTGAGTTTTCTTGCTAAATTTTGGGTTTTATGGCTAATTTTTGAGATATATTGGCGAATTTTCGAGTTTTTCTGGCTGAATTTTGGGTTTTTCTGGCTAATTTTTGGGTTTTATGACTAATTTCTGGGTTTTTTTGGCTAATTTTCGAGTTTTTCTGGCTAAATTTTGGGTTTTTCTGTCTAAATTTTGGGTTTTATGGCTAACTTTCGAGCTTTTCTAGCTAATTTTTGAGTTTTTTTGGCTAATTTTTGGGTTTTTCTGGCTAATTTTTGGGTTTTATGGCTAAATTTTGAGTTTTTTTGGCTAATTTTTGGGTTTTTCTAGCTAATTTTTCAGTTTTTCTGTCTAAATTTTGGGTTTTTCTGGCTAATTTCTGAGTTTTTCTAGCTAATTTTCGAGTTTTTCTGGCTAGTTTTTGGGTTTTATAGCTAACTTTTTATTTTTGTGGCTAATTTTTGAGTTTTTCTGGCTAATTTTTGAGTTTTTCTGGCTAATTTTTGGGTTTCATTGCTAATTTTTGAGTTTTTCTGGCTAATTTTTTGGTTTTATGGCTAATTTTTGAGGTTTTCTAGCTAATTTTCGAGTTTTTTTGGCTAATTTTTGGGTTTTATGGCTAATTTCTGAGTTTTTCTAGCTAATTTTCGAGTTTTTGTGGCTAATTTTTGGGTTTTTCTGGCTAATTTTTGGGGTTTATGGCTAATCTTTGAGATTTTTTGGCTAATTTTTTAGTTTTTCTGGCTAAATTTCGGGTTTTTCTGGCTAATTTTGTTTTATGGCAAATTTTTGAGTTTTTTTTGGCTAATTTTTGGGTTTTATGGCTAATTTTTGAGTTTTTCTAGCTAAATTTTGGGTTTTTCTAGCTTATTTTTGGGTTTTATGGCTATTTTTTTAGTTTTTCCAGCTGATTTTTGAGTTTTTCTGGCCAATTTTTGGGTTTTATGGCTAATTTTTGAATTTTTCTAGCTAATTTTCGAGTTTTTTTTGTCTAATTTTTGGTTTTATGGCTAATTTTCGGGTTTTTCTGACAATTTTTGGGTTTTTGTGGCTAATTTCTGAGTTTTCCTAGCTAATTTTTGAGTTTTTCTAGCTAAATTTTGGGTTTTTCTGGCAAATTTTTGGATTTTATGGCTAATTTTTTTATTTTTTTCTAGCTAATTTCTTTTTTCTGGCTAATTTTCGGGTTTCATGGCTAATTTTTGAGTTTTTTTGGCTAATTTTTGGGTTTTTCTAGCTAGTTTTTGAGTTTTTCTGGCTAATTTTTAGGTTTTATGACTAATTTTCGAGTTTTTTTAGCTACTTTCTGAGTTTTTCTGTGTGATTTTTGGGTTTTATGGCTAATTTTGGGTTTTTCTGGCTATAAAACCTAAAAATTAGTCAGAAAAACTCAAAGATTAGCCATAAAAACCCAAAATGTAGCCATAAAACCCAAAAATTAGCCAGAAAAACCCAAAATTTGGCTAGAAAAACTTTTTTGAGTCTTTCCAGCTAATTTTTGAGTTTTTTCGTCTAATTTCTGTGTTTTATGGCTAATTTTTGGGTTTTTTTCTGACAATTTTTGGTTTTTGTGGCTAATTTCTGAGTTTTCCTAGCTAATTTTTGAGTTTTTCTAGCTAAATTTTGGGTTTTTCTGGCAAATTTTTGGATTTTATGGCTAATTTTTTTATTTTTTCTAGCTTTTTGTTTTTTTCTGGCTAATTTTTGGGTTTCATGGCTAATTTTTGAGTTTTTTTGGCTAATTTTTGGGTTTTTCTAGCTAATTTTTGAGTGTTTCTGGCTAGTTTTTGGGTTTTCCTGGCTAATTTTTGGGTTTTATGGCTAATCTTTGAGATTGACACGGTTTACTTGACACGGTTTTACAGACACTAGCGCCCTCTGCCGGCCAGATGCCAAACTTAGCACGGGTTTTATAGACACTAGCACCCTCTGCCGGCCAGACGCCAAACTTGACACGGTTTTACAGACACTAGCGCCCTCTGCCGGCCAGACGCCAAACTTGACACGGGTTTATAGACACTAGCGCCCCCTGCCGGCCAAACTTAACACGGTTTTATAAACACTAGCGCCCTCTGCCGGCCAGAAGCCACACTTAACACGGTTTTATAGACACTAGCGCCACCTGCCGGCCAGAAGACAAACTAAACACGATATTATAGACACGATTTTTTTTTCGTTATTATTACTATTTCATATAACTTTTATATGTTACACCTCAAACAGTTTCTATTCTCATAAAACTTTAAACTAACCTAACCTAACCTAACCTAACCTAACCTAACCTAACCTATCCTAACCTAACCTAACCTAACCTAACCTATCCTAACCTAACCTAACCTAACCTTTTTTTTAGTGTGGATGGGCAAATCTTCATAATACCAATCAGAAAGTGTCCCAGATGTGCATCGCTTCACACAACCTAACCTAACATACATCTATCTCTTTATTTTTGGACAAGTACCTATATCGAGCGGCAATCTAATTTCATAATACTTTTTTCCATTTGTATTACTATTTTCATACTTTTTTTTTTTGTTACACCTCGGACTTTAAACTAACCTAACCTAACCTAACCTAACCAAAATTTAGCTAGAAAAACTTCTTTGAGTTTTTATGGCTGATTTTTGAGTTTGTCTAGCTAATTTTTGAGTTTTTCTGGCTAATTTTTGGGTTTTATGGCTAATTTTTGAGTTTTTCTGGCTAAATTTTGGGTTTTTCTGGCTAATTTTTGAGTTTTTCTTGCTAAATTTTGGGTTTTTCTGGCTAATTTTTGGGTTTTATGGCTAATTTTTGAGATTTTTTGGCTAATTTTCGAGTTTTTCTGGCTAAATTTTGGGTTTTTCTGGCTAAATTTTGGGTTTTATGGCTAATTTTCGAGCTTTTCTAGCTAATTTTTGAGTTTTTTTGGCTGATTTTTGGGTTTTTCTGGCTAATTTTTGGGTTTTATGGCTAAATTTTGAGTTTTTTTGGCTAATTTTTGGGTTTTTCTAGCTAATTTTTGAGTTTTTCTGGCTAATTTTCGGGTTTTATGCCTAATTTTCGAGTTTTTCTAGCTAATTTTTGAGTTTTTCTGGCTAATTTTCGGGTTTAATGGCTAGTTTTTGAGTTTTTTTAGCTAATTTTTTAGTTTTTCTAGCCAATTTCCGAGTTTTTTTGGCTAATTTTTGGGTTTTATGGCTAATTGTCGGGTTTTTTTTGACAATTTTTGGGTTTTTGTGGCTAATTTCTGAGTTTTCCTCGCTAATTTTTGAGTTTTTCTAGCTAAATTTTGGGGTTTTCTGGCAAATTTTTGGGTTTTATGGCTAATTTTTAAGTTTTTCTGGCTAAATTTTGGGTTTTCCTGGCTAATTTTTGAGTTTTCTTGCTAAATTTTGGGTTTTATGGCTAATTTTTGAGATATATTGGCGAATTTTCGAGTTTTTCTGGCTGAATTTTGGGTTTTTCTGGCTAATTTTTGGGTTTTATGACTAATTTCTGGGTTTTTTTGGCTAATTTTCGAGTTTTTCTGGCTAAATTTTGGGTTTTTCTGTCTAAATTTTGGGTTTTATGGCTAACTTTCGAGCTTTTCTAGCTAATTTTTGAGTTTTTTTGGCTAATTTTTGGGTTTTTCTGGCTAATTTTTGGGTTTTATGGCTAAATTTTGAGTTTTTTTGGCTAATTTTTGGGTTTTTCTAGCTAATTTTTCAGTTTTTCTGTCTAAATTTTGGGTTTTTCTGGCTAATTTCTGAGTTTTTCTAGCTAATTTTCGAGTTTTTCTGGCTAGTTTTTGGGTTTTATAGCTAACTTTTTATTTTTGTGGCTAATTTTTGAGTTTTTCTGGCTAATTTTTGAGTTTTTCTGGCTAATTTTTGGGTTTCATTGCTAATTTTTGAGTTTTTCTGGCTAATTTTTTGGTTTTATGGCTAATTTTTGAGGTTTTCTAGCTAATTTTCGAGTTTTTTTGGCTAATTTTTGGGTTTTATGGCTAATTTCTGAGTTTTTCTAGCTAATTTTCGAGTTTTTGTGGCTAATTTTTGGGTTTTTCTGGCTAATTTTTGGGGTTTATGGCTAATCTTTGAGATTTTTTGGCTAATTTTTTAGTTTTTCTGGCTAAATTTCGGGTTTTTCTGGCTAATTTTGTTTTATGGCAAATTTTTGAGTTTTTTTTGGCTAATTTTTGGGTTTTATGGCTAATTTTTGAGTTTTTCTAGCTAAATTTTGGGTTTTTCTAGCTTATTTTTGGGTTTTATGGCTATTTTTTTAGTTTTTCCAGCTGATTTTTGAGTTTTTCTGGCCAATTTTTGGGTTTTATGGCTAATTTTTGAATTTTTCTAGCTAATTTTCGAGTTTTTTTTGTCTAATTTTTGGTTTTATGGCTAATTTTCGGGTTTTTCTGACAATTTTTGGGTTTTTGTGGCTAATTTCTGAGTTTTCCTAGCTAATTTTTGAGTTTTTCTAGCTAAATTTTGGGTTTTTCTGGCAAATTTTTGGATTTTATGGCTAATTTTTTTATTTTTTTCTAGCTAATTTCTTTTTTCTGGCTAATTTTCGGGTTTCATGGCTAATTTTTGAGTTTTTTTGGCTAATTTTTGGGTTTTTCTAGCTAGTTTTTGAGTTTTTCTGGCTAATTTTTAGGTTTTATGACTAATTTTCGAGTTTTTTTAGCTACTTTCTGAGTTTTTCTGTGTGATTTTTGGGTTTTATGGCTAATTTTTGGGTTTTTCTGGCTATAAAACCTAAAAATTAGTCAGAAAAACTCAAAGATTAGCCATAAAAACCCAAAATGTAGCCATAAAACCCAAAAATTAGCCAGAAAAACCCAAAATTTGGCTAGAAAAACTTTTTTGAGTCTTTCCAGCTAATTTTTGAGTTTTTTCGTCTAATTTCTGTGTTTTATGGCTAATTTTTGGGTTTTTTTCTGACAATTTTTGGTTTTTGTGGCTAATTTCTGAGTTTTCCTAGCTAATTTTTGAGTTTTTCTAGCTAAATTTTGGGTTTTTCTGGCAAATTTTTGGATTTTATGGCTAATTTTTTTATTTTTTCTAGCTTTTTGTTTTTTTCTGGCTAATTTTTGGGTTTCATGGCTAATTTTTGAGTTTTTTTGGCTAATTTTTGGGTTTTTCTAGCTAATTTTTGAGTGTTTCTGGCTAGTTTTTGGGTTTTATGACTAATTTTCGAGTTTTTTTAGCTACTTTCTGAGTTTTTCTGTGTGATTTTTGGGTTTTATGGCTAATTTTTGGGTTTTTCTGGCTATAAAACCTAAAAATTAGTCAGAAAAACTCAAAGATTAGCCATAAAAACCCAAAAATTAGCCATAAAACCCATAAATTAGCCAGAAAAACCCAAAATTTGGCTAGAAAAACTTTTTTGAGTCTTTCCAGCTTATTTTTGAGTTTTTTCGTCTAATTTCTGTGTTTTATGGCTAATTTTTGGGTTTTTTTCTGACAATTTTTGGTTTTTGTGGCTAATTTCTGAGTTTTCCTAGCTAATTTTTGAGTTTTTCTAGCTAAATTTTGGGTTTTTCTGGCAAATTTTTGGGTTTTATGGCTAATTTTTTTATTTTTTCTAGCTAATTGTTTTTTTCTGGCTAATTTTTGGGTTTCATGGCTAATTTTTGAGTTTTTTTGGCTAATTTTTGGGTTTTTCTAGCTAATTTTTGAGTGTTTCTGGCTAGTTTTTGGGTTTTATGACTAATTTTTTAGTTTTTCTAGCCAATTTCCGAGTTTTTTTGGCTAATTTTTGGGTTTTATGGCTAATTGTCGGGTTTTTTTGACAATTTTTGGGTTTTTGTGGCTAATTTCTGAGTTTTCCTCGCTAATTTTTGAGTTTTTCTAGCTAAATTTTGGGGTTTTCTGGCAAATTTTTGGGTTTTATGGCTAATTTTTAAGTTTTTCTGGCTAAATTTTGGGTTTTCCTGGCTAATTTTTGAGTTTTCTTGCTAAATTTTGGGTTTTATGGCTAATTTTTGAGATATATTGGCGAATTTTCGAGTTTTTCTGGCTGAATTTTGGGTTTTTCTGGCTAATTTTTGGGTTTTATGACTAATTTCTGGGTTTTTTTGGCTAATTTTCGAGTTTTTCTGGCTAAATTTTGGGTTTTTCTGTCTAAATTTTGGGTTTTATGGCTAACTTTCGAGCTTTTCTAGCTAATTTTTGAGTTTTTTTTGGCTAATTTTTGGGTTTTTCTGGCTAATTTTTGGGTTTTATGGCTAAATTTTGAGTTTTTTTGGCTAATTTTTGGGTTTTTCTAGCTAATTTTTCAGTTTTTCTGTCTAAATTTTGGGTTTTTCTGGCTAATTTCTGAGTTTTTCTAGCTAATTTTCGAGTTTTTCTGGCTAGTTTTTGGGTTTTATAGCTAACTTTTTATTTTTGTGGCTAATTTTTGAGTTTTTCTGGCTAATTTTTGAGTTTTTCTGGCTAATTTTTGGGTTTCATTGCTAATTTTTGAGTTTTTCTGGCTAATTTTTTGGTTTTATGGCTAATTTTTGAGGTTTTCTAGCTAATTTTCGAGTTTTTTTGGCTAATTTTTGGGTTTTATGGCTAATTTCTGAGTTTTTCTAGCTAATTTTCGAGTTTTTGTGGCTAATTTTTGGGTTTTTTCTGGCTAATTTTTGGGGTTTATGGCTAATCTTTGAGATTTTTTGGCTAATTTTTTAGTTTTTCTGGCTAAATTTCGGGTTTTTCTGGCTAATTTTGTTTTATGGCAAATTTTTGAGTTTTTTTTGGCTAATTTTTGGGTTTTATGGCTAATTTTTGAGTTTTTCTAGCTAAATTTTGGGTTTTTCTAGCTTATTTTTGGGTTTTATGGCTATTTTTTTTAGTTTTTCCAGCTGATTTTTGAGTTTTTCTGGCCAATTTTTGGGTTTTATGGCTAATTTTTGAATTTTTCTAGCTAATTTTCGAGTTTTTTTGTCTAATTTTTGGTTTTATGGCTAATTTTCGGGTTTTTCTGACAATTTTTGGGTTTTTGAGGCTAATTTCTGAGTTTTCCTAGCTAATTTTTGAGTTTTTCTAGCTAAATTTTGGGTTTTTCTGGCAAATTTTTGGATTTTATGGCTAATTTTTTTATTTTTTTCTAGCTAATTTCTTTTTTCTGGCTAATTTTTGGGTTTTTCTAGCTAGTTTTTGAGTTTTTCTGGCTAATTTTTAGGTTTTATGACTAATTTTCGAGTTTTTTTAGCTACTTTCTGAGTTTTTCTGTGTGATTTTTGGGTTTTATGGCTAATTTTTGGGTTTTTCTGGCTATAAAACCTAAAAATTAGTCAGAAAAACTCAAAGATTAGCCATAAAAACCCAAAATGTAGCCATAAAACCCAAAAATTAGCCAGAAAAACCCAAAATTTGGCTAGAAAAACTTTTTTGAGTCTTTCCAGCTAATTTTTGAGTTTTTTCGTCTAATTTCTGTGTTTTATGGCTAATTTTTGGGTTTTTTTCTGACAATTTTTGGTTTTTGTGGCTAATTTCTGAGTTTTCCTAGCTAATTTTTGAGTTTTTCTAGCTAAATTTTGGGTTTTTCTGGCAAATTTTTGGATTTTATGGCTAATTTTTTTATTTTTTCTAGCTTTTTGTTTTTTTCTGGCTAATTTTTGGGTTTCATGGCTAATTTTTGAGTTTTTTTGGCTAATTTTTGGGTTTTTCTAGCTAATTTTTGAGTGTTTCTGGCTAGTTTTTGGGTTTTATGACTAATTTTCGAGTTTTTTTAGCTACTTTCTGAGTTTTTCTGTGTGATTTTTGGGTTTTATGGCTAATTTTTGGGTTTTTCTGGCTATAAAACCTAAAAATTAGTCAGAAAAACTCAAAGATTAGCCATAAAAACCCAAAAATTAGCCATAAAACCCATAAATTAGCCAGAAAAACCCAAAATTTGGCTAGAAAAACTTTTTTGAGTCTTTCCAGCTTATTTTTGAGTTTTTTCGTCTAATTTCTGTGTTTTATGGCTAATTTTTGGGTTTTTTTCTGACAATTTTTGGTTTTTGTGGCTAATTTCTGAGTTTTCCTAGCTAATTTTTGAGTTTTTCTAGCTAAATTTTGGGTTTTTCTGGCAAATTTTTGGGTTTTATGGCTAATTTTTTTATTTTTTCTAGCTAATTGTTTTTTTCTGGCTAATTTTTGGGTTTCATGGCTAATTTTTGAGTTTTTTTGGCTAATTTTTGGGTTTTTCTAGCTAATTTTTGAGTGTTTCTGGCTAGTTTTTGGGTTTTATGACTAATTTTCGAGTTTTTTTAGCTACTTTCTGAGTTTTTCTGTGTGATTTTTGGGTTTTATGGCTAATTTTTGGGTTTTTCTGGCTATAAAACCTAAAAATTAGTCAGAAAAACTCAAAGATTAGCCATAAAAACCCAAAAATTAGCCATAAAACCCAAAAATTAGCCATAAAACCCAAAAATTAGCCAGAAAAACCCAAAATTTGGCTAGAAAAACATTTTTGGGTTTTTATGGCAAATTTTTGAGTTTTTCCAGCTATCTTTCGCGTTTTATAGCTAATTTTTGGGTTTTTCTAGCTTATTTTTGGGTTTTATGGCTAGTTTTTGAGTTTTTCCAGCTGATTTTTGAGTTTTTCTGGCAAATTTTTGGGTTTTTCTGGCTTATTTTTGGGATTTATGGCTAATTTTTGAGAGGTTTTGGCTAATTCTTGAGTTTTTCTTGCTAAATTTTGGGTTTTTCTAGCTTATTTTTGGGTTTTATGGCTAGGTTTTGAGTTTTCTAGCTAAATTTTGGGGTTTTCTGGCAAATTTTTGGGTTTTATGGCTAATTTTTGAGTTTTTCTGGCTAAATTTTGGGTTTGTCTGGCAAATTTTTGGGTTTTTCTGGCTTATTTTTGGGATTTATGGCTAATTTTTGAGAGGTTTTGGCTAATTTTTGAGTTTTTCTTGCTAAATTTTGGGTTTTTCTAGCTTATTTTTGGGTTTTATGGCTAGGTTTTGAGTTTTTCTAGCTAAATTTTGGGGTTTTCTGGCAAATTTTTGGGTTTTATGGCTAATTTTTGAGTTTTTCTGGCTAAATTTTGGGTTTGTCTGGCTAATTTTTGGGTTTTATGGCTAATTTTTGAGTTTTTCTAGCTAAATTTTGGGTTTTTCTAGCTTATTTTTGGGTTTTATGGCTATTTTTTTAGTTTTTCCAGCTGATTTTTGAGTTTTTCTGGCCAATTTTTGGGTTTTATGGCTAATTTTTGAATTTTTCTAGCTAATTTTCGAGTTTTTTTGTCTAATTTTTGGTTTTATGGCTAATTTTCGGGTTTTTCTGACAATTTTTGGGTTTTTGTGGCTAATTTCTGAGTTTTCCTAGCTAATTTTTGAGTTTTTCTAGCTAAATTTTGGGTTTTTCTGGCAAATTTTTGGATTTTATGGCTAATTTTTTTATTTTTTTCTAGCTAATTTCTTTTTTCTGGCTAATTTTTGGGTTTTTCTAGCTAGTTTTTGAGTTTTTCTGGCTAATTTTTAGGTTTTATGACTAATTTTCGAGTTTTTTTAGCTACTTTCTGAGTTTTTCTGTGTGATTTTTGGGTTTTATGGCTAATTTTTGGGTTTTTCTGGCTATAAAACCTAAAAATTAGTCAGAAAAACTCAAAGATTAGCCATAAAAACCCAAAATGTAGCCATAAAACCCAAAAATTAGCCAGAAAAACCCAAAATTTGGCTAGAAAAACTTTTTTGAGTCTTTCCAGCTAATTTTTGAGTTTTTTCGTCTAATTTCTGTGTTTTATGGCTAATTTTTGGGTTTTTTTCTGACAATTTTTGGTTTTTGTGGCTAATTTCTGAGTTTTCCTAGCTAATTTTTGAGTTTTTCTAGCTAAATTTTGGGTTTTTCTGGCAAATTTTTGGATTTTATGGCTAATTTTTTTATTTTTTCTAGCTTTTTGTTTTTTTCTGGCTAATTTTTGGGTTTCATGGCTAATTTTTGAGTTTTTTTGGCTAATTTTTGGGTTTTTCTAGCTAATTTTTGAGTGTTTCTGGCTAGTTTTTGGGTTTTATGACTAATTTTCGAGTTTTTTTAGCTACTTTCTGAGTTTTTCTGTGTGATTTTTGGGTTTTATGGCTAATTTTTGGGTTTTTCTGGCTATAAAACCTAAAAATTAGTCAGAAAAACTCAAAGATTAGCCATAAAAACCCAAAAATTAGCCATAAAACCCATAAATTAGCCAGAAAAACCCAAAATTTGGCTAGAAAAACTTTTTTGAGTCTTTCCAGCTTATTTTTGAGTTTTTTCGTCTAATTTCTGTGTTTTATGGCTAATTTTTGGGTTTTTTTCTGACAATTTTTGGTTTTTGTGGCTAATTTCTGAGTTTTCCTAGCTAATTTTTGAGTTTTTCTAGCTAAATTTTGGGTTTTTCTGGCAAATTTTTGGATTTTATGGCTAATTTTTTTATTTTTTCTAGCTTTTTGTTTTTTTCTGGCTAATTTTTGGGTTTCATGGCTAATTTTTGAGTTTTTTTGGCTAATTTTTGGGTTTTTCTAGCTAATTTTTGAGTGTTTCTGGCTAGTTTTTGGGTTTTATGACTAATTTTCGAGTTTTTTTAGCTACTTTCTGAGTTTTTCTGTGTGATTTTTGGGTTTTATGGCTAATTTTTGGGTTTTTCTGGCTATAAAACCTAAAAATTAGTCAGAAAAACTCAAAGATTAGCCATAAAAACCCAAAAATTAGCCATAAAACCCATAAATTAGCCAGAAAAACCCAAAATTTGGCTAGAAAAACTTTTTTGAGTCTTTCCAGCTTATTTTTGAGTTTTTTCGTCTAATTTCTGTGTTTTATGGCTAATTTTTGGGTTTTTTTCTGACAATTTTTGGTTTTTGTGGCTAATTTCTGAGTTTTCCTAGCTAATTTTTGAGTTTTTCTAGCTAAATTTTGGGTTTTTCTGGCAAATTTTTGGGTTTTATGGCTAATTTTTTTATTTTTTCTAGCTAATTGTTTTTTTCTGGCTAATTTTTGGGTTTCATGGCTAATTTTTGAGTTTTTTTGGCTAATTTTTGGGTTTTTCTAGCTAATTTTTGAGTGTTTCTGGCTAGTTTTTGGGTTTTATGACTAATTTTCGAGTTTTTTTAGCTACTTTCTGAGTTTTTTCTGTGTGATTTTTGGGTTTTATGGCTAATTTTTGGGTTTTTCTGGCTATAAAACCTAAAAATTAGTCAGAAAAACTCAAAGATTAGCCATAAAAACCCAAAAATTAGCCATAAAACCCAAAAATTAGCCATAAAACCCAAAAATTAGCCAGAAAAACCCAAAATTTGGCTAGAAAAACATTTTTGGGTTTTTATGGCAAATTTTTGAGTTTTTCCAGCTATCTTTCGCGTTTTATAGCTAATTTTTGGGTTTTTCTAGCTTATTTTTGGGTTTTATGGCTAGTTTTTGAGTTTTTCCAGCTGATTTTTGAGTTTTTCTGGCAAATTTTTGGGTTTTTCTGGCTTATTTTTGGGATTTATGGCTAATTTTTGAGAGGTTTTGGCTAATTCTTGAGTTTTTCTTGCTAAATTTTGGGTTTTTCTAGCTTATTTTTGGGTTTTATGGCTAGGTTTTGAGTTTTCTAGCTAAATTTTGGGGTTTTCTGGCAAATTTTTGGGTTTTATGGCTAATTTTTGAGTTTTTCTGGCTAAATTTTGGGTTTGTCTGGCAAATTTTTGGGTTTTTCTGGCTTATTTTTGGGATTTATGGCTAATTTTTGAGAGGTTTTGGCTAATTTTTGAGTTTTTCTTGCTAAATTTTGGGTTTTTCTAGCTTATTTTTGGGTTTTATGGCTAGGTTTTGAGTTTTTCTAGCTAAATTTTGGGGTTTTCTGGCAAATTTTTGGGTTTTATGGCTAATTTTTGAGTTTTTCTGGCTAAATTTTGGGTTTGTCTGGCAAATTTTTGGGTTTTTCTGGCTTATTTTTGGGATTTATGGCTAATTTTTTAGAGGTTTTGGCTAATTTTTGAGTTTTTCTTGCTAAATTTTGGGTTTTTCTAGCTTATTTTTGGGTTTTATGGCTAGGTTTTGAGTTTTTCTAGCTAAATTTTGGGGTTTTCTGGCAAATTTTTGGGTTTTATGGCTAATTTTTGAGTTTTTCTGGCTAAATTTTGGGTTTTTCTGGCTAATTTTTGAGTTTTTTTTGCTAAATTTTGGGTTTTTCTGGCTAATTTTTGGGTTTTATGGCTAATTTTTGAGATATATTGGCTAATTTTTGAGTTTTTCTGGCTAAATTTCGGGTTTTTCTGGATAATTTTTGAGGTTTTCTAGCTAATTTTCGAGTTTTTTGGGCTAATTTTTGGGTTTTATGGCTAATTTTTTAGTTTTTCTAGCTAATTTTCGAGTTTTTTTGGCTAATTTTTGGGTTTTCCTGGCTAATTTTTGGGTTTTATGGCTAATCTTTGAGATTTTTTGGCTAATTTTTTAGTTTTTCTGGCTGAATTTTGGGTTTTTCTGGCTAATTTTTGGGTTTTATGGCAAATTTTTGAGTTTTTTTGGCTAATTTTTGACTTTTTCTATCTAGTTTTTGAGTTTTTCTGGCTAGTTTTTGGGTTTTATGGCTTATTTTTGAGTTTGTCCAGCTATCTTTCGCGTTTTATAGCTAATTTTTGGGTTTTTATGGCTAATTTTTGGGTTTTATGGCTAATTTTTGAGTTTTTCTTGCTAAATTTTGGGTTTTTCTAGCTTATTTCTGGGTTTTATGGCTAGGTTTTGAGTTTTTCTAGCTAAATTTTGGGGTTTTCTGGCAAATTTTTGGGTTTTATGGCTAATTTTTGAGTTTTTCTGGCTAAATTTTGGGTTTGTCTGGCAAATTTTTGGGTTTTTCTGGCTAATTTTTGGGATTTATGGCTAATTTTTGAGAGGTTTTGGCTAATTTTTGAGTTTTTCTTGCTAAATTTTGGGTTTTTCTAGCTTATTTTTGGGTTTTATGGCTAGGTTTTGAGTTTTTCTAGCTAAATTTTGGGGTTTTCTGGCAAATTTTTGGGTTTTATGGCTAATTTTTGAGTTTTTCTGGCTAAATTTTGGGTTTTTCTGGCTAATTTTTGAGAGGTTTTGGCTAATTTTTGAGTTTTTCTTGCTAAATTTTGGGTTTTTCTAGCTTATTTTTGGGTTTTATGGCTAGGTTTTGAGTTTTTCTAGCTAAATTTTGGGATTTTCTGGCAAATTTTTGGGTTTTATGGCTAATTTTTGAGTTTTTCTGGCTAAATTTTGGGTTTCTCTGGCTAATTTTTGAGTTTTTCTTGCTAAATTTTGGGTTTTTCTGGCTAATTTTTGGGTTTTATGGCTAATTTTTGAGATATATTGGCTAATTTTTGAGTTTTTCTGGCTAAATTTTGGGTTTTTCCGGATAATTTTTGAGGTTTTCTAGCTAATTTTCGAGTTTTTTGGGCTAATTTTTGGGTTTTTTGGCTAATTTTTGGGTTTTATGGCTAATCTTTGAGATTTTTTGGCTAATTTTTTAGTTTTTCTGGCTAAATTTTGGGTTTTTCTGGCTAATTTTTGGGTTTTTCTGGCTTATTTTTGGGATTTATGGCTAATTTTTGAGAGGTTTTGGCTAATTTTTGAGTTTTTCTTGCTAAATTTTGGATTTTTCTAGCTTATATTTGGGTTTTATGGCTAGGTTTTGAGTTTTTCTAGCTAAATTTTGGGGTTTTCTGGCAAATTTTTGGGTTTTATGGCTAATTTTTGAGTTTTTCTGGCTAAATTTTGGGTTTGTCTGGCTAATTTTTGGGTTTTATGGCTAATTTTTGAGGTTTTCTAGCTAATTTTCGAGTTTTTTTGGCTAATTTTTGGGTTTTATGGCTAATTTTTGAGTTTTTCTAGCTAATTTTCGAGTTTTTTTGGCTAATTTTTGGGTTTTATGGCTAATTTTTGAGTTTTTCTAGCTAAATTTTGAGTTTTTCTGGCTAATTTTTGGGTTTTATTGCTAATTTTTGGGTTTGTCTGGCAAATTTTTGGGTTTTTCTGGCTAATTTTTGGGATTTATGGCTAATTTTTGAGAGGTTTTGGCTAATTCTTGAGTTTTTCTTGCTAAATTTTGGGTTTTTCTAGCTTATTTCTGGGTTTTATGGCTAGGTTTTGAGTTTTTCTAGCTAAATTTTGGGGTTTTCTGGCAAATTTTTGGGTTTTATGGCTAATTTTTGAGTTTTTCTGGCTAAATTTTGGGTTTGTCTGGCAAATTTTTGGGTTTTTCTGGCTTATTTTTGGGATTTATGGCTAATTTTTGAGAGGTTTTGGCTAATTTTTGAGTTTTTCTTGCTAAATTTTGGGTTTTTCTAGCTTATTTTTGGGTTTTATGGCTAGGTTTTGAGTTTTTCTAGCTAAATTTTGGGGTTTTCTGGCTAATTTTTGGGTTTAATGAATAATTTCTGGGTTTTTTTGGCTAATTTTTGAGTTTTTGTAGCTAATTTTTGAGTTTTTCTGGCTACTTTTTGGGTTTTATGGTTAATTTTTAAGATTTATTGGCTAATTTTTGAGTTTTTCTGGCTAAATTTTGGGTTTTTCTGGCTAATTTTTGAGTTTTATGACTAATTTCTGGGTTTTTTTGGCTAATTTTTGAGTTTTTCTGGCTAAATTTTGGGTTTTTCTGGCTAATTTTTGGGTTTTATGGCTGATTTTTAAGATTTATTGGCTAATTTTTGAGTTTTTATGGCTAAATTTTGGGTTTTTCTGGCTAATTATTGGGTTTTATGGCTGATTTTTACGATTTATTGGCTAATTTTTGAGTTTTTCTAGCAAGTTTTTGAGTTTTTTTGGCTAATTTTTTGGTTTTATGGCTAATTTTTGTGTTTTTTTGACAATTTTTGGGTTTTTGTGGCTAATTTCTGAGTATTCCTAGCTAATTTTTGAGTTTTTCTGGCTAATTTTTGGGTTTTTCTGGCAAATTTTTGGGTTTTATGGCTAATTTTTAAGATTTATTGGCTAATTTTTGAGTTTTTCTTGCTGAATTTTGGGTTTTTCTGGCTAATTTTTGAGTTTTATGACTAATTTCTGGGTTTTTTTGGCTAATTTTTGAGTTTTTCTGGCTAAATTTTGGGTTTTTCTGGCTAATTTTTGGGTTTTATGGCTGATTTTTAAGATTTATTGGCTAATTTTTGAGTTTTTCAGGCTAATTTCTGGGTTTTTTGGCTAAATTTTGAGTTTTTGTAGCTAATTTTTGAGTTTTTCTGGCTACTTTTTGGGTTTTATGGCTAATTTTTGAGTTTTTCTAACTAATTCTTGGGTTTTATAGCTAGTTCTTGTATTTTTGTGGCTAACTCTTGTATTTTTGTGTTGGGTTTTTATAGCTAATTTCTGAGATTTTCTAGCTAACTTTTGAGTTTTTCTATCTAATTTTTGAGTTTTTCTAGCTAAATTTTGGGTTTTTCTAGCTTATTTTTGGGTTTTATGGCTAGTTTCTGAGTTTTTCTAGCTAAATTTTGAGTTTTTCTGGCCAATTTTTGGGTTTTATGGCTAATTTTTGAGTTTTTGTAGCTAATTTTTGAGTTTTTTTTTGCTAATTTTTTGTTTTATGGCTAATTTTTGGGTTTTTCTGACAATTTTTGGATTTTTCTGGCTAATTTTTGGGTTTTAAAGCTAATTTTTAATTTTTGAGTTTTTCTGGCTAATTTTTGGGTTTTTCTGGCAAATTTTTGGGTTTTATGGCTAATTTTTAAGATTTATTGGCTAATTTTTGAGTTTTTCTTGCTGAATTTTGGGTTTTTCTGGCTAATTTTTGAGTTTTATGACTAATTTCTGGGTTTTTTTGGCTAATTTTTGAGTTTTTCTGGCTAAATTTTGGGTTTTTCTGGCTAATTTTTGGGTTTTATGGCTGATTTTCAAGATTTATAGGCTAATTTTTGAGTTTTTTTGGCTGAATTTTGGGTTTTTCTGGCTGATTTTTGGGTTTTATGACTAATTTCTGGGTTTTTTTGGCTAATTTTTGAGTTTTTGTAGCTAATTTTTGAGTTTTTCTGGCTACTTCTTGGGTTTTATGGTTAATTTTTGAGTTTTTCTAGCTAGTTTTTGAATTTTTTGGCTAATTTTTGGATTTTTTTGACAATTTTTGGGTTTTTGTGGCTAATTTTTGAGTTTTACTAGCTAATTTTTGAGTTTTTCTTGCTGAATTTTGGGTTTTTCTGGCAAATTTTTGGGTTTTATGGCTAACTTTTGAGTTTTTCTAGCAAGTTTTTGAGTTTTTTTGGCTAATTTTTTGGTTTTATGGCTAATTTTTGTGTTTTTTTGACAATTTTTGGGTTTTTGTGGCTAATTTCTGAGTTTTCCTAGCTAATTTTTGAGTTTTTCTGGCTAATTTTTGGTTTTTTCTGGCAAATTTTTGGGTTTTATGGCTAACTTTTGAGTTTTTCTGGCTGAATTTTGGGTTTTCCTGGCTAATTTTTGAGTTTTTCTTGCTAAATTTTGGGTTTTTCTGGCTAATTTTTGGGTTTTATGGCTAATTTTTAAGATTTATTGGCTAATCTTTGAGTTTTTCTGGCTAATTTTTGAGTTTTATGACTAATTTCTAGGTTTTTTTGGCTAATTTTCTGGCCAATTTTTGGGTTTTATAGCTAATTTTCAATTTTTGGGTTTTTGTGGCTAATTTCTGAGTTTTCCTAGCTAATTTTTGAGTTTTTCTAGCTGAATTTTGGGTTTTTCTGGCAAATTTTTGGGTTTTATGGCTAATTTTTGAGTTTTTCTAGCTAGTGTTTTTGAGTTTTTTTGGCTAAGTTTTGGGTTTTATGGCTAATTTTTGGGTTTTATGGCTAATTTTTGGGTTTTTTTGGCTAACTTTTGGGTTTTTTTGGCTAACTTTTGGGTTTTATGGCTAATTTTTAAGATTTTTTGGCTAATTTTTGAGTTCTTCTGGCTAAATTTTGGGTTTTTCTAGCTGAATTTTGGGTTTTTCTGGCAAATTTTTGGGTTTTATGGCTAATTTTTGAGTTTTTCTAGCTAGTTTTTGAGTTTTTTGGCTAATTTTTGGGTTTTATGGCTAATTTTTGGGTTTTTTTGACAATTTTTGGGTTTTTGTGGCTAATTTCTGAGTTTTCCTAGCTAATTTTCGAGTTTTTCTAGCTGAATTTTGGGTTTTTCTGGCAAATTTTTGGGTTTTATGGCTAACTTTTGAGTTTTTCTAGCAAGTTTTCGAGTTTTTTTGGCTAATTTTTGGTTTTTATGGCTAATTTTTGTGTTTTTTTGACAATTTTTGGGTTTTTGTGGCTAATTTCTGAGTTTTCCTAGCTAATTTTTGAGTTTTTCTGGCTAATTTTTGGGTTTCTCTGGCAAATTTTTGGGTTTTATGGCTAACTTTTGAGTTTTTCTGACTGAATTTTGGGTTTTCCTGGCTAATTTTTGAGTTTTTCTTGCTAAATTTTGGGTTTTCCTGGCTAAATTTTGGGTTTTATGGCTAATTTTTAAGATTTATTGGCTAATTTTTGAGTTTTTCTGGCTAAATTTTGGGTTTTTCTGGCTAATTTTTGAGTTTTATGACTAATTTCTGGGTTTTTTTGGTTAATTTTTGAGTTTTTTTGGCTAAATTTTGGGTTTTATGGCTAATTTTTGGGTT
Source organism: Diorhabda elongata (assembly GCA_026230145.1). Classification (NCBI taxonomy): domain Eukaryota; kingdom Metazoa; phylum Arthropoda; class Insecta; order Coleoptera; family Chrysomelidae; genus Diorhabda; species Diorhabda elongata. Next base: position 418,697 of record JAOVVJ010000024.1, read on the forward strand.
TTTCTGACAATTTTTGGGTTTTTGTGGCTAATTTCTGAGTTTTCCTAGCTAATTTTCGAGTTTTTCTAGCTGAATTATGGGTTTTTCTGGCAAATTTTTGGGTTTTATGGCTAACTTTTGAGTTTTTCTAGCAAGTTTTTGAGTTTTTTTGGCTAATTTTTGGGTTTTATGGCTAATTTTTGTGTTTTTTTGACAACTTTTGGGTTTTTGTGGCTAATTTCTGAGTTTTCCTAGCTAATTTTTGAGTTTTTCTGGCTAATGTTTGGGTTTTTCTGGCAAATTTTTGGGTTTTATGGCTACTTTTTGGGTTTTATGGTTAATTTTTAGTTTTTCTAGCTAGTTTTTGAATTTTTTGGCTAATTTTTGGATTTTTTTGACAATTTTTGGGTTTTTGTGGCTAATTTTTGAGTTTTTCTTGCTGAATTTTGGGTTTTTCTGGCAAATTTTTGGGTTTTATGGCTAACTTTTGAGTTTTTCTAGCAAGTTTTTGAGTTTTTTTGGCTAATTTTTTGGTTTTATGGCTAATTTTTGTGTTTTTTTTGACAATTTTTGGGTTTTTGTGGCTAATTTCTGAGTTTTCCTAGCTAATTTTTGAGTTTTTCTGGCTAATTTTTGGTTTTTTCTGGCAAATTTTTGGGTTTTATGGCTAACTTTTGAGTTTTTCTGGGTGAATTTTGGGTTTTCCTGGCTAATTTTTGAGTTTTTCTTGCTAAATTTTGGGTTTTTCTGGCTAATTTTTGGGTTTTATGGCTAATTTTTAAGATTTATTGGCTAATCTTTGAGTTTTTCTCGCTAATTTTTGAGTTTTATGACTAATTTCTGGGTTTTTTTGGCTAATTTTTTAGTTTTTTTGGCTAAATTTTGGGTTTTTCTGGCTAATTTTTGGATTTTTCTGGCTAATTTTTGGGTTTTAAAGCTAATTTTTAATTTTTGAGTTTTTCTGGCTAATTTTTGGGTTTTTCTGGCAAATTTTTGGGTTTTATGGCTAATTTTTAAGATTTATTGGCTAATTTTTGAGTTTTTCTTGCTGAATTTTGGGTTTTTCTGGCTAATTTTTGAGTTTTATGACTAATTTCTGGGTTTTTTTGGCTAATTTTTGAGTTTTTCTGGCTAAATTTTGGGTTTTTCTGGCTAATTTTTGGGTTTTATGGCTGATTTTCAAGATTTATTGGCTAATTTTTGAGTTTTTTTGGCTGAATTTTGGGTTTTTCTGGCTGATTTTTGGGTTTTATGACTAATTTCTGGGTTTTTTTGGCTAATTTTTGAGTTTTTGTAGCTAATTTTTGAGTTTTTCTGGCTACTTCTTGGGTTTTATGGTTAATTTTTGAGTTTTTCTAGCTAGTTTTTGAATTTTTTGGCTAATTTTTGGATTTTTTTGACAATTTTTGGGTTTTTGTGGCTAATTTTTGAGTTTTACTAGCTAATTTTTGAGTTTTTCTTGCTGAATTTTGGGTTTTTCTGGCAAATTTTTGGGTTTTATGGCTAACTTTTGAGTTTTTCTAGCAAGTTTTTGAGTTTTTTTGGCTAATTTTTTGGTTTTATGGCTAATTTTTGTGTTTTTTTGACAATTTTTGGGTTTTTGTGGCTAATTTCTGAGTTTTCCTAGCTAATTTTTGAGTTTTTCTGGCTAATTTTTGGTTTTTTCTGGCAAATTTTTGGGTTTTATGGCTAACTTTTGAGTTTTTCTGGCTGAATTTTGGGTTTTCCTGGCTAATTTTTGAGTTTTTCTTGCTAAATTTTGGGTTTTTCTGGCTAATTTTCGGGTTTTATGGCTAATTTTTAAGATTTATTGGCTAATCTTTGAGTTTTTCTGGCTAATTTTTGAGTTTTATGACTAATTTCTAGGTTTTTTTGGCTAATTTTCTGGCCAATTTTTGGGTTTTATAGCTAATTTTCAATTTTTGGGTTTTTGTGGCTAATTTCTGAGTTTTCCTAGCTAATTTTTGAGTTTTTCTAGCTGAATTTTGGGTTTTTCTGGCAAATTTTTGGGTTTTATGGCTAATTTTTGAGTTTTTCTAGCTAGTGTTTTTGAGTTTTTTTGGCTAAGTTTTGGGTTTTATGGCTAAATTTTGGGTTTTATGGCTAATTTTTGGGTTTTTCTGACAATTTTTGGGTTTTTGTGGCTAATTTCTGAGTTTTCCTAGCTAATTTTCGAGTTTTTCTAGCTGAATTATGGGTTTTTCTGGCAAATTTTTGGGTTTTATGGCTAACTTTTGAGTTTTTCTAGCAAGTTTTTGAGTTTTTTTTGGCTAATTTTTGGGTTTTATTGCTAATTTTTGTGTTTTTTTGACAATTTTTGGGTTTTTGTGGCTAATTTCTGAGTTTTCCTAGCTAATTTTTGAGTTTTTCTGACTAATGTTTGGGTTTTTCTGGCAAATTTTTGGGTTTTATGGCTACTTTTTGGGTTTTATGGTTAATTTTTAGTTTTTCTAGCTAGTTTTTGAATTTTTTGGCTAATTTTTGGATTTTTTTGACAATTTTTGGGTTTTTGTGGCTAATTTCTGAGTTTTACTAGCTAATTTCTGAGTTTTTCTTGCTGAATTTTGGGTTTTTCTGGCAAATTTTTGGGTTTTATGGCTAACTTTTGAGTTTTTCTAGCAAGTTTTTGAGTTTTTTGGCTAATTTTTGGGTTTTATGGCTAATTTTTGGGTTTTTTTGACAATTTTTGGGTTTTTGTGGCTAATTTCTGAGTTTTCCTAGCTAATTTTCGAGTTTTTCTAGCTGAATTTTGGGTTTTTCTGGCAAATTTTTGGGTTTTATGGCTAACTTTTGAGTTTTTCTAGCAAGTTTTCGAGTTTTTTTGGCTAATTTTTGGTTTTTATGGCTAATTTTTGTGTTTTTTTGACAATTTTTGGGTTTTTGTGGCTAATTTCTGAGTTTTCCTAGCTAATTTTTGAGTTTTTCTGGCTAATTTTTGGGTTTCTCTGGCAAATTTTTGGGTTTTATGGCTAACTTTTGAGTTTTTCTGACTGAATTTTGGGTTTTCCTGGCTAATTTTTGAGTTTTTCTTGCTAAATTTTGGGTTTTCCTGGCTAAATTTTGGGTTTTATGGCTAATTTTTAAGATTTATTGGCTAATTTTTGAGTTTTTCTGGCTAAATTTTGGGTTTTTCTGGCTAATTTTTGAGTTTTATGACTAATTTCTGGGTTTTTTTGGTTAATTTTTGAGTTTTTTTGGCTAAATTTTGGGTTTTATGGCTAATTTTTGGGTTTTTCTGACAATTTTTGGGTTTTTGTGGCTAATTTCTGAGTTTTCCTAGCTAATTTTCGAGTTTTTCTAGCTGAATTATGGGTTTTCCTGGCAAATTTTTGGGTTTTATGGCTAACTTTTGAGTTTTTCTAGCAAGTTTTTGAGTTTTTTTGGCTAATTTTTGGGTTTTATGGCTAATTTTTGTGTTTTTTTGACAATTTTTGGGTTTTTGTGGCTAATTTCTGAGTTTTCCTAGCTAATTTTTGAGTTTTTCTGGCTAATGTTTGGGTTTTTCTGGCAAATTTTTGGGTTTTATGGCTACTTTTTGGGTTTTATGGTTAATTTTTAGTTTTTCTAGCTAGTTTTTGAATTTTTTGGCTAATTTTTGGATTTTTTTGACAATTTTTGGGTTTTTGTGGCTAATTTTTGAGTTTTTCTTGCTGAATTTTGGGTTTTTCTGGCAAATTTTTGGGTTTTATGGCTAACTTTTGAGTTTTTCTAGCAAGTTTTTGAGTTTTTTTGGCTAATTTTTTGGTTTTATGGCTAATTTTTGTGTTTTTTTTGACAATTTTTGGGTTTTTGTGGCTAATTTCTGAGTTTTCCTAGCTAATTTTTGAGTTTTTCTGGCTAATTTTTGGTTTTTTCTGGCAAATTTTTGGGTTTTATGGCTAACTTTTGAGTTTTTCTGGGTGAATTTTGGGTTTTCCTGGCTAATTTTTGAGTTTTTCTTGCTAAATTTTGGGTTTTTCTGGCTAATTTTTGGGTTTTATGGCTAATTTTTAAGATTTATTGGCTAATCTTTGAGTTTTTCTGGCTAATTTTAGAGTTTTATGACTAATTTCTGGGTTTTTTTGGCTAATTTTTTAGTTTTTTTGGCTAAATTTTGGGTTTTCCTGGCTAATTTTTGGATTTTTCTGGCTAATTTTTGGGTTTTAAAGCTAATTTTTAATTTTTGAGTTTTTCTGGCTAATTTTTGGGTTTTTCTGGCAAATTTTTGGGTTTTATGGCTAATTTTTAAGATTTATTGGCTAATTTTTGAGTTTTTCTTGCTGAATTTTGGGTTTTTCTGGCTAATTTTTGAGTTTTATGACTAATTTCTGGGTTTTTTTGGCTAATTTTTGAGTTTTTATGGCTAAATTTTGGGTTTTTCTGGCTAATTTTTGGGTTTTATGGCTGATTTTCAAGATTTATTGGCTAATTTTTGAGTTTTTTTGGCTGAATTTTGGGTTTTTCTGGCTGATTTTTGGGTTTTATGACTAATTTCTGGGTTTTTTTGGCTAATTTTTGAGTTTTTGTAGCTAATTTTTGAGTTTTTCTGGCTACTTCTTGGGTTTTATGGTTAATTTTTGAGTTTTTCTAGCTAGTTTTTGAATTTTTTGGCTAATTTTTGGATTTTTTTGACAATTTTTGGGTTTTTGTGGCTAATTTTTGAGTTTTACTAGCTAATTTTTGAGTTTTTCTTGCTGAATTTTGGGTTTTTCTGGCAAATTTTTGGGTTTTATGGCTAACTTTTGAGTTTTTCTAGCAAGTTTTTGAGTTTTTTTGGCTAATTTTTTGGTTTTATGGCTAATTTTTGTGTTTTTTTGACAATTTTTGGGTTTTTGTGGCTAATTTCTGAGTTTTCCTAGCTAATTTTTGAGTTTTTCTGGCTAATTTTTGGTTTTTTCTGGCAAATTTTTGGGTTTTATGGCTAACTTTTGAGTTTTTCTGGCTGAATTTTGGGTTTTCCTGGCTAATTTTTGAGTTTTTCTTGCTAAATTTTGGGTTTTTCTGGCTAATTTTTGGGTTTTATGGCTAATTTTTAAGATTTATTGGCTAATCTTTGAGTTTTTCTGGCTAATTTTTGAGTTTTATGACTAATTTCTAGGTTTTTTTGGCTAATTTTCTGGCCAATTTTTGGGTTTTATAGCTAATTTTCAATTTTTGGGTTTTTGTGGCTAATTTCTGAGTTTTCCTAGCTAATTTTTGAGTTTTTCTAGCTGAATTTTGGGTTTTTCTGGCAAATTTTTGGGTTTTATGGCTAATTTTTGAGTTTTTCTAGCTAGTGTTTTTGAGTTTTTTTGGCTAAGTTTTGGGTTTTATGGCTAATTTTTGGGTTTTATGGCTAATTTTTGGGTTTTTTTTGGCTAACTTTTGGGTTTTTTTGGCTAACTTTTGGGTTTTATGGCTAATTTTTAAGATTTTTTGGCTAATTTTTGAGTTCTTCTGGCTAAATTTTGGGTTTTTCTAGCTGAATTTTGGGTTTTTCTGGCAAATTTTTGGGTTTTATGGCTAATTTTTGAGTTTTTCTAGCTAGTTTTTGAGTTTTTTGGCTAATTTTTGGGTTTTATGGCTAATTTTTGGGTTTTTTTGACAATTTTTGGGTTTTTGTGGCTAATTTCTGAGTTTTCCTAGCTAATTTTCGAGTTTTTCTAGCTGAATTTTGGGTTTTTCTGGCAAATTTTTGGGTTTTATGGCTAACTTTTGAGTTTTTCTAGCAAGTTTTCGAGTTTTTTTGGCTAATTTTTGGTTTTTATGGCTAATTTTTGTGTTTTTTTGACAATTTTTGGGTTTTTGTGGCTAATTTCTGAGTTTTCCTAGCTAATTTTTGAGTTTTTCTGGCTAATTTTTGGGTTTCTCTGGCAAATTTTTGGGTTTTATGGCTAACTTTTGAGTTTTTCTGACTGAATTTTGGGTTTTCCTGGCTAATTTTTGAGTTTTTCTTGCTAAATTTTGGGTTTTCCTGGCTAAATTTTGGGTTTTATGGCTAATTTTTAAGATTTATTGGCTAATTTTTGAGTTTTTCTGGCTAAATTTTGGGTTTTTCTGGCTAATTTTTGAGTTTTATGACTAATTTCTGGGTTTTTTTTGGTTAATTTTTGAGTTTTTTTGGCTGAATTTTGGGTTTTATGGCTAATTTTTGGGTTTTTCTGACAATTTTTGGGTTTTTGTGGCTAATTTCTGAGTTTTCCTAGCTGATTTTCGAGTTTTTCTAGCTGAATTATGGGTTTTTCTGGCAAATTTTTGGGTTTTATGGCTAACTTTTGAGTTTTTCTAGCAAGTTTTTGAGTTTTTTTGGCTAATTTTTGAGTTTTATGGCTAGTTTTTGTGTTTTTTTGACAATTTTTGGGTTTTTGTGGCTAATTTCTGAGTTTTCCTAGCTAATTTTTGAGTTTTTCTGGCTAATGTTTGGGTTTTTCTGGCAAATTTTTGGGTTTTATGGCTACTTTTTGGGTTTTATGGTTAATTTTTAGTTTTTCTAGCTAGTTTTTGAATTTTTTGGCTAATTTTTGGATTTTTTTGACAATTTTTGGGTTTTTGTGGCTAATTTCTGAGTTTTACTAGCTAATTTTTGAGTTTTTCTTGCTGAATTTTGGGTTTTTCTGGCAAATTTTTGGGTTTTATGGCTAACTTTTGAGTTTTTCTAGCAAGTTTTTGAGTTTTTTGGCTAATTTTTGGGTTTTATGGCTAATTTTTGGGTTTTTTTTGACAATTTTTGGGTTTTTGTGGCTAATTTCTGAGTTTTCCTAGCTAATTTTCGAGTTTTTCTAGCTGAATTTTGGGTTTTTCTGGCAAATTTTTGGGTTTTATGGCTAACTTTTGAGTTTTTCTAGCAAGTTTTCGAGTTTTTTTGGCTAATTTTTGGTTTTTATGGCTAATTTTTGTGTTTTTTTGACAATTTTTGGGTTTTTGTGGCTAATTTCTGAGTTTTCCTAGCTAATTTTTGAGTTTTTCTGGCTAATTTTTGGGTTTCTCTGGCAAATTTTTGGGTTTTATGGCTAACTTTTGAGTTTTTCTGACTGAATTTTGGGTTTTCCTGGCTAATTTTTGAGTTTTTCTTGCTAAATTTTGGGTTTTCCTGGCTAAATTTTGGGTTTTATGGCTAATTTTTAAGATTTATTGGCTAATTTTTGAGTTTTTCTGGCTAAATTTTGGGTTTTTCTGGCTGATTTTTGAGTTTTATGACTAATTTCTGGGTTTTTTTGGTTAATTTTTGAGTTTTTTTGGCTAAATTTTGGGTTTTATGGCTAATTTTTGGGTTTTTCTGACAATTTTTGGGTTTTTGTGGCTAATTTCTGAGTTTTCCTAGCTAATTTTCGAGTTTTTCTAGCTGAATTATGGGTTTTTCTGGCAAATTTTTGGGTTTTATGGCTAACTTTTGAGTTTTTCTAGCAAGTTTTTGAGTTTTTTTGGCTAATTTTTGGGTTTTATGGCTAATTTTTGTGTTTTTTTGACAATTTTTGGGTTTTTGTGGCTAATTTCTGAGTTTTCCTAGCTAATTTTTGAGTTTTTCTGGCTAATGTTTGGGTTTTTCTGGCAAATTTTTGGGTTTTATGGCTACTTTTTGGGTTTTATGGTTAATTTTTAGTTTTTCTAGCTAGTTTTTGAATTTTTTGGCTAATTTTTGGATTTTTTTGACAATTTTTGGGTTTTTGTGGCTAATTTTTGAGTTTTTCTTGCTGAATTTTGGGTTTTTCTGGCAAATTTTTGGGTTTTATGGCTAACTTTTGAGTTTTTCTAGCAAGTTTTTGAGTTTTTTTGGCTAATTTTTTGGTTTTATGGCTAATTTTTGTGTTTTTTTTGACAATTTTTGGGTTTTTGTGGCTAATTTCTGAGTTTTCCTAGCTAATTTTTGAGTTTTTCTGGCTAATTTTTGGTTTTTTCTGGCAAATTTTTGGGTTTTATGGCTAACTTTTGAGTTTTTCTGGGTGAATTTTGGGTTTTCCTGGCTAATTTTTGAGTTTTTCTTGCTAAATTTTGGGTTTTTCTGGCTAATTTTTGGGTTTTATGGCTAATTTTTAAGATTTATTGGCTAATCTTTGAGTTTTTCTGGCTAATTTTTGAGTTTTATGACTAATTTCTGGGTTTTTTTGGCTAATTTTTTAGTTTTTTTGGCTAAATTTTGGGTTTTTCTGGCTAATTTTTGGGTTTTATGACTAATTTCTGGGTTTTTTGGCTAATTTTTGAGTTTTTGTAGCTAATTTTTGAGTTTTTCTGGCTACTTTTTGGGTTTTATGGCTAATTTTTGAGTTTTTCTAACTAATTCTTGGGTTTTATAGCTAATTCTTGTATTTTTGTGGCTAACTCTTGTATTTTTGTGGCTTATTTTTGAGTTTCTCTAGCTACTTTTTGGGTTTTTATAGCTAATTTCTGAGATTTTTTAGCTAACTTTTGAGTTTTTCTATCTAATTTTTGAGTTTTTCTAGCTAAATTTTGGGTTTTTCTAGCTTATTTTTGGGTTTTATGGCTAGTTTTTGAGGTTTTCTAGCTAAATTTTGAGTTTTTTTGGCCAATTTTTGGGTTTTATGGCTAATTTCTGAGTTTTTCTAGCTAATTTTTGAGTTTTTTTTGCTAATTTTTTGTTTTATGGCTAATTTTTGGGTTTTTCTGACAATTTTTGGATTTTTCTGGCTAATTTTTGGGTTTTATAGCTAATTTTTAATTTTTGGGTTTTTGTGGCTAATTTCTGAGTTTTCCTGGCTAATTTTTGAGTTTTTCTAGCTGAATTTTGGGTTTTTCTGGCAAATTTTTGGGTTTTATGGCTAATTTTTGAGTTTTTCTAGCTAGTTTTTGAGTTTTTTTGGCTAAGTTTTGGGTTTTATGGCTAATTTTTGGGTTTTATGGCTAATTTTTTGGGTTTTTTTGGCTAATTTTTGGGTTTTATGGCTAATTTATAAGATTTTTTGGCTAATTTTTGAGTTCTTCTGGCTGAATTTTGGGTTTTTCTAGCTGAAGTTTGGGTTTTTTTTGGCAAATTTTTGGGTTTTATGGCTAATTTTTGAGTTTTTCTAGCTAGTTTTTGAGTTTTTTGGCTAATTTTTGGGTTTTATGGCTAATTTTTGGGTTTTTTTTGACAATTTTTGGGTTTTTGTGGCTAATTTCTGAGTTTTCCTAGCTAATTTTTGAGTTTTTCTAGCTGAATTTTGGGTTTTTCTGGCAAATTTTTGAGTTTTATGGCTAACTTTTGAGTTTTTCTAGCTAGTTTTTGAGTTTTTTTTTGCTAATTTTTTGTTTTATGGCTAATTTTTGTGTTTTTTTGACAATTTTTGGGTTTTTGTGGCCAATTTCTGAGTTTTTTCTAGCTAATTTTTGAGTTTTTCTGGCTAATTTTTGGGTTTTTCTGGCAAATTTTTGGGTTTTTTTGGCTAATTTTTGGGTTTTTCTAGCTAATTTTTGAGTTTTTCTGGCTAATTTTTGGGTTTTATGACTAATTTTCGAGTTTTTTTAGCTACTTTCTGAGTTTTTCTGTGTGATTTTTGGGTTTTATGGCTAATTTTTGGGTTTTTCTATCTAAATTTTGAGTTTTTCTAGCTTATTTTTGGGTTTTATGGCTAGTTTCTGAGTTTTTCCAGCTGATTTTTGAGTTTTTCTGGCTAGTCTTTGGGTTTTTTTTGTAATTTTTGGTTTTATGGCTAATTTTTGGGTTTTTCTGACAATTTTTGGGTTTTTGTGGCTAATTTCTGAGTTTTCCTAGCTAATTTTTGAGTTTTTCTAGCTAAATTTTGGGTTTTTCTGGCAAATTTTTGGGTTTTATGTCTAATTTTTTTATTTTTTCTAGCTATTTTTTTTTCTGGCTAATTTTTGGGTTTCATGGCTAATTTTTGAGTTTTTTTGGCTAATTTTTGGGTTTTTCTAGCTAATTTTTGAGTTTTTTCGTCTAATTCCTGGGTTTTATGGCTTATTTTTGGGTTTTTCTGACAACTTTTTAGTTCTTGTGGCTAATTTCTGAGTTTTCCTAGCTAATTTTTGAGTTTTTCTAGCTAAATTTTGGGTTTTTTTGGCAAATTATTGGGTTTTATGGCTAATTTTTTTATTTTTTCTAGCTAATTTTTTTTCTGGCTAATTTTTGGGTTTCATGGCTAATTTTTGGGTTTTATGACTAATTTCTGGGTTTTTTGGCTAATTTTTGAGTTTTTGTAGCTAATTTTTGAGTTTTTCTGGCTACTTTTTGGGTTTTATGGCTAATTTTTGAGTTTTTCTAACTAATTCTTGGGTTTTATAGCTAATTCTTGTATTTTTGTGGCTAACTCTTGTATTTTTGTGGCTTATTTTTGAGTTTCTCTAGCTACTTTTTGGGTTTTTATAGCTAATTTCTGAGATTTTTTAGCTAACTTTTGAGTTTTTCTATCTAATTTTTGAGTTTTTCTAGCTAAATTTTGGGTTTTTCTAGCTTATTTTTGGGTTTTATGGCTAGTTTTTGAGTTTTTCTAGCTAAATTTTGAGTTTTTCTGGCCAATTTTTGGGTTTTATGGCTAATTTCTGAGTTTTTCTAGCTAATTTTTGAGTTTTTTCTGCTAATTTTTTGTTTTATGGCTAATTTTTGGGTTTTTCTGACAATTTTTGGATTTTTCTGGCTAATTTTTGGGTTTTATAGCTAATTTTTAATTTTTGGGTTTTTGTGGCTAATTTCTGAGTTTTCCTGGCTAATTTTTGAGTTTTTCTAGCTAATTTTTGGGTTTTTATAGCTAATTTCTGAGATTTTCTTGCTAATTTTTGAGTTTTTCTAGCTAAATTTTGGGTTTTTCTGGCAAATTTTTGGGTTTTATGGCTAATTTTTGAGTTTTTCTCGCTGAATTTCGGGTTTTTCTGGTTAATTTTTGAGTTTTTTTGGCTAAATTTTGGGTTTTATGGCTAATTTTTGGGTTTTTCTGACAATTTTTGGGTTTTTGTGGCTAATTTCTGAGTTTTCCTAGCTAATTTTCGAGTTTTTCTAGCTGAATTATGGGTTTTTCTGGCAAATTTTTGGGTTTTATGGCTAACTTTTGAGTTTTTCTAGCAAGTTTTTGAGTTTTTTTGGCTAATTTTTGGGTTTTATGGCTAATTTTTGTGTTTTTTTGACAATTTTTGGGTTTTTGTGGCTAATTTCTGAGTTTTCCTAGCTAATTTTTGAGTTTTTCTGGCTAATGTTTGGGTTTTTCTGGCAAATTTTTGGGTTTTATGGCTACTTTTTGGGTTTTATGGTTAATTTTTAGTTTTTCTAGCTAGTTTTTGAATTTTTTGGCTAATTTTTGGATTTTTTTGACAATTTTTGGGTTTTTGTGGCTAATTTTTGAGTTTTTCTTGCTGAATTTTGGGTTTTTCTGGCAAATTTTTGGGTTTTATGGCTAACTTTTGAGTTTTTCTAGCAAGTTTTTGAGTTTTTTTGGCTAATTTTTTGGTTTTATGGCTAATTTTTGTGTTTTTTTTGACAATTTTTGGGTTTTTGTGGCTAATTTCTGAGTTTTCCTAGCTAATTTTTGAGTTTTTCTGGCTAATTTTTGGTTTTTTCTGGCAAATTTTTGGGTTTTATGGCTAACTTTTGAGTTTTTCTGGGTGAATTTTGGGTTTTCCTGGCTAATTTTTGAGTTTTTCTTGCTAAATTTTGGGTTTTTCTGGCTAATTTTTGGGTTTTATGGCTAATTTTTAAGATTTATTGGCTAATCTTTGAGTTTTTCTGGCTAATTTTTGAGTTTTATGACTAATTTCTGGGTTTTTTTGGCTAATTTTTTAGTTTTTTTGGCTAAATTTTGGGTTTTTCTGGCTAATTTTTGGGTTTTATGACTAATTTCTGGGTTTTTTGGCTAATTTTTGAGTTTTTGTAGCTAATTTTTGAGTTTTTCTGGCTACTTTTTGGGTTTTATGGCTAATTTTTGAGTTTTTCTAACTAATTCTTGGGTTTTATAGCTAATTCTTGTATTTTTGTGGCTAACTCTTGTATTTTTGTGGCTTATTTTTGAGTTTCTCTAGCTACTTTTTGGGTTTTTATAGCTAATTTCTGAGATTTTTTAGCTAACTTTTGAGTTTTTCTATCTAATTTTTGAGTTTTTCTAGCTAAATTTTGGGTTTTTCTAGCTTATTTTTGGGTTTTATGGCTAGTTTTTGAGGTTTTCTAGCTAAATTTTGAGTTTTTTTGGCCAATTTTTGGGTTTTATGGCTAATTTCTGAGTTTTTCTAGCTAATTTTTGAGTTTTTTTTGCTAATTTTTTGTTTTATGGCTAATTTTTGGGTTTTTCTGACAATTTTTGGATTTTTCTGGCTAATTTTTGGGTTTTATAGCTAATTTTTAATTTTTGGGTTTTTGTGGCTAATTTCTGAGTTTTCCTGGCTAATTTTTGAGTTTTTCTAGCTGAATTTTGGGTTTTTCTGGCAAATTTTTGGGTTTTATGGCTAATTTTTGAGTTTTTCTAGCTAGTTTTTGAGTTTTTCTGGCTAAGTTTTGGGTTTTATGGCTAATTTTTGGGTTTTATGGCTAATTTTTTGGGTTTTTTTGGCTAATTTTTGGGTTTTATGGCTAATTTATAAGATTTTTTGGCTAATTTTTGAGTTCTTCTGGCTGAATTTTGGGTTTTTCTAGCTGAAGTTTGGGTTTTTTTTGGCAAATTTTTGGGTTTTATGGCTAATTTTTGAGTTTTTCTAGCTAGTTTTTGAGTTTTTTGGCTAATTTTTGGGTTTTATGGCTAATTTTTGGGTTTTTTTGACAATTTTTGGGTTTTTGTGGCTAATTTCTGAGTTTTCCTAGCTAATTTTTGAGTTTTTCTAGCTGAATTTTGGGTTTTTCTGGCAAATTTTTGAGTTTTATGGCTAACTTTTGAGTTTTTCTAGCTAGTTTTTGAGTTTTTTTTGCTAATTTTTTGTTTTATGGCTAATTTTTGTGTTTTTTTGACAATTTTTGGGTTTTTGTGGCCAATTTCTGAGTTTTTTCTAGCTAATTTTTGAGTTTTTCTGGCTAATTTTTGGGTTTTTCTGGCAAATTTTTGGGTTTTTTTGGCTAATTTTTGGGTTTTTCTAGCTAATTTTTGAGTTTTTCTGGCTAATTTTTGGGTTTTATGACTAATTTTCGAGTTTTTTTAGCTACTTTCTGAGTTTTTCTGTGTGATTTTTGGGTTTTATGGCTAATTTTTGGGTTTTTCTATCTAAATTTTGAGTTTTTCTAGCTTATTTTTGGGTTTTATGGCTAGTTTCTGAGTTTTTCCAGCTGATTTTTGAGTTTTTCTGGCTAGTCTTTGGGTTTTTTTTGTAATTTTTGGTTTTATGGCTAATTTTTGGGTTTTTCTGACAATTTTTGGGTTTTTGTGGCTAATTTTTGAGTTTTTCTAGCTAAATTTTGGGTTTTTCTGGCAAATTTTTGGGTTTTATGTCTAATTTTTTTATTTTTTCTAGCTATTTTTTTTTCTGGCTAATTTTTGGGTTTCATGGCTAATTTTTGAGTTTTTTTGGCTAATTTTTGGGTTTTTCTAGCTAATTTTTGAGTTTTTTCGTCTAATTCCTGGGTTTTATGGCTTATTTTTGGGTTTTTCTGACAACTTTTTAGTTCTTGTGGCTAATTTCTGAGTTTTCCTAGCTAATTTTTGAGTTTTTCTAGCTAAATTTTGGGTTTTTTTGGCAAATTATTGGGTTTTATGGCTAATTTTTTTATTTTTTCTAGCTAATTTTTTTTCTGGCTAAATTTTGGGTTTTTCTGGCTAATTTTTGGGTTTTATGACTAATTTCTGGGTTTTTTTGGCTAATTTTTGAGTTTTTGTAGCTAATTTTTGAGTTTTTCTGGCTACTTTTTGGGTTTTATGGCTAATTTTTGAGTTTTTCTAACTAATTCTTGGGTTTTATAGCTAATTCTTGTATTTTTGTGGCTAACTCTTGTATTTTTGTGGCTTATTTTTGAGTTTCTCTAGCTACTTTTTGGGTTTTTATAGCTAATTTCTGAGATTTTTTAGCTAACTTTTGAGTTTTTCTATCTAATTTTTGAGTTTTTCTAGCTAAATTTTGGGTTTTTCTAGCTTATTTTTGGGTTTTATGGCTAGTTTTTGAGGTTTTCTAGCTAAATTTTGAGTTTTTTTGGCCAATTTTTGGGTTTTATGGCTAATTTCTGAGTTTTTCTAGCTAATTTTTGAGTTTTTTTTGCTAATTTTTTGTTTTATGGCTAATTTTTGGGTTTTTCTGACAATTTTTGGATTTTTCTGGCTAATTTTTGGGTTTTATAGCTAATTTTTAATTTTTGGGTTTTTGTGGCTAATTTCTGAGTTTTCCTGGCTAATTTTTGAGTTTTTCTAGCTGAATTTTGGGTTTTTCTGGCAAATTTTTGGGTTTTATGGCTAATTTTTGAGTTTTTCTAGCTAGTTTTTGAGTTTTTCTGGCTAAGTTTTGGGTTTTATGGCTAATTTTTGGGTTTTATGGCTAATTTTTTGGGTTTTTTTTGGCTAATTTTTGGGTTTTATGGCTAATTTATAAGATTTTTTGGCTAATTTTTGAGTTCTTCTGGCTGAATTTTGGGTTTTTCTAGCTGAAGTTTGGGTTTTTTTTGGCAAATTTTTGGGTTTTATGGCTAATTTTTGAGTTTTTCTAGCTAGTTTTTGAGTTTTTTGGCTAATTTTTGGGTTTTATGGCTAATTTTTGGGTTTTTTTGACAATTTTTGGGTTTTTGTGGCTAATTTCTGAGTTTTCCTAGCTAATTTTTGAGTTTTTCTAGCTGAATTTTGGGTTTTTCTGGCAAATTTTTGAGTTTTATGGCTAACTTTTGAGTTTTTCTAGCTAGTTTTTGAGTTTTTTTTGCTAATTTTTTGTTTTATGGCTAATTTTTGTGTTTTTTTGACAATTTTTGGGTTTTTGTGGCCAATTTCTGAGTTTTTTCTAGCTAATTTTTGAGTTTTTCTGGCTAATTTTTGGGTTTTTCTGGCAAATTTTTGGGTTTTTTTGGCTAATTTTTGGGTTTTTCTAGCTAATTTTTGAGTTTTTCTGGCTAATTTTTGGGTTTTATGACTAATTTTCGAGTTTTTTTAGCTACTTTCTGAGTTTTTCTGTGTGATTTTTGGGTTTTATGGCTAATTTTTGGGTTTTTCTATCTAAATTTTGAGTTTTTCTAGCTTATTTTTGGGTTTTATGGCTAGTTTCTGAGTTTTTCCAGCTGATTTTTGAGTTTTTCTGGCTAGTCTTTGGGTTTTTTTTGTAATTTTTGGTTTTATGGCTAATTTTTGGGTTTTTCTGACAATTTTTGGGTTTTTGTGGCTAATTTTTGAGTTTTTCTAGCTAAATTTTGGGTTTTTCTGGCAAATTTTTGGGTTTTATGTCTAATTTTTTTATTTTTTCTAGCTATTTTTTTTTCTGGCTAATTTTTGGGTTTCATGGCTAATTTTTGAGTTTTTTTGGCTAATTTTTGGGTTTTTCTAGCTAATTTTTGAGTTTTTTCGTCTAATTCCTGGGTTTTATGGCTTATTTTTGGGTTTTTCTGACAACTTTTTAGTTCTTGTGGCTAATTTCTGAGTTTTCCTAGCTAATTTTTGAGTTTTTCTAGCTAAATTTTGGGTTTTTTTGGCAAATTATTGGGTTTTATGGCTAATTTTTTTATTTTTTCTAGCTAATTTTTTTTCTGGCTAATTTTTGGGTTTCATGGCTAATTTTTGGGTTTTATGACTAATTTCTGGGTTTTTTGGCTAATTTTTGAGTTTTTGTAGCTAATTTTTGAGTTTTTCTGGCTACTTTTTGGGTTTTATGGCTAATTTTTGAGTTTTTCTAACTAATTCTTGGGTTTTATAGCTAATTCTTGTATTTTTGTGGCTAACTCTTGTATTTTTGTGGCTTATTTTTGAGTTTCTCTAGCTACTTTTTGGGTTTTTATAGCTAATTTCTGAGATTTTTTAGCTAACTTTTGAGTTTTTCTATCTAATTTTTGAGTTTTTCTAGCTAAATTTTGGGTTTTTCTAGCTTATTTTTGGGTTTTATGGCTAGTTTTTGAGTTTTTCTAGCTAAATTTTGAGTTTTTCTGGCCAATTTTTGGGTTTTATGGCTAATTTCTGAGTTTTTCTAGCTAATTTTTGAGTTTTTTCTGCTAATTTTTTGTTTTATGGCTAATTTTTGGGTTTTTCTGACAATTTTTGGATTTTTCTGGCTAATTTTTGGGTTTTATAGCTAATTTTTAATTTTTGGGTTTTTGTGGCTAATTTCTGAGTTTTCCTGGCTAATTTTTGAGTTTTTCTAGCTAATTTTTGGGTTTTTATAGCTAATTTCTGAGATTTTCTTGCTAATTTTTGAGTTTTTCTAGCTAAATTTTGGGTTTTTCTGGCAAATTTTTGGGTTTTATGGCTAATTTTTGAGTTTTTCTCGCTGAATTTCGGGTTTTTCTGGCTAATTTTTGGGTTTTATTGCTAATTTTTGGGTTTTTCCTGCAAATTTTTGGGTTTTTCTGGCTAATTTTTGGGTTTTATTGCTAATTTTTGAGTATTTGTAGCTAATTTTCGAGTTTTTCTGGCTACTTTTTGGGTTTTATGGCTAATTTTTGGGTTTTTCTGGTTAATTTTTGGGTTTCATGGCTAATTTTTGAGTTTTTCTGGCTAATTTTTGGGTTTTATGGCTAATTTTTGAGTTTCTCTAGCTAATTTTTGGGTTTTTATAGCTAATTTCTGAGATTTTCTTGCTAATTTTTGAGTTTTTCTAGCTAAATTTTGGGTTTTTCTGGCTAATTTTTGGGCTTTATGGCTAATTTTTAAGATTTATTGGCTAATTTTTGAACTTTTCTGGTTAAATTTGGGGTTTTTCTGGCTAATTTTTGGGTTTTTCTGGCTAAATTTTGGGTTTTTCCAGCTAATTTTTGGGTTTTATGGCTAATTTTCGAGTTTTTCTAGCTAATTTTTGAGTTTGTTTTTGGCTAATTTTTGGGTTTTTCTGGTTAATTTTTGGGTTTTATGGCTAATTTTTGAGTTTTTCTGGCTAATTTTTGGGTTTTATGGCTAATTTTTGAGTTTTTCTAGCTAAATTTTGGGTTTTTCTAGCTTATTTTTGGGTTTCATGGCTAGTTTTTGAGTTTTTCCAGCTGATTTTTGAGTTTTTCTGGCTAATTTTTGGGTTTTATGGCTAATTTTTGAATTTTTCTAGCTAGTTTTTGAGTTTGTTTGTCTAATTTTTGGGTTTTTCTGACAATTTTTGGGTTCTTGTGGCTAATTTTTGAGTTTTCCTAGCTAATTTTTGAGTTTTTCTAGCTAAATTTTGGGTTTTTCTGGCAAATTTTTGGGTTTGATGGCTAATTTTTTAATTTTTTCTAGCTAATTTTTTTTCTGGCTAATTTTTGGGTTTCATGGCTAATTTTTGGGTTTTTCTGGCTAATTTTTGGGTTTTATTGCTAATTTTTGGGTTTGTCCGGCAAATTTTTGGGTTTTTCTGGCTAATTTTTGGGTTTTATTGCTAATTTTTGAGTATTTGTAGCTAATTTTCGAGTTTTTCTGGCTACTTTTTGGGTTTTATGGCTAATTTTTGAGTTTTTCTAACTAATTCTTGGGTTTTATAGCTAATTCTTGTATTTTTGTGGCTAACTCTTGTATTTTTGTGGCTAATTTTCGAGTTTCTCTAGCTAATTTTTGGGTTTTTATAGCTAATTTCTGAGATTTTCTTGCTAATTTTTGAGTTTTTCTAGCTAAATTTTGGGTTTTTCTGGCAAATTTTTGGGTTTTATGGCTAATTTTTGAGTTTTTCTGGCTGAATTTCGGGTTTTTCTGGCTAATTTTTGGGTTTTATTGCTAATTTTTGGGTTTTTCCTGCAAATTTTTGGGTTTTTCTGGCTAATTTTTGGGTTTTATTGCTAATTTTTGAGTATTTGTAGCTAATTTTCGAGTTTTTCTGGCTACTTTTTGGGTTTTATGGCTAATTTTTGGGTTTTTCTGGTTAATTTTTGGGTTTTATGGCTAATTTTTGAGTTTTTCTGGCTAATTTTTGGGTTTTATGGCTAATTTTTGAGTTTCTCTAGCTAATTTTTGGGTTTTTATAGCTAATTTCTGAGATTTTCTTGCTAATTTTTGAGTTTTTCTAGCTAAATTTTGGGTTTTTCTGGCTAATTTTTGGGCTTTATGGCTAATTTTTAAGATTTATTGGCTAATTTTTGAACTTTTCTGGCTAAATTTTGGGTTTTTCTGGCTAATTTTTGGGTTTAATGACTAATTTCTGGGGTTTTTTGGCTAATTTTTGAGTTTTTCTGGCTAAATTTTGGGTTTTTCCAGCTAATTTTTGGGTTTTATGGCTAATTTTCGAGTTTTTCTAGCTAATTTTTGAGTTTGTTTTTGGCTAATTTTTGAGTTTTTCTGGCTAATTTTTGGGTTTTATGGCTAATTTTTGACATTTTCTAGCTAAATTTTGGGTTTTTCTAGCTTATTTTTGGGTTTCATGGCTAGTTTTTGAGTTTTTCCAGCTGATTTTTGAGTTTTTCTGGCTAATTTTTGGGTTTTATGGCTAATTTTTGAATTTTTCTAGCTAGTTTTTGAGTTTGTTTGTCTAATTTTTGGTTTTATGGCTAATTTTTGGGATTTTCTGACAATTTTTGGGTTCTTGTGGCTAATTTTTGAGTTTTCCTAGCTAATTTTTGAGTTTTTCTAGCTAAATTTTGGGTTTTTCTGGCAAATTTTTGGGTTTGATGGCTAATTTTTTTATTTTTTCTAGCTAATTTTTTTTCTGGCTAATTTTTGGGTTTCATGGCTAATTTTTGGGTTTGTCTGGCAAATTTTTGGGTTTTTCTGGCTAATTTTTGGGTTTTATTGCTAATTTTTGAGTATTTGTAGCTAATTTTCGAGTTTTTCTGGCTGAATTTTGGGTTTTCCTGGCTAATTTTTGAGTTTTTCTTGCTAAATTTTGGGTTTTTCTGGCTAATTTTTGGGCTTTATGGCTAATTTTTGAGATTTATTGGCTAATTTTTGAACTTTTCTGGCTAAATTTTGGGTTTTTCTGGCTAATTTTTGGGTTTTATCGCTAATTTTTGAGTATTTGTAGCTAATTTTCAAGTTTTTCTGGCCGAATTTTGGGTTTTCCTGGCTAATTTTTGAGTTTTTCTTGCTAAATTTTGGGTTTTTCTGGCTAATTTTTGGGCTTTATGGCTAATTTTTGAGATTTATTGGCTAATTTTTGAACTTTTCTGGCTAAATTTTGGGTTTTTCTGGCTAATTTTTGAGTTTCATGGCTAGTTTTTGAGTTTTTCCAGCTGATTTTTGAGTTTTTCTGGCTCATTTTTGGGTTTTATGGCTGATTTTTGAATTTTTCTAGCTAGTTTTTGAGTTTTTTTGTCTTATTTTTGGTTTTATGGCTAATTTTTGGGTTTTTCTGACAATTTTTGGGTTTTTGTGGCTAATTGTTGAGTTTTCCTAGCTAATTTTTGAGTTTTTCTAGCTAAATTTTGGGTTTTTCTGGCAAATTTTTGGGTTTTATGGCTACTTTTCTTATTTTTTCTAGCTAATTTTTTTTCTGGCTAATTTTTGGGTTTCATGGCTAATTTTTGAGTTTTTTTGGCTAATTTTTGGGTTTTTGTGGCTAATTTTTGGGTTTTATTGCTAATTTTTGGGTTTGTCCGGCAAATTTTTGGGTTTTTCTGGCTAATTTTTGGGTTTTATTGCTAATTTTTGAGTATTTGTAGCTAATTTTCGAGTTTTTCTGGCTACTTTTTGGGTTTTATGGCTAATTTTTGAGTTTTTCTAACTAATTCTTGGGTTTTATAGCTAATTCTTGTATTTTTGTGGCTAACTCTTGTATTTTTGTGGCTAATTTTCGAGTTTCTCTAGCTAATTTTTGGGTTTTTATAGCTAATTTCTGAGATTTTCTTGCTAATTTTTGAGTTTTTCTAGCTAAATTTTGGGTTTTTCTGGCAAATTTTTGGGTTTTATGGCTAATTTTTGAGTTTTTCTGGCTGAATTTCGGGTTTTTCTGGCTAATTTTTGGGTTTTTTGGCTAATTTTTGAGTTTTTCTGGCTAAATTTTGGGTTTTTCCAGCTAATTTTTGGGTTTTATGGCTAATTTTCGAGTTTTTCTAGCTAATTTTTGAGTTTGTTTTTGGCTAATTTTTGGGTTTTTCTGGTTAATTTTTGGGTTTTATGGCTAATTTTTGAGTTTTTCTGGCTAATTTTTGGGTTTTATGGCTAATTTTTGAGTTTTTCTAGCTAAATTTTGGGTTTTTCTAGCTTAATTTTGGGTTTCATGGCTAGTTTTTGAGTTTTTCCAGCTGATTTTTCAGTTTTTCTGGCTAATTTTTGGGTTTTATGGCTAATTTTTGAATTTTTCTAGCTAGTTTTTGAGTTTGTTTGTCTAATTTTTGGTTTTATGGCTAATTTTTGGGTTTTTCTGACAATTTTTGGGTTCTTGTGGCTAATTTTTGAGTTTTCCTAGCTAATTTTTGAGTTTTTCTAGCTAAATTTTGGGTTTTTCTGGCAAATTTTTGGGTTTGATGGCTAATTTTTTTATTTTTTCTAGCTAATTTTTTTTCTGGCTAATTTTTGGGTTTCATGGCTAATTTTTGGGTTTGTCTGGCAAATTTTTGGGTTTTTCTGGCTAATTTTTGGGTTTTATTGCTAATTTTTGAGTATTTGTAGCTAATTTTCGAGTTTTTCTGGCTGAATTTTGGGTTTTCCTGGCTAATTTTTGAGTTTTTCTTGCTAAATTTTGGGTTTTTCTGGCTAATTTTTGGGCTTTATGGCTAATTTTTGAGATTTATTGGCTAATTTTTGAACTTTTCTGGCTAAATTTTGGGTTTTTCTGGCTAATTTTTGGGTTTTATTGCTAATTTTTGGGTTTGTCCGGCAAATTTTTGGGTTTTTCTGGCTAATTTTTGGGTTTTATTGCTAATTTTTGAGTATTTGTAGCTAATTTTCGAGTTTTTCTGGCTACTTTTTGGGTTTTATGGCTAATTTTTGAGTTTTTCTAACTAATTCTTGGGTTTTATAGCTAATTCTTGTATTTTTGTGGCTAACTCTTGTATTTTTGTGGCTAATTTTCGAGTTTCTCTAGCTAATTTTTGGGTTTTTATAGCTAATTTCTGAGATTTTCTTGCTAATTTTTGAGTTTTTCTAGCTAAATTTTGGGTTTTTCTGGCAGATTTTTGGGTTTTATGGCTAATTTTTGAGTTTTTCTGGCTGAATTTCGGGTTTTTCTGGCTAATTTTTGGGTTTTATTGCTAATTTTTGGGTTTTTCCTGCAAATTTTTGGGTTTTTCTGGCTAATTTTTGGGTTTTATTGCTAATTTTTGAGTATTTGTAGCTAATTTTCGAGTTTTTCTGGCTACTTTTTGGGTTTTATGGCTAATTTTTGGGTTTTTCTGGTTAATTTTTGGGTTTTATGGCTAATTTTTGAGTTTTTCTGGCTAATTTTTGGGTTTTATGGCTAATTTTTGAGTTTCTCTAGCTAATTTTTGGGTTTTTATAGCTAATTTCTGAGATTTTCTTGCTAATTTTTGAGTTTTTCTAGCTAAATTTTGGGTTTTTCTGGCTAATTTTTGGGCTTTATGGCTAATTTTTAAGATTTATTGGCTAATTTTTGAACTTTTCTGGCTAAATTTTGGGTTTTTCTGGCTAATTTTTGGGTTTAATGACTAATTTCTGGGGTTTTTTGGCTAATTTTTGAGTTTTTCTGGCTAAATTTTGGGTTTTTCCAGCTAATTTTTGGGTTTTATGGCTAATTTTCGAGTTTTTCTAGCTAATTTTTGAGTTTGTTTTTGGCTAATTTTTGAGTTTTTCTGGCTAATTTTTGGGTTTTATGGCTAATTTTTGACATTTTCTAGCTAAATTTTGGGTTTTTCTAGCTTATTTTTGGGTTTCATGGCTAGTTTTTGAGTTTTTCCAGCTGATTTTTGAGTTTTTCTGGCTAATTTTTGGGTTTTATGGCTAATTTTTGAATTTTTCTAGCTAGTTTTTGAGTTTGTTTGTCTAATTTTTGGTTTTATGGCTAATTTTTGGGTTTTTCTGACAATTTTTGGGTTCTTGTGGCTAATTTTTGAGTTTTCCTAGCTAATTTTTGAGTTTTTCTAGCTAAATTTTGGGTTTTTCTGGCAAATTTTTGGGTTTGATGGCTAATTTTTTTATTTTTTCTAGCTAATTTTTTTTCTGGCTAATTTTTGGGTTTCATGGCTAATTTTTGGGTTTGTCTGGCAAATTTTTGGGTTTTTCTGGCTAATTTTTGGGTTTTATTGCTAATTTTTGAGTATTTGTAGCTAATTTTCGAGTTTTTCTGGCTGAATTTTGGGTTTTCCTGGCTAATTTTTGAGTTTTTCTTGCTAAATTTTGGGTTTTTCTGGCTAATTTTTGGGCTTTATGGCTAATTTTTGAGATTTATTGGCTAATTTTTGAACTTTTCTGGCTAAATTTTGGGTTTTTCTGGCTAATTTTTGGGTTTTATCGCTAATTTTTGAGTATTTGTAGCTAATTTTCAAGTTTTTCTGGCCGAATTTTGGGTTTTCCTGGCTAATTTTTGAGTTTTTCTTGCTAAATTTTGGGTTTTTCTGGCTAATTTTTGGGCTTTATGGCTAATTTTTGAGATTTATTGGCTAATTTTTGAACTTTTCTGGCTAAATTTTGGGTTTTTCTGGCTAATTTTTGAGTTTCATGGCTAGTTTTTGAGTTTTTCCAGCTGATTTTTGAGTTTTTCTGGCTAATTTTTGGGTTTTATGGCTGATTTTTGAATTTTTCTAGCTAGTTTTTGAGTTTTTTTGTCTTATTTTTGGTTTTATGGCTAATTTTTGGGTTTTTCTGACAATTTTTGGGTTTCTGTGGCTAATTGTTGAGTTTTCCTAGCTAATTTTTGAGTTTTTCTAGCTAAATTTTGGGTTTTTCTGGCAAATTTTTGGGTTTTATGGCTACTTTTCTTATTTTTTCTAGCTAATTTTTTTTCTGGCTAATTTTTGGGTTTCATGGCTAATTTTTGAGTTTTTTTGGCTAATTTTTGGGTTTTTCTGGCTAATTTTTGGGTTTTATTGCTAATTTTTGGGTTTGTCCGGCAAATTTTTGGGTTTTTCTGGCTAATTTTTAGGTTTTATTGCTAATTTTTGAGTATTTGTAGCTAATTTTCGAGTTTTTCTGGCTACTTTTTGGGTTTTATGGCTAATTTTTGAGTTTTTCTAACTAATTCTTGGGTTTTATAGCTAATTCTTGTATTTTTGTGGCTAACTCTTGTATTTTTGTGGCTAATTTTCGAGTTTCTCTAGCTAATTTTTGGGTTTTTATAGCTAATTTCTGAGATTTTCTTGCTAATTTTTGAGTTTTTCTAGCTAAATTTTGGGTTTTTCTGGCAAATTTTTGGGTTTTATGGCTAATTTTTGAGTTTTTCTGGCTGAATTTCGGGTTTTTCTGGCTAATTTTTGGGTTTTTTGGCTAATTTTTGAGTTTTTCTGGCTAAATTTTGGGTTTTCCAGCTAATTTTTGGGTTTTATGGCTAATTTTCGAGTTTTTCTAGCTAATTTTTGAGTTTGTTTTTGGCTAATTTTTGGGTTTTTCTGGTTAATTTTTGGGTTTTATGGCTAATTTTTGAGTTTTTCTGGCTAATTTTTGGGTTTTATGGCTAATTTTTGAGTTTTTCTAGCTAAATTTTGGGTTTTTCTAGCTTAATTTTGGGTTTCATGGCTAGTTTTTGAGTTTTTCCAGCTGATTTTTGAGTTTTTCTGGCTAATTTTTGGGTTTTATGGCTAATTTTTGAATTTTTCTAGCTAGTTTTTGAGTTTGTTTGTCTAATTTTTGGTTTTATGGCTAATTTTTGGGTTTTTCTGACAATTTTTGGGTTCTTGTGGCTAATTTTTGAGTTTTCCTAGCTAATTTTTGAGTTTTTCTAGCTAAATTTTGGGTTTTTCTGGCAAATTTTTGGGTTTGATGGCTAATTTTTTTATTTTTTCTAGCTAATTTTTTTTCTGGCTAATTTTTGGGTTTCATGGCTAATTTTTGGGTTTGTCTGGCAAATTTTTGGGTTTTTCTGGCTAATTTTTGGGTTTTATTGCTAATTTTTGAGTATTTGTAGCTAATTTTCGAGTTTTTCTGGCTGAATTTTGGGTTTTCCTGGCTAATTTTTGAGTTTTTCTTGCTAAATTTTGGGTTTTTCTGGCTAATTTTTGGGCTTTATGGCTAATTTTTGAGATTTATTGGCTAATTTTTGAACTTTTCTGGCTAAATTTTGGGTTTTTCTGGCTAATTTTTGGGTTTTATTGCTAATTTTTGAGTATTTGTAGCTAATTTTCGAGTTTTTCTGGCTGAATTTTGGGTTTTCCTGGCTAATTTTTGGGTTTTATTGCTAATTTTTGAGTATTTGTAGCTAATTTTCGAGTTTTTCTGGCTACTTTTTGGGTTTTATGGCTAATTTTTGAGTTTTTTTAACTAATTCTTGGGTTTTATAGCTAATTCTTGTATTTTTGTGGCTAACTCTTGTATTTTTGTGGCTAATTTTCGAGTTTCTCTAGCTAATTTTTGGGTTTTTATAGCTAATTTCTGAGATTTTCTTGCTAATTTTTGAGTTTTTCTAGCTAAATTTTGGGTTTTTCTGGCAAATTTTTGGGTTTTATGGCTAATTTTTGAGTTTTTCTGGCTGAATTTCGGGTTTTTCTGGCTAATTTTTGGGTTTTTTGGCTAATTTTTGAGTTTTTCTGGCTAAATTTTGGGTTTTTCCAGCTAATTTTTGGGTTTTATGGCTATATTTCGAGTTTTTCTAGCTAATTTTTGAGTTTGTTTTTGGATAATTTTTGGGTTTTTCTGGTTAATTTTTGGGTTTTATGGCTAATTTTTGAGTTTTTCTGGCTAATTTTTGGGTTTTATGGCTAATTTTTGAGTTTTTCTAGCTAAATTTTGGGTTTTTCTAGCTTATTTTTGGGTTTCATGGCTAGTTTTTGAGTTTTTCCAGCTGATTTTTGAGTTTTTCTGGCTAATTTTTGGGTTTTATGGCTAATTTTTGAATTTTTCTAGCTAGTTTTTGAGTTTGTTTGTCTAATTTTTGGTTTTATGGCTAATTTTTGGGTTTTTCTGACAATTTTTGGGTTCTTGTGGCTAATTTTTGAGTTTTCCTAGCTAATTTTTGAGTTTTTCTAGCTAAATTTTGGGTTTTTCTGGCAAATTTTTGGGTTTGATGGCTAATTTTTTTATTTTTCTAGCTAATTTTTTTTCTGGCTAATTTTTGGGTTTCATGGCTAATTTTTGGGTTTGTCTGGCAAGTTTTTGGGTTTTTCTGGCTAATTTTTGGGTTTTATTGCTAATTTTTGAGTATTTGTAGCTAATTTTCGAGTTTTTCTGGCTGAATTTTGGGTTTTCCTGGCTAATTTTCGAGTTTTTCTTGCTAAATTTTGGGTTTTTCTGGCTAATTTTTGGGCTTTATGGCTAATTTTTGAGATTTATTGGCTTATTTTTGAACTTTTCTGGCTAAATTTTGGGTTTTTCTGGCTAATTTTTGGGTTTTATTGCTAATTTTTGAGTATTTGTAGCTAATTTTCGAGTTTTTCTGGCTGAATTTTGGGTTTTCCTGGCTAATTTTTGAGTTTTTCTTGCTAAATTTTGGGTTTTTCTGGCTAATTTTTGGGCTTTATGGCTAATTTTTGAGATTTATTGGCTAATTTTTGAACTTTTCTGGCTAAATTTTGGGTTTTTCTGGCTAATTTTTGAGTTTCATGGCTAGTTTTTGAGTTTTTCCAGCTGATTTTTGAGTTTTTCTGGCTAATTTTTGGGTTTTATGGCTGATTTTTGAATTTTTCTAGCTAGTTTTTGAGTTTTTTTGTCTTATTTTTGGTTTTATGGCTAATTTTTGGGTTTTTCTGACAATTTTTGGGTTTTGTGGCTAATTGTTGAGTTTTCCTAGCTAATTTTTGAGTTTTTCTAGCTAAATTTTGGGTTTTTCTGGCAAATTTTTGGGTTTTATGGCTACTTTTCTTATTTTTTCTAGCAAATTTTTTTTCTGGCTAATTTTTGGGTTTCATGGCTAATTTTTGAGTTTTTTTGGCTAATTTTTGGGTTTTTCTGGCTAATTTTTGGGTTTTATTGCTAATTTTTGGGTTTGTCCGGCAAATTTTTGGGTTTTTCTGGCTAATTTTTGGGTTTTATTGCTAATTTTTGAGTATTTGTAGCTAATTTTCGAGTTTTTCTGGCTACTTTTTGGGTTTTATGGCTAATTTTTGAGTTTTTCTAACTAATTCTTGGGTTTTATAGCTAATTCTTGTATTTTTGTGGCTAACTCTTGTATTTTTGTGGCTAATTCTCGAGTTTCTCTAGCTAATTTTTGGGTTTTTATAGCTAATTTCTGAGATTTTCTTGCTAATTTTTGAGTTTTTCTAGCTAAATTTTGGGTTTTTCTGGCAAATTTTTGGGTTTTATGGCTAATTTTTGAGTTTTTCTGGCTGAATTTCGGGTTTTTCTGGCTAATTTTTGGGTTTTATTGCTAATTTTTGGGGTTTTCCTGCAAATTTTTGGGTTTTTCTGGCTAATTTTTGGGTTTTATTGCTAATTTTTGAGTATTTGTAGCTAATTTTCGAGTTTTTCTGGCTACTTTTTGGGTTTTATGGCTAATTTTTGGGTTTTTCTGGTTAATTTTTGGGTTTTATGGCTAATTTTTGAGTTTTTCTGGCTAATTTTTGGGTTTTATGGCTAATTTTTGAGTTTCTCTAGCTAATTTTTGGGTTTTTATAGCTAATTTCTGAGATTTTCTTGCTAATTTTTGAGTTTTTCTAGCCAAATTTTGGGTTTTTCTGGCTAATTTTTGGGCTTTATGGCTAATTTTTAAGATTTATTGGCTAATTTTTGAACTTTTCTGGCTAAATTTTGGGTTTTTCTGGCTAATTTTTGGGTTTAATGACTAATTTCTGGGGTTTTTTGGCTAATTTTTGAGTTTTTCTGGCTAAATTTTGGGTTTTTCCAGCTAATTTTTGGGTTTTATGGCTAATTTTCGAGTTTTTCTAGCTAATTTTTGAGTTCGTTTTTGGCTAATTTTTGGGTTTTTCTGGTTAATTTTTGGGTTTTATGGCTAATTTTTGAGTTTTTCTGGCTAATTTTTGGGTTTTATGGCTAATTTTTGAGTTTTTCTAGCTAAATTTTGGGTTTTTCTAGCTTATTTTTGGGTTTCATGGCTAGTTTTTGAGTTTTTCCAGCTGATTTTTGAGTTTTTCTGGCTAATTTTTGGGTTTTATGGCTAATTTTTGAATTTTTCTAGCTAGTTTTTGAGTTTGTTTGTCTAATTTTTGGTTTTATGGCTAATTTTCGGGTTTTTCTGACAATTTTTGGGTTCTTGTGGCTAATTTTTGAGTTTTCCTAGCTAATTTTTGAGTTTTTCTAGCTAAATTTTGGGTTTTTCTGGCAAATTTTTGGGTTTGATGGCTAATTTTTTTATTTTTTCTAGCTAATTTTTTTTCTGGCTAATTTTTGGGTTTCATGGGTAATTTTTGGGTTTTTCTGGCTAATTTTTGGGTTTTATTGCTAATTTTTGGGTTTGTCTGGCAAATTTTTGGGTTTTTCTGGCTAATTTTTGGGTTTTATTGCTAATTTTTGAGTATTTGTAGCTAATTTTCGAGTTTTTCTGGCTGAATTTTGGGTTTTCCTGGCTAATTTTTGAGTTTTTCTTGCTAATTTTTGGGTTTTTCTGGCTAATTTTTGGGCTTTATGGCTAATTTTTGAGATTTATTGGCTAATTTTTGAACTTTTCTGGCTAAATTTTGGGTTTTTCTGGCTAATTTTTGGGTTTAATTATTAATTTCTGGGTTTTTTTGGCTAATTTTTGAGTTTTTCTGGCTAAATTTTGGGTTTTTCCAGCTAATTTTTGGGTTTTTATAGCTAATTTCTGAGATTTTTTAGCTAACTTTTGAGTTTTTCTATCTAATTTTTGAGTTTTTCTAGCTAAATTTTGGGTTTTTCTAGCTTATTTTTGGGTTTTATGGCTAGTTTTTGAGTTTTTCTAGCTAAATTTTGAGTTTTTCTGGCCAATTTTTGGGTTTTATGGCTAATTTCTGAGTTTTTCTAGCTAATTTTTGAGTTTTTTTTGCTAATTTTTTGTTTTATGGCTAATTTTTGGGTTTTTCTGACAATTTTTGGATTTTTCTGGCTAATTTTTGGGTTTTATAGCTAATTTTTAATTTTTGGGTTTTTGTGGCTAATTTCTGAGTTTTCCTGGCTAATTTTTGAGTTTTTCTTGCTGAATTTTGGGTTTTTCTGGCAAATTTTTGGGTTTTATGGCTAATTTTTGAGTTTTTCTAGCTAGTTTTTGAGTTTTTTTTGGCTAAGTTTTGGGTTTTATGGCTAATTTTTGGGTTTTATGGCTAATTTTTTGGGTTTTTTTGGCTAATTTTTGGGTTTTATGGCTAATTTATAAGATTTTTTGGCTAATTTTTGAGTTCTTCTGGCTGAATTTTGGGTTTTTCTAGCTGAATTTTGGGTTTTTCTGGCAAATTTTTGGGTTTTATGGCTAATTTTTGAGTTTTTCTAGCTAGTTTTTGAGTTTTTTGGCTAATTTTTGGGTTTTATGGCTAATTTTTAGGTTTTTTTGTCAATTTTTGGGTTTTTGTGGCTAATTTCTGAGTTTTCCTAGCTAATTTTTGAGTTTTTCTAGCTGAATTTTGGGTTTTTCTGGCAAATTTTTGAGTTTTATTGCTAACTTTTGAGTTTTTCTAGCTAGTTTTTGAGTTTTTTTGGCTAAGTTTTGGGTTTTATGGCTAGTTTTTGAGTTTTTCTAGCTAATTTTTGAGTTTTTTTTTGCTAATTTTTTGTTTTATGGCTAATTTTTGTGTTTTTTTGACAATTTTTGGGTTTTTGTGGCCAATTTCTGAGTTTTTTCTAGCTAATTTTTAGTTTTTCTGGCTAATTTTTGGGTTTTTCTGGCAAATTTTTGGGTTTTTTTGGCTAATTTTTGGGTTTTTCTAGCTAATTTTTGAGTTTTTCTGGCTAATTTTTGGGTTTTATGACTAATTTTCGTGTTTTTTCAGCTACTTTCTGAGTTTTTCTGTGTGATTTTTGGGTTTTATGGCTAATTTTTGGGTTTTTCTATCTAAATTTTGAGTTTTTCTAGCTTATTTTTGGGTTTTATGGCTAGTTTCTGAGTTTTTCCAGCTGATTTTTGAGTTTTTCTGGCTATTTTTTGGGTTTTTTTTGTAATTTTTGGTTTTATGGCTAATTTTTGGGTTTTTCTGACAATTTTTGGGTTTTTGTGGCTAATTTCTGAGTTTTCCTAGCTAATTTTTGAGTTTTTCTAGCTAAATTCTGGGTTTTTTCTGGCAAATTTTTGGGTTTTATGGCTAATTTTTTTATTTTTTCTAGCTATTTTTTTTTCTGGCTAATTTTTGGGTTTCATGGCTAATTTTTGAGTTTTTTTGGCTAATTTTTGGGTTTTTCTAGCTAATTTTTGAGTTTTTCTGGCTTTTTTTTGTGTTTTATGACTAATTTTCGAGTTTTTCCAGCTAATTTTTGAGTTTTTTCGTCTAATTCCTGGGTTTTATGGCTTATTTTTGGGTTTTTCTGACAACTTTTTAGTTCTTGTGGCTAATTTCCGAGTTTTCCTAGCTAATTTTTGAGTTTTTCTAGCTAAATTTTGGGTTTTTTTGGCAAATTATTGGGTTTTATGGCTAATTTTTTTATTTTTTCTAGCTAATTTCTTTTCTGGCTAATTTTTGGGTTTCATGGCTAATTTTTGAGTTTTTTTGGCTAATTTTTGAGTTTTTATAGCTAATTTACGGGTTTTTCTGGCTACTTTTTGGGTTTTATGGCTAATTTTTGAATTTTTCTAGCTAATTTTTGAGTTTTTTTTGTCTAATTTCTGGGTTTTATGGCAAATTTTTGGGTTTTTCTGACAATTTTTGGGTTTTTATGGCTAATTTCTGAGATTTTCTTGCTAATTTTTGTGTTTTTATGGCTAATTTTTGGGTTTTATGGCTAATTTTTGAGTTTTTCTGGCTATCTTTCGCGTTTTATAGCTAATTTTTGGGTTTTATTGCTAATTTTTGGGTTTGTCTGGCAGATTTTTGGGTTTTTCTGGCTAATTTTTGGGTTTTATGGCTAATTTTTGAGATTTTTTGGCTAATTTTTGAGTTTTTCTTGCTAAATTTTGGGTTTTTCTGGCTAATTCTTGGATTTTATGGCTAATTTTTGAGATTTATTGGCTAATTTTTGAGTTTTTCTGGCTAATTTTTGGGTTTTATTGCTAATTTTTGGGTTTTTCTGACAATTTTTGGGTTTTTGTGGCTAATTTCTGAGTTTTCCTAGCTAATTTTTGAGTTTTTCTAGCTAAATCTTGGGTTTTTCTGGCAAATTTTTGGGTTTCATGGCTAATTTTTTTATTTTTCCTATCTATTTTTTTTTCTCGCTAATTTCTGGGTTTCATGACTAATTTTTGGGTTTTTCTAGCTGATTTTTAAGTTTTTCTGGCTAATTTTTGGGTTTTATGACTAGTTTTCGAGTTCTTTTAGCTACTTTCTGAGTTTTTCTGTGTGATTTTTGGGTTTTATGGCTAATTTTTGGGTTTGTCTGGCAAATTTTTGGGTTTTTCTGGCTAATTTTTGGGTTTTATGGCTAATTTTTGAGTTTTTCTAGCTAAATTTTGGGTTTTTCTAGCTTATTTTTGGGTTTCATGGCTAGTTTTTGAGTTTTTCCAGCTGATTTTTGAGTTTTTCTGGCTAATTTTTAAATTTTATGGCTAATTTTTGAATTTTTCTAGCTAATTTTTGAGTTTTTTTGTCTAATTTTTGGTTTTATGGCTAATTTTTGGGTTTATCTGACAATTTTTGGGTTTTTGTGGCTAATTTTTGAGTTTTCCTAGCTAATTTTTGGGTTTTTCTGGCAAATTTTTGGGTTTTATGGCTAATTTTTTTATTTTTTCTAGCTAATTTTCTTTCTGGCTAATTTTTGAGTTTCATGGCTAATGTTTGAGTTTTTTTGGCTAATTTTCGAGTTTTTCCAGCTAATTTTTGAGTTTTTTCGTCTAATTCCTGGGTTTTATGTCTTATTTTTGGGTTTTTCTGACAACTTTTTAATTCTTGTGGCTAATTTCTGAGTTTTCCTAGCTAATTTTTGAGTTTTTCTAGCTAAATTTTGGGTTTTTTTGGCAAATTATTGGGTTTTATGGCTAATTTTTTTATTTTTTCTAGCTAATTCCTTTTCTGGCTAATTTTTGGGTTTCATGGCTAATTTTTGAGTTTTTTTGGCTAATTTTTGAGTTTTTATAGCTAATTTACGGGTTTTTCTGGCAAATTTTTGGGTTTCATGGCTAATTTTTGAGTTTTTTTGGCTAATTTTTGAGTTTTTATAGCTAATTTACGGGTTTTTCTGGCAAATTTTTGGGTTTTATGGCTAATTTTTCTATTTTTTCTAGCTAATTGTTTTTTTCTGGCTACTTTTTGGGTTTTATGGCTAATTTTTGAATTTTTCTAGCTAATTTTTGAGTTTTTTTGTCTAATTTCTGGGTTTTATGGCAAATTTTTGGGTTTTTCTGACAATTTTTGGGTTTTTATGGCTAATTTCTGAGATTTTCTTGCTAATTTTTGTGTTTTTATGGCTAATTTTTGGGTTTTATGGCTAATTTTTGAGTTTTTCTGGCTATCTTTCGCGTTTTATAGCTAATTTTTGGGTTTTATTGCTAATTTTTGGGTTTGTCTGGCAGATTTTTGGGTTTTTCTGGCTAATTTTTGGGTTTTATGGCTAATTTTTGAGATTTTTTGGCTAATTTTTGAGTTTTTCTTGCTAAATTTTGGGTTTTTCTGGCTAATTCTTGGATTTTATGGCTAATTTTTGAGATTTATTGGCTAATTTTTGAGTTTTTCTGGCTAAATTTTGGATTTTTCTGGCTAATTTTTGGGTTTTATGGCTAATTTTTGAGTTTTTCTGGCTAATTTTTGGGTTTTATTGCTAATTTTTGGGTTTTTCTGACAATTTTTGGGTTTTTGTGGCTAATTTCTGAGTTTTCCTAGCTAATTTTTGAGTTTTTCTAGCTAAATCTTGGGTTTTTCTGGCAAATTTTTGGGTTTCATGGCTAATTTTTTTATTTTTCCTATCTATTTTTTTTTCTCGCTAATTTCTGGGTTTCATGACTAATTTTTGGGTTTTTCTAGCTGATTTTTAAGTTTTTCTGGCTAATTTTTGGGTTTTATGACTAGTTTTCGAGTTCTTTTAGCTACTTTCTGAGTTTTTCTGTGTGATTTTTGGGTTTTATGGCTAATTTTTGGGTTTGTCTGGCAAATTTTTGGGTTTTTCTGGCTAATTTTTGGGTTTTATGGCTAATTTTTGAGTTTTTCTAGCTAAATTTTGGGTTTTTCTAGCTTATTTTTGGGTTTCATGGCTAGTTTTTGAGTTTTTCCAGCTGATTTTTGAGTTTTTCTGGCTAATTTTTAAATTTTATGGCTAATTTTTGAATTTTTCTAGCTAATTTTTGAGTTTTTTTGTCTAATTTTTGGTTTTATGGCTAATTTTTGGGTTTATCTGACAATTTTTGGGTTTTTGTGGCTAATTTTTGAGTTTTCCTAGCTAATTTTTGGGTTTTTCTGGCAAATTTTTGGGTTTTATGGCTAATTTTTTTATTTTTTCTAGCTAATTTTCTTTCTGGCTGATTTTTGAGTTTCATGGCTAATGTTTGAGTTTTTTTGGCTAATTTTTGGGTTTTTCTGGCTAATTTTTGAGTTTTATTGCTAATTTTTGGGTTTGTCTGGCAAATTTTTGGGTTTTATGGCTAATTTTTGAGTTTTTCTAACTAATTCTTGGGTATTATTCTTGTATTTTTGTGGCTAACTCTTGTATTATTGTGGCTAATTCTTGAGTTTCTCTAGCTAATTTTTGGGTTTTTATAGCTAATTTCTGAGATTTTCTTGCTAATTTTTGAGTTTTTCTAGCTAAATTTTGGGTTTTTCTGGCAAATGTTTGGGTTTTGTGGCTAATTTTTGAGTTTTTCTGGCTGATTTTGGGTTTTCCTGGCTAATTTTTGAGTTTTTCTTGCTAAATTTTGGGTTTTTCTGGATAATTTTTGGGCTTCATGGCTAATTTTTGAGATTTATTGGCAAATTTTTGAACTTTTCTGGCTAAATTTTGGGTTTTTCTGGCTAATTTTTGGGTTTAATGACTAATTTCTGGGTTTTTTTGGCCAATTTTTGAGTTTTTCTGGCTAAATTTTGGGTTTTTCTGGCAAATGTTTGGGTTTTGTGGCTAATTTTTGAGTTTTTCTGGCTGATTTTGGGTTTTCCTGGCTAATTTTTGAGTTTTTCTTGCTAAATTTTGGGTTTTTCTGGATAATTTTTGGGCTTCATGGCTAATTTTTGAGATTTATTGGCAAATTTTTGAACTTTTCTGGCTAAATTTTGGGTTTTTCTGGCTAATTTTTGGGTTTAATGACTAATTTCTGGGTTTTTTTGGCCAATTTTTGAGTTTTTCTGGCTAATTTTTGGGTTTTATGGCTAATTTTTGAGTTTTTTTGGCTAATTTTCGATTTTATGGCTAATTTTTGGGTTTTTTTGACAATTTTTGGGTTTTTGTGGCTTATTTCTGAGTTTTCCTAGCTAATTTTTGAGTTTTTATAGCTAATTTACGGGTTTTTCTGGCAAATTTTTGGGTTTCATGGCTAATTTTTGAGTTTTTTTGGCTAATTTTTGAGTTTTTATAGCTAATTTACGGGTTTTTCTGGCAAATTTTTGGGTTTTATGGCTAATTTTTCTATTTTTTCTAGCTAATTGTTTTTTTCTGGCTACTTTTTGGGTTTTATGGCTAATTTTTGAATTTTTCTAGCTAATTTTTGAGTTTTTTTGTCTAATTTCTGGGTTTTATGGCAAATTTTTGGGTTTTTCTGACAATTTTTGGGTTTTTATGGCTAATTTCTGAGATTTTCTTGCTAATTTTTGTGTTTTTATGGCTAATTTTTGGGTTTTATGGCTAATTTTTGAGTTTTTCTGGCTATCTTTCGCGTTTTATAGCTAATTTTTGGGTTTTATTGCTAATTTTTGGGTTTGTCTGGCAGATTTTTGGGTTTTTCTGGCTAATTTTTGGGTTTTATGGCTAATTTTTGAGATTTTTTGGCTAATTTTTGAGTTTTTCTTGCTAAATTTTGGGTTTTTCTGGCTAATTCTTGGATTTTATGGCTAATTTTTGAGATTTATTGGCTAATTTTTGAGTTTTTCTGGCTAAATTTTGGATTTTTCTGGCTAATTTTTGGGTTTTATGGCTAATTTTTGAGTTTTTCTGGCTAATTTTTGGGTTTTATTGCTAATTTTTGGGTTTTTCTGACAATTTTTGGGTTTTTGTGGCTAATTTCTGAGTTTTCCTAGCTAATTTTTGAGTTTTTCTAGCTAAATCTTGGGTTTTTCTGGCAAATTTTTGGGTTTCATGGCTAATTTTTTTATTTCTCCTATCTATTTTTTTTTCTCGCTAATTTCTGGGTTTCATGACTAATTTTTGGGTTTTTCTAGCTGATTTTTAAGTTTTTCTGGCTAATTTTTGGGTTTTATGACTAGTTTTCGAGTTCTTTTAGCTACTTTCTGAGTTTTTCTGTGTGATTTTTGGGTTTTATGGCTAATTTTTGGGTTTGTCTGGCAAATTTTTGGGTTTTTCTGGCTAATTTTTGGGTTTTATGGCTAATTTTTGAGTTTTTCTAGCTAAATTTTGGGTTTTTCTAGCTTATTTTTGGGTTTCATGGCTAGTTTTTGAGTTTTTCCAGCTGATTTTTGAGTTTTTCTGGCTAATTTTTAAATTTTATGGCTAATTTTTGAATTTTTCTAGCTAATTTTTGAGTTTTTTTGTCTAATTTTTGGTTTTATGGCTAATTTTTGGGTTTATCTGACAATTTTTGGGTTTTTGTGGCTAATTTTTGAGTTTTCCTAGCTAATTTTTGGGTTTTTCTGGCAAATTTTTGGGTTTTATGGCTAATTTTTTTATTTTTTCTAGCTAATTTTCTTTCTGGCTAATTTTTGAGTTTCATGGCTAATGTTTGAGTTTTTTTGGCTAATTTTTGGGTTTTTCTGGCTAATTTTTGAGTTTTATTGCTAATTTTTGGGTTTGTCTGGCAAATTTTTGGGTTTTATGGCTAATTTTTGAGTTTTTCTAACTAATTCTTGGGTATTATTCTTGTATTTTTGTGGCTAACTCTTGTATTATTGTGGCTAATTCTTGAGTTTCTCTAGCTAATTTTTGGGTTTTTATAGCTAATTTCTGAGATTTTCTTGCTAATTTTTGAGTTTTTCTAGCTAAATTTTGGGTTTTTCTGGCAAATGTTTAGGTTTTGTGGCTAATTTTTGAGTTTTTCTGGCTGATTTTGGGTTTTCCTGGCTAATTTTTGAGTTTTTCTTGCTAAATTTTGGGTTTTTCTGGATAATTTTTGGGCTTCATGGCTAATTTTTGAGATTTATTGGCAAATTTTTGAACTTTTCTGGCTAAATTTTGGGTTTTTCTGGCTAATTTTTGGGTTTAATGACTAATTTCTGGGTTTTTTTGGCCAATTTTTGAGTTTTTCTGGCTAAATTTTGGGTTTTTCCAGCTAATTTTTGGGTTTTATGGCTAATTTTTGAGTTTTTTTGGCTAATTTTCGATTTTATGGCTAATTTTTGGGTTTTTTTGACAATTTTTGGGTTTTTGTGGCTTATTTCTGAGTTTTCCTAGCTAATTTTTGAGTTTTTATGGCTAAATTTTGGTTTTTTCTGGCAAATTTTTGGGTTTTATGGCTAATTTTTTAATTTTTTCTAGCTAATTTCTTTTCTGGCTAATTTTTGGGTTTCATGGCTAATTTTTGAGTTTTTTTGGCTAATTGTTGGGTTTTTCTAGCTAATTTTTGAGTTTTTCTGGCTATTTTTTGTGTTTTATGACTAATTTTCGAGTTTTTCCAGCTAATTTTTGAGTTTTTTCGTCTAATTTCTGGAATTTATGGCTAATTTTTGGGTTTTTCTGACAATTTTTTGGTTTTTGTGGCTAATTTCTGAGTTTTCCTAGCTAATTTTTGAGTTCTTCTAGCTAAATTCTGGGTTTTTCTGGCAAATTTTTGGGTTTTATGGCTAATTTTTTCATTTTTTCTAGCTAATTGTTTTTTTCTGGCTAATTTTTGGGTTTCATGGCTAATTTTTGAGTTTTTTGTCTAATTTTTGGTTTTATGACTAATTTTTGAGATTTTTTGGCAACTTTTTGAGTTTTTCTGGCTAAATTTTGGGTTTTTCTGGCTAATTTTATGACTAGTTTTCGAGTTTTTTAGCTACTTTCTGAGTTTTTCTGTGTGATTTTTGGGTTGTATGGCCAATTTTTGGGTTTGCCTGGCAAATTTTTGGGTTTTTCTGGCTAATTTTTGAGTTTCATGGCTAGTTTTTGAGTTTTTCCAGCTGATTTTTGAGTTTCTCCAGCTAATTTTTGGGTTTTTATAGCTAATTTCTGAGTTTTTCTAGCTAATTTTTGAGTTTTTCTAGCTAAATTTTGGGTTTTTCTGGCTAATTTTTGGGTTTTTCTGGCTAATTTTTGGGTTTTTCCAGTTAATTTTTGAGTTTTTCTGGCTAATTTTTGGGTTTTATGACTAGATTTCGAGTTTTTCCTGCTATAAAACCCAAAAATTAGTTAGAAAAACTCAAAGATTAGTCATAAAAACCCAAAAATTAGTTAGAAAAACTCAAAGATTAGTCATAAAAACCCAAAAATTAGCCATAAAACCCAAAAATTAGACAGAAAAACCCAGAATTTGGCTAGAAAAACTTTTTTGAGTCTTTATGGCAAATTTTTGAGTTTTTCCAGCTATCTTTCGCGTTTTATAGCTAATTTTTGGGTTTTTCCAGCTAATTTTTGAGTTTTTCTAGCTAAATTTTGTGTTTTTCTGGCAAATTTTTGGGTTTTATGGCTAATTTTTGAGATTTTTTGGCAACTTTTTGAGTTTTTCTAGCTAAATTTTGGGTTTTTCTGGCTAATTTCTGGGTTCTATTGCTAATTTTTGGGTTTGTCTGGAAAATGTTTGAGTTTTTCTGGCTAATTTTCGGGTTTTATGGCTAATTTTTTAGTTTTTCTAGCTAAATTTTGGGTTTTTCTAGCTTATTTTTGGGTTTTATGGCTAGTTTCTGAGTTTTTCCAGCTGATTTTTGAGTTTTTCTGGCTAATTTTTGGGTTTTATGGCTAATTTTTGAATTTTTCTAGCAAATTTTTGAGTTTTTTGTCTAATTTTTGATTTTATGGCTAATTTTTGGGTTTTTTTTGACAATTTTTGGGTTTTTGTGGCTTATTTCTGAGTTTTCCTAGCTAATTTTTGAGTTTTTCTGGCTAAATTCTGGGTTTTTCTGGCAAATTTTTGGGTTTTATGGCTAATTTTTTAATTTTTTCTAGCTAATTTTTTTTCTGGCCAATTTTTGGGTTTCATGGCTAATTTTTGAGTTTTTTTGGCTAATTGTTGGGTTTTTCTAGCTAATTTTTGAGTTTTTCTGGCTATTTTTTGTGTTTTATGACTAATTTTCGAGTTTTTCCAGCTAATTTTTGAGGTTTTTCGTCTAATTCCTGGAATTTATGGCTAATTTTTGGGTTTTTCTGACAATTTTTTGGTTTTTGTGGCTAATTTCTGAGTTTTCCTAGCTAATTTTTGAGTTCTTCTAGCTAAATTCTGGGTTTTTCTGGCAAATTTTTGGGTTTTATGGCTAATTTTTTCATTTTTTCTAGCTAATTGTTTTTTTCCGGCTAATTTTTGGGTTTCATGGCTAATTTTTGAGTTTTTTGTCTAATTTTTGGTTTTATGGCTAATTTTTGAGATTTTTTGGCAACTTTTTGAGTTTTTCTGGCTAAATTTTGGGTTTTTCTGGCTAATTTTTGGGTTTTATGACTAGTTTTCGAGTTTTTTTAGCTACTTTCTGAGTTTTTCTGTGTGATTTTTGGGTTGTATGGCCAATTTTTGGGTTTGCCTGGCAAATTTTTGGGTTTTTCTGGCTAATTTTTGAGTTTCATGGCTAGTTTTTGAGTTTTTCCAGCTGATTTTTGAGTTTTTCTGGCTAATTTTTGGGTTTTATGGCTGATTTTTGAATTTTTCTAGCTAGTTTTTGAGTTTTTTTGTCTTATTTTTGGTTTTATGGCTAATTTTTGGGTTTTTCTGACAATTTTTGGGTTTTTGTGGCTAATTGTTGAGTTTTCCTAGCTAATTTTTGAGTTTTTCTAGCTAAATTTTGGGTTTTTCTGGCAAATTTTTGGGTTTTATGGCTACTTTTCTTATTTTTTCTAGCTAATTTTTTTTCTGGCTAATTTTTGGGTTTCATGGCTAATTTTTGATTTTTTTTGGCTAATTTTTGGGTTTTTCTGGCTAATTTTTGGGTTTTATTGCTAATTTTTGGGTTTGTCCGGCAAATTTTTGGGTTTTTCTGGCTAATTTTTGGGTTTTATTGCTAATTTTTGAGTATTTGTAGCTAATTTTCGAGTTTTTCTGGCTACTTTTTGGGTTTTATGGCTAATTTTTGAGTTTTTCTAACTAATTCTTGGGTTTTATAGCTAATTCTTGTATTTTTGTGGCTAACTCTTGTATTTTTGTGGCTAATTTTCGAGTTTCTCTAGCTAATTTTTGGGTTTTTATAGCTAATTTCTGAGATTTTCTTGCTAATTTTTGAGTTTTTCTAGCTAAATTTTGGGTTTTTCTGGCAAATTTTTGGGTTTTATGGCTAATTTTTGAGTTTTTCTGGCTGAATTTCGGGTTTTTCTGGCTAATTTTTGGGTTTTATTGCTAATTTTTGGGTTTTTCCTGCAAATTTTTGGGTTTTTCTGGCTAATTTTTGGGTTTTATTGCTAATTTTTGAGTATTTGTAGCTAATTTTCGAGCTTTTCTGGATACTTTTTGGGTTTTATGGCTAATTTTTGGGTTTTTCTGGTTAATTTTTGGGTTTTATGGCTAATTTTTGAGTTTTTCTGGCTAATTTTTGGGTTTTTCTGGCTAATTTTTGAGTTTCTCTAGCTAATTTTTGGGTTTTTATAGCTAATTTCTGAGATTTTCTTGCTAATTTTTGAGTTTTTCTAGCTAAATTTTGGGTTTTTCTGGCTAATGTTTGGGCTTTATGGCTAATTTTTAAGATTTATTGGCTAATTTTTGAACTTTTCTGGCTAAATTTTGGGTTTTTCTGGCTAATTTTTGGGTTTAATGACTATTTTCTGGGGTTTTTTGGCTAATTTTTGAGTTTTTCTGGCTGAATTATGGGTTTTTCCAGCTAATTTTTGGGTTTTATGGCTAATTTTCGAGTTTTTCTGGCTAATTTTTGGGTTTTATGGCTAATTTTTGAGTTTTTCTAGCTAAATTTTGGGTTTTTCTAGCTTATTTTTGGGTTTCATGGCTAGTTTTTGAGTTTTTCCAGCTGATTTTTGAGTTTTTCTGGCTAATTTTTGGGTTTTATGGCTAATTTTTGAATTTTTCTAGCTAGTTTTTGAGTTTGTTTGTCTAATTTTTGGTTTTATGGCTAATTTTTGGGTTTTTCTGACAATTTTTGATTTCTTGTGGCTAATTTTTGAGTTTTCCTAGCTAATTTTTGAGTTTTTCTAGCTAAATTTTGGGTTTTTCTGGCAAATTTTTGGGTTTGATGGCTAATTTTTTTATTTTTTCTAGCTAATTTTTTTTCTGGCTAATTTTTGGGTTTCATGGCTAATTTTTGGGTTTTTCTGGATAATTTTTGGGTTTTATTGCTAATTTTTGGGTTTGTCTGGCAAATTTTTGGGTTTTTCTGGCTAATTTTTGGGTTTTATTGCTAATTTTTGAGTATTTGTAGCTAATTTTCGAGTTTTTCTAGCTGAATTTTGGGTTTTCCTGGCTAATTTTTGAGTTTTTCTGGCTAAATTTTGGGTTTTTCTGGCTAATTTTTGGGCTTTATGGCTAATTTTTGAGATTTATTGGCTAATTTTTGAACTTTTCTGGCTAAATTTTGGGTTTTTCTGGCTAATTTTTGGGTTTAATTATTAATTTCTGGGTTTTTTTGGCTAATTTTTGAGTTTTTCTGGCTAAATTTTGAGTTTTTCCAGCTAATTTTTGGGTTTTATGGCTAATTTTCGAGTTTTTCTAGCTAATTTTTGAGTTTGTTTTTGGCTAATTTTTGGGTTTTTCTGGTTAATTCTTGGGTTTTATGGCTAATTTTTGAATTTTTTTGGCTAATTTTTGAGTTTTTCTGGCTAATTTTTGGGTTTTATGGCCAATTTTTGAGTTTTTCTAACTAATTCTTGGGTTTTATAGCTAATTCTTGTATTTTTGTGGCTAATTTTTGAGTTTCTCCAGCTAATTTTTGGGTTTTTATAGCTAATTTCTGAGTTTTTCTAGCTAATTTTTGAGTTTTTCTAGCTAAATTTTGGGTTTTTCTGGCTAATTTTTGGGTTCTATGGCTAATTTTTGAGTTTTTCTAACTAATTCTTGGGTTTTATAGCTAATTCTTGTATTTTTGTGGCTAATTTTTGAGTTTCTCCAGCTAATTTTTGGGTTTTTATAGCTAATTTCTGAGTTTTTCTAGCTAATTTTTGAGTTTTTCTAGCTAAATTTTGGGTTTTTCTGGCTAATTTTTGGGTTCTATGGCTAATTTTTGAGATTTTTTGGCTAATTTTTGGATTTTTCTAGCTAATTTCTGAGTTTTTCTAGCTAATTTTTGAGTTTTTCTAGCTAAATTTTGGGTTTTTCTGGCTAATTTTTGGGTTCTATGGCTAATTTTCGAGATTTTTTGGCTAATTTTTGGATTTTTCCAGCTAATTTTTGAGTTTTTTCGTCTAATTTCTGGGTTTTATGGCTAATTTTTGGGTTTTTCTGACAATTTTTTGGTTTTTGTGGCTAATTTCTGAGTTTTCCTAGCTAATTTTTGAGTTTTTCTAGCTAAATTTTGGGTTTTTCTGGCTATAAAACCCAAAAATTAGTTAGAAAAACTCAAAGATTAGTCATAAAAACCCAAAAATTAGTTAGAAAAACTCAAAGATCAGTCATAAAAACCCAAAAATTAGCCATAAAACCCAAAAATTAGCCAGAAAAACCCAAAATTTGGCTAGAAAAACTTTTTTGAGTTTTTATGGCAAATTTTTGAGTTTTTCCAGCTATCTTTCGCGTTTTATAGCTAATTTTTGGGTTTTTCCAGCTAATTTTTGAGTTTTTCTAGCTAAATTTTGTGTTTTTCTGGCAAATTTTTGGGTTTTATGGCTAATTTTTGAGATTTTTTGGCAAATTTTTGAGTTTTTCTGCCTAAATTTTGGGTTTTTCTGACTAATTTCTGGGTTTTATTGCTAATTTTTGGGTTTGTCTGGCAAATTTTTGGGTTTTTCTGGCTAATTTTTGGGTTCTATGGCTAATTTTTGAGATTTTTTGGCTAATTTTTGGGTTTTTCTAGCTAATTTTTGAGTTTTTCTGGCTAATTTTTAGGTTTTATGACTAGATTTCGAGTTTTTCTGGCTATAAAACCCAAAAATTAGTTAGAAAAAATTTTGGGTTTTTCTGGCTAATTTTTGAGTTTTTTCGTCTAATTTCTGGGTTTTATGGCTAATTTTTGGGTTTTTCTGACAATTTTTTGGTTTTTGTGGCTAATTTCTGAGTTTTCCTAGCTAATTTTTGAGCTTTTCTAGCTAACTTTTGGGTTTGTCTGGCAAATTTTTATGTTTTATGGCTAATTTTTTTATTTTTTCTAGCTAATTGTTTTTTTCTGGCTAATTTTTGGGTTTCATGGCTAATTTTTGAGTTTTTTTGGTTAATTTTTGAGTTTTTATAGCTTATTTTTGGGTTTTTCTGGCAAATTTTTGGGTTTCATGGCTAATTTTGGAGTTTTTTTGGCTAATTTTTGGGTTTTTCTGGCTAATTTTTGGGTTTTATGGCTAGTTTTTGAGTTTTTCCAGCTGATTTTTGAGTTTTTGTGGCTAATTTTTGGGTTTTATGGCTAATTTTTGAATTTTTCTAGCTAATTTTTGAGTTTTTTTGTCTAATTTTCGGTTTTATGGCTAATTTTTGGGTTTTTCTGACAATTTTTGGGTTTTTGTGGCTAATTCTTGTATTTTTGTGGCTAACTCTTGTATTTTTGTGGCTAATTTTCGAGTTTCTCTAGCTAATTTTTGAGTTTTTCTAGCTAATTTTTGGGTTTTTCTGACAATTTTTGGGTTTTTGTGTTTAATTTCTGAGTTTTCCTAGCTAATTTTTGAGTTTTTCTAGCTAAATTTTGGGTTTTTCTGGCAAATTTTTGGGTTTTATGGCTAATTTTTGAGTTTTTTTGGCTAATTTTTGGGTTTTTCTGGCTAATTTTTGGGTTTTATTGCTAATTTTTGGGTTTGTCCGGCAAATTTTGGGGTTTTTCTGGCTAATTTTTGGGTTTTATTGCTAATTTTTGAGTATTTGTAGCTAATTTTCGAGTTTTTCTGGCTACTTTTTGGGTTTTATGGCTAATTTTTGAGTTTTTCTAACTAATTCTTGGGTTTTATAGCTAATTCTTGTATTTTTGTGGCTAACTCTTGTATTTTTGTGGCTAATTTTCGAGTTTCTCTAGCTAATTTTTGGGTTTTTATAGCTAATTTCTGAGATTTTCTTGCTAATTTTTGAGTTTTTCTAGCTAAATTTTGGGTTTTTCTGGCAAATTTTTGGGTTTTATGGCTAATTTTTGAGTTTTTCTGTCTGAATTTCGGGTTTTTCTGGCTAATTTTTGGGTTTTATTGCTAATTTTTGGGTTTTCCCTGCAAATTTTTGGGTTTTTCTGGCTAATTTTTGGGTTTTATTGCTAATTTTTGAGTATTTGTAGCTAATTTTCGAGTTTTTCTGGCTACTTTTTGGGTTTTATGGCTAATTTTTGGGTTTTTCTGGTTAATTTTTGGGTTTTATGGCTAATTTTTGAGTTTTTCTGGCTAATTTTTGGGTTTTATGGCTAATTTTTGAGTTTCTCTAGCTAATTTTTGGGTTTTTATAGCTAATTTCTGAGATTTTCTTGCTAATTTTTGAGTTTTTCTAGCTAAATTTTGGGTTTTTCTGGCTAATTTTTGGGCTTTATGGCTAATTTTTAAGATTTATTGGCTAATTTTTGAACTTTTCTGGCTAAATTTTGGGTTTTTCTGGCTAATTTTTGGGTTTAATGACTAATTTCTGGGGTTTTTTGGCTAATTTTTGAGTTTTTCTGGCTAAATTTTGGGTTTTTCCAGCTAATTTTTGGGTTTTATGGCTAATTTTCGAGTTTTTCTAGCTAATTTTTGGGTTTTTCTAGCTTATTTTTGTGTTTCATGGCTAGTTTTTGAGTTTTTCCAGCTGATTTTTGAGTTTTTCTGGCTAATTTTTGGGTTTTATGGCTAATTTTTGAATTTTTCTAGCTAGTTTTTGAGTTTGTTTGTCTAATTTTTGGTTTTATGGCTAATGTTTGGGTTTTTCTGACAATTTTTGGGTTCTTGTGGCTAATTTTTGAGTTTTCCTAGCTAATTTTTGAGTTTTTCTAGCTAAATTTTGGGTTTTTCTGGCAAATTTTTGGGTTTGATGGCTAATTTTTTTATTTTTTCTAGCTAATTTTTTTTCTGGCTAATTTTTGGGTTTCATGGCTAATTTTTGGGTTTTTCTGGCTAATTTTTGGGTTTTATTGCTAATTTTTGGGTTTGTTTGGCAAATTTTTGGGTTTTTCTGGCTAATTTTTGGGTTTTATGGCTAATTTTTGAGTTTTTCTGGCTAATTTTTGGGTTTTATGGCTAATTTTTGAGTTTTTCTAGCTAAATTTTGGTTTTTCTAGCTTATTTTTGTGTTTCATGGCTAGTTTTTGAGTTTTTCCAGCTGATTTTTGAGTTTTTCTGGCTAATTTTTGGGTTTTATGGCTAATTTTTGAATTTTTCTAGCTAGTTTTTGAGTTTGTTTGTCTAATTTTTGGTTTTATGGCTAATTTTTTGGGTTTTTCTGACAATTTTTGGGTTCTTGTGGCTAATTTTTGAGTTTTCCTAGCTAATTTTTGAGTTTTTCTAGCTAAATTTTGGGTTTTTCTGGCAAATTTTTGGGTTTGATGGCTAATTTTTTTATTTTTTCTAGCTAATTTTTTTTCTGGCTAATTTTTGGGTTTCATGGCTAATTTTTGGGTTTTTCTGGCTAATTTTTGGGTTTTATTGCTAATTTTTGGGTTTGTCTGGCAAATTTTTGGGTTTTTCTGGCTAATTTTTGGGTTTTATTGCTAATTTTTGAGTATTTGTAGCTAATTTTCGAGTTTTTCTGGCTGAATTTTGGGTTTTCCTGGCTAATTTTTGAGTTTTTCTTGCTAAATTTTGGGTTTTCTGGCTAATTTTTGGGCTTTATGGCTAATTTTTGAGATTTATTGGCTAATTTTTGAACTTTTCTGGCTAAATTTTGGGTTTTTCTGGCTAATTTTTGGGTTTAAATTATTAATTTCTGGGTTTTTTGGCTAATTTTTGCGTT
The DNA here is from genome assembly GCA_026230145.1 of Diorhabda elongata. Lineage (NCBI taxonomy): Eukaryota > Metazoa > Arthropoda > Insecta > Coleoptera > Chrysomelidae > Diorhabda > Diorhabda elongata. The sequence goes on from JAOVVJ010000024.1 coordinate 462,842, forward strand.
TTTCTGGCTAAATTTTGGGTTTTTCCAGCTAATTTTTGGGTTTTATGGCTAATTTTCGAGTTTTTCTAGCTAATTTTTGAGTTTGTTTTTGGCTAATTTTTGGGTTTTTCTGGTTAATTTTTGGGTTTTATGGCTAATTTTTGAATTTTTTTGGCTAATTTTTGAGTTTTTGTAGCTAATTTTTGAGTTTTTCTGGCTAATTTTTGGGTTTTATGGCCAATTTTTGAGTTTTTCTAACTAATTCTTGGGTTTTATAGCTATTTCTTGTATTTTTGTGGCTAATTTTTGAGTTTCTCCAGCTAATTTTTGGGTTTTTATAGCTAATTTCTGAGTTTTTCTAGCTAATTTTTGAGTTTTTCTAGATAAATTTTGGGTTTTTCTGGCTAATTTTTGGGTTCTATGGCTAATTTTCGAGATTTTTTGGCTAATTTTTGGATTTTTCCAGCTAATTTTTTCGTCTAATTTCTGGGTTTTATGGCTAATTTTTGGGTTTTTCTGACAATTTTTTGGTTTTTGTGGCTAATTTCTGAGTTTTCCTAGCTAATTTTTGAGTTTTTCTAGCTAAATTTTGGGTTTTTCTGGCTATAAAACCCAAAAATTAGTTAGAAAAACTCAAAGATTAGTCATAAAAACCCAAAAATTAGTTAGAAAAACTCAAAGATCAGTCATAAAAACCCAAAAATTAGCCAGAAAAAACCCAAAATTTGGCTAGAAAAACTTTTTTGAGTTTTTATGGCAAATTTTTGAGTTTTTCCAGCTATCTTTCGCGTTTTATAGCTAATTTTTGGGTTTTTCCAGCTAATTTTTGAGTTTTTCTAGCTAAATTTTGTGTTTTTCTGGCAAATTTTTGGGTTTTATGGCTAATTTTTGAGATTTTTTGGCAAATTTTTGAGTTTTTCTGCCTAAATTCTGGGTTTTTCTGACTAATTTCTGGGTTTTATGGCTAATTTTTGGGTTTGTCTGGCAAATTTTTGGGTTTTTCTGGCTAATTTTTGGGTTCTATGGCTAATTTTTGAGATTTTTTGGCTAATTTTTGGGTTTTTCTAGCTAATTTTTGAGTTTTTCTGGCTAATTTTTGGGTTTTATGACTAGATTTCGAGTTTTTCTGGCTATAAAACCCAAAAATTAGTTAGAAAAAATTTTGGGTTTTTCTGGCTAATTTTTGAGTTTTTTCGTCTAATTTCTGGGTTTTATGGCTAATTTTTGGGTTTTTCTGACAATTTTTTGGTTTTTGTGGCTAATTTCTGAGTTTTCCTAGCTAATTTTTGAGCTTTTCTAGCTAACTTTTGGGTTTGTCTGGCAAATTTTTGGGTTTTTCTGGCTAATTTTTGGGTTCTATGGCTAATTTTTGAGATTTTTTGGCTAACTTTTGGGTTTGTCTGGCAAATTTTTATGTTTTATGGCTAATTTTTTTATTTTTTCTAGCTAATTGTTTTTTTCTGGCTAATTTTTGGGTTTCATGGCTAATTTTTGAGTTTTTTTTGGTTATTTTTTAGTTTTTATAGCTAATTTTTGGGTTTTTCTGGCAAATTTTTGGGTTTTATGGCTAATTTTCCTATTTTTTCAAGCTAGTTGTTTTTTTCTGGCTAATTTTTTGGGTTTCATGGCTAATTTTGGAGTTTTTTTGGCTAATTTTTGGGTTTTTCTGGCTAATTTTTGGGTTTTATGGCTAGTTTTTGAGTTTTTCCAGCTGATTTTTGAGTTTTTGTGGCGAATTTTTGGGTTTTTATGGCTAATTTTTGAATTTTTCTAGCTAATTTTTGAGTTTTTTTGTCTAATTTTCGGTTTTATGGCTAATTTTTGGGTTTTTCTGAAAATTTTTGGGTTTTTGTGGCTAATTTCTGAGTTTTCCTAGCTAATTTCTGAGCTTTTCTAGCTAAATTTTGGGTTTTATGGCTAATTTTTAAGATTTATTGGCTAATTTTTGAACTTTTCTGGCTAAATTTTGGGTTTTTCTGGCTAATTTTTGGGTTTAATGACTAATTTCTGGGGTTTTTTGGCTAATTTTCAAGTTTTTCTGGCTAAATTTTGGGTTTTTCCAGCTAAGTTTTGGGTTTTATGGCTAATTTTCGAGTTTTTCTAGCTAATTTTTGGGTTTTTCTAGCTTATTTTTGTGTTTCATGGCTAGTTTTTGAGTTTTTCCAGCTGATTTTTGAGTTTTTCTGGCTAATTTTTGGGTTTTATGGCTAATTTTTGAATTTTTCTAGCTAGTTTTTGAGTTTGTTTGTCTAATTTTTGGTTTTATGGCTAATTTTTGGGTTTTTCTGACAATTTTTGGGTTCTTGTGGCTAATTTTTGAGTTTTCCTAGCTAATTTTTGAGTTTTTCTAGCTAAATTTTGGTTTTTCTGGCAAATTTTTGGGTTTGATGGCTAATTTTTTTATTTTTTCTAGCTAATTTTTTTTCTGGCTAATTTTTGGGTTTCATGGCTAATTTTTGGGTTTTTCTGGCTAATTTTTGGGTTTTATTGCTAATTTTTGGGTTTGTCTGGCAAATTTTTGGGTTTTTCTGGCTAATTTTTGGGTTTTATGGCTAATTTTTGAGTTTTTCTGGCTAATTTTTGGGTTTTATGGCTAATTTTTGAGTTTTTCTAGCTAAATTTTGGGTTTTTCTAGCTTATTTTTGTGTTTCATGGCTAGTTTTTGAGTTTTTCCAGCTGATTTTTGAGTTTTTCTGGCTAATTTTTGGGTTTTATGGCTAATTTTTGAATTTTTCTAGCTAGTTTTTGAGTTTGTTTGTCTAATTTTTGGTTTTATGGCTAATTTTTGGGTTTTTCTGACAATTTTTGGGTTCTTGTGGCTAATTTTTGAGTTTTCCTAGCTAATTTTTGAGTTTTTCTAGCTAAATTTTGGGTTTTTCTGGCAAATTTTTGGGTTTGATGGCTAATTTTTTTATTTTTTCTAGCTAATTTTTTTTCTGGCTAATTTTTGGGTTTCATGGCTAATTTTTGGGTTTTTCTGGCTAATTTTTGGGTTTTATTGCTAATTTTTGGGTTTGTCTGGCAAATTTTTGGGTTTTTCTGGCTAATTTTTGGGTTTTATTGCTAATTTTTGAGTATTTGTAGCTAATTTTCGAGTTTTTCTGGCTGAATTTTGGGTTTTCCTGGCTAATTTTTGAGTTTTTCTTGCTAAATTTTGGGTTTTTCTGGCTAATTTTTGGGCTTTATGGCTAATTTTTGAGATTTATTGGCTAATTTTTGAACTTTTCTGGCTAAATTTTGGGTTTTTCTGGCTAATTTTTGGGTTTAATTATTAATTTCTGGGTTTTTTGGCTAATTTTTGAGTTTTTCTGACAATTTTTGGGTTTTTGTGGCTAATTTCTGAGTTTTCCTAGCTAATTTCTGAGCTTTTCTAGCTAAATTTTGGGTTTTTCTCGCAAATTTTTGGGTTTTATGGCTAATTCTTTTATTTTTTCTAGCTAATTGTTTTTTTCTGGCTAATTTTTGGGTTTCATGGCTAATTTTTGAGTTTTTTTGGCTAATTTTTGGGTTTTTCTAGCTAATTTTTGAGTTTTTCTGGCTAATTTTTGGGTTTTATGACTAACTTCCGAGTTTTTTTAGCTACTTTCTGAGTTTTTCTGTGTGATTTTTGGGTTTTATGGCTAATTTTTGGGTTTGTCTGGCAAATTTTTGGGTTTTTCTGGCTAATTTTTGGGTTTTATGGCTAATTTTTGAGTTTTTCTAGCTAAATTTTGGGTTTTTCTAGCTTATTTTGGGTTTTATGGCTAGTTTTTGGGTTTTTCCAGCTGATTTTTGAGTTTTTTTGTCTACATTTGGTTTTATGGCTAATTTTTGGGTTTTTCTGACAATTTTTGGGTTTTTGTGGCTAATTTCTGAGTTTTCCTAGCTAATTTTTGAGTTTTTCTAGCTAAATTTTGGGTTTTTCTGGCAAATTTTTCGGTTTTATGGCTAATTTTTTTATTTTTTCTAGCTAATTTTTTTTCTGGCTAATTTTTGGGTTTCATGGCTAATTTTTGAGTTTTTTTGGCTAATTTTTGAGTTTTTCTAGCTAATTTCTGAGTTTTTATGGCTAATTTTTGGGTTTTATGACTAATTTTCGAGTTTTTTCAGCTACTATCTGAGTTTCTCTGTGTGATTTTTGGGTTTTATGGCTAATTTTTGGGTTTTATGGCTAGTTTTTGAGTTTTTCCAGCTGTTTTTTGAGTTTTTCTGGCTAATTTTTGGGTTTTATGGCTAATTTTTGGATTTTTCTAGCTAATTTTCAAGTTTTTTTGTCTAATTTTTGGTTTTATGGCTAATTTTTGGGTTTTTCTGACAATTTTTGGGTTTTTGTGGCTAATTTCTGAGTTTTCCTAGCTAATTTCTGAGTTTTTCTAGCTAATTTTTGGGTTTTTCTGACAATTTTTGGGTTTTTGTGGCTAATTTCTGAGTTTTCCTAGCTAATTTTTGAGTTTTTCTAGCTAAATTTTGGGTTTTTCTGGCAAATTTTTCGGTTTTATGGCTAATTTTTTATTTTTTCTAGCTAATTCTTTCTCTGGCTAATTTTTGGGTTTCATGGCTAATTTTTGAGTTTTTTTGGCTAATTTTTGGGTTTTTCTAGCTAATTTTTGAGTTTTTCTGGCTATTTTTTGTGTTTTATGACTAATTTTCGAGTTTTTCCAGCTAATTTTTGAGTTTTTTCGTCTAATTTCTGGGTTTTATGGCTAATTTTTGGGTTTTTCTGACAATTTTTTGGTTTTTGTTGCTAATTTCTGAGTTTTCCTAGCTAATTTTTGAGTTTTTCTAGCTAAATTCTGGGTTTTTCTGGCAAATTTTTGGGTTTTATGGCTAATTTTTTTTATTTTTTCTAGCTAATTGTTTTTTTCTGGCTAATTTTTGGGTTTCATGGCTAATTTTTGAGTTTTTTTGGCTAATTTTTGGGTTTTTCTAGCTAATTTTTGAGTTTCTCTGGCTAATTTTTGGGTTTTATGACTAATTTCCAAGTTTTTTTAGCTACTTTCTGAGTTTTTCTGTGTGATTTTTGGGTTTTATGGCTAATTTTTGGGTTTGTCTGGCAAATTTTTGGGTTTTTCTGGCTAATTTTTGGGTTTTATGGCTAATTTTTGAGTTTTTCTAGCTGAATTTTGGGTTTTTCTAGCTTATTTTTGGGTTTTATGGCTAGTTTTTGAGTTTTTCCAGCTGATTTTTGAGTTTTTTTTGTCTAATTTTTGGTTTTATGGCTAATTTTTGGGTTTTTCTGACAATTTTTGTGTTTTTGTGGCTAATTTCTGAGTTTTCCTAGCTAATTTTTGAGTTTTTCTAGCTAAATTTTGGGTTTTTCTGGCAAATTTTTCGGTTTTATGGCTAATTTTTTTATTTTTTCTAGCTTATTCTTTTTCTGGCTAATTTTTGGGTTTCATGGCTAATTTTTGGGTTTTTCTGACAATTTTTTGGTTTTTGTGGCTAATTTCTGAGTTTTCCTAGCTAATTTTTAAGTTTTTCTAGCTAAATTTTGGGTTTTATGGCTAATTTTCGAGTTTTTTTAGCTACTTTCTGAGTTTTTCTGTGTGATTTTTGGGTTTTATGGCTAATTTTTGGGTTTTTCTGGCTATAAAACCTAAAAATTAGTTAGAAAAACTCAAAGATTAGCCATAAAAACCCCAAATTTAGCCATAAAACTCAAAAATTAGCCAGAAATCCCAAAATTTAGCTAGAAAAACTTTTTCGAGTTTTTATGGCTGATTTTTGAATTTTTCTAGCTATCTTTCGCGTTTTATAGCTAATTTTTGGGTTTTTATGGCTAATTTTTGGGTTTTATGGCTAATTTTCGAGTTTTTCTAGCTGAATTTCGAGTTTTTCTGGCAAATTTTTAGGTTTTATGACTAATTTTTTTATTTTTTCTAGCTAATTTTTTTTTTCTGGCTAATTTTTGAGTTTTATGGCTAATTTTTGAGTTTTTTTGGCTAAGTTTTGGGTTTATCCAGCTAGTTTTTGAGTTTTTCTGGCTAAGTTTTGGGTTTTATGACTAATTTTTGGAGTTTTTTTAGCTACTTTCTGAGTTTATCTGTGTGATTTTTGGGTTTTATGGCTAATTTTTGGGTTTTTCTGGCTATAAAACCCAAATATTAGTTAGAAAAACTCGAAGATTAGCCATAAAAACCCAAAAATTAGCCATGAAACCCAAAAATTAGCCAGAAAAACCCAAAATTTGGCTAGAAAAACTTTTTTGAGTTTTTATGGCAAATTTTTGAGTTTTTCCAGCTATCTTTCGCGTTTTATAGCTAATTTTTGGGTTTTTCCAGCTAATTTTTGAGTTTTTCTAGCTAAATTTTGTGTTTTTCTGGCAAATTTTTGGGTTTTATGGCTAATTTTTGAGATTTTTTGGCAAATTTTTGAGTTTTTCTGCCTAAATTTTGGGTTTTTCTGACTAATTTCTGGGTTTTATTGCTAATTTTTGGGTTTGTTTGGGAAATTTTTGGGTTTTTCTGGCTAATTTTTGGGTTTTATGGCTAATTTTTGAGTTTTTCTAGCTAAATTTTGGGTTTTTCTAGCTTATTTTTGGGTTTTATGGCTAGTTTTTGGGTTTTATGGCTAATTTTTGAATTTTTCTAGCTAATTTTTGAGTTTTTTTGTCTAATTTTTGGTTTTATGGCTAATTTTCGGGTTTTTCTGACAATTTTTGGATTTTTGTGGCTAATTTCTGAGTTTTCCTAGCTAATTTTTGAGTTTTTCTAGCTAAATTTTGGGTTTTTCTGGCAAATTTTTGGGTTTTATGGCTAATTTTCGAGTTTTTTTAGCTACTTTCTGAGTTTTTCTGTGTGATTTTTGGGTTTTATGGCCAATTTTTGGGTTTTTGTGGCTATAAAACCTAAAAATTAGTTAGAAAAACTCAAAGATTAGCCATAAAAACCCAAAAATTAGCCATAAAACTCAAAAATTAGCCAGAAATCCAAAATTTAGCTAGAAAAACTTTTTTGAGTTTTTATGGCTGATTTTTGAGTTTTTCTAGCTATCTTTCGCGTTTTATAGCTAATTTTCGAGTTTTTCCAGCTAATTTTTGAGTTTTTTCGTCTAATTTCTGGGTTTTATGGCTAATTTTTGGGTTTTTCTGACAATTTTTTGGTTTTTGTGGCTATTTTCTGAGTTTTCCTAGCTAATTTTTGAGTTTTTCTAGCTAAATTTTGGGTTTTTCTGGCAAATTTTTGGGTTTTATGGCTAATTTTCGAGTTTTTTTAGCTACTTTCTGAGTTTTTCTGTGTGATTTTTGGGTTTTATGGCTAATTTTTGGGTTTTTCTGGCTATAAAACCTAAAAATTGGTTAGAAAAACTCAAAGATTAGCCATAAAAACCCCAAATTTAGCCATAAAACTCAAAAATTAGCCAGAAATCCCAAAATTTAGCTAGAAAACGTTTTTCGAGTTTTTATGGCTGATTTTTGAATTTTTCTAGCTATCTTTCGCGTTTTATAGCTAATTTTTGGGTTTTTATGGTTAATTTTTGGGTTTTATGGCTAATTTTCGAGTTTTTCTAGCTGAATTTCGAGTTTTTCTGGCAAATTTTTAGGTTTTATGGCTAATTTTTTTATTTTTTCTAGCTAATTTTTTTTTTCTGGCTGATTCTTGAGTTTTATGGCTAATTTTTGAGTTTTTTTGGCTGAGTTTTGGGTTTATCCAGCTAGTTTTTGAGTTTTTCTGGCTAAGTTTTGGGTTTTATGTCTAATTTTGGAGTTTTTTTAGCTACTTTCTGAGTTTTTCTGTGTGATTTTTGGGTTTTATGGCTAATTTTTGGGTTTGTCTGGCAAATTTTTGGGTTTTTCTGGCTAATTTTTGGGTTTTATGGCTAGTTTTTGAGTTTTTCCAGCTGATTTTTGAGTTTTTCTGGCTAATTTTTGGGTTTTATGGCTAATTTCCGAGTTTTTTTAGCTACTTTCTGAGTTTTTCTGTGTGATTTTTGGGTTTTATGGCTAATTTTTGGGTTTTTCTGGCTATAAAACCTAAAAATTGGTTAGAAAAACTCAAAGATTAGCCATAAAAACCCCAAATTTAGCCATAAAACTCAAAAATTAGCCAGAAATCCCAAAATTTAGCTAGAAAAACTTTTTCGAGTTTTTATGGCTGATTTTTGAATTTTTCTAGCTATCTTTCGCGTTTTATAGCTAATTTTTGGGTTTTTATGGTTAATTTTTGGGTTTTATGGCTAATTTTCGAGTTTTTCTAGCTGAATTTCGAGTTTTTCTGGCAAATTTTTAGGTTTTATGGCTAATTTTTTTATTTTTTCTAGCTAATTTTTTTTTTCTGGCTGATTCTTGAGTTTTATGGCTAATTTTTGAGTTTTTTTGGCTGAGTTTTGGGTTTATCCAGCTAGTTTTTGAGTTTTTCTGGCTAAGTTTTGGGTTTTATGTCTAATTTTGGAGTTTTTTAGCTACTTTCTGAGTTTTTCTGTGTGATTTTTGGGTTTTATGGCTAATTTTTGGGTTTGTCTGGCAAATTTTTGGGTTTTTCTGGCTAATTTTTGGGTTTTATGGCTAATTTTTGAGTTTTTCTAGCTAAATTTTGGGTTTTTCTAGCTTATTTTTAGGTTTTATGGCTAGTTTTTGAGTTTTTCCAGCTGATTTTTGAGTTTTTTTGTCTAATTTTTGGTTTTATGGCTAATTTTTGGGTTTTTCTGACAATTTTTTGGTTTTTGTGGCTATTTTCTGAGTTTTCCTAGCTAATTTTTGAGTTTTTCTAGCTAAATTTTGGGTTTTTCTGGCAAATTTTTGGGTTTTATGGCTAATTTTCGAGTTTTTTCAGCTACTTTCTGAGTTTTTCTGTGTGATTTTTGGGTTTTATGGCTAATTTTTGGGTTTTTCTGGCTATAAAACCTAAAAATTAGTTAGAAAAACTCAAAGATTAGCCATAAAAACCCCAAATTTAGCCATAAAACTCAAAAATTAGCCAGAAATCCCAAAATTTAGCTAGAAAAACTTTTTCGAGTTTTTATGGCTGATTTTTGAATTTTTCTAGCTATCTCTCGCGTTTTATAGCTAATTTTTGGGTTTTTATGGTTAATTTTTGGGTTTTATGGCTAATTTTCGAGTTTTTCTAGCTGAATTTCGAGTTTTTCTGGCAAATTTTTAGGTTTTATGGCTAATTTTTTTATTTTTTCTAACTAATTTTTTTTTTCTGGCTGATTCTTGAGTTTTATGGCTAATTTTTGAGTTTTTTTGGCTGAGTTTTGGGTTTATCCAGCTAGTTTTTGAGTTTTTCTGGCTAAGTTTTGGGTTTTATGTCTAATTTTGGAGTTTTTTTAGCTACTTTCTGAGTTTTTCTGTGTGATTTTTGGGTTTTATGGCTAATTTTTGGGTTTGTCTGGCAAATTTTTGGGTTTTTCTGGCTAATTTTTGGGTTTCATGGCTAATTTTTGAGTTTTTTTGGCTAATTTTTGAGTTTTTCTAGCTAATTTCTGAGTTTTTCTGGCTAATTTTTGGGTTTTATGACTAATTTTCGAGTTTTTTTAGCTACTTTCTGAGTTTTTCTGTGTGATTTTTGGGTTTTATGGCTAATTTTTGGGTTTGTCTGGCAAATTTTTGGGTTTTTCTGGCTAATTTTTGGGTTTTATGGCTAGTTTTTGAGTTTTTCCAGCTGATTTTTGAGTTTTTCTGGCTAATTTTTGGGTTTTATGGCTAATTTTTGGATTTTTCTAGCTAATTTCTAAGTTTTTTTGTCTAATTTTTGGTTTTATGGCTAATTTTTGGGTTTTTCTGACAATTTTTGGGTTTTTGTGGCTAATTTCTGAGTTTTCCTAGCTAATTTCTGAGTTTTTCTAGCTAATTTTTGGGTTTTTCTGACAATTTTTGGGTTTTTGTGGCTAATTTCTGAGTTTTCCTAGCTAATTTTTGAGTTTTTCTAGCTAAATTTTGGGTTTTTCTGGCAAATTTTTCGGTTTTATGGCTAATTTTTTTATTTTTTCTAGCTAATTCTTTCTCTGGCTAATTTTTGGGTTTCATGGCTAATTTTTGAGTTTTTTTGGCTAATTTTTGGGTTTTTCTAGCTAATTTTTGAGTTTTTCTGGCTATTTTTTGTGTTTTATGACTAATTTTCGAGTTTTTCCAGCTAATTTTTGAGTTTTTTCGTCTAATTTCTGGGTTTTATGGCTAATTTTTGGGTTTTTCTGACAATTTTTTGGTTTTTGTGGCTAATTTCTGAGTTTTCCTAGCTAATTTTTGAGTTTTTCTAGCTAATTTTTGAGTTTTTTTTGTCTAATTTTTGGTTTTATGGCTAATTTTCGGGTTTTTCTGACAATTTTTGGGTTTTTGTGGCTAATTTCTGAGTTTTCCTAGCTAATTTTTGAGTTTTTCTAGCTAAATTTTGGGTTTTTCTGGCAAATTTTTGGGTTTTATGGCTAATTTTTTCATTGTTTCTAGCTAATTTTTTTTCTGGCTAATTTTTGGGTTTCATGGCTAATTTTTGAGTTTTTTTGGCTGAATTTTGGGTTTTTCTAGCTAATTTTTGAGTTTTTTTGGCTATTTTTTGTGTTTTATGACTAATTTTCGAGTTTTTCCAGCTAATTTTTGAGTTTTTTCGTCTAATTTCTGGGTTTTATGGCTAATTTTTGGGTTTTTCTGACAATTTTTTGGTTTTTGTGGCTAATTTCTGAGTTTTCCTAGCTAACTTTTGAGCTTTTCTAGCTAAATTTTGGGTTTTTCTTGCAAATTTTTGGGTTTTATGGCTAATTTTTTTATTTTTTCTAGCTAATTGTTTTTTTCTGGCTAATTTTTGGGTTTCATGGCTAATTTTTCAGTTTTTTTGGTTAATTTTTGAGTTCTCATAGCTAATTTTTGGGTTTTTCTGGCAAATTTTTGGGTTTTATGGCTAATTTTTCTATTTTTTCAAGCTAATTGTTTTTTTCTGGCTAATTTTTGGGTTTCATGGCTAATTTTGGAGTTTTTTTGGCTAATTTTTGGGTTTTTCTAGCTAATTTTTGAGTTTTTCTGTCTAATTTTTGGGTTATATGACTAATTTTCGAGTTTTTTTAGCTACTTTCTGAGTTTTTCTTTGTGATTTTTGGGTTTTATGGCTAGTTTTTGAGTTTTTCCAGCTGATTTTTGAGTTTTTCTGGCTAATTTTTGGGTTTTATGGCTAATTTTTGAATTTTTCTAGCTAATTTTTGAGTTATTTTGTCTAATTGTTGGTTTTATGGCTAATTTTTGGGTTTTTCTGACAATTTTTGGATTTTTGTGGCTAATTTCTGAGTTTTCCTAGCTAATTTCTGAGTTTTTCTAGCTAATTTTTGGGTTTTTCTGACAATTTTTGGGTTTTTGTGGCTAATTTCTGAGTTTTCCTAGCTAATTTTTGAGTTTTTCTAGCTAAATTTTGGGTTTTTCTGGCAAATTTTTCGGTTTTATGGCTAATTTTTTTATTTTTTCCAGCTAATTCTTTTTCTGGCTAATTTTTGGGTTTCATGGCTAATTTTTGAGTTTTTTTGGCTAATTTTTGGGTTTTTCTAGCTAATTTTTGAGTTTTTCTGGCTATTTTTTTGGTTTTATGACTAATTTTCGAGTTTTTCCAGCTAATTTTTGAGTTTTTTCGTCTAATTTCTGGGTTTTATGGCTAATTTTTGGGTTTTTCTGGCTATAAAACCCAAATATTAGTTAGAAAAACTCGAAGATTAGCCATAAAAACCCAAAAATTAGCCATGAAACCCATAAATTAGCCAGAAAACCCAAAATTTAGCGAGAAAAACTTTTTTGAGTTTTTATGGCTGATTTTTGAGTTTTTCTAGCTATCTTTCGAGTTTTATAGCTAATTTTTGGGTTTTTATGGCTAATTTTTGGGTTTTATGGGTGATTTTTAAGTTTTTCTGGCTAAATTTTGGGTTTTTCTGGCTAATTTTTGGGTTTTATTGATAATTTTCGGGTTTGTCTGGCTAAATTTTTGGGTTTTTCTGGCTAATTTTTGGGTTTTATTGCTAATTTTTGAGTTTTTGTAGCTAATTTTTGAGTTTTTCTGGCTACTTTTTGGGTTTTATGGCTAATTTTTGAGTTTTTCTAACTAATTCTTGGGTTTTATAGCTAATTCTTGTATTTTTGTGGCTAACTCTTGTATTTTTGTGGCTAATTTTTGAGTTTTTCTAGCTAATTTTTGGGTTTTTATGGCTAATTTCTGAGATTTTCTTGCTAATTTTTGAGTTTTTCTAGCTAAATTTTGGGTATTTCTGGCAAATTTTTGGGATTTATGGCTAATTTTTGAGTTTTTCTGGCTGAATTTTGGGTTTTCCTGGCTAATTTTTGAGTTTTTCTTGCTAAATTTTGGGTTTTTCTGGCTAATTTTTGGGCTTTATGGCTAATTTTTGAACTTTTCTGGCTAAATTTTGGGTTTTTCTGGCTAATTTTTGGGTGTAATGACTAATTTTTGCGTTTTTTGGCTAATTTTCGAGTTTTTCTGGCTAAATTTTGGGTTTTTCTGGCTAATTTTTGGGTTTTATGGCTAATTTTCGAGTTTTTCTAGCTAATTTTTGAGTTTTTTTGGCTAATTTTTGGGTTTTTCTGGTTAATTTTTGGGTTTTATGGCTAATTTTTGAATTTTTTTGGCTAATTTCTGCGTTTTTTTGGCTAATTTTTGAGTTTTTCTGGCTGAATTTTGAGTTTTTCTGGCTAAGTTTTGGGTTTTATGACTAATTTTTGGAGTTTTTTTAGCTACTTTCTGAGTTTATCTGTGTGATTTTTGGGTTTTATGGCTAATTTTTGGGTTTTTCTGGCTATAAAACCCAAATATTAGTTAGAAAAACTCGAAGATTAGCCATAAAAACCCAAAAATTAGCCATGAAACCCAAAAATTAGCCAGAAAAACCCAAAATTTGGCTAGAAAAACTTTTTTGAGTTTTTATGGCAAATTTTTGAGTTTTTCCAGCTATCTTTCGCGTTTTATAGCTAATTTTTGGGTTTTTCCAGCTAATTTTTGAGTTTTTCTAGCTAAATTTTGTGTTTTTCTGGCAAATTTTTGGGTTTTATGGCTAATTTTTGAGATTTTTTGGCAAATTTTTGAGTTTTTCTGCCTAAATTTTGGGTTTTTCTGACTAATTTCTGGGTTTTATTGCTAATTTTTGGGTTTGTTTGGGAAATTTTTGGGTTTTTCTGGCTAATTTTTGGGTTTTATGGCTAATTTTTGAGTTTTTCTAGCTAAATTTTGGGTTTTTCTAGCTTATTTTTGGGTTTTATGGCTAGTTTTTGGGTTTTATGGCTAATTTTTGAATTTTTCTAGCTAATTTTTGAGTTTTTTTGTCTAATTTTTGGTTTTATGGCTAATTTTCGGGTTTTTCTGACAATTTTTGGATTTTTGTGGCTAATTTCTGAGTTTTCCTAGCTAATTTTTGAGTTTTTCTAGCTAAATTTTGGGTTTTTCTGGCAAATTTTTGGGTTTTATGGCTAATTTTCGAGTTTTTTTAGCTACTTTCTGAGTTTTTCTGTGTGATTTTTGGGTTTTATGGCCAATTTTTGGGTTTTTGTGGCTATAAAACCTAAAAATTAGTTAGAAAAACTCAAAGATTAGCCATAAAAACCCAAAAATTAGCCATAAAACTCAAAAATTAGCCAGAAATCCAAAATTTAGCTAGAAAAACTTTTTTGAGTTTTTATGGCTGATTTTTGAGTTTTTCTAGCTATCTTTCGCGTTTTATAGCTAATTTTCGAGTTTTTCCAGCTAATTTTTGAGTTTTTTCGTCTAATTTCTGGGTTTTATGGCTAATTTTTGGGTTTTTCTGACAATTTTTTGGTTTTTGTGGCTATTTTCTGAGTTTTCCTAGCTAATTTTTGAGTTTTTCTAGCTAAATTTTGGGTTTTTCTGGCAAATTTTTGGGTTTTATGGCTAATTTTCGAGTTTTTTTAGCTACTTTCTGAGTTTTTCTGTGTGATTTTTGGGTTTTATGGCTAATTTTTGGGTTTTTCTGGCTATAAAACCTAAAAATTGGTTAGAAAAACTCAAAGATTAGCCATAAAAACCCCAAATTTAGCCATAAAACTCAAAAATTAGCCAGAAATCCCAAAATTTAGCTAGAAAACGTTTTTCGAGTTTTTATGGCTGATTTTTGAATTTTTCTAGCTATCTTTCGCGTTTTATAGCTAATTTTTGGGTTTTTATGGTTAATTTTTGGGTTTTATGGCTAATTTTCGAGTTTTTCTAGCTGAATTTCGAGTTTTTCTGGCAAATTTTTAGGTTTTATGGCTAATTTTTTTATTTTTTCTAGCTAATTTTTTTTTTCTGGCTGATTCTTGAGTTTTATGGCTAATTTTTGAGTTTTTTTGGCTGAGTTTTGGGTTTATCCAGCTAGTTCTTGAGTTTTTCTGGCTAAGTTTTGGGTTTTATGTCTAATTTTGGAGTTTTTTTAGCTACTTTCTGAGTTTTTCTGTGTGATTTTTGGGTTTTATGGCTAATTTTTGGGTTTGTCTGGCAAATTTTTGGGTTTTTCTGGCTAATTTTTGGGTTTTATGGCTAGTTTTTGAGTTTTTCCAGCTGATTTTTGAGTTTTTCTGGCTAATTTTTGGGTTTTATGGCTAATTTCCGAGTTTTTTTAGCTACTTTCTGAGTTTTTCTGTGTGATTTTTGGGTTTTATGGCTAATTTTTGGGTTTTTCTGGCTATAAAACCTAAAAATTGGTTAGAAAAACTCAAAGATTAGCCATAAAAACCCCAAATTTAGCCATAAAACTCAAAAATTAGCCAGAAATCCCAAAATTTAGCTAGAAAAACTTTTTCGAGTTTTTATGGCTGATTTTTGAATTTTTCTAGCTATCTTTCGCGTTTTATAGCTAATTTTTGGGTTTTTATGGTTAATTTTTGGGTTTTATGGCTAATTTTCGAGTTTTTCTAGCTGAATTTCGAGTTTTTCTGGCAAATTTTTAGGTTTTATGGCTAATTTTTTTATTTTTTCTAGCTAATTTTTTTTTTCTGGCTGATTCTTGAGTTTTATGGCTAATTTTTGAGTTTTTTTGGCTGAGTTTTGGGTTTATCCAGCTAGTTTTTGAGTTTTTCTGGCTAAGTTTTGGGTTTTATGTCTAATTTTGGAGTTTTTTAGCTACTTTCTGAGTTTTTCTGTGTGATTTTTGGGTTTTATGGCTAATTTTTGGGTTTGTCTGGCAAATTTTTGGGTTTTTCTGGCTAATTTTTGGGTTTTATGGCTAGTTTTTGAGTTTTTCCAGCTGATTTTTGAGTTTTTCTGGCTAATTTTTGGGTTTTATGGCTAATTTCCGAGTTTTTTTAGCTACTTTCTGAGTTTTTCTGTGTGATTTTTGGGTTTTATGGCTAATTTTTGGGTTTTTCTGGCTATAAAACCTAAAAATTGGTTAGAAAAACTCAAAGATTAGCCATAAAAACCCCAAATTTAGCCATAAAACTCAAAAATTAGCCAGAAATCCCAAAATTTAGCTAGAAAAACTTTTTCGAGTTTTTATGGCTGATTTTTGAATTTTTCTAGCTATCTTTCGCGTTTTATAGCTAATTTTTGGGTTTTTATGGTTAATTTTTGGGTTTTATGGCTAATTTTCGAGTTTTTCTAGCTGAATTTCGAGTTTTTCTGGCAAATTTTTAGGTTTTATGGCTAATTTTTTTATTTTTTCTAGCTAATTT
This sequence comes from Diorhabda elongata, assembly GCA_026230145.1. Classification (NCBI taxonomy): domain Eukaryota; kingdom Metazoa; phylum Arthropoda; class Insecta; order Coleoptera; family Chrysomelidae; genus Diorhabda; species Diorhabda elongata. Next base: position 478,380 of record JAOVVJ010000024.1, read on the forward strand.
TTTTTTTCTGGCTGATTCTTGAGTTTTATGGCTAATTTTTGAGTTTTTTTGGCTGAGTTTTGGGTTTATCCAGCTAGTTTTTGAGTTTTTCTGGCTAAGTTTTGGGTTTTATGTCTAATTTTGGAGTTTTTTAGCTACTTTCTGAGTTTTTCTGTGTGATTTTTGGGTTTTATGGCTAATTTTTGGGTTTGTCTGGCAAATTTTTGGGTTTTTCTGGCTAATTTTTGGGTTTTATGGCTAATTTTTGAGTTTTTCTAGCTAAATTTTGGGTTTTTCTAGCTTATTTTTAGGTTTTATGGCTAGTTTTTGAGTTTTTCCAGCTGATTTTTGAGTTTTTTTGTCTAATTTTTGGTTTTATGGCTAATTTTTGGGTTTTTCTGACAATTTTTTGGTTTTTGTGGCTATTTTCTGAGTTTTCCTAGCTAATTTTTGAGTTTTTCTAGCTAAATTTTGGGTTTTTCTGGCAAATTTTTGGGTTTTATGGCTAATTTTCGAGTTTTTTCAGCTACTTTCTGAGTTTTTCTGTGTGATTTTTGGGTTTTATGGCTAATTTTTGGGTTTTTCTGGCTATAAAACCTAAAAATTAGTTAGAAAAACTCAAAGATTAGCCATAAAAACCCCAAATTTAGCCATAAAACTCAAAAATTAGCCAGAAATCCCAAAATTTAGCTAGAAAAACTTTTTCGAGTTTTTATGGCTGATTTTTGAATTTTTCTAGCTATCTCTCGCGTTTTATAGCTAATTTTTGGGTTTTTATGGTTAATTTTTGGGTTTTATGGCTAATTTTCGAGTTTTTCTAGCTGAATTTCGAGTTTTTCTGGCAAATTTTTAGGTTTTATGGCTAATTTTTTTATTTTTTCTAACTAATTTTTTTTTTCTGGCTGATTCTTGAGTTTTATGGCTAATTTTTGAGTTTTTTTGGCTGAGTTTTGGGTTTATCCAGCTAGTTTTTGAGTTTTTCTGGCTAAGTTTTGGGTTTTATGTCTAATTTTGGAGTTTTTTTAGCTACTTTCTGAGTTTTTCTGTGTGATTTTTGGGTTTTATGGCTAATTTTTGGGTTTGTCTGGCAAATTTTTGGGTTTTTCTGGCTAATTTTTGGGTTTCATGGCTAATTTTTGAGTTTTTTTGGCTAATTTTTGAGTTTTTCTAGCTAATTTCTGAGTTTTTCTGGCTAATTTTTGGGTTTTATGACTAATTTTCGAGTTTTTTTAGCTACTTTCTGAGTTTTTCTGTGTGATTTTTGGGTTTTATGGCTAATTTTTGGGTTTGTCTGGCAAATTTTTGGGTTTTTCTGGCTAATTTTTGGGTTTTATGGCTAGTTTTTGAGTTTTTCCAGCTGATTTTTGAGTTTTTCTGGCTAATTTTTGGGTTTTATGGCTAATTTTTGGATTTTTCTAGCTAATTTCTAAGTTTTTTTGTCTAATTTTTGGTTTTATGGCTAATTTTTGGGTTTTTCTGACAATTTTTGGGTTTTTGTGGCTAATTTCTGAGTTTTCCTAGCTAATTTCTGAGTTTTTCTAGCTAATTTTTGGGTTTTTCTGACAATTTTTGGGTTTTTGTGGCTAATTTCTGAGTTTTCCTAGCTAATTTTTGAGTTTTTCTAGCTAAATTTTGGGTTTTTCTGGCAAATTTTTCGGTTTTATGGCTAATTTTTTTATTTTTTCTAGCTAATTCTTTCTCTGGCTAATTTTTGGGTTTCATGGCTAATTTTTGAGTTTTTTTGGCTAATTTTTGGGTTTTTCTAGCTAATTTTTGAGTTTTTCTGGCTATTTTTTGTGTTTTATGACTAATTTTCGAGTTTTTCCAGCTAATTTTTGAGTTTTTTCGTCTAATTTCTGGGTTTTATGGCTAATTTTTGGGTTTTTCTGACAATTTTTTGGTTTTTGTGGCTAATTTCTGAGTTTTCCTAGCTAATTTTTGAGTTTTTCTAGCTAATTTTTGAGTTTTTTTGTCTAATTTTTGGTTTTATGGCTAATTTTCGGGTTTTTCTGACAATTTTTGGGTTTTTGTGGCTAATTTCTGAGTTTTCCTAGCTAATTTTTGAGTTTTTCTAGCTAAATTTTGGGTTTTTCTGGCAAATTTTTGGGTTTTATGGCTAATTTTTTCATTGTTTCTAGCTAATTTTTTTTCTGGCTAATTTTTGGGTTTCATGGCTAATTTTTGAGTTTTTTTGGCTGAATTTTGGGTTTTTCTAGCTAATTTTTGAGTTTTTTTGGCTATTTTTTGTGTTTTATGACTAATTTTCGAGTTTTTCCAGCTAATTTTTGAGTTTTTTCGTCTAATTTCTGGGTTTTATGGCTAATTTTTGGGTTTTTCTGACAATTTTTTGGTTTTTGTGGCTAATTTCTGAGTTTTCCTAGCTAACTTTTGAGCTTTTCTAGCTAAATTTTGGGTTTTTCTTGCAAATTTTTGGGTTTTATGGCTAATTTTTTTATTTTTTCTAGCTAATTGTTTTTTTCTGGCTAATTTTTGGGTTTCATGGCTAATTTTTCAGTTTTTTTGGTTAATTTTTGAGTTCTCATAGCTAATTTTTGGGTTTTTTTGAGTTTTTCTAGCTAATTTTTGGGTTTTTTCTGGCAAATTTTTGGGTTTTATGGCTAATTTTTCTATTTTTTCAAGCTAATTGTTTTTTTCTGGCTAATTTTTGGGTTTCATGGCTAATTTTGGAGTTTTTTTGGCTAATTTTTGGGTTTTTCTAGCTAATTTTTGAGTTTTTCTGTCTAATTTTTGGGTTATATGACTAATTTTCGAGTTTTTTTAGCTACTTTCTGAGTTTTTCTTTGTGATTTTTGGGTTTTATGGCTAGTTTTTGAGTTTTTCCAGCTGATTTTTGAGTTTTTCTGGCTAATTTTTGGGTTTTATGGCTAATTTTTGAATTTTTCTAGCTAATTTTTGAGTTATTTTGTCTAATTGTTGGTTTTATGGCTAATTTTTGGGTTTTTCTGACAATTTTTGGATTTTTTGTGGCTAATTTCTGAGTTTTCCTAGCTAATTTCTGAGTTTTTCTAGCTAATTTTTGGGTTTTTCTGACAATTTTTGGGTTTTTGTGGCTAATTTCTGAGTTTTCCTAGCTAATTTTTGAGTTTTTCTAGCTAAATTTTGGGTTTTTCTGGCAAATTTTTCGGTTTTTATGGCTAATTTTTTTATTTTTTTCCAGCTAATTCTTTTTCTGGCTAATTTTTGGGTTTCATGGCTAATTTTTGAGTTTTTTTGGCTAATTTTTGGGTTTTTCTAGCTAATTTTTGAGTTTTTCTGGCTATTTTTTTGGTTTTATGACTAATTTTCGAGTTTTTCCAGCTAATTTTTGAGTTTTTTCGTCTAATTTCTGGGTTTTATGGCTAATTTTTGGGTTTTTCTGGCTATAAAACCCAAATATTAGTTAGAAAAACTCGAAGATTAGCCATAAAAACCCAAAAATTAGCCATGAAACCCATAAATTAGCCAGAAAACCCAAATTTAGCGAGAAAAACTTTTTTGAGTTTTTATGGCTGATTTTTGAGTTTTTCTAGCTATCTTTCGAGTTTTATAGCTAATTTTTGGGTTTTTATGGCTAATTTTTGGGTTTTATGGGTGATTTTTAAGTTTTTCTGGCTAAATTTTGGGTTTTTCTGGCTAATTTTTGGGTTTTATTGATAATTTTCGGGTTTGTCTGGCTAAATTTTTGGGTTTTTCTGGCTAATTTTTGGGTTTTATTGCTAATTTTTGAGTTTTTGTAGCTAATTTTTGAGTTTTTCTGGCTACTTTTTGGGTTTTATGGCTAATTTTTGAGTTTTTCTAACTAATTCTTGGGTTTTATAGCTAATTCTTGTATTTTTGTGGCTAACTCTTGTATTTTTGTGGCTAATTTTTGAGTTTCTCTAGCTAATTTTTGGGTTTTTATGGCTAATTTCTGAGATTTTCTTGCTAATTTTTGAGTTTTTCTAGCTAAATTTTGGGTATTTCTGGCAAATTTTTGGGATTTATGGCTAATTTTTGAGTTTTTCTGGCTGAATTTTGGGTTTTCCTGGCTAATTTTTGAGTTTTTCTTGCTAAATTTTGGGTTTTTCTGGCTAATTTTTGGGCTTTATGGCTAATTTTTGAACTTTTCTGGCTAAATTTTGGGTTTTTCTGGCTAATTTTTGGGTGTAATGACTAATTTTTGCGTTTTTTGGCTAATTTTCGAGTTTTTCTGGCTAAATTTTGGGTTTTTCTGGCTAATTTTTGGGTTTTATGGCTAATTTTCGAGTTTTTCTAGCTAATTTTTGAGTTTTTTTGGCTAATTTTTGGGTTTTTCTGGTTAATTTTTGGGTTTTATGGCTAATTTTTGAATTTTTTTGGCTAATTTCTGCGTTTTTTTTGGCTAATTTTTGAGTTTTTCTGGCTGAATTTTGAGTTTTTCTGGCTAAGTTTTGGGTTTTATGACTAATTTTCGAGTTTTTTTAGCTACTTTCTGAGTTTATCTGTGTGATTTTTGGGTTTTATTGCTAATTTTTGGGTTTTTCTGGCTATAAAACCCAAATATTAGTTAGAAAAACTCGAAGATTAGCCATAAAAACCCAAAAATTAGCCATGAAACCCAAAAATTAGCCAGAAAAACCCAAAATTTGGCTAGAAAAACTTTTTTGAGTTTTTATGGCAAATTTTTGAGTTTTTCCAGCTATCTTTCGCGTTTTATAGCTAATTTTTGGGTTTTTCCAGCTAATTTTTGAGTTTTTCTAGCTATCTTTCGAGTTTTATAGCTAATTTTTGGGTTTTTATGGCTAATTTTTGGGTTTTATGGGTGATTTTTAAGTTTTTCTGGCTAAATTTTGGGTTTTTCTGGCTAATTTTTGGGTTTTATTGATAATTTTCGGGTTTGTCTGGCTAAATTTTTGGGTTTTTCTGGCTAATTTTTGGGTTTTATTGCTAATTTTTGAGTTTTTGTAGCTAATTTTTGAGTTTTTCTGGCTACTTTTTGGGTTTTATGGCTAATTTTTGAGTTTTTCTAACTAATTCTTGGGTTTTATAGCTAATTCTTGTATTTTTGTGGCTAACTCTTGTATTTTTGTGGCTAATTTTTGAGTTTCTCTAGCTAATTTTTGGGTTTTTATGGCTAATTTCTGAGATTTTCTTGCTAATTTTTGAGTTTTTCTAGCTAAATTTTGGGTATTTCTGGCAAATTTTTGGGATTTATGGCTAATTTTTGAGTTTTTCTGGCTGAATTTTGGGTTTTCCTGGCTAATTTTTGAGTTTTTCTTGCTAAATTTTGGGTTTTTCTGGCTAATTTTTGGGCTTTATGGCTAATTTTTGAACTTTTCTGGCTAAATTTTGGGTTTTTCTGGCTAATTTTTGGGTGTAATGACTAATTTTTGCGTTTTTTGGCTAATTTTCGAGTTTTTCTGGCTAAATTTTGGGTTTTTCTGGCTAATTTTTGGGTTTTATGGCTAATTTTCGAGTTTTTCTAGCTAATTTTTGAGTTTTTTTGGCTAATTTTTGGGTTTTTCTGGTTAATTTTTGGGTTTTATGGCTAATTTTTGAATTTTTTTGGCTAATTTCTGCGTTTTTTTGGCTAATTTTTGAGTTTTTCTGGCTGAATTTTGAGTTTTTCTGGCTAAGTTTTGGGTTTTATGACTAATTTTCGAGTTTTTTTAGCTACTTTCTGAGTTTATCTGTGTGATTTTTGGGTTTTATTGCTAATTTTTGGGTTTTTCTGGCTATAAAACCCAAATATTAGTTAGAAAAACTCGAAGATTAGCCATAAAAACCCAAAAATTAGCCATGAAACCCAAAAATTAGCCAGAAAAACCCAAAATTTGGCTAGAAAAACTTTTTTGAGTTTTTATGGCAAATTTTTGAGTTTTTCCAGCTATCTTTCGCGTTTTATAGCTAATTTTTGGGTTTTTCCAGCTAATTTTTGAGTTTTTCTAGCTAAATTTTGTGTTTTTCTGGCAAATTTTTGGGTTTTATGGCTAATTTTTGAGATTTTTTGGCAAATTTTTGAGTTTTTCTGGCTAATTTTTGGGTTTTATGGCTAATTTTTGAGTTTTTCTAGCTAAATTTTGGGTTTTTCTAGCTTATTTTTGGGTATTATGGCTAGTTTTTGAGTTTTTCCAGCTGATTTTTGAGTTTTTCTGGCTAATTTTTGGGTTTTATGGCTAATTTTTGAATTTTTCTAGCTAATTTTTAGTTTTTTTGTCTAATTTTTGGTTTTATGGCTAATTTTCGGGTTTTTCTGACAATTTTTGGGTTTTTGTGGCTAATTTCTGAGTTTTCCTAGCTAATTTTTGAGTTTTTGTAGCTAAATTTTGGGTTTTTCTGGCAAATTTTTGGGTTTTATGGCTAATTTTTTCATTGTTTCTAGCTAATTTTTTTTCTGGCTAATTTTTGGGTTTCATGGCTAATTTTTGAGTTTTTTTGGCTGAATTTTGGGTTTTTCTAGCTAATTTTTGAGTTTTTTCGTCTAATTTCTGGGTTTTATGGCTAATTTTTGGGTTTTTCTGACAATTTTTTGGTTTTTGTGGCTAATTTCTGAGTTTTCCTAGCTAATTTTTGAGCTTTTCTAGCTAAATTTTGGGTTTTTCTTGCAAATTTTTGGGTTTTATGGCTAATTTTTCTATTTTTTCTAGCTAATTGTTTTTTTCTGGCTAATTTTTGGGTTTCATGGCTAATTTTTTTATTTTATCTAGCTAATTTTTTTTCTGGCTAATTTTTGGGTTTCATGGCTAATTTTTGAGTTTTTTTGGCTAATTTTTGGGTTTTTCTAGCTCATTTTTGAGTTTTTCTGGCTTTTTTTTGTGTTTTATGACTAATTTACGAGTTTTTCCATCTAATTTTTGAGTTTTTTCGTCTAATTTCTGGGTTTTATGGCTAATTTTTGGGTTTTTCTGACAATTCTTTGGTTTTTGTGGCTAATTTCTGAGTTTTCCTAGCTAATTTTTGAGTTTTTCCAGCTAATTTTTGGGTTTGTCTGGCAAATTTTTGGGTTTTTCTGGCTAATTTTTCGGTTTCATGGCTAATTTTTGAGTTTTTTTGGCTAATTTTTGGGTTTTTCTAGCTCATTTTTGAGTTTTTCTGGCTTTTTTTTGTGTTTTATGACTAATTTTCGAGTTTTTCCATCTAATTTTTGAGTTTTTTCGTCTAATTTCTGGGTTTTATGGCTAATTTTTGGGTTTTTCTGACAATTTTTTGGTTTTTGTGGCTAATTTCTGAGTTTTCCTAGCTAATTTTTGAGTTTTTCTAGCTAATTTTTGGGTTTGTCTGGCAAATTTTTGGGTTTTTATGGCTAATTTTCGGGTTTTATGGCTAATTTTTGAGTTTTTCTAGCTACATTTTGGGTTTTTCTAGCTTATTTTTGGGTTTAATGGCTAGTTTTTGAGTTTTTCCAGCTGATTTTTGAGTTTTTTTGTCTAATTTTTGGTTTTATGGCTAATTTTTGGGTTTTTCTGACAATTTTTGGGTTTTTGTGGCTAATTTCTGAGTTTTCCTAGCTAATTTTTGAGTTTTTCTAGCTAAATTTTGGGTTTTTCTGGCAAATTTTTCGGTTTTATGGCTAATTTTTTTATATTTTCTAGCTAATTGTTTTTTTCTGGCTAATTTTTGGGTTTCATGGCTAATTTTTGAGTTTTTTTGGCTAATTTTTGGGTTTTTCTAGCTAATTTTTGAGTTTTTCTGGCTAATTTCTGGGTTTTATGACTAATTTCCGAGTTTTTCCAGCTAATTTTTGAGTTTTTTCGTCTAATTTCTGGGTTTTATGGCTAATTTTTGGGTTTTTCTGACAATTTTTTGGTTTTTGTGGCTAATTTCTGAGTTTTCCTAGCTAATTTTTGAGTTTTTCTAGCTAAATTTTGGGTTTTTCTGGCAAATTTTTGGGTTTTATGGCTAATTTTCGAGTTTTTTTAGCTACTTTCTGAGTTTTTCTGTGTGATTTTTGGGTTTTATGGCTAATTTTTGGGTTTTTCTGGCTATAAAACCTAAAAATTAGTTAGAAAAACTCAAAGATTAGCCATAAAAACCCAAAAATTAGCCATAAAACTCAAAAATTAGCCAGAAATCCCAAAATTTAGCTAGAAGAACTCTTTTGAGTTTTTATGGCTGATTTTTGAATTTTTCTAGCTATCTTTCGCGTTTTATAGCTAATTTTTGGGTTTTTATGGCTAATTTTTGGGTTTTATGGCTAATTTTCGAGTTTTTCTGGCAAATTTTTAGGTTTTATGGCTAATTTTTCTATTTTTCCTAGCTAATTTTTTTTTCTGGCTAATTTTTGAGTTTTATGGCTAATTTTTGAGTTTTTTGGCTAAGTTTTGGGTTTATCCAGCTAGTTTTTGAGTTTTTCTGGCTAAGTTTTGGGTTTTATGACTAATTTTCGAGTTTTTTTAGCTACTTTCTGAGTTTATCTGTGTGATTTTTGGGTTTTATGGCTAATTTTTGGGTTTTTCTGGCTATAAAACCCAAATATTAGTTAGAAAAACTCGAAGATTAGCCATAAAAACCCAAAAATTAGCCATGAAACCCATAAATTAGCCAGAAAACCCAAAATTTAGCGAGAAAAACTTTTTTGAGTTTTTATGGCTGATTTTTGAGTTTTTCTAGCTATCTTTCGAGTTTTATAGCTAATTTTTGGGTTTTTATGGCTAATTTTTGGGTTTTATGGGTGATTTTTAAGTTTTTCTGGCTAAATTTTGGGTTTTTCTGGCTAATTTTTGGGTTTTATTGCTAATTTTTGGGTTTGTCTGGCTAAATTTTTGGGTTTTTTGGCTAATTTTTGGGTTTTATTGCTAATTTTTGAGTTTTTGTAGCTAATTTTTGAGTTTTTTCTGGCTACTTTTTGGGTTTTATGGCTAATTTTTGAGTTTTCTAACTAATTCTTGGGTTTTATAGCTAATTCTTGTATTTTTGTGGCTAACTCTTGTATTTTTGTGGCTAATTTTTGAGTTTCTCTAGCTAATTTTTGGGTTTTTATGGCTAATTTCTGAGATTTTCTTGCTAATTTTTGAGTTTTTCTAGCTAAATTTTGAGTATTTCTGGCAAATTTTTGGGATTTATGGCTAATTTTTGAACTTTTCTGGCTAAATTTTGGGTTTTTATGGCTAATTTTTGGGTTTTATGGCTAATTTTTAAGTTTTTCTAACTAATTCTTGGGTTTTATAGCTAATTCTTGTATTTTTGTGGCTAACTCTTGTGTTTTTATGGCTAATTTTTGAGTTTCTCTAGCTAATTTTTGGGTTTTCATAGCTAATTTCTGAGATTTTGTTGCTAATTTTTGAGTTTTTCTAGCTAAATTTCGGGTTTTTCTGGCTAATTTTTGGGCTTTATGGCTAATTTTTAAGATTTATTGGGTTTATTCCATTATAAAAAAAAGCCCCGAAAAGGGCAGATAGGTGGAGCAACTAAGCCCCGAAAGGGGCATTTTTGCAACGGTACACGCTAATATGACGACTTTCTTTGTCGGCGAGAGTTTGAATCGCAGTAGGCGACCCTGCGTTTATCGGTGTGTTTTCTAATGAAACAGTGACCGATTATACAGTAGTCCTTGAATCCGTACTTGAGACCTTCTCGTAGCGCTCTAAGAAAGCAACTGTTTTCTTTTTTGTTCAAGCACACTTTAAATAACAATTGGTGCCTCAGTTAATAGGACACTGGTTGATCGGACAAATCGTGATCGGGTTAAATTCGGAATGTAGGGTAGGAGTTGATGTGGAGGGTTCAGATTTCGATTACTATGAAAATTGGATTGGAAGTCAGGCAGATATAGCCTTTAAAAAATTATTTGAGATCATAGTAATGATCTTAGTTTATAAGGAAGGCAATTCTGGAGTAAAAGTGAAGCTGAAACTGAAGATTCTAATTGTAATAAGTGAAAACTCACTAACTTTATTAATTAAAAAAAAAAAAATTCGAAAATTAATATTACAATGGGTTCAATCTGACAACAGTGTAATCGATGTTAACAGTTCAACGATTCGAATAGAAGAGAGAGGGGAACTCCTACTACAATAAGGAAACCATACATGCATACAATAAAAAATAACTCTTAAACGCCTGCGTTAAATATTCGAAATATCGTATTAAGAAGAAGTAATAAGGGTTGCCTATGCTTATTGGAACAAATTTAATATTTAATGTGGGATACATTAGCCTTTCCCTCCCTAAAAAAAAAACAAAAACTAAAAATAAAATAAATTAATTACTTAAAAGTATTTCATTGATTTAAGTTTCCTTTTACTTCTTCTTGGAGCACAGACATCAGGTATTAAATTAGATGTAACAGGTTCAGCAGATTTACAATTATTATCTTCATCAGATACTTGACAATTTTTGTTTTCATTTATTGGACTGATATTTTTGGTAGGTTCATTACACATGTTATTTGATTTATGTGCCTCCTCCATGTTTTATCGAGACTAGGTATAAATACAAAATAAGTTTTTGAACCTATCTTCTTATGAATTATTCCCTTTACCCAAGAAGACTTATTTCTACTACCTTTGAAATATTTACATTGATTGTCCTGACTTTTAGATATTTGATTAAGATCTACTTTTACATTTTGTTTTCTAATACTAAAGTCTGTTACATCAATAGCTGTATGATTTACCATAGTTACATTGTTATTCCAAAAATCATAAACACTTCTTATGTTTCTTTGAAACATTAAATTGACTGGAGATTTTCCTGTAGAACAGTGTGATGTAATTCGATAAGATAAAAGAAAATTGTTTAAATTACGGTTAAGCTCTGACAATGAACTCCTTTTTAAAATCTTAAGTAGTGCTTGTTTAACTGTTTTAACCGCATTTTCAGCTTGACCATTAGATGCTGGATGAAAAGGTGCAATTTCTTTACATTCTGTTTTTCTGGCTAATTTTTGGGTTTTATGGCTAATTTTTGAGTTTTTCTAACTAATTCTTGGGTTTTATAGCTAATTCTTGTATTTTTGTGGCTAATTTTTGAGTTTCTCTAGCTAATTTTTGGGTTTTTATAGCTAATTTCTGAGTTTTTCTAGCTAATTTTTGAGTTTTTCTAGCTAAATTTTGGGATTTTTTGGCTAATTTTTGGGTTCTATGGCTAATTTTTGTGATTTTTTGGCTAATTTTTGGGTTTTTCTAGCTAATTTTTGAGTTTTTCTGGCTAATTTTTGGGTTTTATGACTAGATTTCGAGTTTTTCTGGCTATAAAACCCAAAAATTAGTTAAAAAAACTCAAAGATTAGTCATAAAAACCCAAAAATTAGTTAGAAAAACTCAAAGATTAGTCATAAAAACCCAAAAATTAGCCATAAAACCCAAAAATTAGCCAGAAAAACCCAAAATTTGGCTAGAAAAACTTTTTTGAGTTTTTATGGCAAATTTTTGAGTTTTTCCAGCTATCTTTCGCGTTTTATAGCTAATTTTTGGGTTTTTCCAGCTAATTTTTGAGTTTTTCTAGCTAAATTTTGTGTTTTTCTGGCAAATTTTTGGGTTTTATGGCTAATTTTTGAGATTTTTTGGCAAATTTTTGAGTTTTTCCAGCTATCTTTCGCGTTTTGTAGCTAATTTTTGGGTTTTTCCAGCTAATTTTTGAGTTTTTCTAGCTAAATTTTGTGTTTTTTTGGCTAATTTTTGGGTTTTTCTGGTTAATTTTTGGGTTTTATGGCTAATTTTTGAATTTTTTTGGCTAATTTTTGAGTTATTGTAGCTAATTTTTGAGTTTTTCTGGCTAAATTTTGGGTTTAATGGCTAATTTTTGAATTTTTCTAGCTAATTTTTGAGTTTTTTTGACAATTTTTGGGTTTTTGGGGCTAATTTCTGAGTTTTCCTAGCTAATTTTCGAGTTTTTCTAGCTAAATTTTGGGGTTTTATGGCTAATTTTTTTATTTTATCTAGCTAATTTTTTTTCTGGCTAATTTTTGGGTTTCATGGCTAATTTTTGAGTTTTTTTGGCTAATTTTTGGGTTTTTCCAGCTCATTTTTGAGTTTTTCTGGCTATTTTTTGTGATTTATGACTAATTTTCGAGTTTTTCCAGCTAATTTTTGAGTTTTTTCGTCTAATTTCTGGGTTTTATGGCTAATTTTTGGGTTTTTTTGACAATTTTTTGGTTTTTGTGGCTAATTTCTGAGTTTTCCTAGCTAATTTTTGAGTTTTTCTAGCTAAATTTTGGGTTTTTCTGGCAAATTTTCGGGTTTTATGGCTAATTTTCTTATTTTTTCTAGCTAATTGTTTTTTTCTGGCTAATTTTTGGGTTTCATGGCTAATTTTTGAGTTTTTTTGGCTAATTTTTGGGTTTTTCTAGCTAATTTTTGAGTTTTTTTGGCTAATTTTTGGGTCTTATGACTAATTTCCGAGTTTTTTTAGCTACTTTCTGTGTGATTTTTGGGTTTTATGGCTATAAAACCTAAAAATTAGTTAGAAAAACTCAAAGATTAGCCATAAAAACCCAAAAATTAGCCATAAAACTCAAAAATTAGCCAGAAAACCAAAAATTCAGCTAGAAAAACTTCTTGGAGTTTTTATGGCTGATTTTTGAGTTTTTCTAGCTATCTTTCGCGTTTTATAGCTAATTTTTGGGTTTTTATGGCTAATTTTTGGGTTTTATGGCTAGTTTTTGAGTTTTTCCGGCTAAATTTTGGGTTTTTCTGGCTAATTTTTGGGTTTTATGGCTAATTTTTGAGAGTTTTTGGCTAATTTTTGAGTTTTTCCTGCTAAATTTTGGGTTTTTCTTGCTAATTTTTGAGTTTTATGGCTAATTTTTGAGATTTATTGGCTAATTTTTGAGTTTTTCTTGCTAAATTTTGGGTTTTTCTGGCCAATTTTTGGGTTTTCTGGCTAATTTTTGGGTTTTATTGCTAATTTTTGAGTTTTTGTAGCTAATTTTCGAGTTTTTCTGGCTACTTTTTGGGTTTTATGGCTAATTTTTGAGTTTTTCTAACTAATTCTTGGGTTTTATAGCTAATTCTTGTATTTTTGTGGCTAACTCTTATATTTTTGTGGCTAATTTTTGAGTTTCTCTAGCTAATATTTGGGTTTTTATAGCTAATTTCTGAGATTTTCTTGCTAATTTTTGAGTTTTTCTAGCTAAATTTTGGGTTTATCTGGCAAATTTTTGGGTTTTATGGCTAATTTTTGAGTTTTTCTGGCTGAATTTTAGGTTTTTCTGGCTAATTTTTGGGCTTTATGGCTAATTTTTAAGATTTATTGGCTAATTTTTGAGTTTTTCCTGCTAAATTTTGGGTTTTTCTTGCTAATTTTTGGGTTTTATGGCTAATTTTCGAGATTTATTGGCTAATTTTTGAGTTTTTCTTGCTAAATTTTGGGTTTTTCTGGCCAATTTTTGGGTTTTCTGGCTAATTTTTGGGTTTTATTGCTAATTTTTGAGTTTTTGTAGCTAATTTTCGAGTTTTTCTGGCTACTTTTTGGGTTTTATGGCTAATTTTTGAGTTTTTCTAACTAATTCTTGGGTTTTATAGCTAATTCTTGTATTTTTGTGGCTAACTCTTATATTTTTGTGGCTAATTTTTGAGTTTCTCTAGCTAATATTTGGGTTTTTATAGCTAATTTCTGAGATTTTCTTGCTAATTTTTGAGTTTTTCTAGCTAAATTTTGGGTTTATCTGGCAAATTTTTGGGTTTTATGGCTAATTTTTGAGTTTTTCTGGCTGAATTTTAGGTTTTTCTGGCTAATTTTTGGGCTTTATGGCTAATTTTTAAGATTTATTGGCTAATTTTTGAGTTTTTCTAGCTAAATTTTGGGTTTTTCTGGCAAATTTTTGGGTTTCCTGGCTAATTTTTGAGTTTTTCTTGCTAAATTTTAGGTTTTTCTGGCTAATTTTTGGGCTTTATGGCTAATTTTTAAGATTTATTGGCTAATTTTTGAACTTTTCTGGCTAAATTTTGGGTTTTTCTGGCTAATTTTTGGGTTTAATGACTAATTTTTGGGTTTTTTGGCTAATTTTTGAGTTTTTCTGGCTAAATTTTGGGTTTTTCCAGCTATTTTTTGGGTTTTATGTCTAATTTTCGAGTTTTTCTAGGTAATTTTTGAGTTTTTTTGGCTAATTTTTGGGTTTTTCTGGTTAATTTTTGGGTTTTGTGGCTAATTTTTGAATTTTTTTGGCTAATTTTTGAGTTTTTGTAGCTAATTTTTGAGTTTTTCTCGCTAATTTTTGGGTTTTATGGCTAATTTTTGAGTTTTTCTAACTAATTCTTGGGTTTTATAGCTAATTCTTGTATGTTTGTGGCTAATTTTTGAGTTTCTCTAGCTAATTTTTGGGTTTTTATAGCTAATTTCTGAGTTTTTCTAGCTAATTTTTGAGTTTTTCTAGCTAAATTTTTGGTTTTTCTGGCTGATTTTTGGGTTCTATGGCTAATTTTTGAGATTTTTTGGATAATTTTTGGGTTTTTCTAGCTACTTTTTGAGTTTTTCTGGCTAATTTTTGGGTTTTATGACTAGATTTCGAGTTTTTCTGGCTATAAAACCCAAAAATTAGTTAAAAAAACTCAAAGATTAGTCATAAAAACCCAAAAATTAGTTAGAAAAACTCAAAGATTAGTCATAAAAACCCAAAAATTAGCCATAAAACTAAAAAATTAGCCAGAAAAACCCAAAATTTGGCTAGAAAAACTTTTTTGAGTTTTTATGGCAAATTTTTGAGTTTTTCCAGCTATCTTTCGCGTTTTATAGCTAATTTTTGGGTTTTTCCAGCTAATTTTTGAGTTTTTCTAGCTAAATTTTGTGTTTTTCTGGCAAATTTATGGGTTTTATGGCTAATTTTTGAGATTTTTTGGCAAATTTTTGAGTTTTTCCAGCTATCTTTCGCGTTTTGTAGCTAATTTTTGGGTTTTTCCAGCTAATTTTTGAGTTTTTCTAGCTAAATTTTGTGTTTTTTTGGCTAATTTTTGGGTTTGTCTGGTTAATTTTTGGGTTTTATGGCTAATTTTTGAATTTTTTTGGCTAATTTTTGAGTTTTTGTAGCTAATTTTTGAGTTTTTCTGGCTAAATTTTGGGTTTAATGGCTAATTTTTGAATTTTTCTAGCTAATTTTTTAGTTTTTCTGACAATTTTTGGGTTTTTGGGGCTAATTTCTGAGTTTTCCTAGCTAATTTTTGAGTTTTTCTAGCTAAATTTTGGGTTTTTCTGGCAAATTTTTGGGTTTTATGGCTAATTTCTGGGTTTTATGGCTAATTTTTGGGTTTTTTTGACAATTTTTTGGTTTTTGTGGCTAATTTCTGAGTTTTCCTAGCTAATTTTTGCGTTTTTCTAGCTAAATTTTGGGTTTTCTGGCAAATTTTTGGGTTTTATGGCTAATTTTCTTATTTTTTCTAGCTAATTGTTTTTTTCTGGCTAATTTTTGGGTTTCATGGCTAATTTTTGATTTTTTTTGGCTAATTTTTGGGTTTTTCTAGCTAATTTTTGAGTTTTTTTGGCTAATTTTTGGGTCTTATGACTAATTTCCGAGTTTTTTTAGCTACTTTCTGAGTTTTTCTGTGTGATTTTTGGGTTTTATGGCTATAAAACCTGAAAATTAGTTAGAAAAACTCAAAGATTAGCCATAAAAACCCAAAAATTAGCCATAAAACCCAGAAATTAGCCATAAAACCCAAAAATTAGCCAGAAAACCCAAAATTCAGCTAGAAAAACTTCTTGGAGTTTTTATGGCTGATTTTTGAGTTTTTCTAGCTATCTTTCGCGTTTTATAGCTAATTTTTGGGTTTTTATTGCAAATTTTTAGGTTTTATGGCTAGTTTTTGAGTTTTTCCGGCTAAATTTTGGGTTTTTCTGGCTAATTTTTGGGTTTTATGGCTAATTTTTGAGAGTTTTTGGCTAATTTTTGAGTTTTTCCTGCTAAATTTTGGGTTTTTCTTGCTAATTTTTGGGTTTTATGGCTAATTTTCGAGATTTATTGGCTAATTTTTGAGTTTTTCTTGCTAAATTTTGGGTTTTTCTGGCCAATTTTTGGGTTTTCTGGCTAATTTTTGGGTTTTATTGCTAATTTTTGAGTTTTTGTAGCTAATTTTCGAGTTTTTCTGGCTACTTTTTGGGTTTTATGGCTAATTTTTGAGTTTTTCTAACTAATTCTTGGGTTTTATAGCTAATT
Source organism: Diorhabda elongata (assembly GCA_026230145.1). Taxonomy (NCBI): domain Eukaryota; kingdom Metazoa; phylum Arthropoda; class Insecta; order Coleoptera; family Chrysomelidae; genus Diorhabda; species Diorhabda elongata. The sequence goes on from JAOVVJ010000024.1 coordinate 494,404, forward strand.
CTTGTATTTTTGTGGCTAACTCTTATATTTTTGTGGCTAATTTTTGAGTTTCTCTAGCTAATATTTGGGTTTTTATAGCTAATTTCTGAGTTTTTCTGGCCAATTTTTGGGTTTTATGGCTAATTTTTGGGTTTTATTGCTAATTTTTGAGTTTTTGTAGCTAATTTTCGAGTTTTTCTGGCTACTTTTTGGGTTTTATGGCTAATTTTTGAGTTTTTCTAACTAATTCTTGGGTTTTATAGCTAATTCTTGTATTTTTGTGGCTAACTCTTATATTTTTGTGGCTAATTTTTGAGTTTCTCTAGCTAATTTTTGAGTTTTTCTAGCTAAATTTTGGGTTTTTCTGACAATTTTTGGGTTTTTGTGGCTAATTTCTGAGTTTTTCTATCCAACTTTTGAGTTTTTCTGGGTAATTTTTGGGTTTTTGTGGCTAATTTCTGAGTTTTTCTAGCTAATTTTTGGGTTTTATGGCTAATTTTTGGGTTTTTCTGACGATTTTTGGGTTTTTGTGGCTAATTTCTGAGTTTTTCTAGATAATTTTTGAGTTTTTCTAGCTGAATTTTGGATTTTTCTGGCAAATTTCTGGGTTTTATGGCTAATTTTTGAGTTTTTGTAGCTAATTTTTGAGTTTTTCTGGCTAAGTTTTGGGTTTTATTGCTAATTTTTGGGTTTTTCTGACAATTTTTGGGTCTTTGTGGCTAATTTCTGAGTTTTTCTATCTAATTTTTGAGTTTTCCTGGCTAATTTTTGGGTTTTATGGCTAGTTTTCGAGTTTTTTTAGCTGTTTTTCTAGTTTTTCTAGCTAATTTCCGAGTTTTTTTTGGCTAATTTTTGGGTTTTATGGCTAATTTTTGGGTTTTTCTAGCTAATTTTTGAGTTTTTCTGGCTAATTTTTGGGTTTTATGGCTAATTTTTGAGTTTTTCTAGCTAATTCTTGGGTTTTATAGCTAATTCTTGTTTTTTGTGGCTAATTCTTGTATTTTTGTGGCTAATTTTTGAGTTTTTCCAGCTAATTTTTGAGTTTTTCTTGCTAAATTTTGGGTTTTTCTGGCTAATTTTTGGGTTTTATGGCTAGTTTTAGTTTTTTTAGCTAATTTTCAAGTTTTTCTGGCTAATTTTTGTGTTTTATGGCTAATTTCTGAGTTTTTCCAGCTGATTTCTTAGTTTTTCTAACTAATTTTCGAGTTTTTCTAGCTGAATTTTGTGTTTTTCTGGCAAATTTTTGGGTTTTATGGCTAATTTTCTTATTTTTTCTAGCTAATTGTTTTTTTCTGGCTAATTTTTGGGTTTCATGGCTAATTTTTGAGTTTTTTTGGCTAATTTTTGGGTTTTTCTAGCTAATTTTTGAGTTTTTTTGGCTAATTCTTGGGTCTTATGACTAATTTCCGAGTTTTTTAGCTACTTTCTGAGTTTTTGTGTGTGATTTTTGGGTTTTATGACTATAAAACCTAAAAATTAGTTAGAAAAACTCAAAGATTAGCCATAAAAACCCAAAAATTAGCCATAAAACTCAAAAATTAGCCAGAAAACCTAAAATTCAGCTAGAAAAACTTTTTTGAGTTTTTATGGCTAATTTTTGGGTTTTTATGGCTATCTTTCGCGTTTTATAGCTAATTTTTGGGTTTTTATGGCTAATTTTTGGGTTTTATGGCTAGTTTTTGAGTTTTTCTGGCTAATTTTTGGGTTTTTCTGGCTAATTTTCGGGTTTTATGGCTAATTTTTAAGAGTTTTTGCATAATTTTTGAGTTTTTCCTGCTAAATTTTGGGTTTTTCTTGCTATTTTTTGGGTTTTATGGCTAATTTTTGGGATTTATTGGCTAATTTTTGAGTTTTTCTTGCTAAATTTTGGGTTTTTCTGGCCAATTTTTGGGTTTTCTGGCTAATTTTTGGGTTTTCTGGCTAATTTTTGAGTTTTATGGCTAATTTTTTTATTTTTTCTAGCTAATTTTTTTTTCTATCTAATTTTTGAGTTTTTCTGGCTAATTTTTGGGTTTTATGACTAGTTTTCGAGTTTTTTTAGCTACTTCCTGAGTTTTTCTGTGTGATCTTTGGGTTTTATGGCTAATTTTTGGGTTTGTCTGGCAAATTTTTGGGTTTTTCTGGCTAATTTTTGGGTTTTATGGGTAATTTTTGAGTTTTTCTAGCTAAATTTTGGGTTTTTCTAGCTTATTTTTGGGTTTCATGGCTAGTTTTTGAGTTTTTCTGGCTAAATTTTGGGTATTTCTAGCTTATTTTTGGGTTTTATGGCTAGTTTTTGAGTTTTTCCAGCTGATTTTTGAGTTTTTCTGCCTAATTTTTGGGTTTTATGGCTAATTTTCGAATTTTTCTAGCTAATTTTTGAGTTTTTCTGACAATTCTTGGGTTTTTGGGGCTAATTTCTGAGTTTTCCTAGCTAATTTTTGAGTTTTTCTAGCTAAATTTTGGGTTTTTTTGGCAAATTTTTGGGTTTTATGGCTAATTTTTTTATTTTATCTAGCTAATTTTTTTTCTGGCTAATTTTTGGGTTTCATGGCTAATTTTTGAGTTTTTTTGGCTAATTTTTGAGTTTTTCTAGCTCATTTTTGAGTTTTTCTGGCTATTTTTTGTGTTTTATGACTAATTTTCGAGTTTTTCCAGCTAATTTTTGAGTTTTTTCGTCTAATTTCTGGGTTTTATGGCTAATTTTTGGGTTTTTTTGACAATTTTTTGGTTTTTGTGGCTAATTTCTGAGTTTTCCTAGCTAATTTTTGAGTTTTTCTAGCTAAATTTTGGGATTTTCTGGCAAATTTTTGGGTTTTATGGCTAATTTTCTTATTTTTTCTAGCTAATTGTTTTTTTCTGGCTAATTTTTGGGTTTCATGGCTAATTTTTGAGTTTTTTTGGCTAATTTTTGGGTTTTTCTAGCTAATTTTTGAGTTTTTCTGGCTAATTCTTGGGTTTTATGACTAATTTCCGAGTTTTTTTAGCTACTTTCTGAGTTTTTCTGTGTGATTTTTGGGTTTTATGGCTATAAAACCTAAAAATTAGTTAGAAAAACTCAAAGATTAGCCATAAAAACCCAAAAATTAGCCATAAAACTCAAAAATCATCCAGAAAACCCAAAATTCAGCTAGAAAAACTTTTTTGATTTTTTATGGCTGATTTTTGAGTTTTTCTAGCTATCTTTCGCGTTTTATAGCTAATTTTTGGGTTTTTATGGCTAATTTTTGGGTTTTATGGCTAATTTTTAAGTTTTTCTAACTAATTCTTGGGTTTTATAGCTAATTCTTGTATTTTTGTGGCTAACTCTTGTGTTTTTATGGCTAATTTTTGAGTTTCTCTAGCTAATTTTTGGGTTTTCATAGCTAATTTCTGAGATTTTGTTGCTAATTTTTGAGTTTTTCTAGCTAAATTTCGGGTTTTTCTGGCTAATTTTTGGGCTTTATGGCTAATTTTTAAGATTTATTGGGTTTATTCCATTATAAAAAAAAGCCCCGAAAAGGGCAGATAGGTGGAGCAACTAAGCCCCGAAAGGGGCATTTTTGCAACGGTACACGCTAATATGACGACTTTCTTTGTCGGCGAGAGTTTGAATCGCAGTAGGCGACCCTGCGTTTATCGGTGTGTTTTCTAATGAAACAGTGACCGATTATACAGTAGTCCTTGAATCCGTACTTGAGACCTTCTCGTAGCGCTCTAAGAAAGCAACTGTTTTCTTTTTTGTTCAAGCACACTTTAAATAACAATTGGTGCCTCAGTTAATAGGACACTGGTTGATCGGACAAATCGTGATCGGGTTAAATTCGGAATGTAGGGTAGGAGTTGATGTGGAGGGTTCAGATTTCGATTACTATGAAAATTGGATTGGAAGTCAGGCAGATATAGCCTTTAAAAAATTATTTGAGATCATAGTAATGATCTTAGTTTATAAGGAAGGCAATTCTGGAGTAAAAGTGAAGCTGAAACTGAAGATTCTAATTGTAATAAGTGAAAACTCACTAACTTTATTAATTAAAAAAAAAAAAATTCGAAAATTAATATTACAATGGGTTCAATCTGACAACAGTGTAATCGATGTTAACAGTTCAACGATTCGAATAGAAGAGAGAGGGGAACTCCTACTACAATAAGGAAACCATACATGCATACAATAAAAAATAACTCTTAAACGCCTGCGTTAAATATTCGAAATATCGTATTAAGAAGAAGTAATAAGGGTTGCCTATGCTTATTGGAACAAATTTAATATTTAATGTGGGATACATTAGCCTTTCCCTCCCTAAAAAAAAAACAAAAACTAAAAATAAAATAAATTAATTACTTAAAAGTATTTCATTGATTTAAGTTTCCTTTTACTTCTTCTTGGAGTACAGACATCAGGTATTAAATTAGATGTAACAGGTTCAGCAGATTTACAATTATTATCTTCATCAGATACTTGACAATTTTTGTTTTCATTTATTGGACTGATATTTTTGGTAGGTTCATTACACATGTTATTTGATTTATGTGCCTCCTCCATGTTTTATCGAGACTAGGTATAAATACAAAATAAGTTTTTGAACCTATCTTCTTATGAATTATTCCCTTTACCCAAGAAGACTTATTTCTACTACCTTTGAAATATTTACATTGATTGTCCTGACTTTTAGATATTTGATTAAGATCTACTTTTACATTTTGTTTTCTAATACTAAAGTCTGTTACATCAATAGCTGTATGATTTACCATAGTTACATTGTTATTCCAAAAATCATAAACACTTCTTATGTTTCTTTGAAACATTAAATTGACTGGAGATTTTCCTGTAGAACAGTGTGATGTAATTCGATAAGATAAAAGAAAATTGTTTAAATTACGGTTAAGCTCTGACAATGAACTCCTTTTTAAAATCTTAAGTAGTGCTTGTTTAACTGTTTTAACCGCATTTTCAGCTTGACCATTAGATGCTGGATGAAAAGGTGCAATTTCTTTACATTCTGTTTTTCTGGCTAATTTTTGGGTTTTATGGCTAATTTTTGAGTTTTTCTAACTAATTCTTGGGTTTTATAGCTAATTCTTGTATTTTTGTGGCTAATTTTTGAGTTTCTCTAGCTAATTTTTGGGTTTTTATAGCTAATTTCTGAGTTTTTCTAGCTAATTTTTGAGTTTTTCTAGCTAAATTTTGGGATTTTTTGGCTAATTTTTGGGTTCTATGGCTAATTTTTGTGATTTTTTGGCTAATTTTTGGGTTTTTCTAGCTAATTTTTGAGTTTTTCTGGCTAATTTTTGGGTTTTATGACTAGATTTCGAGTTTTTCTGGCTATAAAACCCAAAAATTAGTTAAAAAAACTCAAAGATTAGTCATAAAAACCCAAAAATTAGTTAGAAAAACTCAAAGATTAGTCATAAAAACCCAAAAATTAGCCATAAAACCCAAAAATTAGCCAGAAAAACCCAAAATTTGGCTAGAAAAACTTTTTTGAGTTTTTATGGCAAATTTTTGAGTTTTTCCAGCTATCTTTCGCGTTTTATAGCTAATTTTTGGGTTTTTCCAGCTAATTTTTGAGTTTTTCTAGCTAAATTTTGTGTTTTTCTGGCAAATTTTTGGGTTTTATGGCTAATTTTTGAGATTTTTTGGCAAATTTTTGAGTTTTTCCAGCTATCTTTCGCGTTTTGTAGCTAATTTTTGGGTTTTTCCAGCTAATTTTTGAGTTTTTCTAGCTAAATTTTGTGTTTTTTTGGCTAATTTTTGGGTTTTTCTGGTTAATTTTTGGGTTTTATGGCTAATTTTTGAATTTTTTTGGCTAATTTTTGAGTTTTTGTAGCTAATTTTTGAGTTTTTCTGGCTAAATTTTGGGTTTAATGGCTAATTTTTGAATTTTTCTAGCTAATTTTTGAGTTTTTCTGACAATTTTTGGGTTTTTGGGGCTAATTTCTGAGTTTTCCTAGCTAATTTTTGAGTTTTTCTAGCTAAATTTTGGGTTTTTCTGGCAAATTTTTGGGTTTTATGGCTAATTTTTTTATTTTATCTAGCTAATTTTTTTTCTGGCTAATTTTTGGGTTTCATGGCTAATTTTTGAGTTTTTTTGGCTAATTTTTGGGTTTTTCTAGCTCATTTTTGAGTTTTTCTGGCTATTTTTTGTGATTTATGACTAATTTTCGAGTTTTTCCAGCTAATTTTTGAGTTTTTTCGTCTAATTTCTGGGTTTTATGGCTAATTTTTGGGTTTTTTTGACAATTTTTTGGTTTTTGTGGCTAATTTCTGAGTTTTCCTAGCTAATTTTTGAGTTTTTCTAGCTAAATTTTGGGTTTTTCTGGCAAATTTTCGGGTTTTATGGCTAATTTTCTTATTTTTTCTAGCTAATTGTTTTTTTCTGGCTAATTTTTGGGTTTCATGGCTAATTTTTGAGTTTTTTTGGCTAATTTTTGGGTTTTTCTAGCTAATTTTTGAGTTTTTTTTGGCTAATTTTTGGGTCTTATGACTAATTTCCGAGTTTTTTTAGCTACTTTCTGAGTTTTTCTGTGTGATTTTTGGGTTTTATGGCTATAAAACCTAAAAATTAGTTAGAAAAACTCAAAGATTAGCCATAAAAACCCAAAAATTAGCCATAAAACTCAAAAATTAGCCAGAAAACCCAAAATTCAGCTAGAAAAACTTCTTGGAGTTTTTATGGCTGATTTTTGAGTTTTTCTAGCTATCTTTCGCGTTTTATAGCTAATTTTTGGGTTTTTATGGCTAATTTTTGGGTTTTATGGCTAGTTTTTGAGTTATTCCGGCTAAATTTTGGGTTTTTCTGGCTAATTTTTGGGTTTTATGGCTAATTTTTGAGAGTTTTTGGCTAATTTTTGAGTTTTTCCTGCTAAATTTTGAGTTTTTCTTGCTAATTTTTGAGTTTTATGGCTAATTTTTGAGATTTATTGGCTAATTTTTGAGTTTTTCTTGCTAAATTTTGGGTTTTTCTGGCCAATTTTTGGGTTTTCTGGCTAATTTTTGGGTTTTATTGCTAATTTTTGAGTTTTTGTAGCTAATTTTCGAGTTTTTCTGGCTACTTTTTGGGTTTTATGGCTAATTTTTGAGTTTTTCTAACTAATTCTTGGGTTTTATAGCTAATTCATGTATTTTTGTGGCTAACTCTTATATTTTTGTGGCTAATTTTTGAGTTTCTCTAGCTAATATTTGGGTTTTTATAGCTAATTTCTGAGATTTTCTTGCTAATTTTTGAGTTTTTCTAGCTAAATTTTGGGTTTATCTGGCAAATTTTTGGGTTTTATGGCTAATTTTTGAGTTTTTCTGGCTGAATTTTAGGTTTTTCTGGCTAATTTTTGGGCTTTATGGCTAATTTTTAAGATTTATTGGCTAATTTTTGAGTTTTTCTAGCTAAATTTTGGGTTTTTCTGGCAAATTTTTGGGTTTCCTGGCTAATTTTTGAGTTTTTCTTGCTAAATTTTAGGTTTTTCTGGCTAATTTTTGGGCTTTATGGCTAATTTTTAAGATTTATTGGCTAATTTTTGAACTTTTCTGGCTAAATTTTGGGTTTTTCTGGCTAATTTTTGGGTTTAATGACTAATTTTTGGGTTTTTTGGCTAATTTTTGAGTTTTTCTGGCTAAATTTTGGGTTTTTCCAGCTATTTTTTGGGTTTTATGTCTAATTTTCGAGTTTTTCTAGGTAATTTTTGAGTTTTTTGGCTAATTTTTGGGTTTTTCTGGTTAATTTTTGGGTTTTGTGGCTAATTTTTGAATTTTTTTGGCTAATTTTTGAGTTTTTGTAGCTAATTTTTGAGTTTTTCTCGCTAATTTTTGGGTTTTATGGCTAATTTTTGAGTTTTTCTAACTAATTCTTGGGTTTTATAGCTAATTCTTGTATGTTTGTGGCTAATTTTTGAGTTTCTCTAGCTAATTTTTGGGTTTTTATAGCTAATTTCTGAGTTTTTCTAGCTAATTTTTGAGTTTTTCTAGCTAAATTTTTGGTTTTTCTGGCTGATTTTTGGGTTCTATGGCTAATTTTTGAGATTTTTTGGATAATTTTTGGGTTTTTCTAGCTACTTTTTGAGTTTTTCTGGCTAATTTTTGGGTTTTATGACTAGATTTCGAGTTTTTCTGGCTATAAAACCCAAAAATTAGTTAAAAAAACTCAAAGATTAGTCATAAAAACCCAAAAATTAGTTAGAAAAACTCAAAGATTAGTCATAAAAACCCAAAAATTAGCCATAAAACTAAAAAATTAGCCAGAAAAACCCAAAATTTGGCTAGAAAAACTTTTTTGAGTTTTTATGGCAAATTTTTGAGTTTTTCCAGCTATCTTTCGCGTTTTATAGCTAATTTTTGGGTTTTTCCAGCTAATTTTTGAGTTTTTCTAGCTAAATTTTGTGTTTTTCTGGCAAATTTATGGGTTTTATGGCTAATTTTTGAGATTTTTTGGCAAATTTTTGAGTTTTTCCAGCTATCTTTCGCGTTTTGTAGCTAATTTTTGGGTTTTTCCAGCTAATTTTTGAGTTTTTCTAGCTAAATTTTGTGTTTTTTTGGCTAATTTTTGGGTTTGTCTGGTTAATTTTTGGGTTTTATGGCTAATTTTTGAATTTTTTTGGCTAATTTTTGAGTTTTTGTAGCTAATTTTTGAGTTTTTCTGGCTAAATTTTGGGTTTAATGGCTAATTTTTGAATTTTTCTAGCTAATTTTTTAGTTTTTCTGACAATTTTTGGGTTTTTGGGGCTAATTTCTGAGTTTTCCTAGCTAATTTTTGAGTTTTTCTAGCTAAATTTTGGGTTTTTCTGGCAAATTTTTGGGTTTTATGGCTAATTTCTGGGTTTTATGGCTAATTTTTGGGTTTTTTTGACAATTTTTTGGTTTTTGTGGCTAATTTCTGAGTTTTCCTAGCTAATTTTTGCGTTTTTCTAGCTAAATTTTGGGTTTTCTGGGGCAAATTTTTGGGTTTTATGGCTAATTTTCTTATTTTTTCTAGCTAATTGTTTTTTTCTGGCTAATTTTTGGGTTTCATGGCTAATTTTTGATTTTTTTTGGCTAATTTTTGGGTTTTTCTAGCTAATTTTTGAGTTTTTTTGGCTAATTTTTGGGTCTTATGACTAATTTCCGAGTTTTTTTAGCTACTTTCTGAGTTTTTCTGTGTGATTTTTGGGTTTTATGGCTATAAAACCTAAAAATTAGTTAGAAAAACTCAAAGATTAGCCATAAAAACCCAAAAATTAGCCATAAAACTCAAAAATTAGCCAGAAAACCCAAAATTCAGCTAGAAAAACTTCTTGGAGTTTTTATGGCTGATTTTTGAGTTTTTCTAGCTATCTTTCGCGTTTTATAGCTAATTTTTGGGTTTTTATTGCAAATTTTTAGGTTTTATGGCTAGTTTTTGAGTTTTTCCGGCTAAATTTTGGGTTTTTCTGGCTAATTTTTGGGTTTTATGGCTAATTTTTGAGAGTTTTTGGCTAATTTTTGAGTTTTTCCTGCTAAATTTTGGGTTTTTCTTGCTAATTTTTGGGTTTTATGGCTAATTTTCGAGATTTATTGGCTAATTTTTGAGTTTTTCTTGCTAAATTTTGGGTTTTTCTGGCCAATTTTTGGGTTTTCTGGCTAATTTTTGGGTTTTATTGCTAATTTTTGAGTTTTTGTAGCTAATTTTCGAGTTTTTCTGGCTACTTTTTGGGTTTTATGGCTAATTTTTGAGTTTTTCTAACTAATTCTTGGGTTTTATAGCTAATTCTTGTATTTTTGTGGCTAACTCTTATATTTTTGTGGCTAATTTTTGAGTTTCTCTAGCTAATATTTGGGTTTTTATAGCTAATTTCTGAGATTTTCTTGCTAATTTTTGAGTTTTTCTAGCTAAATTTTGGGTTTTTCTGACAATTTTTGGGTTTTTGTGGCTAATTTCTGAGTTTTTCTATCCAACTTTTGAGTTTTTCTGGGTAATTTTTGGGTTTTTGTGGCTAATTTCTGAGTTTTTCTAGCTAATTTTTGGGTTTTATGGCTAATTTTTGGGTTTTTCTGACGATTTTTGGGTTTTGTGGCTAATTTCTGAGTCTTTCTAGATAATTTTTGAGTTTTTCTAGCTGAATTTTGGATTTTTCTGGCAAATTTCTGGGTTTTATGGCTAATTTTTGAGTTTTTGTAGCTAATTTTTGAGTTTTTCTGGCTAAGTTTTGGGTTTTATTGCTAATTTTTGGGTTTTTCTGACAATTTTTGGGTCTTTGTGGCTAATTTCTGAGTTTTTCTATCTAATTTTTGAGTTTTCCTGGCTAATTTTTGGGTTTTATGGCTAGTTTTCGAGTTTTTTTAGCTGTTTTTCTAGTTTTTCTAGCTAATTTCCGAGTTTTTTTGGCTAATTTTTGGGTTTTATGGCTAATTTTTGGGTTTTTCTAGCTAATTTTTGAGTTTTTCTGGCTAATTTTTGGGTTTTATGGCTAATTTTTGAGTTTTTCTAGCTAATTCTTGGGTTTTATAGCTAATTCTTGTTTTTTGTGGCTAATTCTTGTATTTTTGTGGCTAATTTTTGAGTTTTTCCAGCTAATTTTTGAGTTTTTCTTGCTAAATTTTGGGTTCTTCTGGCTAATTTTTGGGTTTTATGGCTAATTTTTGAGTTTTTCTGGCTAATTTTTGGGTTTTATTGCTAATTTTTGGGTTTTTCTGACAATTTTTGGGTTTTTGTGGCTAATTTCTGAGTTTTTCTATCCAACTTTTGAGTTTTTCTGGGTAATTTTTGGGTTTTTGTGGCTAATTTCTGAGTTTTCCTAGCTAATTTTTGGGTTTTATGGCTAATTTTTGAGTTTTTCTGACGATTTTTGGGTTTTTGTGGCTAATTTCTGAGTTTTCCTAGATAATTTTTGAGTTTTTCTAGTTGAATTTTGGGTTTTTCTGGCAAATTTTTGAGTTTTTGTAGCTAATTTTTCAGTTTTTCTGGCTAAGTTTTGGGTTTTATTGCTAATTTTTGGGTTTTTCTGACAATTTTTGGGTTTTTGTGGCTAATTTCTGAGTTTTTCTATCTAATTTTTGAGTTTTCCTGGCTAATTTTCGGGTTTTATGGCTAGTTTTCGAGTTTTTTTAGCTGTTTTTCTAGTTTTTCTAGCTAATTTCCGAGTTTTTTTGGCTAATTTTTGGGTTTTATGGCTAATTTTTGGGTTTTTCTAGCTAATTTTTGAGTTTTTCTGGCTAATTTTTGGGTTTTATGGCTAATTTTTGAGTTTTTCTAGCTAATTCTTGGGTTTTATAGCTAATTCTTGTTTTTTGTGGCTAATTCTTGTATTTTTGTGGCTAATTTTTGAGTTTTTCCAGCTAATTTTTGAGTGTTTCTTGCTAAATTTTGGGTTTTTCTGGCTAATTTTTGGGTTTTATGGCTAGTTTTAGTTTTTTTAGCTAATTTTCAAGTTTTTCTGGCTAATTTTTGTGTTTTATGGCTAATTTCTGAGTTTTTCCAGCTGATTTCTTAGTTTTTCTAACTAATTTTCGAGTTTTTCTAGCTGAATTTTGTGTTTTTCTGGCTAATTTTTGGGTTTTATGGCTAATTCATGAGTTTTTTTGACTGATTTTTGAGTTTTTCTAGTTAATTTTTGAGTTTATCTAGCTAATTTTTGGGTTTTCTAGCAAATTTTTGGGGCTTTCTGGTAAATTTTTGGGTTTTTGTGGCTAATTCCTAAGTTTTTCTAGCTAATTTTTGAGTTTTTCTAGCTGAATTTTGGGTTTTTCTGGCTAATTTTTGAGTTTTTCCTGCTAAATTTTGGGTTTTTCTTGCTAATTTTTGGGTTTTATGGCTAATTTTCGAGATTTATTGGCTAATTTTTGAGTTTTTCTTGCTAAATTTTGGGTTTTTCTGGCCAATTTTTGGGTTTTATGGCTAATTTTTGAGTTTTTCTAACTAATTCTTGGGTTTTATAGCTAATTCTTGTATTTTTGTGGCTAACTCTTATATTTTTGTGGCTAATTTTTGAGTTTCTCTAGCTAATATTTGGGTTTTTATAGCTAATTTCTGAGATTTTCTTGCTAATTTTTGAGTTTTTCTAGCTAAATTTTGGGTTTTTCTGACAATTTTTGGGTTTTTGTGGCTAATTTCTGAGTTTTCTATCCAACTTTTGAGTTTTTCTGGGTAATTTTTGGGTTTTTGTGGCTAATTTCTGAGTTTTCCTAGCTAATTTTTGGGTTTTATGGCTAATTTTTGGGTTTTTCTGACGATTTTTGGGTTTTTGTGGCTAATTTCTGAGTTTTTCTATCTAATTTTTGAGTTTTTCTGGCTAATTTTTGGGTTCTATGGCTAATTTTTGAGATTTTGTGGCAAATTTTTGAGTTTTTCTGGCTAAATTTTGGGTTTTTCTGGCTAATTTTTGGGTTTTATGGCTGATTTTTGAGATTTTCTTGCTAAATTTTGGGTTTTTCTGGCTAATTTTTGGGTTTTATGGCTAATTTTTGAGTTTTTCTAGCTAATTCTTGGGTTTTATAGCTAATTTCCGAGTTCTTTTGGCTAATTTTTGAGTTTTCCAGGCTAATTTTTGAGTTTTTCCAGCTAATTTTTGAGTTTTTCTTGCTAAATTTTCGGTTTTTCTGGCTAATTTTTGGGTTTTATGGCTAATTTTTGAGATTTTGTGGCAAATTTTTGAGTTTCTCTGGCTAAATTTTGGGTTTTTCTGGCTAATTTTTGGGTTTTATGGCTGATTTTTGAGTTTTTCTGGCTAATATTTGGGTTTTATTGCTAATTTTTGGGTTTTTCTGACAATTTTTGGGTTTTATGGCTAATTTCTGAGTTTTTCTAGCTAATTTCTGAGTTTTTCTAACTAATTTTCGAGTTTTTCTAGCTGAATTTTGTGTTTTTCTGGCTAATTTTTGGGTTTTATTGCTAATTTTTGGGTTTTTCTGACAATTTTTGGGTTTTTGTGGCTAATTTCTGAGTTTTTCTATCTAATTTTTGAGTTTTTCTGGCTAATTTTTGGGTTCTATGGCTAATTTTTGAGATTTTGTGGCAAATTATTGAGTTTTTCTGGCTAAATTTTGGGTTTTTCTGGCTAATTTTTGGGTTTTATGGCTAATTTTTGAGTTTTTCTAGCTAATTCTTGGGTTTTATAGCTAATTCTTGTATTTTTGTGGCTAACTCTTATATTTTTGTGGCTAATTTTTGAGTTTCTCTAGCTAATATTTGGGTTTTTATAGCTAATTTCTGAGATTTTCTTGCTAATTTTTGAGTTTTTCTAGCTAAATTTTGGGTTTTTCTGACAATTTTTGGGTTTTTGTGGCTAATTTCTGAGTTTTCTATCCAACTTTTGAGTTTTTCTGGGTAATTTTTGGGTTTTTGTGGCTAATTTCTGAGTTTTCCTAGCTAATTTTTGGGTTTTATGGCTAATTTTTGGGTTTTTCTGACGATTTTTGGGTTTTTGTGGCTAATTTCTGAGTTTTTCTATCTAATTTTTGAGTTTTTCTGGCTAATTTTTGGGTTCTATGGCTAATTTTTGAGATTTTGTGGCAAATTTTTGAGTTTTTCTGGCTAAATTTTGGGTTTTTCTGGCTAATTTTTGGGTTTTATGGCTAATTTTTGAGTTTTTCTAGCTAATTCTTGGGTTTTATAGCTAATTCTTGTTTTTTGTGGCTAATTCTTGTATTTTTGTGGCTAATTTTTGAGTTTTTCCAGCTAATTTTTGAGTTTTTCTTGCTAAATTTTGGGTTTTTCTGGCTAATTTTTGGGTTTTATGGCTAGTTTTAGTTTTTTTAGCTAATTTTCAAGTTTTTTTGGCTAATTTTTGTGTTTTATGGCTAATTTCTGAGTTTTTCCAGCTGATTTCTTAGTTTTTCTAACTAATTTTCCAGTTTTTCTAGCTGAATTTTGTGTTTTTCTGGCTAATTTTTGGGTTTTATGGCTAATTCATGAGTTTTTTTGACTGATTTTTGAGTTTTTCTAGTTAATTTTTGAGTTTATCTAGCTAATTTTTGGGTTTTCTAGCAAATTTTTGGGGCTTTCTGGTAAATTTTTGGGTTTTTGTGGCTAATTCCTAAGTTTTTCTAGCTAATTTTTGAGTTTTTCTAGCTGAATTTTGGGTTTTTCTGGCTAATTTTTGAGTTTTTCCTGCTAAATTTTGGGTTTTTCTTGCTAATTTTTGGGTTTTATGGCTAATTTTCGAGATTTATTGGCTAATTTTTGAAGTTTTCTTGCTAAATTTTGGGTTTTTCTGGCCAATTTTTGGGTTTTCTGGCTAATTTTTGGGTTTTATTGCTAATTTTTGAGTTTTTGTAGCTAATTTTCGAGTTTTTCTGGCTACTTTTTGGGTTTTATGGCTAATTTTTGAGTTTTTCTAACTAATTCTTGGGTTTTATAGCTAATTCTTGTATTTTTGTGGCTAACTCTTATATTTTTGTGGCTAATTTTTGAGTTTCTCTAGCTAATATTTGGGTTTTTATAGCTAATTTCTGAGATTTTCTTGCTAATTTTTGAGTTTTTCTAGCTAAATTTTGGGTTTTTCTGACAATTTTTGGGTTTTTGTGGCTAATTTCTGAGTTTTCTATCCAACTTTTGAGTTTTTCTGGGTAATTTTTGGGTTTTTGTGGCTAATTTCTGAGTTTTCCTAGCTAATTTTTGGGTTTTATGGCTAATTTTTGGGTTTTTCTGACGATTTTTGGGTTTTTTTAGCTAATTTCTGAGTTTTTCTATCTAATTTTTGAGTTTTTCTGGCTAATTTTTGGGTTCTATGGCTAATTTTTGAGATTTTGTGGCAAATTTTTGAGTTTTTCTGGCTAAATTTTGGGTTTTTCTGGCTAATTTTTGGGTTTTATGGCTGATTTTTGAGATTTTCTGCTAAATTTTGGGTTTTTCTGGCTAATTTTTGGGTTTTATGGCTAATTTTTGAGTTTTTCTAGCTAATTCTTGGGTTTTATAGCTAATTTCCGAGTTCTTTTGGCTAATTTTTGAGTTTTCCAGGCTAATTTTTGAGTTTTTCCAGCTAATTTTTGAGTTTTTCTTGCTAAATTTTCGGTTTTTCTGGCTAATTTTTGGGTTTTATGGCTAATTTTTGAGATTTTGTGGCAAATTTTTGAGTTTCTCTGGCTAAATTTTGGGTTTTTCTGGCTAATTTTTGGGTTTTATGGCTGATTTTTGAGTTTTTCTGGCTAATATTTGGGTTTTATTGCTAATTTTTGGGTTTTTCTGACAATTTTTGGGTTTTATGGCTAATTTCTGAGTTTTTCTAGCTAATTTCTGAGTTTTTCTAACTAATTTTCGAGTTTTTCTAGCTGAATTTTGTGTTTTTCTGGCTAATTTTTGGGTTTTATTGCTAATTTTTGGGTTTTTCTGACAATTTTTGGGTTTTTGTGGCTAATTTCTGAGTTTTTCTATCTAATTTTTGAGTTTTTCTGGCTAATTTTTGGGTTCTATGGCTAATTTTTGAGATTTTGTGGCAAATTTTTGAGTTTTTCTGGCTAAATTTTGGGTTTTTCTGGCTAATTTTTGGGTTCTATGGCTGATTTTTGAGATTTTCTTGCTAAATTTTGGGTTTTTCTGGCTAATTTTTGGGTTTTATGGCTAATTTTTGAGTTTTTCTAGCTAATTCTTGGGTTTTATAGCTAATTCTTGTATTTTTGTGGCTAACTCTTATATTTTTGTGGCTAATTTTTGAGTTTCTCTAGCTAATATTTGGGTTTTTATAGCTAATTTCTGAGATTTTCTTGCTAATTTTTGAGTTTTTCTAGCTAAATTTTGGGTTTTTCTGACAATTTTTGGGTTTTTGTGGCTAATTTCTGAGTTTTCTATCCAACTTTTGAGTTTTTCTGGGTAATTTTTGGGTTTTTGTGGCTAATTTCTGAGTTTTCCTAGCTAATTTTTGGGTTTTATGGCTAATTTTTGGGTTTTTCTGACGATTTTTGGGTTTTTGTGGCTAATTTCTGAGTTTTTCTATCTAATTTTTGAGTTTTTCTGGCTAATTTTTGGGTTCTATGGCTAATTTTTGAGATTTTGTGGCAAATTTTTGAGTTTTTCTGGCTAAATTTTGGGTTTTTCTGGCTAATTTTTGGGGTTTATGGCTGATTTTTGAGATTTTCTTGCTAAATTTTGGGTTTTTCTGGCTAATTTTTGGGTTTTATGGCTAATTTTTGAGTTTTTCTAGCTAATTCTTGGGTTTTATAGCTAATTTACGAGTTCTTTTGGCTAATTTTTGAGTTTTCCAGGCTAATTTTTGAGTTTTTCCAGCTAATTTTTGAGTTTTTCTTGTTAAATTTTCGGTTTTTCTGGCTAATTTTTGGGTTTTATGGCTAATTTTTGAGATTTTGTGGCAAATTTTTGAGTTTCTCTGGCTAAATTTTGGGTTTTTCTGGCTAATTTTTGGGTTTTATGGCTGATTTTTGAGTTTTTCTGGCTAATATTTGGGTTTTATTGCTAATTTTTGGGTTTTTCTGACAATTTTTGGGTTTTATGGCTAATTTCTGAGTTTTTCTAGCTAATTTCTGAGTTTTTCTAACTAATTTTCGAGTTTTTCTAGCTGAATTTTGTGTTTTTCTGGCTAATTTTTGGGTTTTATTGCTAATTTTTGGGTTTTTCTGACAATTTTTGGGTTTTTGTGGCTAATTTCTGAGTTTTTCTATCTAATTTTTGAGTTTTTCTGGCTAATTTTTGGGTTCTATGGCTAATTTTTGAGATTTTGTGGCAAATTTTTGAGTTTTTCTGGCTAAATTTTGGGTTTTTCTGGCTAATTTTTGGGTTTTATGGCTGATTTTTGAGATTTTCTTGCTAAATTTTGGGTTTTTCTGGCTAATTTTTGGGTTTTATGGCTAATTTTTGAGTTTTTCTAGCTAATTCTTGGGTTTTATAGCTAATTCTTGTATTTTTGTGGCTAATTCTTGTATTTTTGTGGCTAATTTTTGAGTTTTTCCAGCTAATTTTTGAGTTTTTCTAGCTAAATTTTGGGTTTTTCCTGGCTAATTTTTGGGTTTTATGGCTAATTTTTGAGATTTTGTGGCAAATTTCTGAGTTTTTCTGGCTAAATTTTGGGTTTTTCTGGCTAATTTTTGGGTTTGATGGCTAATTTTTGAGATTTTGTGGCAAATTTTTGAGTTTTTCTGGCTAATTTTTGAGTTTCATGGCTAGTTTTCGAGTTTTTCTAGCTAATTTCCGAGTTTTTTTGGCTAATTTTTGGGTTTTATGGCTAATTTTTGGGTTTTTCTAGCTAATTTTTGAGTTTTTCTGTCTAATTTTTGGGTTTTATGGCTAATTCTTGGGATTTTCTGACAATTTTTGGGTTTTTGTGACTATATTCTGAGTTTTCCTAGCTAATTTTTGAGTTTTTCTAGCTGAATTTTGGGTTTTTCTGGCAAATTTCTGGGTTTTATGGCTAATTGTTGAGTTTTTGTAGCTAATTTTTGAGTTTTTTTGGCTAAGCTTTGGGTTTCATTGCTAATTTTTGGGTTTTTCTGACAATTTTTGGGTTTTTGTGGCTAATTTCTGAATTTTTCTATCTAATTTTTCAGTTTTCCTGGCTAATTTTCGGGTTTTATGGCTAGTTTTCGAGTTTTTTTAGCTGATTTTGTAGTTTTTCTAGCTAATTTCCGAGTTTTTTTGGCTAATTTTTGGGTTTTATGGCTAATTTTTGGGTTTTTCTAGCTCATTTTTGAGTTTTTCTGGCTGATTTTTGGGTTTTATGGCTAAGTTTTGGGTTTTATTGCTAATTTTTGGGTTTTTCTGACAATTTTTGGGTTTTTGTGGTTAATTTCTGAGTTTTTCTATCTAATTTTTGAGTTTTCCTGGCTAATTTTCGGGTTTTATGGCTAGTTTTCGAGTTTTTTTAGCTGATTTTCTAGTTTTTCTAGCTAATTTCCGAGTTTTTTTGGCTAATTTTTGGGTTTTATGGCTAATTTTTGGGTTTTTCTAGCTAATTTTTGAGTTTTTCTGGCTAATTTTTGGGTTTTATGGCTAAGTTTTGGGTTTTATTGCTAATTTTTGGGTTTTTCTGACAATTTTTGGGTTTTTGTGGCTAATTTCTGAGTTTTTCTATCTAATTTTTGAGTTTTCCTGGCTAATTTTCGGGTTTTATGGCTAGTTTTCGAGTTTTTTTAGCTGATTTTCTAGTTTTTCTAGCTAATTTCCGAGTTTTTTTGGCTAATTTTTGGGTTTTATGGCTAATTTTTGGGTTTTTCTAGCTAATTTTTGAGTTTTTCTGGCTAATTTTTGGGTTTTATGGCTAGTTTTTGAGTTTTTTTAGCTAATTTTTTAGTTTTTCTAGTTAATTTCCGAGTTCTTTTGGCTAATTTTTGAGTTTTCCAGGCTAATTTTTGAGTTTTTCTAACAATTTTTGGGTTTTATGGCTAATTTTAGGGTTTTTATGGCTAATTTTTGGATTTTGAGGCTAATTTTTGAGTTTTTCTAGCTAATTTTTGGGTTTTTTTAGCTAATTTCTGAGTTTTTCTAGCTAATTCTTGAGTTTCTTCTGCTAGTTTTTGGGTTTTATGGCTAATTTTTGGGTTTTTATGGCTAATTTTTGGGTTTTTCTAGCTAATTTCCAAGTTTTTCTAGCTAATTTTTGAGTTTCTCTATCTAATTTTCGCGTTTAATGGCTAATTTTCGGGTTTTTATAGCTAATTTTCGAGATTTTCTCGCTAATTTTCGGGATTAATGGCTAATTTTTTGGTTTTTATGGCTAATTTTTGGGTTTTTATGGCTAGTATTTGGGTTTTATAGACATTTCCTGTGTTTTCCCTGCCAATTTTTTAGTTTTCCAGCAATTTTTGGGTTTTAATGGATAATTGTTGGATTTTGCGGCTAATTTCTGAGTTTTTATGGCTGATTTTCGAGTTTTTCTGGATAATTTTCGGGTTTTATGGCTAGTTTTTGGATTTTTATGGCTAGTTTTTGGGTTTTATAGACATTTTCTGTGTTTTCCCTGCCAATTTTTTAGTTTTCCAGCAATTTTTGGGTTTTTATGGATAATTGTTGGGTTTTTGCGGCTAATTTCTTAGTTTTTATGGCTAATTTCTGAGTTTTTCTAACAATTTTCGGGTTTTATGGCTAATTTTTGGATTTTTATGGCTACTTTTCGGGTTTTATAGCAATTTTTGGGTGTTTATAGCTAATTTTTGAGTTTTTCTAGCTAGATTTTGGGTTGTATAGCTAATGTTCGGGTTTTTATAGCTAATTTTTGGGTTTTTCTAACAATTTTTGGGTTTTTGTGGCTAATTTCTAAGTTTTTCTAGCTGATTTTCGAGTTTTTCTGGCAAATTTTTTGGTTTTTGTGGCTCAGTTTTGGGTTTTGTGGCTAATTGTTGGGTTTTTGTGGCTAATTCTTAGGTTTTTATGGCTAATTTTTGGGTTTTTGTGGCTAATTTTCGAGTTTTTCTAACAATTTTCGGGTTTTTGTGGCTAATTTCCGAGTTTTTCTAGCTGATTCTTGAGTTTTGAGGCTAATTTTTGAGTTTTTCTAGCTAATTTTTGGGTTTTTCTAGCTAATTTCTGAGTTTTTCTAGCTAATTCTTAAGTTTCTTCAGCTAGTTTTTGGGTTTTATTGTTAATTTTTGGGTTTTTCTGACAATTTTTGGGTTTTTGTGGCTAATTTCTGAGTTTTTCTATCTAATTTTTTAGTTTTCCTGGCTAATTTTCGGGTTTTATGGCTAGTTTTCGAGTTTTTTTAGCTGATTTTCTAGTTTTTCCAGCTAATTTCCGAGTTTTTTTGGCTAATTTTTGGGTTTTATGGCTAATTTTTGGGTTTTTCTAGCTAAGTTTTGAGTTTTTCTGGCTAATTTTTGGGTTTTATGGCTAAGTTTTGGGTTTTATTGCTAATTTTTGGGTTTTTCTGACAATTTTTGGGTTTTTGTGGCTAATTTCTGAGTTTTTCTATCTAATTTTTGAGTTTTCCTGGCTAATTTTCGGGTTTTATGGCTAGTTTTCGAGTTTTTTTAGCTGATTTTCTAGTTTTTCTAGCTAATTTCCGAGTTTTTTTGGCTAATTTTTGGGTTTTATGGCTAATTTTTGGGTTTTTCTAGCTAATTTTTGAGTTTTTCTGGCTAATTTTTGGGTTTTATGGCTAGTTTTTGAGTTTTTTTAGCTAATTTTTTAGTTTTTCTAGCTAATTTCCGAGTTCTTTTGGCTAATTTTTGAGTTTTCCAGGCTAATTTTTGAGTTTTTCTGGCTAATTTTTGGGTTTTATGGCTAATTTTTGGGTTTTATGGCTAATTTTTGAGTTTTTCCAGCTAATTCTTGGGTTTTATAGCTAATTCTTGTTTTTTGTGGCTAATTCTTGTATTTTTGTGGCTAATTTTTGAGTTTTTCCAGCTAATTTTTGAGTTTTTCTTGCTAAATTTTGGGTTTTTCTGGCTAATTTTTGGGTTTTATGACTAATTTTTGAGATTTTGTGGCAAATTTTTGAGTTTTTCTGGCTAAATTTTGGGTTTTTCTGGCTAATTTTTGGGTTTTATGGCTAGTTTTTGAGTTTTTTTAGCTGATTTTCTAGTTTTTCTAGCTAATTTCCGAGTTTTTTTGGCTAATTTTTGGATTTTATGGCTAGTTTTTGAGTTTTTTTAGCTAATTCTTCAGTTCTTCTAGCTAATTTCCGAGTTCTTCTGGCTAATTTTTGAGTTTTCCAGGCAATTTTTTGAGTTTTTCTGGCTAATTTTTGGGTTCTATGGCTAATTTTTGAGTTTTCCTAGCTAATTCTTGGGTTTTATAGCTAATTCTTGTTTTTTAAGGCTAATTCTTGTATTTTTGTGGCTAATCTTTGAGTTTTTCCAGCTAATTTTTGAGTTTTTCTTGCTAAATTTTTGGTTTTTCTGGCTAATTTTTGGGTTTTATGGCTAATTTTTGAGATTTTGTGGCAAATTTTTGAGTTTTTCTGGCTAAATTTTGGGTTTTTCTGGCTAATTTTTGGGTTTTATGGCTGATTTTTGAGTTTTTCTGGCTAATTTTTGGGTTTTATTGCTAATTTTTGGGTTTTTCTGACAATTTTTGGGTTTTTGTGGCTAATTTCTGAGTTTTTCTATCTAATTTTTGAGTTTTCCAGGCTAATTTTTGAGTTTTTCTGGCTAATTTTTGGGTTTTATGGCTAATTTTTGAGTTTTTCTAGCTAATTCTTGGGTTTTATAGCTAATTCTTGTTTTTTGTGGCTAATTCTTGTATTTTTGTGGCTAATTTTTGAGTTTTTCCAGCTAATTTTTGAGTTTTTCTTGCTAAATTTTGGGTTTTTCTGGCTAATTTTTGGGTTTTATGGCTAATTTTTGAGATTTTGTGCCAAATTTTTGAGTTTTTCTGGCTAAATTTTGGGTTTTCTGGCTAATTTTTGGGTTTTATGGCTAGTTTTTGAGTTTTTTTAGCTGATTTTCTAGTTTTTCTAGCTAATTTCCGAGTTTTTTGGCTAATTTTTGGGTTTTATGGCTAGTTTTTGAGTTTTTTTAGCTAATTCTTTAGTTTTTCTAGCTAATTTTTGGGTTCTTTTGGCTGATTTATGAGTTTTCCAGGCTAATTTTTGAGTTTTTCTGGCTAATTTTTGGGTTTTATGGCTAATTTTTGAGTTTTTCTAGCTAATTCTTGGGTTTTGTAGCTAATTCTTGTTTTTTGTGGCTAATTCTTGTATTTTTGTGGCTAATCTTTGAGTTTTTCCAGCTAATTTTTGAGTTTTTCTTGCTAAATTTTCGGTTTTTCTGGCTAATTTTTGGGTTTTATGGCTAATTTTTGAGATTTTGTGGCAAATTTTCGAGTTTTTCTGGCTAAATTTTGGGTTTTTCTGGCTAATTTTTGGGTTTTATGGCTGATTTTTTAGTTTTTCTGGCTAATATTTGGGTTTTATTGCTAATTTTTGGGTTTTTCTGACAATTTTTGGGTTTTTGTGGCTAATTTCTGAGTTTTTCTATCTAATTTTTGAGTTTTTCTGGCTAATTTTTGAGTTTTATGGCTAGTTTTTGAGTTTTTTTAGCTAATTTTTTAGTTTTTCTAGCTAATTTCCGAGTTCTTTTGGCTAATTTTTGAGTTTTCCAGGCTAATTTTTGAGTTTTTCTGGCTAATTTTTGGGTTTTATGGCTAATTTTTGAGTTTTTCTAGCTAATTCTTGGGTTTTATAGCTAATTCTTGTTTTTTGTGGCTAATTCTTGTATTTTTGTGGCTAATTTTTGAGTTTTTCCAGCTAATTTTTGAGTTTTTCTTGCTAAATTTCCGGTTTTTCTGGCTAATTTTTGGGTTTTATGGCTAATTTTTGAGATTTTGTGGCAAATTTTTGAGTTTTTCTGGCTAAATTTTGGGTTTTTCTGGCTAATTTTTGGGTTTTATGGCTGATTTTTGAGTTTTTCTGGCTAATTTTTGGGTTTTATTGCTAATTTTTGGGTTTTTCTGACAATTTTTGGGTTTTTGTGGCTAATTTTTGAGATTTTGTGGCGAATTTTTGAGTTTTTCTGGCTAAATTTTGGGTTTTTCTGGCTAATTTTTGGGTTTTATGGCTAGTTTTTGAGTTTTTTTAGCTGATTTTCTAGTTTTTCTAGCTAATTTCCGAGTTTTTTTGGCTAATTTTTGGATTTTATGGCTAGTTTTTGAGTTTTTTTAGCTAATTCTTCAGTTTTTCTAGCTAATTTCCGAGTTCTTTTGGCTAATTTTTGAGTTTTCCAGGCAATTTTTTGAGTTTTTCTGGCTAATTTTTGGGTTTTATGGCTAATTTTTGAGTTTTCCTAGCTAAGTCTTGGGTTTTATAGCTAATTCTTGTTTTTTAAGGCTAATTCTTGTATTTTTGTGGCTAATCTTTGAGTTTTTCCAGCTAATTTTTGAGTTTTTCTTGCTAAATTTCCGGTTTTTCTGGCTAATTTTTGGGTTTTATGGCTAATTTTTTAGATTTTGTGGCAAATTTTTGAGTTTTTCTGGCTAAATTTTGGGTTTTTCTGGCTAATTTTTGGGTTTTATGGCTGATTTTTGAGTTTTTCTGGCTAATTTTTGGGTTTTATTGCTAATTTTTGGGTTTTTCTGACAATTTTTGGGTTTTTGTGGCTAATTTCTGAGTTTTTCTATCTAATTTTTGAGTTTACCAGGCTAATTTTTGAGTTTTTCTGGCTAATTTTTGGGTTTTATGGCTAATTTTTGAGTTTTTCTAGCTAATTCTTGAATTTTATAGCTAATTCTTGTTTTTTGTGGCTAATTCTTGTATTTTTGTGGCTAATTTTTGAGTTTTTCCAGCTAATTTTTGAGTTTTTCTTGCTAAATTTTGGGTTTTTCTGGCTAATTTTTGGGTTTTATGGCTAATTTTTGAGATTTTGTGCCAAATTTTTGAGTTTTTCTGACTAAATTTTGGGTTTTTCTGGCTAATTTTTGGGTTTTATGGCTAGTTTTTGAGTTTTTTTAGGTGATTTTCTAGTTTTTCTAGCTAATTTCCGAGTTTTTTTGGCTAATTTTTGAGTTTTTCTTGCTAAATTTTCGGTTTTTCTGGCTAAATTTTGGGTTTTTCTGGCTAATTTTTGGGTTTTATGGCTGATTTTTGAGTTTTTCTGGCTAAATTTTGGGTTTTTCTGGCTAATTTTTGGGTTTTATGGCTGATTTTTGAGTTTTTCTGGCTAATATTTGGGTTTTATCGCTAATTTTTGGGTTTTTCTGACAATTTTTGGGTTTTTGTGGCTAATTTCTGACTTTTTCTATCTAATTTTTGAGTTTTTCTGGCTAATTTTTGGGTTTTATGGCTAGTTTTTGAGTTTTTTTAGCCAATTTTTTAATTTTTATAGCTAATTTCCGAGTTCTTTTGGCTAATTTTTGAGTTTTCCAGGCTAATTTTTGAGTTTTTCTGGCTAATTTTTGGGTTTTATGGCTGATTTTTGAGTTTTTCTAGCTAATTCTTGGGTTTTATAGCTAATTCTTGTTTTTTGTGGCTAATTCTTGTATTTTTCTAGCTAATTTTTGAGTTTTTCCAGCTAATTTTTGAGTTTTTCTTGCTAAATTTTGGGTTTTTCTGGCTAATTTTTGGGTTTTATGGCTAATTTTTGAGAGTTTGTGCCAAATTTTTGAGTTTTTCTGGCTAAATTTTGGGTTTTTCTGGATAATTTTTGGGTTTTATGGCTAGTTTTTGAGTTTTTTTAGCTGATTTTCTAGTTTTTCTAGCTAATTTCCGAGTTTTTTTGGCTAATTTTTGGATTTTATGGCTAGTTTTTGAGTTTTTTTAGCTAATTCTTCAGTTTTTCTAGCTAATTTCCGAGTTCTTTTGGCTAATTTTTGAGTTTTCCAGGCAATTTTTTGAGTTTTTCTGGCTAATTTTTTGGTTTTATGGCTAATTTTTGAGTTTTCCTAGCTAATTCTTGGGTTTTATAGCTAATTCTTGTTTTTTAAGGCTAATTCTTGTATTTTTGTGGCTAATCTTTGAGTTTTTCCAGCTATTTTTTGAGTTTTTCTTGCTAAATTTTCGTTTTTTCTGGCTAATTTTTGGGTTTTTCTGGCTAATTTTTGGGTTTTATGGCTGATTTTTGAGTTTTTCTGGCTAATTTTTGGGTTTTATTGCTAATTTTTGGGTTTTTCTGACAATTTTTGGGTTTTTTTGGCTAATTTCTGAGTTTTTCTATCTAATTTTTGAGTTTTCCAGGCTAATTTTTGAGTTTTTCTGGCTAATTTTTGGGTTTTATGGCTAATTTTTGAGATTTTGTGGCAAATTTTTGAGTTTTTCTGGCTAAATTTTGGGTTTTTCTGGCTAATTTTTGGGTTTTATGGCTGATTTTTGAGTTTTTCTGGCTAATTTTTGGGTTTTATTGCTAATTTTTGGGTTTTTCTGACAATTTTTGGGTGTTTGTGGCTAATTTCTGAGTTTTTCTATCTAATTTTTGAGTTTTCCAGGCTAATTTTTGAGTTTTTCTGGCTGATTTTTGGGTTTTATGGCTAATTTTTGAGTTTTTCTAGCTAATTCTTGGGTTTTATAGCTAATTCTTGTTTTTTGTGGCTAATTCTTGTATTTTTGTGGCTAATTTTTGAGTTTTTCCAGCTAATTTTTGAGTTTTTCTTGCTAAATTTTGGGTTTTTCTGGCTAATTTTTGGGTTTTATGGCTAATTTTTGAGATTTTGTGCCAAATTTTTGAGTTTTTCTGGCTAAATTTTGGGTTTTTCTGGCTAATTTTTGGGTTTTATGGCTAGTTTTTGAGTTTTTTTAGCTGATTTTCTAGTTTTTCTAGCTAATTTCCGAGTTTTTTTGGCTAATTTTTGGGTTTTATGGCTAGTTTTTGAGTTTTTTTAGCTAATTCTTTAGTTTTTCTAGCTAATTTCCGAGTTCTTTTGGCTAATTTATGAGTTTTCCAGGCTAATTTTTGAGTTTTTCTGGCTAATTTTTGGGTTTTATGGCTAATTTTTGAGTTTTTCTAGCTAATTCTTGGGTTTTATAGCTAATTCTTGTATTTTTGTGGCTAATCTTCGAGTTTTTCCAGCTAATTTTTGAGTTTTTCTTGCTAAATTTTCGGTTTTTCTGGCTAAATTTTGGGTTTTTCTGGCTAATTTTTGGGTTTTATGGCTGATTTTTGAGTTTTTCTGGCTAAATTTTGGGTTTTTCTGGCTAATTTTTGGGTTTTATGGCTGATTTTTGAGTTTTTCTGGCTAATATTTGGGTTTTATCGCTAATTTTTGGGTTTTTGTGGCTAATTTCTCTATCTAATTTTTGAGTTTTTCTGGCTAATTTTTGGGTTTTATGGCTAGTTTTTGAGTTTTTTTAGCCAATTTTTTAGTTTTTCTAGCTAATTTCCGAGTTCTTTTGGCTAATTTTTGAGTTTTCCAGGCTAATTTTTGAGTTTTTCTGGCTAATTTTTGGATTTTATGGCTGATTTTTGAGTTTTTCTAGCTAATTCTTGAGTTTTATAGCTAATTCTTGTTTTTTGTGGCTAATTCTTGTATTTTTCTGGCTAATTTTTGAGTTTTTCCAGCTAATTTTTGAGTTTTTCTTGCTAAATTTTGGGTTTTTCTGGCTAATTTTTGGGTTTAATGGCTAATTTTTGAGAGTTTGTGCCAAATTTTTGAGTTTTTCTGGCTAAATTTTGGGTTTTTCTGGATAATTTTTGGGTTTTATGGCTAGTTTTTGAGTTTTTTTAGCTGATTTTCTAGTTTTTCTAGCTAATTTCCGAGTTTTTTTGGCTAATTTTTGGATTTTATGGCTAGTTTTTGAGTTTTTTTAGCTAATTCTTCAGTTTTTCTAGCTAATTTCCGAGTTCTTTTGGCTAATTTTTGAGTTTTCCAGGCAATTTTTTGAATTTTTCTGGCTAATTTTTTGGTTTTATGGCTAATTTTTGAGTTTTCCTAGCTAATTCTTGGGTTTTATAGCTAATTCTTGTTTTTTAAAGCTAATTCTTGTATTTTTGTGGCTAATCTTTGAGTTTTTCCAGCTATTTTTTGAGTTTTTCTTGCTAAATTTTCGTTTTTTCTGGCTAATTTTTGGGTTTTTCTGGCTAATTTTTGGGTTTTATGGCTGATTTTTGAGTTTTTCTGGCTAATTTTTGGGTTTTATTGCTAATTTTTGGGTTTTTCTGACAATTTTTGGGTTTTTTTGGCTAATTTCTGAGTTTTTCTATCTAATTTTTGAGTTTTCCAGGCTAATTTTTGAGTTTTTCTGGCTAATTTTTGGGTTTTATGGCTAATTTTTGAGATTTTGTGGCAAATTTTTGAGTTTTTCTGGCTAAATTTTGGGTTTTTCTGGCTAATTTTTGGGTTTTATGGCTGATTTTTGAGTTTTTCTGGCTAATTTTTGGGTTTTATTGCTAATTTTTGGGTTTTTCTGACAATTTTTGGGTGTTTGTGGCTAATTTCTGAGTTTTTCTATCTAATTTTTGAGTTTTCCAGGCTAATTTTTGAGTTTTTCTGGCTGATTTTTGAGTTTTATGGCTAATTTTTGAGTTTTTCTAGCTAATTCTTGGGTTTTATAGCTAATTCTTGTTTTTTGTGGCTAATTCTTGTATTTTTGTGGCTAATTTTTGAGTTTTTCCAGCTAATTTTTGAGTTTTTCTTGCTAAATTTTGGGTTTTTCTGGCTAATTTTTGGGTTTTATGGCTAATTTTTGAGATTTTGTGCCAAATTTTTGAGTTTTTCTGGCTAAATTTTGGGTTTTTCTGGCTAATTTTTGGGTTTTATGGCTAGTTTTTGAGTTTTTTTAGCTGATTTTCTAGTTTTTCTAGCTAATTTCCGAGTTTTTTTGGCTAATTTTTGGGTTTTATGGCTAGTTTTTGAGTTTTTTTAGCTAATTCTTTAGTTTTTCTAGCTAATTTCCGAGTTCTTTTGGCTAATTTATGAGTTTTCCAGGCTAATTTTTGAGTTTTTCTGGCTAATTTTTGGGTTTTATGGCTAATTTTTGAGTTTTTCTAGCTAATTCTTGGGTTTTATAGCTAATTCTTGTATTTTTGTGGCTAATCTTCGAGTTTTTCCAGCTAATTTTTGAGTTTTTCTTGCTAAATTTTCGGTTTTTCTGGCTAAATTTTGGGTTTTTCTGGCTAATTTTTGGGTTTTATGGCTGATTTTTGAGTTTTTCTGGCTAAATTTTGGGTTTTTCTGGCTAATTTTTGGGTTTTATGGCTGATTTTTGAGTTTTTCTGGCTAATATTTGGGTTTTATCGCTAATTTTTGGGTTTTTCTGACAATTTTTGGGTTTTTGTGGCTAATTTCTGACTTTTTCTATCTAATTTTTGAGTTTTTCTGGCTAATTTTTGGGTTTTATGGCTAGTTTTTGAGTTTTTTTAGCCAATTTTTTAGTTTTTCTAGCTAATTTCCGAGTTCTTTTGGCTAATTTTTGAGTTTTCCAGGCTAATTTTTGAGTTTTTCTGGCTAATTTTTGGGTTTTATGGCTGATTTTTGAGTTTTTCTAGCTAATTCTTGAGTTTTATAGCTAATTCTTGTTTTTTGTGGCTAATTCTTGTATTTTTCTGGCTAATTTTTGAGTTTTTCCAGCTAATTTTTGAGTTTTTCTTGCTAAATTTTGGGTTTTTCTGGCTAATTTTTGGGTTTTATGGCTAATTTTTGAGAGTTTGTGCCAAATTTTTGAGTTTTTCTGGCTAAATTTTGGGTTTTTCTGGATAATTTTTGGGTTTTATGGCTAGTTTTTGAGTTTTTTTAGCTGATTTTCTAGTTTTTCTAGCTAATTTCCGAGTTTTTTTGGCTAATTTTTGGATTTTATGGCTAGTTTTTGAGTTTTTTTAGCTAATTCTTCAGTTTTTCTAGCTAATTTCCGAGTTCTTTTGGCTAATTTTTGAGTTTTCCAGGCAATTTTTTGAGTTTTTCTGGCTAATTTTTTGGTTTTATGGCTAATTTTTGAGTTTTCCTAGCTAATTCTTGGGTTTTATAGCTAATTCTTGTTTTTTAAAGCTAATTCTTGTATTTTTGTGGCTAATCTTTGAGTTTTTCCAGCTATTTTTTGAGTTTTTCTTGCTAAATTCTCGTTTTTTCTGGCTAATTTTTGGGTTTTTCTGGCTAATTTTTGGGTTTTATGGCTGATTTTTGAGTTTTTCTGGCTAATTTTTGGGTTTTATTGCTAATTTTTGGGTTTTTCTGACAATTTTTGGGTTTTTTTGGCTAATTTCTGAGTTTTTCTATCTAATTTTTGAGTTTTTCTATCTAATTTTTGAGTTTTTCTGGCTAATTTTTGGGTTTTATGGCTAATTTTTGAGTTTTTCTAGCTAATTCTTGGGTTTTATAGCTAATTCTTGTTTTTTGTGGCTAATTCTTGTATTTTTGTGGCTAATTTTTGAGTTTTTCCAGCTAATTTTTGAATTTTTCTTGCTAAATTTTCGGTTTTTCTGGCTAATTTTTGGGTTTTATGGCTAATTTTTGAGATTTTGTGGCAAATTTTTGAGTTTTTCTGGCTAAATTTTGGGTTTTTCTGGCTAATTTTTGGGTTTTATGGCTGATTTTTGAGTTTTTCTGGCTAATTTTTGAGTTTTATTGCTAATTTTTGGGTTTTTCTGACAATTTTTGGGTTTTTGTGGCTAATTTCTGAGTTTTTCTATCTAATTTTTGAGTTTTCCAGGCTAATTTTTGAGTTTTTCTGGCTAATTTTTGAGTTTTTCCAGCTAATTCTTGGGTTTTATAGCTAATTCTTGTATTTTTGTGGCTAATCTTCGAGTTTTTCCAGCTAATTTTTGAGTTTTTCTTGCTAAATTTTCGGTTTTTCTGGCTAAATTTTGGGTTTTTCTGGCTAATTTTTAGGTTTTATGGCTGATTTTTGAGTTTTTCTGGCTAAATTTTGGGTTTTTCTGGCTAATTTTTGGGTTTTATGGCTGATTTTTGAGTTTTTCTGGCTAATATTTGGGTTTTATCGCTAATTTTTGGGTTTTTCTGACAATTTTTGGGTTTTTGTGGCTAATTTCTGAGTTTTTCTATCTAATTTTTGAGTTTTTCTGGCTAATTTTTGGGTTTTATGGCTAGTTTTTGAGTTTTTTCAGCCAATTTTTTAGTTTTTCTAGCTAATTTCCGAGTTCTTTTGGCTAATTTTTGAGTTTTCCAGGCTAATTTTTGAGTTTTTCTGGCTAATTTTTGGGTTTTATGGCTGATTTTTGAGTTTTTCTAGCTAATTCTTGGGTTTTATAGCTAATTCTTGTTTTTTGTGGCTAATTCTTGTATTTTTCTGGCTAATTTTTGAGTTTTTCCAGCTAATTTTTGAGTTTTTCTTGCTAAATTTTGGGTTTTTCTGGCTAATTTTTGGGTTTTATGGCTAATTTTTGAGAGTTTGTGCCAAATTTTTGAGTTTTTCTGGCTAAATTTTGGGTTTTTCTGGATAATTTTTGGGTTTTATGGCTAGTTTTTGAGTTTTTTTAGCTGATTTTCTAGTTTTTCTACCTAATTTCCGAGTTTTTTTGGCTAATTTTTTGGATTTTATGGCTAGTTTTTGAGTTTTTTTAGCTAATTCTTCAGTTTTTCTAGCTAATTTCCGAGTTCTTTTGGCTAATTTTTGAGTTTTCCAGGCAATTTTTTGAGTTTTTCTGGCTAATTTTTTGGTTTTATGGCTAATTTTTGAGTTTTCCTAGCTAATTCTTGGGTTTTATAGCTAATTCTTGTTTTTTAAGGCTAATTCTTGTATTTTTGTGGCTAATCTTTGAGTTTTTCCAGCAATTTTTTGAGTTTTTCTTGCTAAATTTTCGTTTTTTCTGGCTAATTTTTGGGTTTTTCTGGCTAATTTTTGGGTTTTATGGCTGATTTTTGAGTTTTTCTGGCTAATTTTTGGGTTTTATTGCTAATTTTTGGGTTTTTCTGACAATTTTTGGGTTTTTTTGGCTAATTTCTGAGTTTTTCTATCTAATTTTTGAGTTTTCCAGGCTAATTTTTGAGTTTTTCTGGCTAATTTTTGGGTTTTATGGCTAATTTTTGAGATTTTGTGGCAAATTTTTGAGTTTTTCTGGCTAAATTTTGGGTTTTTCTGGCTAATTTTTGGGTTTTATGGCTGATTTTTGAGTTTTTCTGGCTAATTTTTGGGTTTTATTGCTAATTTTTGGGTTTTTCTGACAATTTTTGGGTGTTTGTGGCTAATTTCTGAGTTTTTCTATCTAATTTTTGAGTTTTCCAGGCTAATTTTTGAGTTTTTCTGGCTAATTCTTGGGTTTTATAGCTAATTCTTGTTTTTTGTGGCTAATTCTTGTATTTTTGTGGCTAATTTTTGAGTTTTTCCAGCTAATTTTTGAGTTTTTCTTGCTAAATTTTGGGTTTTTCTGGCTAATTTTTGGGTTTTATGGCTAATTTTTGAGATTTTGTGCCAAATTTTTGAGTTTTTCTGGCTAAATTTTGGGTTTTTCTGGCTAATTTTTGGGTTTTATGGCTAGTTTTTGAGTTTTTTTAGCTGATTTTCTAGTTTTTCTAGCTAATTTCCGAGTTTTTTTGGCTAATTTTTGGGTTTTATGGCTAGTTTTTGAGTTTTTTTAGCTAATTCTTTAGTTTTTCTAGCTAATTTCCGAGTTCTTTTGGCTAATTTATGAGTTTTCCAGGCTAATTTTTGAGTTTTTCTGGCTAATTTTTGGGTTTTATGGCTAATTTTTGAGTTTTTCTAGCTAATTCTTGGGTTTTATAGCTAATTCTTGTATTTTTGTGGCTAATCTTCGAGTTTTTCCAGCTAATTTTTGAGTTTTTCTTGCTAAATTTTCGGTTTTTCTGGCTAAATTTTGGGTTTTTCTGGCTAATTTTTGGGTTTTATGGCTGATTTTTGAGTTTTTCTGGCTAAATTTTGGGTTTTTCTGGCTAATTTTTGGGTTTTATGGCTGATTTTTGAGTTTTTCTGGCTAATATTTGGGTTTTATCGATAATTTTTGGGTTTTTCTGACAATTTTTGGGTTTTTGTGGCTAATTTCTGAGTTTTTCTATCTAATTTTTGAGTTTTTCTGGCTAATTTTTGGGTTTTATGGCTAGTTTTTGAGTTTTTTCAGCCAATTTTTTAGTTTTTCTAGCTAATTTCCGAGTTCTTTTGGCTAATTTTTGAGTTTTTCAGGCTAATTTTTGAGTTTTTCTGGCTACTTTTTGGGTTTTCTGGCTAATTTTTGAGTTTTTCCAGCTAATTTTTGAGTTTTTCTTGCTAAATTTTGGGTTTTTCTGGCTAATTTTTGGGTTTTATGGCTAATTTTTGAGAGTTTGTGCCAAATTTTTGAGTTTTTCTGGCTAAATTTTGGGTTTTTCTGGATAATTTTTGGGTTTTATGGCTAGTTTTTGAGTTTTTTAGCTGATTTTCTAGTTTTTCTAGCTAATTTCCGAGTTTTTTTGGCTAATTTTTGGATTTTATGGCTAGTTTTTGAGTTTTTTTAGCTAATTCTTCAGTTTTTCTAGCTAATTTCCGAGTTCTTTTGGCTAATTTTTGAGTTTTCCAGGCAATTTTTTGAGTTTTTCTGGCTAATTTTTTGGTTTTATGGCTAATTTTTGAGTTTTCCTAGCTAATTCTTGGGTTTTATAGCTAATTCTTGTTTTTTAAGGCTAATTCTTGTATTTTTGTGGCTAATCTTTGAGTTTTTCCAGCTATTTTTTGAGTTTTTCTTGCTAAATTTTCGTTTTTTCTGGCTAATTTTTGGGTTTTTCTGGCTAATTTTTGGGTTTTATGGCTGATTTTTGAGTTTTTCTGGCTAATTTTTGGGTTTTATTGCTAATTTTTGGGTTTTTCTGACAATTTTTGGGTTTTTTTGGCTAATTTCTGAGTTTTTCTATCTAATTTTTGAGTTTTCCAGGCTAATTTTTGAGTTTTTCTGGCTAATTTTTGGGTTTTATGGCTAATTTTTGAGATTTTGTGGCAAATTTTCGAGTTTTTCTGGCTAAATTTTGGGTTTTTCTGGCAAATTTTTGGGTTTTATGGCTGATTTTTGAGTTTTTCTGGCTAATTTTTGGGTTTTATTGCTAATTTTTGGGTTTTTCTGACAATTTTTGGGTGTTTGTGGCTAATTTCTGAGTTTTTCTATCTAATTTTTGAGTTTTCCAGGCTAATTTTTGAGTTTTTCTGGCTAATTTTTGGGTTTTATGGCTAATTTTTGAGTTTTTCTAGCTAATTCTTGGGTTTTATAGCTAATTCTTGTTTTTTGTGGCTAATTCTTGTATTTTTGTGGCTAATTTTTGAGTTTTTCCAGCTAATTTTTGAGTTTTTCTTGCTAAATTTTGGGTTTTTCTGGATAATTTTTGGGTTTTATGGCTAATTTTTGAGATTTTGTGCCAAATTTTTGAGTTTTTCTGGCTAAATTTTGGGTTTTTCTGGCTAATTTTTGGGTTTTATGGCTAGTTTTTGAGTTTTTTTAGCTGATTTTCTAGTTTTTCTAGCTAATTTCCGAGTTTTTTTGGCTAATTTTTGGGTTTTATGGCTAGTTTTTGAGTTTTTTTAGCTAATTCTTTAGTTTTTCTAGCTAATTTCCGAGTTCTTTTGGCTAATTTATGAGTTTTCCAGGCTAATTTTTGAGTTTTTCTGGCTAATTTTTGGGTTTTATGGCTAATTTTTGAGTTTTTCTAGCTAATTCTTGGGTTTTATAGCTAATTCTTGTATTTTTGTGGCTAATCTTCGAGTTTTTCCAGCTAATTTTTGAGTTTTTCTTGCTAAATTTTCGGTTTTTCTGGCTAAATTTTGGGTTTTTCTGGCTAATTTTTGGGTTTTATGGCTGATTTTTGAGTTTTTCTGGCTAAATTTTGGGTTTTTCTGGCTAATTTTTGGGTTTTATGGCTGATTTTTGAGTTTTTCTGGCTAATATTTGGGTTTTATGGCTAATTTTTGAGTTTTTCTAGCTAATTCTTGGGTTTTATAGCTAATTCTTGTTTTTTGTGGCTAATTCTTGTATTTTTGTGGCTAATTTTTGAGTTTTTCCAGCTAATTTTTGAGTTTTTCTTGCTAAATTTTGGGTTTTTCTGGCTAATTTTCGGGTTTTATGGCTAATTTTTGAGATTTTGTGCCAAATTTTTGAGTTTTTCTGACTAAATTTTGGGTTTTTCTGGCTAATTTTTGGGTTTTATGGCTAGTTTTTGAGTTTTTTTAGCTGATTTTCTAGTTTTTCTAGCCAATTTCCGAGTTCTTTTGGCTAATTTATGAGTTTTCCAGGCTAATTTTTGAGTTTTTCTGGCTAATTTTTGGGTTTTATGGCTAATTTTTGAGTTTTTCTAGCTAATTCTTGGGTTTTATAGCTAATTCTTGTATTTTTGTGGCTAATCTTCGAGTTTTTCCAGCTAATTTTTGAGTTTTTCTTGCTAAATTTTCGGTTTTTCTGGCTAAATTTTGGGTTTTTCTGGTTAATTTTTGGGTTTTATGGCTGATTTTTGAGTTTTTCTGGCTAAATTTTGGGTTTTTCTGGCTAATTTTTGGTTTTTATGGCTGATTTTTGAGTTTTTCTGGCTAATATTTGGGTTTTATCGCTAATTTTTGGGTTTTTCTGACAATTTTTGGGTTTTTGTGGCTAATTTCTGAGTTTTTCTATCTAATTTTTGAGTTTTTCTGGCTAATTTTTGGGTTTTATGGCTAAGTTTTGAGTTTTTCTAGCTAATTTTCAAGTTTTTCTAGCTAATTTCCGAGTTCTTTTGGCTAATTTATGAGTTTTCCAGGCTAATTTTTGAGTTTTTCTGGCTAATTTTTGGGTTTTATGGCTAATTTTTGAGTTTTTCTAGCTAATTCTTGGGTTTTATAGCTAATTCTTGTATTTTTGTGGCTAATCTTCGAGTTTTTCCAGCTAATTTTTGAGTTTTTCTTGCTAAATTTTCGGTTTTTCTGGCTAAATTTTGGGTTTTTCTGGCTAATTTTTGGGTTTTATGGCTGATTTTTGAGTTTTTCTGGCTAAATTTTGGGTTTTTCTGGCTAATTTTTGGGTTTTATGGCTGATTTTTGAGTTTTTCTGGCTAATATTTGGGTTTTATCGCTAATTTTTGGGTTTTTCTGACAATTTTTGGGTTTTTGTGGCTAATTTCTGAGTTTTTCTATCTAATTTTTGAGTTTTTCTGGCTAATTTTTGAGTTTTATGGCTAAGTTTTGAGTTTTTCTAGCTAATTTTCAAGTTTTTCTAGCTAATTTCCGAGTTTTTTTGGCTAATTTTTGGGTTTTATAGCTAATTCTTGTTTTTTGTGGCTAATTCTTGTATTTTTGTGGCTAATTTTTTAGTTTTTCTTGCTAAATTTTGGGTTTTTCTGGCTAATTTTTGGGTTTTATGGCTAATTTTTGAGATTTTGTGCCAAATTTTTGAGTTTTTCTGGCTAAATTTTGGGTTTTTCTGGCTAATTTTTGGGTTTTATGGCTAGTTTTTGAGTTTTTTTAGCTGATTTTCTAGTTTTTCTAGCTAATTTCCGAGTTTTTTTGGCTAATTTTTGGGTTTTATGGCTAATTTTTGAGTTTTTTTAGCTAATTCTTCAGTTTTTCTAGCTAATTTCCGAGTTCTTTTGGCTAATTTTTGAGTTTTCCAGGCAATTTTTTGAGTTTTTCTGGCTAATTTTTGGGTTTTATGGCTAATTTTCGAGTTTTCCTAGCTAATTCTTGGGTTTTATAGCTAATTCTTGTTTTTTAAGGCTAATTCTTGTATTTTTGTGGCTAATCTTTGAGTTTTTCCAGCTATTTTTTGAGTTTTTCTTGCTAAATTTTTGTTTTTTCTGGCTAATTTTTGGGTTTTATGGCTAATTTTTGAGATTTTGTGGCAAAGTTTTGAGTTTTTCTGGCTAAATTTTGGGTTTTTCTGGCTAATTTTTGGGTTTTATGGCTGATTTTTGAGTTTTTCTGGCTAATTTTTGGGTTTTATTGCTAATTTTTGGGTTTTTCTGACAATTTTTGGGTTTTTGTGGCTAATTTCTGAGTTTTTCTATCTAATTTTTGAGTTTTCCAGGCTAATTTTTGAGTTTTTCTGGCTAATTTTTGGGTTTTATGGCTAATTTTTGAGTTTTTCTAGCTAATTCTTGGGTTTTATAGCTAATTCTTGTTTTTTGTGGCTAATTCTTGTATTTTTGTGGCTAATTTTTGAGTTTTTCCAGCTAATTTTTGAGTTTTTCTTGCTAAATTTTGGGTTTTTCTGGCTAATTTTCGGGTTTTATGGCTAATTTTTGAGATTTTGTGCCAAATTTTTGAGTTTTTCTGACTAAATTTTGGGTTTTTCTGGCTAATTTTTGGGTTTTATGGCTAGTTTTTGAGTTTTTTTAGCTGATTTTCTAGTTTTTCTAGCCAATTTCCGAGTTCTTTTGGCTAATTTATGAGTTTTCCCAGGCTAATTTTTGAGTTTTTCTGGCTAATTTTTGGGTTTTATGGCTAATTTTTGAGTTTTT
Source organism: Diorhabda elongata (assembly GCA_026230145.1). NCBI lineage: Eukaryota > Metazoa > Arthropoda > Insecta > Coleoptera > Chrysomelidae > Diorhabda > Diorhabda elongata. Next base: position 529,941 of record JAOVVJ010000024.1, read on the forward strand.
CTAGCTAATTCTTGGGTTTTATAGCTAATTCTTGTATTTTTGTGGCTAATCTTCGAGTTTTTCCAGCTAATTTTTGAGTTTTTCTTGCTAAATTTTCGGTTTTTCTGGCTAAATTTTGGGTTTTTCTGGTTAATTTTTGGGTTTTATGGCTGATTTTTGAGTTTTTCTGGCTAAATTTTGGGTTTTTCTGGCTAATTTTTGGGTTTTATGGCTGATTTTTGAGTTTTTCTGGCTAATATTTGGGTTTTATCGCTAATTTTTGGGTTTTTCTGACAATTTTTGGGTTTTTGTGGCTAATTTCTGAGTTTTTCTATCTAATTTTTGAGTTTTTCTGGCTAATTTTTGGGTTTTATGGCTAAGTTTTGAGTTTTTCTAGCTAATTTTCAAGTTTTTCTAGCTAATTTCCGAGTTTTTTTGGCTAATTTTTGGGTTTTATAGCTAATTCTTGTTTTTTGTGGCTAATTCTTGTATTTTTGTGGCTAATTCTTGTATTTTTGTGGCTAATTTTTGAGTTTTTCCAGCTAATTTTTGAGTTTTTCTAGCTAAATTTTGGGTTTTTTCTGACTAATTTTTGGGTTTTATGGCTAATTTTTGAGATTTTGTTGCACATTTTTGAGTTTTTCTGGCTAATTTTTGGGTTTTATGGCTAGTTTTCGAGTTTTTCTAGCTAATTTCCGAGTTTTTTTGGCTAATTTTTGGGTTTTATGGCTAATTTTTGGGTTTTTCTAGCTAATTTTTAAGTTTTTCTGTCTAATTTTTGGGTTTTATGGCTAATTTTTGAGTTTTTCTGGCTAATTTTTGGGTTTTATTGCTAATTTTTGGGTTTTTCTGACAATTTTTGGGTTTTTGTGGCTAATTTCTGAGTTTTTCTATCTAATTTTTGAGTTTTCCAGGCTAATTTTTGAGTTTTTCTGGCTAAGTTTTGGGTTTTATGGCTAATTTTTGAGTTTTTCTAGCTAATTCTTGGGTTTTATAGCTAATTCTTGTTTTTTGTGGCTAATTCTTGTATTTTTGTGGCTAATTTTTGAGTTTTTCCAGCTAATTTTTGAGTTTTTCTTGCTGAATTTTGGGTTTTTCTGGCTAATTTTTGGGTTTTATGGCTAATTTTTGAGATTTTGTGCCAAATTTTTGAGTTTTTCTGACTAAATTTTGGGTTTTTCTGGCTAATTTTTGGGTTTTATGGCTAGTTTTTGAGTTTTTTTAGCTGATTTTCTAGTTTTTCTAGCTAATTTCCGAGTTTTTTTGGCTAATTTTTGGGTTTTATGGCTAGTTTTTGAGTTTTTTTAGCTAATTCTTTAGTTTTTCTAGCTAATTTCCGAGTTCTTTTGGCTAATTTATGAGTTTTCCAGGCTAATTTTTGAGTTTTTCTGGCTAATTTTTAAGTTTTATGGCTAATTTTTGAGTTTTTCTAGCTAATTCTTGGGTTTTATAGCTAATTCTTGTATTTTTGTGGCTAATCTTCGAGTTTTTCTGGCTAATTTTTGGGTTTAATGACTAATTTTTGGGTTTTTTGGCTAATTTTTGAGTTTTTCTGGCTGAATTTTGCGTTTTTCTGCCTAATATTTGGGTTTTATGGCTAATTTTCGAGTTTTTTTAGATAATTTTTGAGTTTTTTTGGCTAATTTCTGGGTTTTTCTGGTTGATTTTTGGGTTTTATGGCTAATTTTTGAATTTTTTTGGTTAATTTTTGAGTTTTTGTAGCTAATTTTTGAGTTTTTCTGGCTAATTTTTGGGCTTTATGGCTAATTTTTAAGATTTATTGGCTAATTTTTGAGTTTTTCTGGCTAAATTTTGGGTTTTTCTGGCTAATTTTTGGGTTTTTTGGCTAATTTTTGAGTTTTTCTGGCTGAGTTTTGGGTTTTTCTGCCTAATATTTGGGTTTTATGGCTAATTTTCGAGTTTTTCTAGATAATTTTTGAGTTTTTTTGGCTAATTTCTGGGTTTTTCTGGTTGATTTTTGGGTTTTATGGCTAATTTTTGAATTTTTTTGGCTAATTTTTGAGTTTTTGTAGCTAATTTTTGAGTTTTTCTGGCTACTTTTTGGGTTTTATGGCTAATTTTTGAGTTTTTCTAACTATTTCTTGGGTTTTATAGCTAATTCTTGTATTTTTGTGGCTAACTCTTGTATTTTCTGGCTGAATTTTTGAGTTTCTCTAGCTAATTTTTGAGTTTTTCTTGCTAAATTTTGGGTTTTTCCGGCTAATTTTTGGGCTTTATGGCTAATTTTCAAGATTTATTGGCTAATTTTTGAGTTTTTCTGGCTAAATTTTGGGTTTTTCTGGCTAATTTTTGGGTTTTTCTGCCTAATATTTGGGTTTTATGGCTAATTTTCGAGTTTTTCTGGATAATTTTTGAGTTTTTGTAGCTAATTTTTGGGTTTTTCTGGCTACTTTTTGGGTTTTATGGCTTTGAGTTTTTCTAACTAGTTCTTGGGTTTTATAGCTAATTCTTGTATTTTTGTGGCTAACTCTTGTATTTTTGTGGCTAATTTTTGAGTTTCTCTAGCTAATTTTTGGGTTTTTCTGCCTAATATTTGGGTTTTATGGCTAATTTTCGAGTTTTTCTAGATAATTTTTGAATTTTTTTGGCTAATTTTTGAGTTTTTGTAGCTAATTTTTGAGTTTTTCTGGCTACTTTTTGGGTTTTATGGCTTTGAGTTTTTCTAACTAGTTCTTGGGTTTTATAGCTAATTCTTGTATTTTTGTGGCTAACTCTTGTATTTTTGTGGCTAATTTTTGAGTTTCTCTAGCTAATTTTTGGGTTTTTATAGCTAATTTCTGAAATTTTCTAGCTAATTTTTGAGTTTTTCTAGCTAAATTTTGGGTTTTTCTGGCAAATTTTTGGGTTTTATGGCTGATTTTTTAAATTTTCTGGCTGAATTTTGGGTTTTCCTGGTTAATTTTTGAGTTTTTCTTGCTAAATTTTGGGTTTTTCCGGCTAATTTTTGGGCTTTATGGCTAATTTTCAAGATTTATTGGCTAATTTTTGAGTTTTTCTGGCTAAATTTTGGGTTTTTCTGGCTAATTTTTGGGTTTAATGACTAATTTTTGGGTTTTTTGGCAGATTTTTGAGTTTTTCTGGCTAAATTTTGGGTTTTTTTGCCTAATATTTGGGTTTTATGGCTAATTTTCGAGTTTTTCTAGATAATTTTTGAGTTTTTTTGGCTAATTTCTGAGTTTTTCTGTGTGATTTTTGGGTTTTATGGCTAATTTTTGGGTTTGTCTGGCAAATTTTTGGGTTTTTCTGGCTAATTTTTGGGTTTTATGGCTAATTTTTGAGTTTTCCTAGCTAAATTTTGGGTTTTTCTAGCTTATTTTTGGGTTTTATGGCTAGTTTTTGAGTTTTTCCAGCTGATTTTTGAGTTTTTCTGGCTAATTTTTGGGTTTTATGGCTAATTTTTGAATTTTTTTAGCTAATTTTTGAGTTTTTTTGTCTAATTTTTGGTTTTATGGCTAGTTTCTGAGTTTTCCTAGCTGAATTCTGAGTTTTTCTAGCTAAATTTTGGGTTTTTCTGGCAAATTTTTGGGTTTTATGGCTAATTTTTTTATTTTTTCTAGCTAATTGTCTTTTTTTGGCTAATTTCTGAGTTTTTTTTGGCTAATTTTTGGGTTTTTCTAGCAAATTTTTGAGTTTTCCTGGCTAATTTTTGGGTTTTATGACTGATTTTCGAGTTTTTTTAGCTACTTTCTGAGTTTTTCTGTGTGATTTTTGGGTTTTATGGCTAATTTTTGGGTTTTTCTGGCTATAAAACCTAAAAATTAGTTAGAAAAACTCAAAGATTAGCCATAAAAACCCAAAAATCAGCCATAAAACCCAAAAATTAGCCAGAAAAACCCAAAATTTGGCTAGAAAAACATTTTTGAGTTTTTATGGCAAATTTTTGAGTTTTTCCAGCAATCTTTCGCGTTTTATAGCTAATTTTTGGGTTTTTCTAGCTTATTTTTGGGTTTTATGGCTATTTTTTGAGTTTTTCCAGCTGATTTTTGAGTTTTTCTGGCCAATTTTTGGGTTTTTTGGCTAATTTTTGAATTTTTCTAGCTAATTTTTGAGTTTTTTTGTCTAATTTTTGGTTTTATGGCTAATTTTTGGGTTTTTCTGACAATTTTTGGGTTTTTGTGGCTAATTTCTGAGTTTTCCTAGCTAATTTTTGAGTTTTTCTAGCTAAATTTTGGGTTTTTCTGGCAAATTTTTGGATTTTATGGCTAATTTTTTTATTTTTTTCTAGCTAATTTCTTTTTTCTGGCTAATTTTTGGGTTTCATGGCTAATTTTTGAGTTTTTTTGGCTAATTTTTGGGTTTTTCTAGCTAGTTTTTGAGTTTTTCTGGCTAATTTTTAGGTTTTATGACTAATTTTCGAGTTTTTTTAGCTACTTTCTGAGTTTTTCTGTGTGATTTTTGGGTTTTATGGCTAATTTTTGGGTTTTTCTGGCTATAAAACCTGAAAATTAGTCAGAAAAACTCAAAGATTAGCCATAAAAACCCAAAATGTAGCCATAAAACCCAAAAATTAGCCAGAAAAACCCAAAATTTGGCTAGAAAAACTTTTTTGAGTCTTTCCAGCTAATTTTTGAGTTTTTTCGTCTAATTTCTGTGTTTTATGGCTAATTTTTGGGTTTTTTTCTGACAATTTTTGGTTTTTGTGGCTAATTTCTGAGTTTTCCTAGCTAATTTTTGAGTTTTTCTAGCTAAATTTTGGGTTTTTCTGGCAAATTTTTGGGTTTTATGGCTAATTTTTTTATTTTTTCTAGCTAATTGTTTTTTTCTGGCTAATTTTTGGGTTTTATGGCTAATTTTTTTATTTTTTCTAGCTAATTGTTTTTTTCTGGCTAATTTTTGGGTTTCATGGCTAATTTTTGAGTTTTTTTGGCTAATTTTTGGGTTTTTCTAGCTAATTTTTGAGTGTTTCTGGCTAATTTTTGGGTTTTATGACTAATTTTCGAGTTTTTTTAGCTACTTTCTGAGTTTTTCTGTGTGATTTTTGGGTTTTATGGCTAATTTTTGGGTTTTTCTGGCTATAAAACCTGAAAATTAGTTAGAAAAACTCAAAGATTAGCCATAAAAACCCAAAAATTAGCCATAAAACCCAAAAATTAGCCATAAAACCCAAAAATTAGCCAGAAAAACCCAAAATTTGGCTAGAAAAACATTTTTGAGTTTTTATGGCAAATTTTTGAGTTTTTCCAGCTATCTTTCGCGTTTTATAGCTAATTTTTGGGTTTTTCTAGCTTATTTTTGGGTTTTATGGCTAGTTTTTGAGTTTTTCCAGCTGATTTTTGAGTTTTTCTGGCCAATTTTTGGGTTTTATGGCTAATTTTTGAATTTTTCTAGCTAATTTTTGAGTTTTTTTTGTCTAATTTTTGGTTTCATGGCTAATTTTTGGGTTTTTCTGACAATGTTTGGGTTTTTGTGGCTAATTTCTGAGTTTTCCTAGCTAATTTTTGAGTTTTTCTAGCTAAATTTTGGGTTTTTCTGGCAAATTTTTGGGTTTTTCTGGCTAATTTTTTTATTTTTTCTAGCTAATTGTTTTTTTCTGGCTAATTTTTGGGTTTCATGGCTAATTTTTGAGTTTTTTTGGCTAATTTTTGGGTTTTTCTAGCTCATTTTTGAGTTTCTCTGGCTATTTTTTGTGTTTTATGACTAATTTTTGAGTGTTTCCAGCTAATTTTTGAGTTTTTTCGTCTGATTTCTGGGTTTTATGGCTAGATTTTAGGTTTTTCTGACAATTTTTTGGTTTTTGTGGCTAATTTCTGAGTTTTCCTAGCTAATTTTTGAGTTTTTCTAGCTAAATTTTGGGTTTTTCTGGCAAATTTTTGGGTTTTATGGCTAATTTTTTAAATTTTCTGGCTGAATTTTGGGTTTTCCTGGTTAATTTTTGAGTTTTTCTTGCTAAATTTTGCGTTTTTTCCGGCTAATTTTTGGGCTTTATGGCTAATTTTTGGGTTTTTTGGCTAATTTTTGAGTTTTTCTGGCTGAATTTTGCGTTTTTCTGCCTAATATTTGGGTTTTATGGCTAATTTTCGAGTTTTTCTAGATAATTTTTGAGTTTTTTTGGCTAATTTCTGGGTTTTTCTGGTTGATTTTTGGGTTTTATGGCTAATTTTTGAATTTTTTTGGCTAATTTTTGAGTTTTTGTAGCTAATTTTTGAGTTTTTCTGGCTACTTTTTGGGTTTTATGGCTAATTTTTGAGTTTTTCTAACTATTTCTTGGGTTTTATAGCTAATTCTTGTATTTTTGTGGCTAACTCTTGTATTTTCTGGCTGAATTTTTGAGTTTCTCTAGCTAATTTTTGAGTTTTTCTTGCTAAATTTTGGGTTTTTCCGGCTAATTTTTGGGCTTTATGGCTAATTTCCAAGATTTATTGGCTAATTTTTGAGTTTTTCTGGCTAAATTTTGGGTTTTTCTGGCTATTTTTGGGTTTAATGACTAATTTTTGGGTTTTTCTTGCTAAATTTTGAGTTTTTCTGGTTAATTTTTAGGTTTTATGACTAATTTTCGAGTTTTTTTAGCTACTTTCTAAGTTTTTCTGTGTGATTTTTGGGTTTTATGGCTAATTTTTGGGTTTTTCTGGCTATAAAACCTAAAAATTAGTCAGAAAAACTCAAAGATTAGCCATAAAAACCCAAAATGTAGCCATAAAACCCAAAAATTAGCCAGAAAAACCCAAAATTTGGCTAGAAAAACTTTTTTGAGTCTTTCCAGCTAATTTTTGAGTTTTTTCGTCTAATTTCTGTGTTTTATGGCTGATTTCTGTGTTTTTTTCTGACAATTTTTGGTTTTTGTGGCTAATTTCTGAGTTTTCCTAGCTAATTGTTGAGTTTTTCTAGCTAAATTTTGGGTTTTTCTGGCAGATTTTTGGGTTTTATGGCTGATTTTTTTATTTTTTCTAGCTAATTGTTTTTTTCTGGCTAATTTTTGGGTTTCATGGCTTATTTTTGAGTTTTTTTGGCTAATTTTTGGGTTTTTCTAGCTAATTTTTGAGTTTTTCTGGCTAAATTTTGTTTTTTTCTGGCAAATTTTTGGGTTTTATGGCTAGTTTTTGAGTTTTTCCAGCTGATTTCTGAGTTTTTCTGGCTAATTTTTGGGTTTCATGGCTAATTTTTTAGTTTTTTTAGCTAATTTCTGAGTTTTCCTAGCTGATTTTTGAGTTTTTCTAGCAAAATTTTGGGTTTTTCTGGCAAATTTTTGGGTTTTATGGCTAATTTTTTTATTTTTTCTAGCTAATTGTCTTTTTCTGGCTAATTTTTGGGTTTCATGGCTAATTTTTGAGTTTTTTTGGCTAATTTTTGGGTTTTTCTAGCAAATTTTTGAGTTTTCCTGGCTAATTTTTGGGTTTTATGACTAATTTTCGAGTTTTTTTAGCTACTTTCTGAGTTTTTCTGTGTGATTTTTAGGTTTTATGGCGAATTTTTGGGTTTTTCTGGCTATAAAACCTGAAAATTAGTTAGAAAAACTCAAAGATTAGCCCTAAAAACCCAAAAATTAGCCATAAAACCCAAAAATTAGCCAGAAAAACCCAAAATTTGGCTAGAAAAACTTTTTTGAGTTTTTATGGCAAATTTTTGAGTTTTTCCAGCTATCTTTCGCGTTTTATAGCTAATTTTTGGGTTTTTCTAGCTTATTTTTGGGTTTTTAGGCTAGTTTTTGAGTTTTTCCAGCTGATTTTTGAGTTTTTCTGGCCAATTTTTGGGTTTTATGGCTAATTTTTGAATTTTTCTAGCTAATTTTTGAGTTTTTTTGTCTAATTTTTGGTTTTATGGCTAATTTTTGGGTTTTTCTGACAATTTTTGGGTTTTTGTGGCTAATTTCTGAGTTTTCCTAGCTAATTTTTGAGTTTTTCTAGCTAAATTTTGGGTTTTTCTGGCAAATTTTTGGGTTTTTCTGGCTAATTTTTTTATTTTTTCTAGCTAATTGTTTTTTTCTGGCTAATTTTTGGGTTTCATGGCTAATTTTTGAGTTTTTTGGCTAATTTTTGGGTTTTTCTAGCTAATTTTTGAGTTTTTCTGGCTAATTTTTAGGTTTTATGACTAATTTTCGAGTTTTTTTAGCTACTTTCTGAGTTTTTCTGTGTGATTTTTGGGTTTTATGGCTAATTTTTGGGTTTTTCTGGCTATAAAACCTAAAAATTAGTCAGAAAAACTCAAAAATTAGCCATAAAAACCCAAAAATTAGCCATAAAACTCAAAAATTAGCCAGAAAACCCAAAATTTAGCTAGAAAAACTTTTTTGAGTTTTTATGGCTGATTTTTGAGTTTTTCTAGCTATCTTTCGCGTTTTATAGCTAATTTTTGGGTTTTATGGGTAATTTTTAAGTTTTTCTGGCTAAATTTTGGGTTTCTCTGGCTAATTTTTGGGTTTTATTGCTAATTTTTGGGTTTGTCTGGCTAAATTTTTGGGTTTTTCTGGCTAATTTCTGGGTTTTATTGCTAATTTTTGAGTTTTTCTAACTAATTCTTGGGTTTTATAGCTAATTCTTGTATTTTTGTGGCTAACTTTTGTATTTTTGTGGCTAATTTCTGAGTTTTCCTAGCTAATTTTTGAGTTTTTCTAGCTGAATTTCGAGTTTTTCTGGCAAATTTTTGGGTTTTTGTGGCTAATTTCTGAGTTTTCCTAGCTAATTTTTGAGTTTTTCTGGCTAATTTTTGGGTTTTTGTGGCTAATTTTTGGGTTTCATGGCTAATTTTTGAGTTTTTCTGGCTGAATTTTGGGTTTTCCTGGCTAATTTTTGAGTTTTTCTCGCTAAATTTTGGGTTTTTCTGGCTAATTTTTGGGCTTTATGGCTAATTTTTAAGATTTATTGGCTAATTTTTGAGTTTTTCTGGCTAATTTTTGGGTTTTATGACTAATTTTCGAGTTTTTTCAGCTACTTTCTGAGTTTTTCTGTGTGATTTTTGGGTTTTATGACTAATTTTCGAGTTTTTTCAGCTACTTTCTGAGTTTTTCTGTGTGATTTTTGGGTTTCATGGCTAATTTTTGAGTTTTTTCTAGCTAATTGTTTTTTTCTGGCTAATTTTTGGGTTTCATGGCTAATTTTTGAGTTTTTTTGGCTAATTTTTGGGTTTTTCTAGCTAATTTTTGAGTTTTTCTGGCTGATTTTTGGGTTTTATGACTAATTTTCGAGTTTTTTCAGCTAATTTTTGAGTTTTTTCGTCTGATTTCTGGGTTTTATGGCTAATTTTTGGGTTTTTCTGACAATTTTTTCGTTTTTGTGGCTGATTTCTGAGTTTTCCTAGCTAATTTTTGGGTTTTATGGCTAATTTTTGAGTTTTCCTAGCTAAATTTTGGGTTTTTCCAGCTTATTTTTGGGTTTTATGGCTAGTTTTTGAGTTTTTCCAGCTGATTTTTGAGTTTTTCTGGCTAATTTTTGGGTTTTATGGCTAATTTTTGAATTTTTCTAGCTAATTTTTGAGTTTTTTCGTCTAATTTTTGGTTTTATGGCTAATTTTTGGGTTTTTCTGACAATTTTTGGGGTTTTGTGGCTAGTTTCTGAGTTTTCCTAGCTGAATTCTGAGTTTTTCTAGCTAAATTTTGGGTTTTTCTGGCAAATTTTTGGGTTTTATGGCTAATTTTTTTATTTTTTCTAGCTAATTGTCTTTTTTTGGCTAATTTCTGAGTTTTTTTGGCTAATTTTTGGGTTTTTCTAGCAAATTTTTGAGTTTTCCTTTCTGAGTTTTTCTGTGTGATTTTTGGGTTTTATGGCTAATTTTTGGGTTTTTCTGGCTATAAAACCTAAAAATTAGTTAGAAAAACTCAAAGATTAGCCATAAAAACCCAAAAATCAGCCATAAAACCCAAAAATTAGCCATAAAACCCAAAAATTAGCCAGAAAAACCCAAAATTTGGCTAGAAAAACATTTTTGAGTTTTTATGGCAAATTTTTGAGTTTTTCCAGCAATCTTTCGCGTTTTATAGCTAATTTTTGGGTTTTTCTAGCTTATTTTTGGGTTTTATGGCTATTTTTTTAGTTTTTCCAGCTGATTTTTGAGTTTTTCTGGCCAATTTTTGGGTTTTATGGCTAATTTTTGAATTTTTCTAGCTAATTTTCGAGTTTTTTTGTCTAATTTTTGGTTTTATGGCTAATTTTTGGGTTTTTCTGACAATTTTTGGGTTTTTGTGGCTAATTTCTGAGTTTTCCTAGCTAATTTTTGAGTTTTTCTAGCTAAATTTTGGGTTTTTCTGGCAAATTTTTGGATTTTATGGCTAATTTTTCTATTTTTTTCTAGCTAATTTCTTTTTTCTGGCTAATTTTCGGGTTTCATGGCTAATTTTTGAGTTTTTTTGGCTAATTTTTGGGTTTTTCTAGCTAGTTTTTGAGTTTTTCTGGCTAATTTTTAGGTTTTATGACTAATTTTCGAGTTTTTTTAGCTACTTTCTGAGTTTTTCTGTGTGATTTTTGGGTTTTATGGCTAATTTTTGGGTTTTTCTGGCTATAAAACCTAAAAATTAGTCAGAAAAACTCAAAGATTAGCCATAAAAACCCAAAAATTAGCCATAAAACCCATAAATTAGCCAGAAAAACCCAAAATTTGGCTAGAAAAACTTTTTTGAGTCTTTCCAGCTTATTTTTGAGTTTTTTCGTCTAATTTCTGTGTTTTATGGCTAATTTTTGGGTTTTTTTCTGACAATTTTTGGTTTTTGTGGCTAATTTCTGAGTTTTCCTAGCTAATTTTTGAGTTTTTCTAGCTAAATTTTGGGTTTTTCTGGCAAATTTTTGGGTTTTATGGCTAATTTTTTTATTTTTTCTAGCTAATTGTTTTTTTCTGGCTAATTTTTGGGTTTCATGGCTAATTTTTGAGTTTTTTTGGCTAATTTTTGGGTTTTTCTAGCTAATTTTTGAGTGTTTCTGGCTAGTTTTTGGGTTTTATGACTAATTTTCGAGTTTTTTTAGCTACTTTCTGAGTTTTTCTGTGTGATTTTTGGGTTTTATGGCTAATTTTTGGGTTTTTCTGGCTATAAAACCTAAAAATTAGTCAGAAAAACTCAAAGATTAGCCATAAAAACCCAAAAATTAGCCATAAAACCCAAAAATTAGCCATAAAACCCAAAAATTAGCCAGAAAAACCCAAAATTTGGCTAGAAAAACATTTTTGAGTTTTTATGGCAAATTTTTGAGTTTTTCCAGCTATCTTTCGCGTTTTATAGCTAATTTTTGGGTTTTTCTAGCTTATTTTTGGGTTTTATGGCTAGTTTTTGAGTTTTTCCAGCTGATTTTTGAGTTTTTCTGGCCAATTTTTGAATTTTTCTAGCTAATTTCTGAGTTTTTTTGTCTAATTTTTGGTTTCATGGCTAATTTTTGGGTTTTTCTGACAATTTTTGGGTTTTTGTGGCTAATTTCTGAGTTTTCCTAGCTAATTTTTGAGTTTTTCTAGCTAAATTTTGGGTTTTTATGGCAAATTTTTGAGTTTTTCCAGCTATCTTTCGCGTTTTATAGCTAATTTTTGGGTTTTTCTGGCTAATTTTTGGGTTTCATGGCTAATTTTTGAGTTTTTTTGGCTAATTTTTGGGTTTTTCTAGCTCATTTTTGAGTTTTTCTGGCTATTTTTTGTGTTTTATGACTAATTTTTGAGTTTTTCCAGCTAATTTTTGAGTTTTTTCGTCTGATTTCTGGGTTTTATGGCTAATTTTTAGGTTTTTCTGACAATTTTTTGGTTTTTGTGGCTAATTTCTGAGTTTTCCTAGCTAATTTTTGAGTTTTTCTAGCTAAATTTTGGGTTTTTCTGGCAAATTTTTGGGTTTTATGGCTAATTTTTTAAATTTTCTGGCTGAATTTTGGGTTTTCCTAGTTAATTTTTGAGTTTTTCTTGCTAAATTTTGCGTTTTTCCGGCTAATTTTTGGGTTTTATGGCTAATTTTCGAGTTTTTCTAGATAATTTTTGAGTTTTTTTGGCTAATTTCTGAGTTTTTCTGTGTGATTTTTGGGTTTTATGGCTAATTTTTGGGTTTGTCTGGCAAATTTTTGAGTTTTCCTAGCTAAATTTTGGGTTTTTCTAGCTTATTTTTGGGTTTTATGGCTAGTTTTTGAGTTTTTCCAGCTGATTTTTGAGTTTTTCTGGCTAATTTTTGGGTTTTATGGCTAATTTTTGAATTTTTCTAGCTAATTTTTGAGTTTTTTTGTCTAATTTTTGGTTTTATGGCTAATTTTTGGGTTTTTCTGACAATTTTTGGGGTTTTGTGGCTAGTTTCTGAGTTTTCCTAGCTGAATTCTGAGTTTTTCTAGCTAAATTTTGGGTTTTTCTGGCAAATTTTTGGGTTTTATGGCTAATTTTTTTATTTTTTCTAGTCAATTGTCTTTTTTTGGCTAATTTTTGAGTTTTTTTGGCTAATTTTTGGGTTTTTCTAGCAAATTTTTGAGTTTTCCCGGCTAATTTTTGGGTTTTATGACTGATTTTCGAGTTTTTTTAGCTACTTTCTGAGTTTTTCTGTGTGATTTTTGGGTTTTATGGCTAATTTTTGGGTTTTTCTGGCTATAAAACCTAAAAATTAGTTAGAAAAACTCAAAGATTAGCCATAAAAACCCAAAAATCAGCCATAAAACCCAAAAATTAGCCATAAAACCCAAAAATTAGCCAGAAAAACCCAAAATTTGGCTAGAAAAACATTTTTGAGTTTTCATGGCAAATTTTTGAGTTTTTCCAGCAATCTTTCGCGTTTTATAGCTAATTTTTGGGTTTTTCTAGCTTATTTTTGGGTTTTATGGCTATTTTTTGAGTTTTTCCAGCTGATTTTTGAGTTTTTCTGGCCAATTTTTGGGTTTTATGGCTAATTTTTGAATTTTTCTAGCTAATTTTTGAGTTTTTTTGTCTAATTTTTGGTTTTATGGCTAATTTTTGGGTTTTTCTGACAATTTTTGGGTTTTTGTGGCTAATTTCTGAGTTTTCCTAGCTAATTTTTGAGTTTTTCTAGCTAAATTTTGGGTTTTTCCGGCAAATTTTTGGATTTTATGGCTAATTTTTTTATTTTTTTCTAGCTAATTTCTTTTTTCTGGCTAATTTTTGGGTTTCATGGCTAATTTTTGAGTTTGTTTGGCTAATTTTTGGGTTTTTCTAGCTAGTTTTTGAGTTTTTCTGGCTAATTTTTAGGTTTTATGACTAATTTTCGAGTTTTTTTAGCTACTTTCTGAGTTTTTCTGTGTGATTTTTGGGTTTTATGGCTAATTTTTGGGTTTTTCTGGCTATAAAACCTAAAAATTAGTCAGAAAAACTCAAAGATTAGCCATAAAAACCCAAAATGTAGCCATAAAACCCAAAAATTAGCCAGAAAAACCCAAAATTTGGCTAGAAAAACTTTTTTGAGTCTTTCCAGCTAATTTTTGAGTTTTTTCGTCTAATTTCTGTGTTTTATGGCTAATTTTTGGGTTTTTTTCTGACAATTTTTGGTTTTTGTGGCTAATTTCTGAGTTTTCCTAGCTAATTTTTGAGTTTTTCTAGCTAAATTTTGGGTTTTTCTGGCAAATTTTTGGGTTTTATGGCTAATTTTTTTATTTTTTCTAGCTAATTGTTTTTTTCTGGCTAATTTTTGGGTTTCATGGCTAATTTTTGAGTTTTTTTGGCTAATTTTTGGGTTTTTCTAGCTAATTTTTGAGTTTTTCTGGCTAATTTTTGGGTTTTATGACTAATTTTCGAGTTTTTTTAGCTACCTACTTCCTGAGTTTTTCTGTGTGATTTTTGGGTTTTATGGCTAATTTTTGGGTTTTTCTGGCTATAAAACCTAAAAATTAGTCAGAAAAACTCAAAGATTAGCCATAAAAACCCAAAATGAAGCCATAAAACCCATAAATTAGCCAGAAAAACCCAAAATTTGGCTAGAAAAACTTTTTTGAGTCTTTCCAGCTAATTTTTGAGTTTTTTCGTCTAATTTCTGTGTTTTATGGCTAATTTTTGGGTTTTTTTCTGACAATTTTTGGTTTTTGTGGCTAATTTCTGAGTTTTCCTAGCTAATTTTTGCGTTTTTCTTGCTAAATTTTGCGTTTTTCCGGCTAATTTTTGGGCTTTATGGCTAATTTTTAAGATTTATTGGCTAATTTTTAAGTTTTTCTTGCTAAATTTTGGGTTTTTCTGGCTAATTTTTGAGTTTTATGGCTAATTTTTAAGATTTATTGGCTAATTTTTGAGTTTTTCTGGCAAATTTTTGGGTTTTTGTGGCTAATTTTTGGGTTTTATGGCTAATTTTTGAGTTTTTCTGGCTGAATTTTGGGTTTTCCTGGCTAATTTTTGAGTTTTTCTCGCTAAATTTTGGGTTTTTCTGGCTAATTTTTGGGCTTTATGGCTAATTTTTAAGATTTATTGGCTAATTTTTGAGTTTTTCTGGCTAATTTTTGGGTTTTATGACTAATTTTCGAGTTTTTTCAGCTACTTTCTGAGTTTTTCTGTGTGATTTTTGGGTTTCATGGCTAATTTTTGAGTTTTTTCTAGCTAATTGTTTTTTTCTGGCTAATTTTTGGGTTTCATGACTAATTTTTGAGTTTTTTTGGCTAATTTTTGGGTTTTCTAGCTAATTTTTGAGTTTTTCTGGCTGATTTTTGGGTTTTATGACTAATTTTCGAGTTTTTTCAGCTAATTTTTGAGTTTTTTCGTCTGATTTCTGGGTTTTATGGCTAATTTTTGGGTTTTTCTGACAATTTTTTAGTTTTTGTGGCTAATTTCTGAGTTTTCCTAGCTAATTTTTGGGTTTTATGGCTAATTTTTGAGTTTTCCTAGCTAAATTTTGGGTTTTTCTAGCTTATTTTTGGGTTTTATGGCTAGTTTTTGGGTTTTTCCAGCTGATTTTTGAGTTTTTCTGGCTAATTTTTGGGTTTTATGGCTAATTTTTGAATTTTTCTAGCTAATTTTTGAGTTTTTTTGTCTAATTTTTGGTTTTATGGCTAATTTTTGGGTTTTTCTGACAATTTTTGGGGTTTTGTGGCTAGTTTCTGAGTTTTCCTAGCTGAATTCTGAGTTTTTCTAGCTAAATTTTGGGTTTTTCTGGCAAATTTTTGGGTTTTATGGCTAATTTTTTTATTTTTTCTAGCTAATTGTCTTTTTTTGGCTAATTTCTGAGTTTTTTTGGCTAATTTTTGGGTTTTTCTAGCAAATTTTTGAGTTTTCCTTTCTGAGTTTTTCTGTGTGATTTTTGGGTTTTATGGCTAATTTTTGGGTTTTTCTGGCTATAAAACCTAAAAATTAGTTAGAAAAACTCAAAGATTAGCCATAAAAACCCAAAAATCAGCCATAAAACCCAAAAATTAGCCATAAAACCCAAAAATTAGCCAGAAAAACCCAAAATTTGGCTAGAAAAACATTTTTGAGTTTTTATGGCAAATTTTTGAGTTTTTCCAGCAATCTTTCGCGTTTTATAGCTAATTTTTGGGTTTTTCTAGCTTATTTTTGGGTTTTATGGCTATTTTTTTAGTTTTTCCAGCTGATTTTTGAGTTTTTCTGGCCAATTTTTGGGTTTTATGGCTAATTTTTGAATTTTTCTAGCTAATTTTCGAGTTTTTTTGTCTAATTTTTGGTTTTATGGCTAATTTTTGGGTTTTTCTGACAATTTTTGGGTTTTTGTGGCTAATTTCTGAGTTTTCCTAGCTAATTTTTGAGTTTTTCTAGCTAAATTTTGGGTTTTTCTGGCAAATTTTTGGATTTTATGGCTAATTTTTTTATTTTTTTCTAGATAATTTTTTTTTTTCTGGCTAATTTTTGGGTTTCATGGCTAATTTTTGAAATTTTTTGGCTAATTTTTGGGTTTTTATAGCTAGTTTTTGAGTTTTTCTGGCTAATTTTTAGGTTTTATGACTAATTTTCGAGTTTTTTAGCTACTTTCTGAGTTTTTCTGTGTGATTTTTGGGTTTTATGGCTAATTTTTGGGTTTTTCTGGCTATAAAACCTAAAAATTAGTCAGAAAAACTCAAAGATTAGCCATAAAAACCCAAAATGTAGCCATAAAACCCAAAAATTAGCCAGAAAAACCCAAAATTTGGCTAGAAAAACTTTTTTGAGTCTTTCCAGCTAATTTTTGAGTTTTTTCGTCTAATTTCTGTGTTTTATGGCTGATTTTTGGGTTTTTTTCTGACAATTTTTGGTTTTTGTGGCTAATTTCTGAGTTTTCCTAGCTAATTTTTGAGTTTTTCTAGCTAAATTTTGGGTTTTTCTGGCAAATTTTTGGGTTTTATGGCTAATTTTTTTATTTTTTCTAGCTAATTGTTTTTTTCTGGCTAATTTTTGGGTTTCATGGCTAATTTTTGAGTTTTTTTGGCTAATTTTTGGGTTTTTCTAGCTAATTTTTGAGTTTTTCTGGCTAATTTTTGGGTTTTATGACTAATTTTCGAGTTTTTTTAGCTACCTACTTCCTGAGTTTTTCTGTGTGATTTTTGGGTTTTATGGCTAATTTTTGGGTTTTTCTGGCTATAAAACCTAAAAATTAGTCAGAAAAACTCAAAGATTAGCCATAAAAACCCAAAATGAAGCCATAAAACCCATAAATTAGCCAGAAAAACCCAAAATTTGGCTAGAAAAACTTTTTTGAGTCTTTCCAGCTAATTTTTGAGTTTTTTCGTCTAATTTCTGTGTTTTATGGCTAATTTTTGGGTTTTTTTCTGACAATTTTTGGTTTTTGTGGCTAATTTCTGAGTTTTCCTAGCTAATTTTTGCGTTTTTCTTGCTAAATTTTGCGTTTTTCCGGCTAATTTTTGGGCTTTATGGCTAATTTTTAAGATTTATTGGCTAATTTTTGAGTTTTTCTTGCTAAATTTTGGGTTTTTCTGGCTAATTTTTGAGTTTTATGGCTAATTTTTAAGATTTATTGGCTAATTTTTGAGTTTTTCTGGCAAATTTTTGGGTTTTTGTGGCTAATTTTTGGGTTTTATGGCTAATTTTTGAGTTTTTCTGGCTGAATTTTGGGTTTTCCTGGCTAATTTTTGAGTTTTTCTCGCTAAATTTTGGGTTTTTCTGGCTAATTTTTGGGCTTTATGGCTAATTTTTAAGATTTATTGGCTAATTTTTGAGTTTTTCTGGCTAATTTTTGGGTTTTATGACTAATTTTCGAGTTTTTTCAGCTACTTTCTGAGTTTTTCTGTGTGATTCTTGGGTTTTATGGCTAATTTTTGGGTTTTTCTGGCTATAAAACCTAAAAATTAGTTAGAAAAACTCAAAGATTAGCCATAAAAACCCAAAAATTAGCCATAAAACTCAAAAATTAGCCAGAAAACCCAAAATTTAGCTAGAAAAACTTTTTTGAGTTTTTATGGCTGATTTTTGAGTGTTTCTAGCTATCTTTCGCGTTTTATAGCTAATTTTTGGGTTTTTATGGCTAATTTTTGGGTTTTATGGGTAATTTTTAAGTTTTTCTGGCTAAATTTTGGGTTTCTCTGGCTAATTTTTGGGTTTTATTGCTAATTTTTGGGTTTGTCTGGCTAAATTTTTGGGTTTTTCTGGCTAATTTCTGGGTTTTATTGCTAATTTTTGAGTTTTTCTAACTAATTCTTGGGTTTTATAGCTAATTCTTGTATTTTTGTGGCTAACTTTTGTATTTTTGTGGCTAATTTCTGAGTTTTCCTAGCTAATTTTTGAGTTTTTCTAGCTGAATTTCGAGTTTTTCTGGCAAATTTTTGGGTTTTTGTGGCTAATTTCTGAGTTTTCCTAGCTAATTTTTGAGTTTTTCTGGCTAATCTTTGGGTTTTTGTGTCTAATTTTTGGGTTTCATGGCTAATTTTTGAATTTTTCTAGCTAATTTTTGAGTTTTTTTGTCTAATTTTTGGTTTTATGGCTAATTTTTGGGTTTCTCTGACAATTTTTGGGTTTTTGTGGCTAATTTCTGAGTTTTCCTAGCTAATTTTTGAGTTTTTCTAGCTAAATTTTGGGTTTTTCTGGCAAATTTTTGGGTTTTTCTGGCTAATTTTTTTATTTTTTCTAGCTAATTGTTTTTTTCTGGCTAATTTTTGGGTTTCATGGCTAATTTTTGAGTTTTTTGGCTAATTTTTGGGTTTTTCTAGCTAATTTTTGAGTTTTTCTGGCTAATTTTTAGGTTTTATGACTAATTTTCGAGTTTTTTTAGCTACTTTCTGAGTTTTTCTGTGTGATTTTTGGGTTTTATGGCTAATTTTTGGGTTTTTCTGGCTATAAAACCTAAAAATTAGTCAGAAAAACTCAAAAATTAGCCATAAAAACCCAAAAATTAGCCATAAAACTCAAAAATTAGCCAGAAAACCCAAAATTTAGCTAGAAAAACTTTTTTGAGTTTTTATGGCTGATTTTTGAGTTTTTCTAGCTATCTTTCGCGTTTTATAGCTAATTTTTGGGTTTTTATGGCTAATTTTTGGGTTTTATGGGTAATTTTTAAGTTTTTCTGGCTAAATTTTGGGTTTCTCTGGCTAATTTTTGGGTTTTATTGCTAATTTTTGGGTTTGTCTGGCTAAATTTTTGGGTTTTTCTGGCTAATTTCTGGGTTTTATTGCTAATTTTTGAGTTTTTCTAACTAATTCTTGGGTTTTATAGCTAATTCTTGTATTTTTGTGGCTAACTTTTGTATTTTTGTGGCTAATTTCTGAGTTTTCCTAGCTAATTTTTGAGTTTTTCTAGCTGAATTTCGAGTTTTTCTGGCAAATTTTTGGGTTTTTGTGGCTAATTTCTGAGTTTTCCTAGCTAATTTTTGAGTTTTTCTGGCTAATTTTTGGGTTTTTGTGGCTAATTTTTGGGTTTCATGGCTAATTTTTGAGTTTTTCTGGCTGAATTTTGGGTTTTCCTGGCTAATTTTTGAGTTTTTCTCGCTAAATTTTGGGTTTTTCTGGCTAATTTTTGGGCTTTATGGCTAATTTTTAAGATTTATTGGCTAATTTTTGAGTTTTTCTGGCTAATTTTTGGGTTTTATGACTAATTTTCGAGTTTTTTCAGCTACATTCTGAGTTTTTCTGTGTGATTTTTGGGTTTTATGACTAATTTTCGAGTTTTTTCAGCTACTTTCTGAGTTTTTCTGTGTGATTTTTGGGTTTCTTGGCTAATTTTTGAGTTTTTTCTAGCTAATTGTTTTTTTCTGGCTAATTTTTGGGTTTCATGGCTAATTTTTGAGTTTTTTTGGCTAATTTTTGGGTTTTTCTAGCTAATTTTTGAGTTTTTCTGGCTGATTTTTGGGTTTTATGACTAATTTTCGAGTTTTTTCAGCTAATTTTTGAGTTTTTTCGTCTGATTTCTGGGTTTTATGGCTAATTTTTGGGTTTTTCTGACAATTTTTTCGTTTTTGTGGCTAATTTCTGAGTTTTCCTAGCTAATTTTTGGGTTTTATGGCTAATTTTTGAGTTTTCCTAGCTAAATTTTGGGTTTTTCCAGCTTATTTTTGGGTTTTATGGCTAGTTTTTGAGTTTTTCCAGCTGATTTTTGAGTTTTTCTGGCTAATTTTTGGGTTTTATGGCTAATTTTTGAATTTTTCTAGCTAATTTTTGAGTTTTTTCGTCTAATTTTTGGTTTTATGGCTAATTTTTGGGTTTTTCTGACAATTTTTGGGGTTTTGTGGCTAGTTTCTGAGTTTTCCTAGCTGAATTCTGAGTTTTTCTAGCTAAATTTTGGGTTTTTCTGGCAAATTTTTGGGTTTTATGGCTAATTTTTTTATTTTTTCTAGCTAATTGTCTTTTTTTGGCTAATTTCTGAGTTTTTTTGGCTAATTTTTGGGTTTTTCTAGCAAATTTTTGAGTTTTCCTTTCTGAGTTTTTCTGTGTGATTTTTGGGTTTTATGGCTAATTTTTGGGTTTTTCTGGCTATAAAACCTAAAAATTAGTTAGAAAAACTCAAAGATTAGCCATAAAAACCCAAAAATCAGCCATAAAACCCAAAAATTAGCCATAAAACCCAAAAATTAGCCAGAAAAACCCAAAATTTGGCTAGAAAAACATTTTTGAGTTTTTATGGCAAATTTTTGAGTTTTTCCAGCAATCTTTCGCGTTTTATAGCTAATTTTTGGGTTTTTCTAGCTTATTTTTGGGTTTTATGGCTATTTTTTTAGTTTTTCCAGCTGATTTTTGAGTTTTTCTGGCCAATTTTTGGGTTTTATGGCTAATTTTTGAATTTTTCTAGCTAATTTTCGAGTTTTTTTGTCTAATTTTTGGTTTTATGGCTAATTTTTGGGTTTTTCTGACAATTTTTGGGTTTTTGTGGCTAATTTCTGAGTTTTCCTAGCTAATTTTTGAGTTTTTCTAGCCAAATTTTGGGTTTTTCTGGCAAATTTTTGGATTTTATGGCTAATTTTTTTATTTTTTTCTAGCTAATTTCTTTTTTCTGGCTAATTTTCGGGTTTCATGGCTAATTTTTGAGTTTTTTTGGCTAATTTTTGGGTTTTTCTAGCTAGTTTTTGAGTTTTTCTGGCTAATTTTTAGGTTTTATGACTAATTTTCGAGTTTTTTTAGCTACTTTCTGAGTTTTTCTGTGTGATTTTTGGGTTTTATGGCTAATTTTTGGGTTTTTCTGGCTATAAAACCTAAAAATTAGTCAGAAAAACTCAAAGATTAGCCATAAAAACCCAAAATGTAGCCATAAAACCCAAAAATTAGCCAGAAAAACCCAAAATTTGGCTAGAAAAACTTTTTTGAGTCTTTCCAGCTAATTTTTGAGTTTTTTCGTCTAATTTCTGTGTTTTATGGCTAATTTTTGGGTTTTTTTCTGACAATTTTTGGTTTTTGTGGCTAATTTCTGAGTTTTCCTAGCTAATTTTTGAGTTTTTCTAGCTAAATTTTGGGTTTTTCTGGCAAATTTTTGGGTTTTATGGCTAATTTTTTTATTTTTTCTAGCTAATTGTTTTTTTCTGGCTAATTTTTGGGTTTCATGGCTAATTTTTGAGTTTTTTTGGCTAATTTTTGGGTTTTTCTAGCTAATTTTTGAGTGTTTCTGGCTAGTTTTTGGGTTTTATGACTAATTTTCGAGTTTTTTTAGCTACTTTCTGAGTTTTTCTGTGTGATTTTTGGGTTTTATGGCTAATTTTTGGGTTTTTCTGGCTATAAAACCTAAAAATTAGTCAGAAAAACTCAAAGATTAGCCATAAAAACCCAAAAATTAGCCATAAAACCCATAAATTAGCCAGAAAAACCCAAAATTTGGCTAGAAAAACTTTTTTGAGTCTTTCCAGCTTATTTTTGAGTTTTTTCGTCTAATTTCTGTGTTTTATGGCTAATTTTTGGGTTTTTTTTCTGACAATTTTTGGTTTTTGTGGCTAATTTCTGAGTTTTCCTAGCTAATTTTTGAGTTTTTCTAGCTAAATTTTGGGTTTTTCTGGCAAATTTTTGGGTTTTATGGCTAATTTTTTTATTTTTTCTAGCTAATTGTTTTTTTCTGGCTAATTTTTGGGTTTCATGGCTAATTTTTGAGTTTTTTTGGCTAATTTTTGGGTTTTTCTAGCTAATTTTTGAGTGTTTCTGGCTAGTTTTTGGGTTTTATGACTAATTTTCGAGTTTTTTTAGCTACTTTCTGAGTTTTTCTGTGTGATTTTTGGGTTTTATGGCTAATTTTTGGGTTTTTCTGGCTATAAAACCTAAAAATTAGTCAGAAAAACTCAAAGATTAGCCATAAAAACCCAAAAATTAGCCATAAAACCCAAAAATTAGCCATAAAACCCAAAAATTAGCCAGAAAAACCCAAAATTTGGCTAGAAAAACATTTTTGAGTTTTTATGGCAAATTTTTGAGTTTTTCCAGCTATCTTTCGCGTTTTATAGCTAATTTTTGGGTTTTTCTAGCTTATGTTTGGGTTTTATGGCTAGTTTTTGAGTTTTTCCAGCTGATTTTTGAGTTTTTCTGGCCAATTTTTGGGTTTTATGGCTAATTTTTGAATTTTTCTAGCTAATTTCTGAGTTTTTTTGTCTAATTTTTGGTTTCATGGCTAATTTTTGGGTTTTTCTGACAATTTTTGGGTTTTTGTGGCTAATTTCTGAGTTTTCCTAGCTAATTTTTGAGTTTTTCTAGCTAAATTTTGGGTTTTTATGGCAAATTTTTGAGTTTTTCCAGCTATCTTTCGCGTTTTATAGCTAATTTTTGGGTTTTTCTGGCTAATTTTTGGGTTTCATGGCTAATTTTTGAGTTTTTTTGGCTAATTTTTGGGTTTTTCTAGCTCATTTTTGAGTTTTTCTGGCTATTTTTTGTGTTTTATGACTAATTTTTGAGTTTTTCCAGCTAATT
Source organism: Diorhabda elongata (assembly GCA_026230145.1). Lineage (NCBI taxonomy): Eukaryota > Metazoa > Arthropoda > Insecta > Coleoptera > Chrysomelidae > Diorhabda > Diorhabda elongata. The sequence goes on from JAOVVJ010000024.1 coordinate 552,062, forward strand.
TTTGAGTTTTTTCGTCTGATTTCTGGGTTTTATGGCTAATTTTTAGGTTTTTCTGACAATTTTTTGGTTTTTGTGGCTAATTTCTGAGTTTTCCTAGCTAATTTTTGAGTTTTTCTAGCTAAATTTTGGGTTTTTCTGGCAAATTTTTGGGTTTTATGGCTAATTTTTTAAATTTTCTGGCTGAATTTTGGGTTTTCCTAGTTAATTTTTGAGTTTTTCTTGCTAAATTTTGCGTTTTTCCGGCTAATTTTTGGGTTTTATGGCTAAATTTCGAGTTTTTCTAGATAATTTTTGAGTTTTTTTGGCTAATTTCTGAGTTTTTCTGTGTGATTTTTGGGTTTTATGGCTAATTTTTGGGTTTGTCTGGCAAATTTTTGGGTTTTTCTGGCTAATTTTTGGGTTTTATGGCTAATTTTTGAGTTTTCCTAGCTAAATTTTGGGTTTTTCTAGCTTATTTTTGGGTTTTATGGCTAGTTTTTGAGTTTTTCCAGCTGATTTTTGAGTTTTTCTGGCTAATTTTTGGGTTTTATGGCTAATTTTTGAATTTTTCTAGCTAATTTTTGAGTTTTTTTTGTCTAATTTTTGGTTTTATGGCTAATTTTTGGGTTTTTCTGACAATTTTTGGGGTTTTGTGGCTAGTTTCTGAGTTTTCCTAGCTGAATTCTGAGTTTTTCTAGCTAAATTTTGGGTTTTTCTGGCAAATTTTTGGGTTTTATGGCTAATTTTTTTATTTTTTCTAGCTAATTGTCTTTTTTTGGCTAATTTTTGAGTTGTTTTGGCTAATTTTTGGGTTTTTCTAGCAAATTTTTGAGTTTTCCCGGCTAATTTTTGGGTTTTATGACTGATTTTCGAGTTTTTTTAGCTACTTTCTGAGTTTTTCTGTGTGATTTTTGGGTTTTATGGCTAATTTTTGGGTTTTTCTGGCTATAAAACCTAAAAATTAGTTAGAAAAACTCAAAGATTAGCCATAAAAACCCAAAAATCAGCCATAAAACCCAAAAATTAGCCATAAAACCCAAAAATTAGCCAGAAAAACCCAAAATTTGGCTAGAAAAACATTTTTGAGTTTTCATGGCAAATTTTTGAGTTTTTCCAGCAATCTTTCGCGTTTTATAGCTATGGGTTTTTCTAGCTTATTTTTGGGTTTTATGGCTATTTTTTGAGTTTTTCCAGCTGATTTTTGAGTTTTTCTGGCCAATTTTTGGGTTTTATGGCTAATTTTTGAATTTTTCTAGCTAATTTTTGAGTTTTTTTGTCTAATTTTTGGTTTTATGGCTAATTTTTGGGTTTTTCTGACAATTTTTGGGGTTTTGTGGCTAGTTTCTGAGTTTTCCTAGCTGAATTCTGAGTTTTTCTAGCTAAATTTTGGGTTTTTCCGGCAAATTTTTGGATTTTATGGCTAATTTTTTTATTTTTTTCTAGCTAATTTCTTTTTTCTGGCTAATTTTTGGGTTTCATGGCTAATTTTTGAGTTTGTTTGGCTAATTTTTGGGTTTTTCTAGCTAGTTTTTGAGTTTTTCTGGCTAATTTTTAGGTTTTATGACTAATTTTCGAGTTTTTTTAGCTACTTTCTGAGTTTTTCTGTGTGATTTTTGGGTTTTATGGCTAATTTTTGGGTTTTTCTGGCTATAAAACCTAAAAATTAGTCAGAAAAACTCAAAGATTAGCCATAAAAACCCAAAATGTAGCCATAAAACCCAAAAATTAGCCAGAAAAACCCAAAATTTGGCTAGAAAAACTTTTTTGAGTCTTTCCAGCTAATTTTTGAGTTTTTTCGTCTAATTTCTGTGTTTTATGGCTAATTTTTGGGTTTTTTTCTGACAATTTTTGGTTTTTGTGGCTAATTTCTGAGTTTTCCTAGCTAATTTTTGAGTTTTTCTAGCTAAATTTTGGGTTTTTCTGGCAAATTTTTGGGTTTTATGGCTAATTTTTGAGTTTTTTTGGCTAATTTTTGGGTTTTTCTAGCTCATTTTTGAGTTTTTCTGGCTATTTTTTGTGTTTTATGACTAATTTTTGAGTTTTTCCAGCTAATTTTTGAGTTTTTTCGTCTGATTTCTGGGTTTTATGGCTAATTTTTAGGTTTTTCTGACAATTTTTTGGTTTTTGTGGCTAATTTCTGAGTTTTCCTAGCTAATTTTTGAGTTTTTCTAGCTAAATTTTGGGTTTTTCTGGCAAATTTTTGGGTTTTATGGCTAATTTTTTGAATTTTCTGGCTGAATTTTGGGTTTTCCTAGTTAATTTTTGAGTTTTTCTTGCTAAATTTTGCGTTTTTCCGGCTAATTTTTGGGTTTTATGGCTAATTTTCGAGTTTTTCTAGATAATTTTTGAGTTTTTTTGGCTAATTTCTGAGTTTTTCTGTGTGATTTTTGGGTTTTATGGCTAATTTTTGGGTTTGTCTGGCAAATTTTTGAGTTTTCCTAGCTAAATTTTGGGTTTTTCTAGCTTATTTTTGGGTTTTATGGCTAGTTTTTGAGTTTTTCCAGCTGATTTTTGAGTTTTTCTGGCTAATTTTTGGGTTTTATGGCTAATTTTTGAATTTTTCTAGCTAATTTTTGAGTTTTTTTGTCTAATTTTTGGTTTTATGGCTAATTTTTGGGTTTTTCTGACAATTTTTGGGGTTTTGTGGCTAGTTTCTGAGTTTTCCTAGCTGAATTCTGAGTTTTTCTAGCTAAATTTTGGGTTTTTCTGGCAAATTTTTGGGTTTTATGGCTAATTTTTTTATTTTTTCTAGTTAATTGTCTTTTTTTGGCTAATTTTTGAGTTTTTTTGGCTAATTTTTGGGTTTTTCTAGCAAATTTTTGAGTTTTCCCGGCTAATTTTTGGGTTTTATGACTGATTTTCGAGTTTTTTTAGCTACTTTCTGAGTTTTTCTGTGTGATTTTTGGGTTTTATGGCTAATTTTTGGGTTTTTCTGGCTATAAAACCTAAAAATTAGTTAGAAAAACTCAAAGATTAGCCATAAAAACCCAAAAATCAGCCATAAAACCCAAAAATTAGCCATAAAACCCAAAAATTAGCCAGAAAAACCCAAAATTTGGCTAGAAAAACATTTTTGAGTTTTCATGGCAAATTTTTGAGTTTTTCCAGCAATCTTTCGCGTTTTATAGCTAATTTTTGGGTTTTTCTAGCTTATTTTTGGGTTTTATGGCTATTTTTTGAGTTTTTCCAGCTGATTTTTGAGTTTTTCTGGCCAATTTTTGGGTTTTATGGCTAATTTTTGAATTTTTCTAGCTAATTTTTGAGTTTTTTTTGTCTAATTTTTGGTTTTATGGCTAATTTTTGGGTTTTTCTGACAATTTTTGGGTTTTTGTGGCTAATTTCTGAGTTTTCCTAGCTAATTTTTGAGTTTTTCTAGCTAAATTTTGGGTTTTTCCGGCAAATTTTTGGATTTTATGGCTAATTTTTTTATTTTTTTCTAGCTAATTTCTTTTTTCTGGCTAATTTTTGGGTTTCATGGCTAATTTTTGAGTTTGTTTGGCTAATTTTTGGGTTTTTCTAGCTAGTTTTTGAGTTTTTCTGGCTAATTTTTAGGTTTTATGACTAATTTTCGAGTTTTTTTAGCTACTTTCTGAGTTTTTCTGTGTGATTTTTGGGTTTTATGGCTAATTTTTGGGTTTTTCTGGCTATAAAACCTAAAAATTAGTCAGAAAAACTCAAAGATTAGCCATAAAAACCCAAAATGTAGCCATAAAACCCAAAAATTAGCCAGAAAAACCCAAAATTTGGCTAGAAAAACTTTTTTGAGTCTTTCCAGCTAATTTTTGAGTTTTTTCGTCTAATTTCTGTGTTTTATGGCTAATTTTTGGGTTTTTTTCTGACAATTTTTGGTTTTTGTGGCTAATTTCTGAGTTTTCCTAGCTAATTTTTGAGTTTTTCTAGCTAAATTTTGGGTTTTTCTGGCAAATTTTTGGGTTTTATGGCTAATTTTTTTATTTTTTCTAGCTAATTGTTTTTTTCTGGCTAATTTTTGGGTTTCATGGCTAATTTTTGAGTTTTTTTGGCTAATTTTTGGGTTTTTCTAGCTAATTTTTGAGTTTTTCTGGCTAATTTTTGGGTTTTATGACTAATTTTCGAGTTTTTTTAGCTACCTACTTCCTGAGTTTTTCTGTGTGATTTTTGGGTTTTATGGCTAATTTTTGGGTTTTTCTGGCTATAAAACCTAAAAATTAGTCAGAAAAACTCAAAGATTAGCCATAAAAACCCAAAATGAAGCCATAAAACCCATAAATTAGCCAGAAAAACCCAAAATTTGGCTAGAAAAACTTTTTTGAGTCTTTCCAGCTAATTTTTGAGTTTTTTCGTCTAATTTCTGTGTTTTATGGCTAATTTTTGGGTTTTTTTCTGACAATTTTTGGTTTTTGTGGCTAATTTCTGAGTTTTCCTAGCTAATTTTTGCGTTTTTCTTGCTAAATTTTGCGTTTTTCCGGCTAATTTTTGGGCTTTATGGCTAATTTTTAAGATTTATTGGCTAATTTTTAAGTTTTTCTTGCTAAATTTTGGGTTTTTCTGGCTAATTTTTGAGTTTTATGGCTAATTTTTAAGATTTATTGGCTAATTTTTGAGTTTTTCTGGCAAATTTTTGGGTTTTTGTGGCTAATTTTTGGGTTTTATGGCTAATTTTTGAGTTTTTCTGGCTGAATTTTGGGTTTTCCTGGCTAATTTTTGAGTTTTTCTCGCTAAATTTTGGGTTTTTCTGGCTAATTTTTGGGCTTTATGGCTAATTTTTAAGATTTATTGGCTAATTTTTGAGTTTTTCTGGCTAATTTTTGGGTTTTATGACTAATTTTCGAGTTTTTTCAGCTACTTTCTGAGTTTTTCTGTGTGATTTTTGGGTTTCATGGCTAATTTTTGAGTTTTTTCTAGCTAATTGTTTTTTTCTGGCTAATTTTTGGGTTTCATGACTAATTTTTGAGTTTTTTTGGCTAATTTTTGGGTTTTCTAGCTAATTTTTGAGTTTTTCTGGCTGATTTTTGGGTTTTATGACTAATTTTCGAGTTTTTTCAGCTAATTTTTGAGTTTTTTCGTCTGATTTCTGGGTTTTATGGCTAATTTTTGGGTTTTTCTGACAATTTTTTAGTTTTTGTGGCTAATTTCTGAGTTTTCCTAGCTAATTTTTGGGTTTTATGGCTAATTTTTGAGTTTTCCTAGCTAAATTTTGGGTTTTTCTAGCTTATTTTTGGGTTTTATGGCTAGTTTTTGGGTTTTTCCAGCTGATTTTTGAGTTTTTCTGGCTAATTTTTGGGTTTTATGGCTAATTTTTGAATTTTTCTAGCTAATTTTTGAGTTTTTTTGTCTAATTTTTGGTTTTATGGCTAATTTTTGGGTTTTTCTGACAATTTTTGGGGTTTTGTGGCTAGTTTCTGAGTTTTCCTAGCTGAATTCTGAGTTTTTCTAGCTAAATTTTGGGTTTTTCTGGCAAATTTTTGGGTTTTATGGCTAATTTTTTTATTTTTTCTAGCTAATTGTCTTTTTTTGGCTAATTTCTGAGTTTTTTTGGCTAATTTTTGGGTTTTTCTAGCAAATTTTTGAGTTTTCCTTTCTGAGTTTTTCTGTGTGATTTTTGGGTTTTATGGCTAATTTTTGGGTTTTTCTGGCTATAAAACCTAAAAATTAGTTAGAAAAACTCAAAGATTAGCCATAAAAACCCAAAAATCAGCCATAAAACCCAAAAATTAGCCATAAAACCCAAAAATTAGCCAGAAAAACCCAAAATTTGGCTAGAAAAACATTTTTGAGTTTTTATGGCAAATTTTTGAGTTTTTCCAGCAATCTTTCGCGTTTTATAGCTAATTTTTGGGTTTTTCTAGCTTATTTTTGGGTTTTATGGCTATTTTTTTAGTTTTTCCAGCTGATTTTTGAGTTTTTCTGGCCAATTTTTGGGTTTTATGGCTAATTTTTGAATTTTTCTAGCTAATTTTCGAGTTTTTTTGTCTAATTTTTGGTTTTATGGCTAATTTTTGGGTTTTTCTGACAATTTTTGGGTTTTTGTGGCTAATTTCTGAGTTTTCCTAGCTAATTTTTGAGTTTTTCTAGCTAAATTTTGGGTTTTTCTGGCAAATTTTTGGATTTTATGGCTAATTTTTTTATTTTTTTCTAGATAATTTTTTTTTTTCTGGCTAATTTTTGGGTTTCATGGCTAATTTTTGAAATTTTTTGGCTAATTTTTGGGTTTTTATAGCTAGTTTTTGAGTTTTTCTGGCTAATTTTTAGGTTTTATGACTAATTTTCGAGTTTTTTAGCTACTTTCTGAGTTTTTCTGTGTGATTTTTGGGTTTTATGGCTAATTTTTGGGTTTTTCTGGCTATAAAACCTAAAAATTAGTCAGAAAAACTCAAAGATTAGCCATAAAAACCCAAAATGTAGCCATAAAACCCAAAAATTAGCCAGAAAAACCCAAAATTTGGCTAGAAAAACTTTTTTGAGTCTTTCCAGCTAATTTTTGAGTTTTTTCGTCTAATTTCTGTGTTTTATGGCTGATTTTTGGGTTTTTTTCTGACAATTTTTGGTTTTTGTGGCTAATTTCTGAGTTTTCCTAGCTAATTTTTGAGTTTTTCTAGCTAAATTTTGGGTTTTTCTGGCAAATTTTTGGGTTTTATGGCTAATTTTTTTATTTTTTCTAGCTAATTGTTTTTTTCTGGCTAATTTTTGGGTTTCATGGCTAATTTTTGAGTTTTTTTGGCTAATTTTTGGGTTTTTCTAGCTAATTTTTGAGTTTTTCTGGCTAATTTTTGGGTTTTATGACTAATTTTCGAGTTTTTTTAGCTACCTACTTCCTGAGTTTTTCTGTGTGATTTTTGGGTTTTATGGCTAATTTTTGGGTTTTTCTGGCTATAAAACCTAAAAATTAGTCAGAAAAACTCAAAGATTAGCCATAAAAACCCAAAATGAAGCCATAAAACCCATAAATTAGCCAGAAAAACCCAAAATTTGGCTAGAAAAACTTTTTTGAGTCTTTCCAGCTAATTTTTGAGTTTTTTCGTCTAATTTCTGTGTTTTATGGCTAATTTTTGGGTTTTTTTCTGACAATTTTTGGTTTTTGTGGCTAATTTCTGAGTTTTCCTAGCTAATTTTTGCGTTTTTCTTGCTAAATTTTGCGTTTTTCCGGCTAATTTTTGGGCTTTATGGCTAATTTTTAAGATTTATTGGCTAATTTTTGAGTTTTTCTTGCTAAATTTTGGGTTTTTCTGGCTAATTTTTGAGTTTTATGGCTAATTTTTAAGATTTATTGGCTAATTTTTGAGTTTTTCTGGCAAATTTTTGGGTTTTTGTGGCTAATTTTTGGGTTTTATGGCTAATTTTTGAGTTTTTCTGGCTGAATTTTGGGTTTTCCTGGCTAATTTTTGAGTTTTTCTCGCTAAATTTTGGGTTTTTCTGGCTAATTTTTGGGCTTTATGGCTAATTTTTAAGATTTATTGGCTAATTTTTGAGTTTTTCTGGCTAATTTTTGGGTTTTATGACTAATTTTCGAGTTTTTTCAGCTACTTTCTGAGTTTTTCTGTGTGATTCTTGGGTTTTATGGCTAATTTTTGGGTTTTTCTGGCTATAAAACCTAAAAATTAGTTAGAAAAACTCAAAGATTAGCCATAAAAACCCAAAAATTAGCCATAAAACTCAAAAATTAGCCAGAAAACCCAAAATTTAGCTAGAAAAACTTTTTTGAGTTTTTATGGCTGATTTTTGAGTGTTTCTAGCTATCTTTCGCGTTTTATAGCTAATTTTTGGGTTTTTATGGCTAATTTTTGGGTTTTATGGGTAATTTTTAAGTTTTTCTGGCTAAATTTTGGGTTTCTCTGGCTAATTTTTGGGTTTTATTGCTAATTTTTGGGTTTGTCTGGCTAAATTTTTGGGTTTTTCTGGCTAATTTCTGGGTTTTATTGCTAATTTTTGAGTTTTTCTAACTAATTCTTGGGTTTTATAGCTAATTCTTGTATTTTTGTGGCTAACTTTTGTATTTTTGTGGCTAATTTCTGAGTTTTCCTAGCTAATTTTTGAGTTTTTCTAGCTGAATTTCGAGTTTTTCTGGCAAATTTTTGGGTTTTTGTGGCTAATTTCTGAGTTTTCCTAGCTAATTTTTGAGTTTTTCTGGCTAATCTTTGGGTTTTTGTGTCTAATTTTTGGGTTTCATGGCTAATTTTTGAATTTTTCTAGCTAATTTTTGAGTTTTTTTGTCTAATTTTTGGTTTTATGGCTAATTTTTGGGTTTCTCTGACAATTTTTGGGTTTTTGTGGCTAATTTCTGAGTTTTCCTAGCTAATTTTTGAGTTTTTCTAGCTAAATTTTGGGTTTTTCTGGCAAATTTTTGGGTTTTTCTGGCTAATTTTTTTATTTTTTCTAGCTAATTGTTTTTTTCTGGCTAATTTTTGGGTTTCATGGCTAATTTTTGAGTTTTTTGGCTAATTTTTGGGTTTTTCTAGCTAATTTTTGAGTTTTTCTGGCTAATTTTTAGGTTTTATGACTAATTTTCGAGTTTTTTTAGCTACTTTCTGAGTTTTTCTGTGTGATTTTTGGGTTTTATGGCTAATTTTTGGGTTTTTCTGGCTATAAAACCTAAAAATTAGTCAGAAAAACTCAAAAATTAGCCATAAAAACCCAAAAATTAGCCATAAAACTCAAAAATTAGCCAGAAAACCCAAAATTTAGCTAGAAAAACTTTTTTGAGTTTTTATGGCTGATTTTTGAGTTTTTCTAGCTATCTTTCGCGTTTTATAGCTAATTTTTGGGTTTTTATGGCTAATTTTTGGGTTTTATGGGTAATTTTTAAGTTTTTCTGGCTAAATTTTGGGTTTCTCTGGCTAATTTTTGGGTTTTATTGCTAATTTTTGGGTTTGTCTGGCTAAATTTTTGGGTTTTTCTGGCTAATTTCTGGGTTTTATTGCTAATTTTTGAGTTTTTCTAACTAATTCTTGGGTTTTATAGCTAATTCTTGTATTTTTGTGGCTAACTTTTGTATTTTTGTGGCTAATTTCTGAGTTTTCCTAGCTAATTTTTGAGTTTTTCTAGCTGAATTTCGAGTTTTTCTGGCAAATTTTTGGGTTTTTGTGGCTAATTTCTGAGTTTTCCTAGCTAATTTTTGAGTTTTTCTGGCTAATTTTTGGGTTTTTGTGGCTAATTTTTGGGTTTTCATGGCTAATTTTTGAGTTTTTCTGGCTGAATTTTGGGTTTTCCTGGCTAATTTTTGAGTTTTTCTCGCTAAATTTTGGGTTTTTCTGGCTAATTTTTGGGCTTTATGGCTAATTTTTAAGATTTATTGGCTAATTTTTGAGTTTTTCTGGCTAATTTTTGGGTTTTATGACTAATTTTCGAGTTTTTTCAGCTACATTCTGAGTTTTTCTGTGTGATTTTTGGGTTTTATGACTAATTTTCGAGTTTTTTCAGCTACTTTCTGAGTTTTTCTGTGTGATTTTTGGGTTTCTTGGCTAATTTTTGAGTTTTTTCTAGCTAATTGTTTTTTTCTGGCTAATTTTTGGGTTTCATGGCTAATTTTTGAGTTTTTTTGGCTAATTTTTGGTTTTTCTAGCTAATTTTTGAGTTTTTCTGGCTGATTTTTGGGTTTTATGACTAATTTTCGAGTTTTTTCAGCTAATTTTTGAGTTTTTTCGTCTGATTTCTGGGTTTTATGGCTAATTTTTGGGTTTTTCTGACAATTTTTTCGTTTTTGTGGCTAATTTCTGAGTTTTCCTAGCTAATTTTTGGGTTTTATGGCTAATTTTTGAGTTTTCCTAGCTAAATTTTGGGTTTTTCCAGCTTATTTTTGGGTTTTATGGCTAGTTTTTGAGTTTTTCCAGCTGATTTTTGAGTTTTTCTGGCTAATTTTTGGGTTTTATGGCTAATTTTTGAATTTTTCTAGCTAATTTTTGAGTTTTTTCGTCTAATTTTTGGTTTTATGGCTAATTTTTGGGTTTTTCTGACAATTTTTGGGGTTTTGTGGCTAGTTTCTGAGTTTTCCTAGCTGAATTCTGAGTTTTTCTAGCTAAATTTTGGGTTTTTCTGGCAAATTTTTGGGTTTTATGGCTAATTTTTTTATTTTTTCTAGCTAATTGTCTTTTTTTGGCTAATTTCTGAGTTTTTTTGGCTAATTTTTGGGTTTTTCTAGCAAATTTTTGAGTTTTCCTTTCTGAGTTTTTCTGTGTGATTTTTGGGTTTTATGGCTAATTTTTGGGTTTTTCTGGCTATAAAACCTAAAAATTAGTTAGAAAAACTCAAAGATTAGCCATAAAAACCCAAAAATCAGCCATAAAACCCAAAAATTAGCCATAAAACCCAAAAATTAGCCAGAAAAACCCAAAATTTGGCTAGAAAAACATTTTTGAGTTTTTATGGCAAATTTTTGAGTTTTTCCAGCAATCTTTCGCGTTTTATAGCTAATTTTTGGGTTTTTCTAGCTTATTTTTGGGTTTTATGGCTATTTTTTTAGTTTTTCCAGCTGATTTTTGAGTTTTTCTGGCCAATTTTTGGGTTTTATGGCTAATTTTTGAATTTTTCTAGCTAATTTTCGAGTTTTTTTGTCTAATTTTTGGTTTTATGGCTAATTTTTGGGTTTTTCTGACAATTTTTGGGTTTTTGTGGCTAATTTCTGAGTTTTCCTAGCTAATTTTTGAGTTTTTCTAGCCAAATTTTGGGTTTTTCTGGCAAATTTTTGGATTTTATGGCTAATTTTTTTATTTTTTTCTAGCTAATTTCTTTTTTCTGGCTAATTTTCGGGTTTCATGGCTAATTTTTGAGTTTTTTTGGCTAATTTTTGGGTTTTTCTAGCTAGTTTTTGAGTTTTTCTGGCTAATTTTTAGGTTTTATGACTAATTTTCGAGTTTTTTTAGCTACTTTCTGAGTTTTTCTGTGTGATTTTTGGGTTTTATGGCTAATTTTTGGGTTTTTCTGGCTATAAAACCTAAAAATTAGTCAGAAAAACTCAAAGATTAGCCATAAAAACCCAAAATGTAGCCATAAAACCCAAAAATTAGCCAGAAAAACCCAAAATTTGGCTAGAAAAACTTTTTTGAGTCTTTCCAGCTAATTTTTGAGTTTTTTCGTCTAATTTCTGTGTTTTATGGCTAATTTTTGGGTTTTTTTCTGACAATTTTTGGTTTTTGTGGCTAATTTCTGAGTTTTCCTAGCTAATTTTTGAGTTTTTCTAGCTAAATTTTGGGTTTTTCTGGCAAATTTTTGGGTTTTATGGCTAATTTTTTTATTTTTTCTAGCTAATTGTTTTTTTCTGGCTAATTTTTGGGTTTCATGGCTAATTTTTGAGTTTTTTTGGCTAATTTTTGGGTTTTTCTAGCTAATTTTTGAGTGTTTCTGGCTAGTTTTTGGGTTTTATGACTAATTTTCGAGTTTTTTTAGCTACTTTCTGAGTTTTTCTGTGTGATTTTTGGGTTTTATGGCTAATTTTTGGGTTTTTCTGGCTATAAAACCTAAAAATTAGTCAGAAAAACTCAAAGATTAGCCATAAAAACCCAAAAATTAGCCATAAAACCCATAAATTAGCCAGAAAAACCCAAAATTTGGCTAGAAAAACTTTTTTGAGTCTTTCCAGCTTATTTTTGAGTTTTTTCGTCTAATTTCTGTGTTTTATGGCTAATTTTTGGGTTTTTTTTCTGACAATTTTTGGTTTTTGTGGCTAATTTCTGAGTTTTCCTAGCTAATTTTTGAGTTTTTCTAGCTAAATTTTGGGTTTTTCTGGCAAATTTTTGGGTTTTATGGCTAATTTTTTTATTTTTTCTAGCTAATTGTTTTTTTCTGGCTAATTTTTGGGTTTCATGGCTAATTTTTGAGTTTTTTTGGCTAATTTTTGGGTTTTTCTAGCTAATTTTTGAGTGTTTCTGGCTAGTTTTTGGGTTTTATGACTAATTTTCGAGTTTTTTTAGCTACTTTCTGAGTTTTTCTGTGTGATTTTTGGGTTTTATGGCTAATTTTTGGGTTTTTCTGGCTATAAAACCTAAAAATTAGTCAGAAAAACTCAAAGATTAGCCATAAAAACCCAAAAATTAGCCATAAAACCCAAAAATTAGCCATAAAACCCAAAAATTAGCCAGAAAAACCCAAAATTTGGCTAGAAAAACATTTTTGAGTTTTTATGGCAAATTTTTGAGTTTTTCCAGCTATCTTTCGCGTTTTATAGCTAATTTTTGGGTTTTTCTAGCTTATGTTTGGGTTTTATGGCTAGTTTTTGAGTTTTTCCAGCTGATTTTTGAGTTTTTCTGGCCAATTTTTGGGTTTTATGGCTAATTTTTGAATTTTTCTAGCTAATTTCTGAGTTTTTTTGTCTAATTTTTGGTTTCATGGCTAATTTTTGGGTTTTTCTGACAATTTTTGGGTTTTTGTGGCTAATTTCTGAGTTTTCCTAGCTAATTTTTGAGTTTTTCTAGCTAAATTTTGGGTTTTTATGGCAAATTTTTGAGTTTTTCCAGCTATCTTTCGCGTTTTATAGCTAATTTTTGGGTTTTTCTGGCTAATTTTTGGGTTTCATGGCTAATTTTTGAGTTTTTTTGGCTAATTTTTGGGTTTTTCTAGCTCATTTTTGAGTTTTTCTGGCTATTTTTTGTGTTTTATGACTAATTTTTGAGTTTTTCCAGCTAATTTTTGAGTTTTTTCGTCTGATTTCTGGGTTTTATGGCTAATTTTTAGGTTTTTCTGACAATTTTTTGGTTTTTGTGGCTAATTTCTGAGTTTTCCTAGCTAATTTTTGAGTTTTTCTAGCTAAATTTTGGGTTTTTCTGGCAAATTTTTGGGTTTTATGGCTAATTTTTTAAATTTTCTGGCTGAATTTTGGGTTTTCCTAGTTAATTTTTGAGTTTTTCTTGCTAAATTTTGCGTTTTTCCGGCTAATTTTTGGGTTTTATGGCTAAATTTCGAGTTTTTCTAGATAATTTTTGAGTTTTTTTGGCTAATTTCTGAGTTTTTCTGTGTGATTTTTGGGTTTTATGGCTAATTTTTGGGTTTGTCTGGCAAATTTTTGGGTTTTTCTGGCTAATTTTTGGGTTTTATGGCTAATTTTTGAGTTTTCCTAGCTAAATTTTGGGTTTTTCTAGCTTATTTTTGGGTTTTATGGCTAGTTTTTGAGTTTTTCCAGCTGATTTTTGAGTTTTTCTGGCTAATTTTTGGGTTTTATGGCTAATTTTTGAATTTTTCTAGCTAATTTTTGAGTTTTTTTGTCTAATTTTTGGTTTTATGGCTAATTTTTGGGTTTTTCTGACAATTTTTGGGGTTTTGTGGCTAGTTTCTGAGTTTTCCTAGCTGAATTCTGAGTTTTTCTAGCTAAATTTTGGGTTTTTCTGGCAAATTTTTGGGTTTTATGGCTAATTTTTTTATTTTTTCTAGCTAATTGTCTTTTTTTGGCTAATTTTTGAGTTGTTTTGGCTAATTTTTGGGTTTTTCTAGCAAATTTTTGAGTTTTCCCGGCTAATTTTTGGGTTTTATGACTGATTTTCGAGTTTTTTTAGCTACTTTCTGAGTTTTTCTGTGTGATTTTTGGGTTTTATGGCTAATTTTTGGGTTTTTCTGGCTATAAAACCTAAAAATTAGTTAGAAAAACTCAAAGATTAGCCATAAAAACCCAAAAATCAGCCATAAAACCCAAAAATTAGCCATAAAACCCAAAAATTAGCCAGAAAAACCCAAAATTTGGCTAGAAAAACATTTTTGAGTTTTCATGGCAAATTTTTGAGTTTTTCCAGCAATCTTTCGCGTTTTATAGCTATGGGTTTTTCTAGCTTATTTTTGGGTTTTATGGCTATTTTTTGAGTTTTTCCAGCTGATTTTTGAGTTTTTCTGGCCAATTTTTGGGTTTTATGGCTAATTTTTGAATTTTTCTAGCTAATTTTTGAGTTTTTTTGTCTAATTTTTGGTTTTATGGCTGATTTTTGGGTTTTTCTGACAATTTTTGGGTTTTTGTGGCTAATTTCTGAGTTTTCCTAGCTAATTTTTGAGTTTTTCTAGCTAAATTTTGGGTTTTTCTGGCAAATTTTTGGATTTTATGGCTAATTTTTTTATTTTTTTCTAGATAATTTCTTTTTTCTGGCTAATTTTTGGGTTTCATGGCTAATTTTTGAAATTTTTTGGCTAATTTTTGGGTTTTTATAGCTAGTTTTTGAGTTTTTCTGGCTAATTTTTAGGTTTTATGACTAATTTTCGAGTTTTTTAGCTACTTTCTGAGTTTTTCTGTGTGATATTTGGGTTTTATGGCTAATTTTTGGGTTTTTCTGGCTATAAAACCTAAAAATTAGTCAGAAAAACTCAAAGATTAGCCATAAAAACCCAAAATGTAGCCATAAAACCCAAAAATTAGCCAGAAAAACCCAAAATTTGGCTAGAAAAACTTTTTTGAGTCTTTCCAGCTAATTTTTGAGTTTTTTCGTCTAATTTCTGTGTTTTATGGCTGATTTTTGGGTTTTTTTCTGACAATTTTTGGTTTTTGTGGCTAATTTCTGAGTTTTCCTAGCTAATTTTTGAGTTTTTCTAGCTAAATTTTGGGTTTTTCTGGCAAATTTTTGGGTTTTATGGCTAATTTTTTTATTTTTTCTAGCTAATTGTTTTTTTCTGGCTAATTTTTGGGTTTCATGGCTAATTTTTGAGTTTTTTTGGCTAATTTTTGGGTTTTTCTAGCTAATTTTTGAGTTTTTCTGGCTAATTTTTGGGTTTTATGACTAATTTTCGAGTTTTTTTAGCTACCTACTTCCTGAGTTTTTCTGTGTGATTTTTGGGTTTTATGGCTAATTTTTGGGTTTTTCTGGCTATAAAACCTAAAAATTAGTCAGAAAAACTCAAAGATTAGCCATAAAAACCCAAAATGAAGCCATAAAACCCATAAATTAGCCAGAAAAACCCAAAATTTGGCTAGAAAAACTTTTTTGAGTCTTTCCAGCTAATTTTTGAGTTTTTTCGTCTAATTTCTGTGTTTTATGGCTAATTTTTGGGTTTTTTTCTGACAATTTTTGGTTTTTGTGGCTAATTTCTGAGTTTTCCTAGCTAATTTTTGCGTTTTTCTTGCTAAATTTTGCGTTTTTCCGGCTAATTTTTGGGCTTTATGGCTAATTTTTAAGATTTATTGGCTAATTTTTGAGTTTTTCTTGCTAAATTTTGGGTTTTTCTGGCTAATTTTTGAGTTTTATGGCTAATTTTTAAGATTTATTGGCTAATTTTTGAGTTTTTCTGGCAAATTTTTGGGTTTTTGTGGCTAATTTTTGGGTTTTATGGCTAATTTTTGAGTTTTTCTGGCTGAATTTTGGGTTTTCCTGGCTAATTTTTGAGTTTTTCTCGCTAAATTTTGGGTTTTTCTGGCTAATTTTTGGGCTTTATGGCTAATTTTTAAGATTTATTGGCTAATTTTTGAGTTTTTCTGGCTAATTTTTGGGTTTTATGACTAATTTTCGAGTTTTTTCAGCTACTTTCTGAGTTTTTCTGTGTGATTCTTGGGTTTTATGGCTAATTTTTGGGTTTTTCTGGCTATAAAACCTAAAAATTAGTTAGAAAAACTCAAAGATTAGCCATAAAAACCCAAAAATTAGCCATAAAACTCAAAAATTAGCCAGAAAACCCAAAATTTAGCTAGAAAAACTTTTTTGAGTTTTTATGGCTGATTTTTGAGTGTTTCTAGCTATCTTTCGCGTTTTATAGCTAATTTTTGGGTTTTTATGGCTAATTTTTGGGTTTTATGGGTAATTTTTAAGTTTTTCTGGCTAAATTTTGGGTTTCTCTGGCTAATTTTTGGGTTTTATTGCTAATTTTTGGGTTTGTCTGGCTAAATTTTTGGGTTTTTCTGGCTAATTTCTGGGTTTTATTGCTAATTTTTGAGTTTTTCTAACTAATTCTTGGGTTTTATAGCTAATTCTTGTATTTTTGTGGCTAACTTTTGTATTTTTGTGGCTAACTTTTGTATTTTTGTGGCTAATTTCTGAGTTTTCCTAGCTAATTTTTGAGTTTTTCTAGCTGAATTTCGAGTTTTTCTGGCAAATTTTTGGGTTTTTGTGGCTAATTTCTGAGTTTTCCTAGCTAATTTTTGAGTTTTTCTGGCTAATCTTTGGGTTTTTGTGTCTAATTTTTGGGTTTCATGGCTAATTTTTGAATTTTTCTAGCTAATTTTTGAGTTTTTTTGTCTAATTTTTGGTTTTATGGCTAATTTTTGGGTTTCTCTGACAATTTTTGGGTTTTTGTGGCTAATTTCTGAGTTTTCCTAGCTAATTTTTGAGTTTTTCTAGCTAAATTTTGGGTTTTTCTGGCAAATTTTTGGGTTTTTCTGGCTAATTTTTTTATTTTTTCTAGCTAATTGTTTTTTTCTGGCTAATTTTTGGGTTTCATGGCTAATTTTTGAGTTTTTTGGCTAATTTTTGGGTTTTTCTAGCTAATTTTTGAGTTTTTCTGGCTAATTTTTAGGTTTTATGACTAATTTTCGAGTTTTTTTAGCTACTTTCTGAGTTTTTCTGTGTGATTTTTGGGTTTTATGGCTAATTTTTGGGTTTTTCTGGATATAAAACCTAAAAATTAGTCAGAAAAACTCAAAAATTAGCCATAAAAACCCAAAAATTAGCCATAAAACTCAAAAATTAGCCAGAAAACCCAAAATTTAGCTAGAAAAACTTTTTTGAGTTTTTATGGCTGATTTTTGAGTTTTTCTAGCTATCTTTCGCGTTTTATAGCTAATTTTTGGGTTTTTATGGCTAATTTTTGGGTTTTATGGGTAATTTTTAAGTTTTTCTGGCTAAATTTTGGGTTTCTCTGGCTAATTTTTGGGTTTTATTGCTAATTTTTGGGTTTGTCTGGCTAAATTTTTGGGTTTTTCTGGCTAATTTCTGGGTTTTATTGCTAATTTTTGAGTTTTTCTAACTAATTCTTGGGTTTTATAGCTAATTCTTGTATTTTTGTGGCTAACTTTTGTATTTTTGTGGCTAATTTCTGAGTTTTCCTAGCTAATTTTTGAGTTTTTCTAGCTGAATTTCGAGTTTTTCTGGCAAATTTTTGGGTTTTTGTGGCTAATTTCTGAGTTTTCCTAGCTAATTTTTGAGTTTTTCTGGCTAATTTTTGGGTTTTTGTGGCTAATTTTTGGGTTTCATGGCTAATTTTTGAGTTTTTCTGGCTGAATTTTGGGTTTTCCTGGCTAATTTTTGAGTTTTTCTCGCTAAATTTTGGGTTTTTCTGGCTAATTTTTGGGCTTTATGGCTAATTTTTAAGATTTATTGGCTAATTTTTGAGTTTTTCTGGCTAATTTTTGGGTTTTATGACTAATTTTCGAGTTTTTTCAGCTACATTCTGAGTTTTTCTGTGTGATTTTTGGGTTTTATGACTAATTTTCGAGTTTTTTCAGCTACTTTCTGAGTTTTTCTGTGTGATTTTTGGGTTTCTTGGCTAATTTTTGAGTTTTTTCTAGCTAATTGTTTTTTTCTGGCTAATTTTTGGGTTTCATGGCTAATTTTTGAGTTTTTTTGGCTAATTTTTGGGTTTTTCTAGCTAATTTTTGAGTTTTTCTGGCTGATTTTTGGGTTTTATGACTAATTTTCGAGTTTTTTCAGCTAATTTTTGAGTTTTTTCGTCTGATTTCTGGGTTTTATGGCTAATTTTTGGGTTTTTCTGACAATTTTTTCGTTTTTGTGGCTAATTTCTGAGTTTTCCTAGCTAATTTTTGGGTTTTATGGCTAATTTTTGAGTTTTCCTAGCTAAATTTTGGGTTTTTCCAGCTTATTTTTGGGTTTTATGGCTAGTTTTTGAGTTTTTCCAGCTGATTTTTGAGTTTTTCTGGCTAATTTTTGGGTTTTATGGCTAATTTTTGAATTTTTCTAGCTAATTTTTGAGTTTTTTCGTCTAATTTTTGGTTTTATGGCTAATTTTTGGGTTTTTCTGACAATTTTTGGGGTTTTGTGGCTAGTTTCTGAGTTTTCCTAGCTGAATTCTGAGTTTTTCTAGCTAAATTTTGGGTTTTTCTGGCAAATTTTTGGGTTTTATGGCTAATTTTTTTATTTTTTCTAGCTAATTGTCTTTTTTTGGCTAATTTCTGAGTTTTTTTGGCTAATTTTTGGGTTTTTCTAGCAAATTTTTGAGTTTTCCTTTCTGAGTTTTTCTGTGTGATTTTTGGGTTTTATGGCTAATTTTTGGGTTTTTCTGGCTATAAAACCTAAAAATTAGTTGGAAAAACTCAAAGATTAGCCATAAAAACCCAAAAATCAGCCATAAAACCCAAAAATTAGCCATAAAACCCAAAAATTAGCCAGAAAAACCCAAAATTTGGCTAGAAAAACATTTTTGAGTTTTTATGGCAAATTTTTGAGTTTTTCCAGCAATCTTTCGCGTTTTATAGCTAATTTTTGGGTTTTTCTAGCTTATTTTTGGGTTTTATGGCTATTTTTTTAGTTTTTCCAGCTGATTTTTGAGTTTTTCTGGCCAATTTTTGGGTTTTATGGCTAATTTTTGAATTTTTCTAGCTAATTTTCGAGTTTTTTTGTCTAATTTTTGGTTTTATGGCTAATTTTTGGGTTTTTCTGACAATTTTTGGGTTTTTGTGGCTAATTTCTGAGTTTTCCTAGCTAATTTTTGAGTTTTTCTAGCCAAATTTTGGGTTTTTCTGGCAAATTTTTGGATTTTATGGCTAATTTTTTTATTTTTTTCTAGCTAATTTCTTTTTTCTGGCTAATTTTCGGGTTTCATGGCTAATTTTTGAGTTTTTTTGGCTAATTTTTGGGTTTTTCTAGCTAGTTTTTGAGTTTTTCTGGCTAATTTTTAGGTTTTATGACTAATTTTCGAGTTTTTTTAGCTACTTTCTGAGTTTTTCTGTGTGATTTTTGGGTTTTATGGCTAATTTTTGGGTTTTTCTGGCTATAAAACCTAAAAATTAGTCAGAAAAACTCAAAGATTAGCCATAAAAACCCAAAATGTAGCCATAAAACCCAAAAATTAGCCAGAAAAACCCAAAATTTGGCTAGAAAAACTTTTTTGAGTCTTTCCAGCTAATTTTTGAGTTTTTTCGTCTAATTTCTGTGTTTTATGGCTAATTTTTGGGTTTTTTTCTGACAATTTTTGGTTTTTGTGGCTAATTTCTGAGTTTTCCTAGCTAATTTTTGAGTTTTTCTAGCTAAATTTTGGGTTTTTCTGGCAAATTTTTGGGTTTTATGGCTAATTTTTTTATTTTTTCTAGCTAATTGTTTTTTTCTGGCTAATTTTTGGGTTTCATGGCTAATTTTTGAGTTTTTTTGGCTAATTTTTGGGTTTTTCTAGCTAATTTTTGAGTGTTTCTGGCTAGTTTTTGGGTTTTATGACTAATTTTCGAGTTTTTTTAGCTACTTTCTGAGTTTTTCTGTGTGATTTTTGGGTTTTATGGCTAATTTTTGGGTTTTTCTGGCTATAAAACCTAAAAATTAGTCAGAAAAACTCAAAGATTAGCCATAAAAACCCAAAAATTAGCCATAAAACCCATAAATTAGCCAGAAAAACCCAAAATTTGGCTAGAAAAACTTTTTTGAGTCTTTCCAGCTTATTTTTGAGTTTTTTCGTCTAATTTCTGTGTTTTATGGCTAATTTTTGGGTTTTTTTCTGACAATTTTTGGTTTTTGTGGCTAATTTCTGAGTTTTCCTAGCTAATTTTTGAGTTTTTCTAGCTAAATTTTGGGTTTTTCTGGCAAATTTTTGGGTTTTATGGCTAATTTTTTTATTTTTTCTAGCTAATTGTTTTTTTCTGGCTAATTTTTGGGTTTCATGGCTAATTTTTGAGTTTTTTTGGCTAATTTTTGGGTTTTTCTAGCTAATTTTTGAGTGTTTCTGGCTAGTTTTTGGGTTTTATGACTAATTTTCGAGTTTTTTTAGCTACTTTCTGAGTTTTTCTGTGTGATTTTTGGGTTTTATGGCTAATTTTTGGGTTTTTTCTGGCTATAAAACCTAAAAATTAGTCAGAAAAACTCAAAGATTAGCCATAAAAACCCAAAAATTAGCCATAAAACCCAAAAATTAGCCATAAAACCCAAAAATTAGCCAGAAAAACCCAAAATTTGGCTAGAAAAACATTTTTGAGTTTTTATGGCAAATTTTTGAGTTTTTCCAGCTATCTTTCGCGTTTTATAGCTAATTTTTGGGTTTTTCTAGCTTATTTTTGGGTTTTATGGCTAGTTTTTGAGTTTTTCCAGCTGATTTTTGAGTTTTTCTGGCCAATTTTTGGGTTTTATGGCTAATTTTTGAATTTTTCTAGCTAATTTCTGAGTTTTTTTGTCTAATTTTTGGTTTCATGGCTAATTTTTGGGTTTTTCTGACAATTTTTGGGTTTTTGTGGCTAATTTCTGAGTTTTCCTAGCTAATTTTTGAGTTTTTCTAGCTAAATTTTGGGTTTTTATGGCAAATTTTTGAGTTTTTCCAGCTATCTTTCGCGTTTTATAGCTAATTTTTGGGTTTTTCTGGCTAATTTTTGGGTTTCATGGCTAATTTTTGAGTTTTTTTGGCTAATTTTTGGGTTTTTCTAGCTCATTTTTGAGTTTTTCTGGCTATTTTTTGTGTTTTATGACTAATTTTTGAGTTTTTCCAGCTAATTTTTGAGTTTTTTCGTCTGATTTCTGGGTTTTATGGCTAATTTTTAGGTTTTTCTGACAATTTTTTGGTTTTTGTGGCTAATTTCTGAGTTTTCCTAGCTAATTTTTGAGTTTTTCTAGCTAAATTTTGGGTTTTTCTGGCAAATTTTTGGGTTTTATGGCTAATTTTTTAAATTTTCTGGCTGAATTTTGGGTTTTCCTAGTTAATTTTTGAGTTTTTCTTGCTAAATTTTGCGTTTTTCCGGCTAATTTTTGGGTTTTATGGCTAAATTTCGAGTTTTTCTAGATAATTTTTGAGTTTTTTTGGCTAATTTCTGAGTTTTTCTGTGTGATTTTTGGGTTTTATGGCTAATTTTTGGGTTTGTCTGGCAAATTTTTGGGTTTTTCTGGCTAATTTTTGGGTTTTATGGCTAATTTTTGAGTTTTCCTAGCTAAATTTTGGGTTTTTCTAGCTTATTTTTGGGTTTTATGGCTAGTTTTTGAGTTTTTCCAGCTGATTTTTGAGTTTTTCTGGCTAATTTTTGGGTTTTATGGCTAATTTTTGTATTTTTCTAGCTAATTTTTGAGTTTTTTTGTCTAATTTTTGGTTTTATGGCTAATTTTTGGGTTTTTCTGACAATTTTTGGGGTTTTGTGGCTAGTTTCTGAGTTTTCCTAGCTGAATTCTGAGTTTTTCTAGCTAAATTTTGGGTTTTTCTGGCAAATTTTTGGGTTTTATGGCTAATTTTTTTATTTTTTCTAGCTAATTGTCTTTTTTTGGCTAATTTTTGAGTTGTTTTGGCTAATTTTTGGGTTTTTCTAGCAAATTTTTGAGTTTTCCCGGCTAATTTTTGGGTTTTATGACTGATTTTCGAGTTTTTTTAGCTACTTTCTGAGTTTTTCTGTGTGATTTTTGGGTTTTATGGCTAATTTTTGGGTTTTTCTGGCTATAAAACCTAAAAATTAGTTAGAAAAACTCAAAGATTAGCCATAAAAACCCAAAAATCAGCCATAAAACCCAAAAATTAGCCATAAAACCCAAAAATTAGCCAGAAAAACCCAAAATTTGGCTAGAAAAACATTTTTGAGTTTTCATGGCAAATTTTTGAGTTTTTCCAGCAATCTTTCGCGTTTTATAGCTAATTTTTGGGTTTTTCTACCTTATTTTCGAGTTTTATGGCTATTTTTTGAGTTTTTCCAGCTGATTTTTGAGTTTTTCTGGCCAATTTTTGGGTTTTATGGCTAATTTTTGAATTTTTCTAGCTAATTTTTGAGTTTTTTTGTCTAATTTTTGGTTTTATGGCTAATTTTTGGGTTTTTCTGACAATTTTTGGGTTTTTGTGGCTAATTTCTGAGTTTTCCTAGCTAATTTTTGAGTTTTTCTAGCTAAATTTTGGGTTTTTCCGGCAAATTTTTGGATTTTATGGCTAATTTTTTTATTTTTTTCTAGCTAATTTCTTTTTTCTGGCTAATTTTTGGGTTTCATGGCTAATTTTTGAGTTTGTTTGGCTAATTTTTGGGTTTTTCTAGCTAGTTTTTGAGTTTTTCTGGCTAATTTTTAGGTTTTATGACTAATTTTCGAGTTTTTTTAGCTACTTTCTGAGTTTTTCTGTGTGATTTTTGGGTTTTATGGCTAATTTTTGGGTTTTTCTGGCTATAAAACCTAAAAATTAGTCAGAAAAACTCAAAGATTAGCCATAAAAACCCAAAATGTAGCCATAAAACCCAAAAATTAGCCAGAAAAACCCAAAATTTGGCTAGAAAAACTTTTTTGAGTCTTTCCAGCTAATTTTTGAGTTTTTTCGTCTAATTTCTGTGTTTTATGGCTAATTTTTGGGTTTTTTTCTGACAATTTTTGGTTTTTGTGGCTAATTTCTGAGTTTTCCTAGCTAATTTTTGAGTTTTTCTAGCTAAATTTTGGGTTTTTCTGGCAAATTTTTGGGTTTTATGGCTAATTTTTTTATTTTTTCTAGCTAATTGTTTTTTTCTGGCTAATTTTTGGGTTTCATGGCTAATTTTTGAGTTTTTTTGGCTAATTTTTGGGTTTTTCTAGCTAATTTTTGAGTTTTTCTGGCTAATTTTTGGGTTTTATGACTAATTTTCGAGTTTTTTTAGCTACCTACTTCCTGAGTTTTTCTGTGTGATTTTTGGGTTTTATGGCTAATTTTTGGGTTTTTCTGGCTATAAAACCTAAAAATTAGTCAGAAAAACTCAAAGATTAGCCATAAAAACCCAAAATGAAGCCATAAAACCCATAAATTAGCCAGAAAAACCCAAAATTTGGCTAGAAAAACTTTTTTGAGTCTTTCCAGCTAATTTTTGAGTTTTTTCGTCTAATTTCTGTGTTTTATGGCTAATTTTTGGGTTTTTTTCTGACAATTTTTGGTTTTTGTGGCTAATTTCTGAGTTTTCCTAGCTAATTTTTGCGTTTTTCTTGCTAAATTTTGCGTTTTTCCGGCTAATTTTTGGGCTTTATGGCTAATTTTTAAGATTTATTGGCTAATTTTTGAGTTTTTCTTGCTAAATTTTGGGTTTTTCTGGCTAATTTTTGAGTTTTTTGGCTAATTTTTAAGATTTATTGGCTAATTTTTGAGTTTTTCTGGCAAATTTTTGGGTTTTTGTGGCTAATTTTTGGGTTTTATGGCTAATTTTTGAGTTTTTCTGGCTGAATTTTGGGTTTTCCTGGCTAATTTTTGAGTTTTTCTCGCTAAATTTTGGGTTTTTCTGGCTAATTTTTGGGCTTTATGGCTAATTTTTAAGATTTATTGGCTAATTTTTGAGTTTTTCTGGCTAATTTTTGGGTTTTATGACTAATTTTCGAGTTTTTTCAGCTACTTTCTGAGTTTTTCTGTGTGATTTTTGGGTTTTATGACTAATTTTCGAGTTTTTTTCAGCTACTTTCTGAGTTTTTCTGTGTGATTTTTGGGTTTCATGGCTAATTTTTGAGTTTTTTCTAGCTAATTGTTTTTTTCTGGCTAATTTTTGGGTTTCATGGCTAATTTTTGAGTTTTTTTGGCTAATTTTTGGGTTTTCTAGCTAATTTTTGAGTTTTTCTGGCTGATTTTTGGGTTTTATGACTAATTTTCGAGTTTTTTCAGCTAATTTTTGAGTTTTTTCGTCTGATTTCTGGGTTTTATGGCTAATTTTTGGGTTTTTCTGACAATTTTTTAGTTTTTGTGGCTAATTTCTGAGTTTTCCTAGCTAATTTTTGGGTTTTATGGCTAATTTTTGAGTTTTCCTAGCTAAATTTTGGGTTTTTCTAGCTTATTTTTGGGTTTTATGGCTAGTTTTTGGGTTTTTCCAGCTGATTTTTGAGTTTTTCTGGCTAATTTTTGGGTTTTATGGCTAATTTTTGAATTTTTCTAGCTAATTTTTGAGTTTTTTTGTCTAATTTTTGGTTTTATGGCTAATTTTTGGGTTTTTCTGACAATTTTTGGGGTTTTGTGGCTAGTTTCTGAGTTTTCCTAGCTGAATTCTGAGTTTTTCTAGCTAAATTTTGGGTTTTTCTGGCAAATTTTTGGGTTTTATGGCTAATTTTTTTATTTTTTCTAGCTAATTGCCTTTTTTTGGCTAATTTCTGAGTTTTTTTGGCTAATTTTTGGGTTTTTCTAGCAAATTTTTGAGTTTTCCTTTCTGAGTTTTTCTGTGTGATTTTTGGGTTTTATGGCTAATTTTTGGGTTTTTCTGGCTATAAAACCTAAAAATTAGTTAGAAAAACTCAAAGATTAGCCATAAAAACCCAAAAATCAGCCATAAAACCCAAAAATTAGCCATAAAACCCAAAAATTAGCCAGAAAAACCCAAAATTTGGCTAGAAAAACATTTTTGAGTTTTTATGGCAAATTTTTGAGTTTTTCCAGCAATCTTTCGCGTTTTATAGCTAATTTTTGGGTTTTTCTAGCTTATTTTTGGGTTTTATGGCTATTTTTTTAGTTTTTCCAGCTGATTTTTGAGTTTTTCTGGCCAATTTTTGGGTTTTATGGCTAATTTTTGAATTTTTCTAGCTAATTTTCGAGTTTTTTTGTCTAATTTTTGGTTTTATGGCTAATTTTTGGGTTTTTCTGACAATTTTTGGGTTTTTGTGGCTAATTTCTGAGTTTTCCTAGCTAATTTTTGAGTTTTTCTAGCTAAATTTTGGGTTTTTCTGGCAAATTTTTGGATTTTATGGCTAATTTTTTTATTTTTTTCTAGCTAATTTCTTTTTTCTGGCTAATTTTCGGGTTTCATGGCTAATTTTTGAGTTTTTTTGGCTAATTTTTGGGTTTTTCTAGCTAGTTTTTGAGTTTTTCTGGCTAATTTTTAGGTTTTATGACTAATTTTCGAGTTTTTTTAGCTACTTTCTGAGTTTTTCTGTGTGATTTTTGGGTTTTATGGCTAATTTTTGGGTTTTTCTGGCTATAAAACCTAAAAATTAGTCAGAAAAACTCAAAGATTAGCCATAAAAACCCAAAATGTAGCCATAACACCCAAAAATTAGCCAGAAAAACCCAAAATTTGGCTAGAAAAACTTTTTTGAGTCTTTCCAGCTAATTTTTGAGTTTCTTCGTCTAATTTCTGTGTTTTATGGCTAATTTTTGGGTTTTTTTCTGAAAATTTTTGGTTTTTGTGGCTAATTTCTGAGTTTTCCTAGCTAATTTTTGAGTTTTTCTAGCTAAATTTTGGGTTTTTCTGGCAAATTTTTGGGTTTTATGGCTAATTTTTTTATTTTTTCTAGCTAATTGTTTTTTTCTGGCTAATTTTTGGGTTTCATGGCTAATTTTTGAGTTTTTTTGGCTAATGTTTGGGTTTTTCTAGCTAATTTTTGAGTTTTTCTGGCTAATTTTTGGGTTTTATGACTAATTTTTGAGTTTTTTTGGATAATTTTTGGGTTTTTCTAGCTAATTTTTGAGTGTTTCTGGCTAATTTTTGGGTTTTATGACTAATTTTCGAGTTTTTTTAGCTACTTTCTGAGTTTTTCTGTGTGATTTTTGGGTTTTATGGCTAATTTTTGGGTTTTTCTGGCTATAAAACCTAAAAATTAGTCAGAAAAACTCAAAGATTAGCCATAAAAACCCAAAAATTAGCCATAAAACCCAAAAATTAGCCATAAAACCCAAAAATTAGCCAGAAAAACCCAAAATTTGGCTAGAAAAACATTTTTGAGTTTTTATGGCAAATTTTTGAGTTTTTCCAGCTATCTTTCGCGTTTTATAGCTAATTTTTGGGTTTTTCTAGCTTATTTTTGGGTTTTATGGCTAGTTTTTGAGTTTTTCCAGCTGATTTTTGAGTTTTTCTGGCCAATTTTTGGGTTTTATGGCTAATTTTTGAATTTTTCTAGCTAATTTTTGAGTTTTTTTATCTAATTTTTGGTTTCATGGCTAATTTTTGGGTTTTTCTGACAATTTTTGGGTTTTTGTGGCTAATTTCTGAGTTTTCCTAGCTAATTTTTGAGTTTTTCTAGCTAAATTTTGGGTTTTTATGGCAAATTTTTGAGTTTTTCCAGCTATCTTTCGCGTTTTATAGCTAATTTTTGGGTTTTTCTGGCTAATTTTTGGGTTTCATGGCTAATTTTTGAGTTTTTTTGGCTAATTTTTGGGTTTTTCTAGCTCATTTTTGAGTTTTTCTGGCTATTTTTTGTGTTTTATGACTAATTTTTGAGTTTTTCCAGCTAATTTTTGAGTTTTTTCGTCTGATTTCTGGGTTTTATGGCTAATTTTTAGGTTTTTCTGACAATTTTTTGGTTTTTGTGGCTAATTTCTGAGTTTTCCTAGCTAATTTTTGAGTTTTTCTAGCTAAATTTTGGGTTTTTCTGGCAAATTTTTGGGTTTTATGGCTAATTTTTTAAATTTTCTGGCTGAATTTTGGGTTTTCCTGGTTAATTTTTGAGTTTTTCTTGCTAAATTTTGCGTTTTTCCGGCTAATTTTTGGGTTTTATAGCTAATTTTCGAGTTTTTCTAGATAATTTTTGAGTTTTTTTGGCTAATTTCTGAGTTTTTCTGTGTGATTTTTGGGTTTTATGGCTAATTTTTGGGTTTGTCTGGCAAATTTTTGGGTTTTTCTGGCTAATTTTTGGGTTTTATGGCTAATTTTTGAGTTTTCCTAGCTAAATTTTGGGTTTTTCTAGCTTATTTTTGGGTTTTATGGCTAGTTTTTGAGTTTTTCCAGCTGATTTTTGAGTTTTTCTGGCTAATTTTTGGGTTTTATGGCTGATTTTTGAATTTTTCTAGCTAATTTTTGAGTTTTTTTGTCTAATTTTTGGTTTTATGGCTAATTTTTGGGTTTTTCTGACAATTTTTGGGGTTTTGTGGCTAGTTTCTGAGTTTTCCTAGCTGAATTCTGAGTTTTTCTAGCTAAATTTTGGGTTTTTCTGGCAAATTTTTGGGTTTTATGGCTAATTTTTTTATTTTTTCTAGCTAATTGTCTTTTTTTGGCTAATTTTTGAGTTTTTTTGGCTAATTTTTGGGTTTTTCTAGCAAATTTTTGAGTTTTCCTGGCTAATTTTTGGGTTTTATGACTGATTTTCGAGTTTTTTTAGCTACTTTCTGAGTTTTTCTGTGTGATTTTTGGGTTTTATGGCTAATTTTTGGGTTTTTCTGGCTATAAAACCTAAAAATTAGTTAGAAAAACTCAAAGATTAGCCATAAAAACCCAAAAATCAGCCATAAAACCCAAAAATTAGCCATAAAACCCAAAAATTAGCCAGAAAAACCCAAAATTTGGCTAGAAAAACATTTTTGAGTTTTCATGGCAAATTTTTGAGTTTTTCCAGCAATCTTTCGCGTTTTATAGCTATGGGTTTTTCTAGCTTATTTTTGGGTTTTATGGCTATTTTTTGAGTTTTTCCAGCTGATTTTTGAGTTTTTCTGGCCAATTTTTGGGTTTTATGGCTAATTTTTGAATTTTTCTAGTTAATTTTTGAGTTTTTTTGTCTAATTTTTGGTTTTATGGCTGATTTTTGGGTTTTTCTGACAATTTTTGGGTTTTTGTGGCTAATTTCTGAGTTTTCCTAGCTAATTTTTGAGTTTTTCTAGCTAAATTTTGGGTTTTTCTGGCAAATTTTTGGATTTTATGGCTAATTTTTTTATTTTTTTCTAGATAATTTCTTTTTTCTGGCTAATTTTTGGGTTTCATGGCTAATTTTTGAAATTTTTTGGCTAATTTTTGGGTTTTTCTAGCTAGTTTTTGAGTTTTTCTGGCTAATTTTTAGGTTTTATGACTAATTTTCGAGTTTTTTAGCTACTTTCTGAGTTTTTCTGTGTGATTTTTGGGTTTTATGGCTAATTTTTGGGTTTTTCTTGCTATAAAACCTAAAAATTAGTCAGAAAAACTCAAAGATTAGCCATAAAAACCCAAAATGTAGCCATAAAAACCCAAAAATCAGCCATAAAACCCAAAAATTAGCCATAAAACCCAAAAATTAGCCAGAAAAACCCAAAATTTGGCTAGAAAAACATTTTTGAGTTTTCATGGCAAATTTTTGAGTTTTTCCAGCAATCTTTCGCGTTTTATAGCTATGGGTTTTTCTAGCTTATTTTTGGGTTTTATGGCTATTTTTTGAGTTTTTCCAGCTGATTTTTGAGTTTTTCTGGCCAATTTTTGGGTTTTATGGCTAATTTTTGAATTTTTCTAGTTAATTTTTGAGTTTTTTTGTCTAATTTTTGGTTTTATGGCTGATTTTTGGGTTTTTCTGACAATTTTTGGGTTTTTGTGGCTAATTTCTGAGTTTTCCTAGCTAATTTTTGAGTTTTTCTAGCTAAATTTTGGGTTTTTCTGGCAAATTTTTGGATTTTATGGCTAATTTTTTTATTTTTTTCTAGATAATTTCTTTTTTCTGGCTAATTTTTGGGTTTCATGGCTAATTTTTGAAATTTTTTGGCTAATTTTTGGGTTTTTCTAGCTAGTTTTTGAGTTTTTCTGGCTAATTTTTAGGTTTTATGACTAATTTTCGAGTTTTTTAGCTACTTTCTGAGTTTTTCTGTGTGATTTTTGGGTTTTATGGCTAATTTTTGGGTTTTTCTTGCTATAAAACCTAAAAATTAGTCAGAAAAACTCAAAGATTAGCCATAAAAACCCAAAATGTAGCCATAAAACCCAAAAATTAGCCAGAAAAACCCAAAATTTGGCTAGAAAAACTTTTTTGAGTCTTTCCAGCTAATTTTTGAGTTTTTTCGTCTAATTTCTGTGTTTTATGGCTGATTTTTGGGTTTTTTTCTGACAATTTTTGGTTTTTGTGGCTAATTTCTGAGTTTTCCTAGCTAATTTTTGAGTTTTTCTAGCTAAATTTTGGGTTTTTCTGGCAAATTTTTGGGTTTTATGGCTAATTTTTTTATTTTTTCTAGCTAATTGTTTTTTTCTGGCTAATTTTTGGGTTTCATGGCTAATTTTTGAGTTTTTTTGGCTAATTTTTGGGTTTTTCTAGCTAATTTTTGAGTTTTTCTGGCTAATTTTTGGGTTTTATGACTAATTTTCGAGTTTTTTTAGCTACCTACTTCCTGAGTTTTTCTGTGTGATTTTTGGGTTTTATGGCTAATTTTTGGGTTTTTCTGGCTATAAAACCTAAAAATTAGTCAGAAAAACTCAAAGATTAGCCATAAAAACCCAAAATGAAGCCATAAAACCCATAAATTAGCCAGAAAAACCCAAAATTTGGCTAGAAAAACTTTTTTGAGTCTTTCCAGCTAATTTTTGAGTTTTTTCGTCTAATTTCTGTGTTTTATGGCTAATTTTTGGGTTTTTTTCTGACAAT
The DNA here is from genome assembly GCA_026230145.1 of Diorhabda elongata. NCBI lineage: Eukaryota > Metazoa > Arthropoda > Insecta > Coleoptera > Chrysomelidae > Diorhabda > Diorhabda elongata. The sequence continues at coordinate 581,257 of JAOVVJ010000024.1, forward strand.
TTTTGGTTTTTGTGGCTAATTTCTGAGTTTTCCTAGCTAATTTTTGCGTTTTTCTTGCTAAATTTTGCGTTTTTTCCGGCTAATTTTTGGGCTTTATGGCTAATTTTTAAGATTTATTGGCTAATTTTTGAGTTTTTCTTGCTAAATTTTGGGTTTTTCTGGCTAATTTTTGAGTTTTATGGCTAATTTTTAAGATTTATTGGCTAATTTTTGAGTTTTTCTGGCAAATTTTTGGGTTTTTGTGGCTAATTTTTGGGTTTTATGGCTAATTTTTGAGTTTTTCTGGCTGAATTTTGGGTTTTCCTGGCTAATTTTTGAGTTTTTCTCGCTAAATTTTGGGTTTTTCTGGCTAATTTTTGGGCTTTATGGCTAATTTTTAAGATTTATTGGCTAATTTTTGAGTTTTTCTGGCTAATTTTTGGGTTTTATGACTAATTTTCGAGTTTTTTCAGCTACTTTCTGAGTTTTTCTGTGTGATTCTTGGGTTTTATGGCTAATTTTTGGGTTTTTCTGGCTATAAAACCTAAAAATTAGTTAGAAAAAACTCAAAGATTAGCCATAAAAACCCAAAAATTAGCCATAAAACTCAAAAATTAGCCAGAAAACCCAAAATTTAGCTAGAAAAACTTTTTTGAGTTTTTATGGCTGATTTTTGAGTGTTTCTAGCTATCTTTCGCGTTTTATAGCTAATTTTTGGGTTTTTATGGCTAATTTTTGGGCTTTATGGGTAATTTTTAAGTTTTTCTGGCTAAATTTTGGGTTTCTCTGGCTAATTTTTGGGTTTTATTGCTAATTTTTGGGTTTGTCTGGCCAAATTTTTGGGTTTTTCTGGCTAATTTCTGTGTTTTATTGCTAATTTTTGAGTTTTTCTAACTAATTCTTGGGTTTTATAGCTAATTCTTGTATTTTTGTGGCTAACTTTTGTATTTTTGTGGCTAATTTCTGAGTTTTCCTAGCTAATTTTTGAGTTTTTCTAGCTGAATTTCGAGTTTTTCTGGCAAATTTTTGGGTTTTTGTGGCTAATTTCTGAGTTTTCCTAGCTAATTTTTGAGTTTTTCTGGCTAATCTTTGGGTTTTTGTGTCTAATTTTTGGGTTTCATGGCTAATTTTTGAGTTTTTCTGGCTGAATTTTGGGTTTTTCTGGCTAATTTTTGAGTTTTTCTCGCTAAATTTTGGGTTTTTCTGGCTAATTTTTGGGCTTTATGGCTAATTTTTAAGATTTATTGGCTAATTTTTGAGTTTTTCTGGCTAATTTTTGGGTTTTATGACTAATTTTCGAGTTTTTTCAGCTACTTTCTGAGTTTTTCTGTGTGATTTTTGGGTTTTATGGCTAATTTTTGGGTTTTTCTGGCTATAAAACCTAAAAATTAGTTAGAAAAACTCAAAGATTAGCCATAAAAACCCAAAAATTAGCCATAAAACTCAAAAATTAGCCAGAAAACCCAAAATTTAGCTAGAAAAACTTTTTTGAGTTTTTATGGCTGATTTTTGAGTTTTTCTAGCTATCTTTCGCATTTTATAGCTAATTTTTGGGTTTTTATGGCTAATTTTTGGGTTTTATGGGTAATTTTTAAGTTTTTCTGGCTAAATTTTGGGTTTTTCTGGCTGATTTTTGGGTTTTATTGCTAATTTTTGGGTTTGTCTGGCTAAATTTTTGGGTTTTTCTAACTAATTCTTGGGTTTTATAGCTAATTCTTGTATTTTTGTGGCTAACTTTTGTATTTTTGTGGCTAATTTCTGAGTTTTCCTAGCTAATTTTTGAGTTTTTCTAGCTGAATTTCGAGTTTTTCTGGCAAATTTTTGGGTTTTTGTGGCTAACTTCTGAGTTTTCCTAGCAAATTTTTGAGTTTTTCTGGCTAATTTTTGGGTTTTTCTGTCAAATTTTTGGGTTTTATGGCTAACTTTTCAGTTTTTCTGGCTGAATTTTGGGTTTTCCTGGATAATTTTTGAGTTTTTCTTGCTAAATTTTGGGTTTTTCTGGCTAATTTTTGAGTTTTATGGCTAATTTTTTAAGATTTATTGGCTAATTTTTGAGTTTTTCTGGCTAAATTTTGGGTTTTTCTGGCGAATTTTTGGGTTTTATGGCTAACTTTTGAGTTTTTCTGGCTGAATTTTGGGTTTTCCTGGCTAATTTTTGAGTTTTTCTTGCTAAATTTTGGGTTTTTCTGGCTAATTTTTGGGTTTTATGACTAATTTCTGGGTTTTTTTGGCTAATTTTTAAGATTTATTGGCTAATTTTTGAGTTTTTCTGGCTAAATTTTGGGTTTTTCTGGCTAATTTTTAAGTTTTATGACTAATTTCTGGGTTTTTTTGGCTAATTTTTGAGTTTTTCTGGCTAAATTTTGGGTTTTTCTGGCTAATTTTTGGGTTTTATGGCTGATTTTTAAGATTTATTGGCTAATTTTTGAGTTTTTCTGGCTAAATTTTGGGTTTTTCTGGCTAATTTTTGGGTTTTATGACTAATTTCTGGGTTTTTTTGGCTAATTTTTGAGTTTTTGTAGCTAATTTTTGAGTTTTTCTGGCTACTTTTTGGGTTTTATGGCTAATTTTCGAGTTTTTCTAACTAATTCTTGGGTTTTATAGCTAATTCTTGTATTTTTGTGGCTAACTCATGTATTTTTGTGGCTAATTTTTGAGTTTTTCTGGCTAAATTTTGGGTTTTTCTGGCTAATTTTTGGGTTTTATGACTAATTTCTGGGTTTTTTTGGCTAATTTTTAAGATTTATTGGCTAATTTTTGAGTTTTTCTGGCTAAATTTTGGGTTTTTCTGGCTAATTTTTGAGTTTTATGACTAATTTCTGGGTTTTTTTGGCTAATTTTTGAGTTTTTCTGGCTAATTTTTGGGTTTTATGACTAATTTCTGGGTTTTTCTGGCTAATTTTTGAGTTTTATGACTAATTTCTGGGTTTTTTTGGCTAATTTTTGAGTTTTTTTGGCTAATTTTTGAGTTTTTCTGGCTAATTTTTGGGTTTTATGACTAATTTCTGGGTTTTTTTGGCTGATTTTTGAGTTTTTGTAGCTAATTTTTGAGTTTTTCTGGCTACTTTTTGGGTTTTATGGCTAATTTTCGAGTTTTTCTAACTAATTCTTGGGTTTTATAGCTAATTCTTGTATTTTTGTGGCTAACTCATGTATTTTTGTGTCTAATTTTTGAGTTTCTCTAGCTAATTTTTGGGTTTTTATAGCTAATTTCTGGAATTTTCTAGCTAATTTTTGAGTTTTTCTAGCTAAATTTTGGGTTTTTCTGGCAAATTTTTGGGTTTTATGGCTAATTTTTTAAATTTTCTGGCTGAATTTTGGGTTTTCCTGGTTAATTTTTGAGTTTTTCTTGCTAAATTTTGGGTTTTTCTGCCAAATATTTGGGTTTTATGGCTAATTTTCGAGTTTTCCTAGATAATTTTTGAGTTTTTCTGACTAATTTTTGGGTTTTATGGCTAATTTTTGAGTTTTTCTAACTAATTCTTGGGTTTTATAGCTAATTTCTGAGTTTTTCTAGCTAATTTTTGAGTTTTTCTAGCTAAATTTTGGGTTTTTCTGGCTAATTTTTGGGTTCTATGGCTAATTTTTGGGATTTTTTGGCTAATTTTTGGGTTTTTCTAGCTAATTTTTGAGTTTTTCTGGCAAATTTTTGAGTTTTTCCAGTTATCTTTCGCGTTTTATAGCTAATTTTTGGGTTTTTCCAGCTAATTTTTGAGTTTTTTTGGCTAAATTTTGGGTTTTTCTGGCTAATTTTTGGGTTTTATGACTAATTTCTGGGTTTTTTTGACTAATTTTTGAGTTTTTCTGGCTAAATTTTGGGTTTTTCTGGCTAATTTTTGGGTTTTATGGCTGATTTTTAAGATTTATTGGCTAATTTTTGAGTTTTTCTGGCTAAATTTTGGGTTTTTCTGGCTAATTTTTGGGTTTTATGACTAATTTCTGGGTTTTTTTGGCTAATTTTTGAGTTTTTGTAGCTAATTTTTGAGTTTTTCTGGCTACTTTTTGGGTTTTATGGCTAATTTTCGAGTTTTTCTAACTAATTCTAGGGTTTTATAGCTAATTCTTGTATTTTTGTGGCTAACTCATGTATTTTTGTGGCTAATTTTTGAGTTTTTCTGGCTAAATTTTGGGTTTTTCTGGCTAATTTTTGGGTTTTATGACTAATTTCTGGGTTTTTTTGGCTAATTTTTAAGATTTATTGGCTAATTTTTGAGTTTTTCTGGCTAAATTTTGGGTTTTTCTGGCTAATTTTTGAGTTTTATGACTAATTTCTGGGTTTTTTTGGCTAATTTTTGAGTTTTTCTGGCTAAATTTTGGGTTTTATGGCTGATTTTTAAGATTTATTGGCTAATTTTTGAGTTTTTCTGGCTAAATTTTGGGTTTTTTCTGGCTAATTTTTGGGTTTTATGACTAATTTCTGGGTTTTTTTGGCTGATTTTTGAGTTTTTGTAGCTAATTTTTGAGTTTTTCTGGCTACTTTTTGGGTTTTATGGCTAATTTTCGAGTTTTTCTAACTAATTCTTGGGTTTTATAGCTAATTCTTGTATTTTTGTGGCTAACTCATGTATTTTTGTGGCTAATTTTTGAGTTTCTCTAGCTAATTTTTGGGTTTTTATAGCTAATTTCTGGAATTTTCTAGCTAATTTTTGAGTTTTTCTAGCTAAATTTTGGGTTTTTCTGGCAAATTTTTGGGTTTTATGGCTAATTTTTTAAATTTTCTGGCTGAATTTTGGGTTTTCCTGGTTAATTTTTGAGTTTTTCTTGCTAAATTTTGGGTTTTTCTGCCTAATTTTTGGGTTTTATGGCTAATTTTTGAGTTTTTCTAACTAATTCTTGGGTTTTATAGCTAATTTCTGAGTTTTTCTAGCTAATTTTTGAGTTTTTCTAGCTAAATTTTGGGTTTTTCTGGCTAATTTTTGGGTTCTATGGCTAATTTTTGGGATTTTTTGGCTAATTTTTGGGTTTTTCTAGCTAATTTTTGAGTTTTTCTGGCAAATTTTTGAGTTTTTCCAGTTATCTTTCGCGTTTTATAGCTAATTTTTGGGTTTTTCCAGCTAATTTTTGAGTTTTTTTGGCTAAATTTTGGGTTTTTCTGGCTAATTTTTGGGTTTTATGACTAATTTCTGGGTTTTTTTGACTAATTTTTGAGTTTTTGTAGCTAAATTTTTTGGGTTTTATGGCTAATTTTTGAGTTTTTCTAACTAATTCTTGGGTTTTATAGCTAATTCTTGTATTTTTGTGGCTAACTCTTGTATTTTTGTGGCTAATTTTTGAGTTTCTCTAGCTAATTTTTGGGTTTTTATAGCCAATTTCTGAAATTTTCTAGCTAATTTTTGAGTTTTTCTAGCTAAATTTTGGGTTTTTCTGGCAAATTTTTGGGTTTTATGGCTAATTTTTTAAATTTTCTGGCTGAATTTTGGGTTTTCCTGGTTAAGTTTTGAGTTTTTCTTGCTAAATTTTGGGTTTTTCCGGCTAATTTTTGGGCTTTATGGCTAATTTTTAAGATTTATTGGCTAATATTTGAGTTTTTCTGGCTAAATTTTGGGTTTTTCTGGCTAATTTTTGGGTTTAATGACTAATTTTTGGGTTTTTTGGCTAATTTTTGAGTTTTTCTGGCTAAATTTTGGGTTTTTCTGCCTAATATTTGGGTTTTATGGCTAATTTTCGAGTTTTTCTAGATAATTTTTAAGTTTTTTTGGCTAATTTCTGGGTTTTTCTGGTTGATTTTTGGGTTTTATGGCTAATTTTTGAATTTTTTTGGCTAATTTTTGAGTTTTTGTAGCTAATTTTTGAGTTTTTCTGGCTAATTTTTGGGTTTTATGGCTAATTTTTGAGTTTTTCTAACTAATTCTTGGGTTTTATAGCTAATTTCTTAGTTTTTCTAGCTAATTTTTGCGTTTTTCTAGCTAAATTTTGGGTTTTTCTGGCTAATTTTTGGGTTTTATGGGTAATTTTTAAGTTTTTCTGGCTAAATTTTGGGTTTTTCTGGCTGATTTTTGAGTTTTATTGCTAATTTTTGGGTTTGTCTGGCTAAATTTTTGGGTTTTTCTGGCTAATTTCTGGGTTTTATTGCTAATTTTTGAGTTTTTCTAACTAATTCTTGGGTTTTATAGCTAATTCTTGTATTTTTGTGGCTAACTTTTGTATTTTTGTGGCTAATTTCTGAGTTTTCCTAGCTAATTTTTGAGGTTTTCTAGCTGAGTTTCGAGTTTCTCTGGCAAATTTTTGGGTTTTTGTGGCTAACTTCTGAGTTTTCCTAGCTAATTTTTGAGTTTTTCTGGCTAATTTATGGGTTTTTCTGGCAAATTTTTGGGTTTTATGGCTAACTTTTGAGTTTTTCTGGCTGAATTTTGGGTTTTCCTGGATAATTTTTGAGTTTTTCTTGCTAAATTTTGGGTTTTTCTGGCTAATTTTTGAGTTTTATGGCTAATTTTTAAGATTTATTGGCTAATTTTTGAGTTTTTCTGGCTAAATTTTGAGTTTTTCTGGCGAATTTTTGGGTTTTATGGCTAACTTTTGAGTTTTTCTGGCTGAATTTTGGGTTTTCCTGGCTAATTTTTGAGTTTTTCTTGCTAAATTTTGGGTTTTTCTGGCTAATTTTTGGGTTTTATGACTAATTTCTGGGTTTTTTTTGGCTAATTTTTAAGATTTATTGGCTAATTTTTGAGTTTTTCTTGCTAAATTTTGGGTTTTTCTGGCTAATTTTTGGGTTTTATGGCTGATGTTTGAGTTTTTCTAACCAATTCTTGGGTTTTTCTAGCTAATTTTTGAGTTTTTCTGGCTGATTTTTGGGTTTTATGACTAATTTTTGACTTTTTTCAGCTAATTTTTGAGTTTTTTCGTCTGATTTCTGGGTTTCATGGCTAATTTTTGAGTTCTTCTGGCTGAATTTTGGGTTTTTCTGGCTAATTTTTGAGTTTTTCTCGCTAAATTTTGGGTTTTTCTGGCTAATTTTTGGGCTTTATGGCTAATTTTTAAGATTTATTGGCTAATTTTTGAGTTTTTCTGGCTAATTTTTGGGTTTTATGACTAATTTTCGAGTTTTTTTCAGCTACTTTCTGAGTTTTTCTGTGTGATTTTTGGGTTTTATGGCTAATTTTTGGGTTTTTTCTGGCTATAAAACCTAAAAATTAGTTAGAAAAACTCAAAGATTAGCCATAAAAACCCAAAAATTAGCCATAAAACTCAAAAATTAGCCAGAAAACCCAAAATTTAGCTAGAAAAACTTTTTTGAGTTTTTATGGCTGATTTTTGAGTTTTTCTAGCTATCTTTCGCGTTTTATAGCTAATTTTTGGGTTTTTATGGCTAATTTTTGGGTTTTATGGGTAATTTTTAAGTTTTTCTGGCTAAATTTTGGGTTTTTCTGGCTGATTTTTGAGTTTTATTGCTAATTTTTGGGTTTGTCTGGCTAAATTTTTGGGTTTTTCTGGCTAATTTCTGGGTTTTATTGCTAATTTTTGAGTTTTTCTAACTAATTCTTGGGTTTTATAGCTAATTCTTGTATTTTTGTGGCTAACTTTTGTATTTTTGTGGCTAATTTCTGAGTTTTCCTAGCTAATTTTTGAGGTTTTCTAGCTGAATTTCGAGTTTTTCTGGCAAATTTTTGGGTTTTTGTGGCTAACTTCTGAGTTTTCCTAGCTAATTTTTGAGTTTTTCTGGCTAATTTTTGGGTTTTTCTGGCAAATTTTTGGGTTTTATGGCTAACTTTTGAGTTTTTCTGGCTGAATTTTGGGTTTTCCTGGATAATTTTTGAGTTTTTCTTGCTAAATTTTGGGTTTTTCTGGCTAATTTTTGAGTTTTATGGCTAATTTTTAAGATTTATTGGCTAATTTTTGAGTTTTTCTGGCTAAATTTTGGGTTTTTCTGGCGAATTTTTGGGTTTTATGGCTAACTTTTGAGTTTTTTCTGGCTGAATTTTGGGTTTTCCTGGCTAATTTTTGAGTTTTTCTTGCTAAATTTTGGGTTTTTCTGGCTAATTTTTGGGTTTTATGACTAATTTCTGGTTTTTTTTAGCTAATTTTTAAGATTTATTGGCTAATTTTTGAGTTTTTCTGGCTAAATTTTGGGTTTTTCTGGCTAATTTTTAAGTTTTATGACTAATTTCTGGGTTTTTTTGACTAATTTTTGAGTTTTTCTGGCTAAATTTTGGGTTTTTCTGGCTAATTTTTGGGTTTTATGGCTAATTTTTGAGTTTTATGGCTAATTTTTAAGATTTATTGGCTAATTTTTGAGTTTTTCTGGCTAAATTTTGGGTTTTTCTGGCGAATTTTTGGGTTTTATGGCTAACTTTTGAGTTTTTCTGGCTGAATTTTGGGTTTTCCTGGCTAATTTTTGAGTTTTTCTTGCTAAATTTTGGGTTTTTCTGGCTAATTTTTGGGTTTTATGACTAATTTCTGGGTTTTTTTGGCTAATTTTTAAGATTTATTGGCTAATTTTTGAGTTTTTCTGGCTAAATTTTGGGTTTTTCTGGCTAATTTTTAAGTTTTATGACTAATTTCTGGGTTTTTTTGGCTAACTTTTGAGTTTTTCTGGCTAAATTTTGGGTTTTTCTGGCTAATTTTTGGGTTTTATGGCTGATTTTCAAGATTTATTGGCTAATTTTTGAGTTTTTCTGGCTAAATTTTGGGTTTTTCTGGCTAATTTTTGGGTTTTATGACTAATTTCTGGGTTTTTTTGGCTAATTTTTGAGTTTTTGTAGCTAATTTTTGAGTTTTTCTGGCTACTTTTTGGGTTTTATGGCTAATTTTCGAGTTTTTCTAACTAATTCTTGGGTTTTATAGCTAATTCTTGTATTTTTGTGGCTAACTCATGTATTTTTGTGGCTAATTTTCGAGTTTTTCTGGCTAAATTTTGGGTTTTTCTGGCTAATTTTTGAGTTTTATGACTAATTTCTGGGTTTTTTTGGCTAATTTTTGAGTTTTTTCTGGCTAATTTTTGGGTTTTATGACTAATTTCTGGGTTTTTCTGGCTAATTTTTGAGTTTTATGACTAATTTCTGGGTTTTTTTTGGCTAATTTTTGAGTTTTTTTGGCTAATTTTTGAGTTTTTCTAGCTAATTTTTGGGTTTTATGACTAATTTCTGGGTTTTTTTGGCTGATTTTTGAGTTTTTGTAGCTAATTTTTGAGTTTTTCTGGCTACTTTTTGGGTTTTATGGCTAATTTTCGAGTTTTTCTAACTAATTCTTGGGTTTTATAGCTAATTCTTGTATTTTTGTGGCTAACTCATGTATTTTTGTGGCTAATTTTTGAGTTTCTCTAGCTAATTTTTGGGTTTTTATAGCTAATTTCTGGAATTTTCTAGCTAATTTTTGAGTTTTTCTAGCTAAATTTTGGGTTTTTCTGGCAAATTTTTGGGTTTTATGGCTAATTTTTTAAATTTTCTGGCTGAATTTTGGGTTTTCCTGGTTAATTTTTGAGTTTTTCTTGCTAAATTTTGGGTTTTTCTGCCTAATATTTGGGCTTTATGGCTAATTTTCGAGTTTTCCTAGATAATTTTTGAGTTTTTCTGACTAATTTTTGGGTTTTATGGCTAATTTTTGAGTTTTTCTAACTAATTCTTGGGTTTTATAGCTAATTTCTGAGTTTTTCTAGCTAATTTTTGAGTTTTTCTAGCTAAATTTTGGGTTTTTCTGGCTAATTTTTGGGTTCTATGGCTAATTTTTGGGATTTTTTGGCTAATTTTTGGGTTTTTCTAGCTAATTTTTGAGTTTTTCTGGCAAATTTTTGAGTTTTTCCAGTTATCTTTCGCGTTTTATAGCTAATTTTTGGGTTTTTTCCAGCTAATTTTTGAGTTTTTTTGGCTAAATTTTGGGTTTTTCTGGCTAATTTTTGGGTTTTATGACTAATTTCTGGGTTTTTTTGACTAATTTTTGAGTTTTTCTGGCTAAATTTTGGGTTTTTCTGGCTAATTTTTGGGTTTTATGGCTGATTTTTAAGATATATTGGCTAATTTTTGAGTTTTTCTGGCTAAATTTTGGGTTTTTCTGGCTAATTTTTGGGTTTTATGACTAATTTCTGGGTTTTTTTGGCTAATTTTTGAGTTTTTGTAGCTAATTTTTGAGTTTTTCTGGCTACTTTTTGGGTTTTATGGCTAATTTTCGAGTTTTTCTAACTAATTCTAGGGTTTTATAGCTAATTCTTGTATTTTTGTGGCTAACTCATGTATTTTTGTGGCTAATTTTTCGAGTTTTTCTGGCTAAATTTTGGGTTTTTCTGGCTAATTTTTGGGTTTTATGACCAATTTCTGGGTTTTTTTGGCTAATTTTTAAGATTTATTGGCTAATTTTTGAGTTTTTCTGGCTAAATTTTGGGTTTTTTTGGCTAATTCTTGAGTTTTTCTGGCTAAATTTTGGGTTTTTCTGGCTAATTTTTGGGTTTTATGGCTGATTTTTAAGATTTATTGGCTAATTTTTGAGTTTTTCTAGCTAAATTTTGGGTTTTTCTGGCTAATTTTTGGGTTCTATGGCTAATTTTTGGGATTTTTTGGCTAATTTTTGGGTTTTTCTAGCTAATTTTTGAGTTTTTCTGGCAAATTTTTGAGTTTTTCCAGTTATCTTTCGCGTTTTATAGCTAATTTTTGGGTTTTTCCAGCTAATTTTTGAGTTTTTTTGGCTAAATTTTGGGTTTTTCTGGCTAATTTTTGGGTTTTATGACTAATTTCTGGGTTTTTTTGACTAATTTTTGAGTTTTTCTGGCTAAATTTTGGGTTTTTCTGGCTAATTTTTGGGTTTTATGGCTGATTTTTAAGATTTATTGGCTAATTTTTGAGTTTTTCTGGCTAAATTTTGGGTTTTTCTGGCTAATTTTTGGGTTTTATGAATAATTTCTGGGTTTTTTTGGCTAATTTTTGAGTTTTTGTAGCTAATTTTTGAGTTTTTCTGGCTACTTTTTGGGTTTTATGGCTAATTTTCGAGTTTTTCTAACTAATTCTAGGGTTTTATAGCTAATTCTTGTATTTTTGTGGCTAACTCATGTATTTTTGTGGCTAATTTTTGAGTTTTTCTGGCTAAATTTTGGGTTTTTCTGGCTAATTTTTGGGTTTTATGACTAATTTCTGGGGTTTTTTGGCTAATTTTTAAGATTTATTGGCTAATTTTTGAGTTTTTCTGGCTAAATTTTGGGTTTTTTTGGCTAATTCTTGAGTTTTTTCTGGCTAAATTTTGGGTTTCCAGCTAATTTTTGAGTTTTTTTGGCTAAATTTTGGGTTTTTCTGGCTAATTTTTGGGTTTTATGACTAATTTCTGGGTTTTTTTGACTAATTTTTGAGTTTTTCTGGCTAAATTTTGGGTTTTTCTGGCTAATTTTTGGGTTTTATGGCTGATTTTTAAGATATATTGGCTAATTTTTGAGTTTTTCTGGCTAAATTTTGGGTTTTTCTGGCTAATTTTTGGGTTTTATGACTAATTTCTGGGTTTTTTTGGCTAATTTTTGAGTTTTTGTAGCTAATTTTTGAGTTTTTCTGGCTACTTTTTGGGTTTTATGGCTAATTTTCGAGTTTTTCTAACTAATTCTAGGGTTTTATAGCTAATTCTTGTATTTTTGTGGCTAACTCATGTATTTTTGTGGCTAATTTTTCGAGTTTTTCTGGCTAAATTTTGGGTTTTTCTGGCTAATTTTTGGGTTTTATGACCAATTTCTGGGTTTTTTTGGCTAATTTTTAAGATTTATTGGCTAATTTTTGAGTTTTTCTGGCTAAATTTTGGGTTTTTTTGGCTAATTCTTGAGTTTTTCTGGCTAAATTTTGGGTTTTTCTGGCTAATTTTTGGGTTTTATGGCTGATTTTTAAGATTTATTGGCTAATTTTTGAGTTTTTCTAGCTAAATTTTGGGTTTTTCTGGCTAATTTTTGGGTTCTATGGCTAATTTTTGGGATTTTTTGGCTAATTTTTGGGTTTTTCTAGCTAATTTTTGAGTTTTTCTGGCAAATTTTTGAGTTTTTCCAGTTATCTTTCGCGTTTTATAGCTAATTTTTGGGTTTTTCCAGCTAATTTTTGAGTTTTTTTGGCTAAATTTTGGGTTTTTCTGGCTAATTTTTGGGTTTTATGACTAATTTCTGGGTTTTTTTGACTAATTTTTGAGTTTTTCTGGCTAAATTTTGGGTTTTTCTGGCTAATTTTTGGGTTTTATGGCTGATTTTTAAGATTTATTGGCTAATTTTTGAGTTTTTCTGGCTAAATTTTGGGTTTTTCTGGCTAATTTTTGGGTTTTATGAATAATTTCTGGGTTTTTTTGGCTAATTTTTGAGTTTTTGTAGCTAATTTTTGAGTTTTTCTGGCTACTTTTTGGGTTTTATGGCTAATTTTCGAGTTTTTCTAACTAATTCTAGGGTTTTATAGCTAATTCTTGTATTTTTGTGGCTAACTCATGTATTTTTGTGGCTAATTTTTGAGTTTTTCTGGCTAAATTTTGGGTTTTTCTGGCTAATTTTTGGGTTTTATGACTAATTTCTGGGGTTTTTTGGCTAATTTTTAAGATTTATTGGCTAATTTTTGAGTTTTTCTGGCTAAATTTTGGGTTTTTTTGGCTAATTCTTGAGTTTTTCTGGCTAAATTTTGGGTTTTTCTGGCTAATTTTTGGGTTTTATGGCTGATTTTTAAGATTTATTGGCTAATTTTTGAGTTTTTCTGGCTAAATTTTGGGTTTTTCTGGCTAATTTTTGGGTTTTATGACTAATTTCTGGGTTTTTTTGGCTAATTTTTGAGTTTTTCTGGCTACTTTTTGGGTTTTATGGCTAATTTTCGAGTTTTTCTAACTAATTCTTGTATTTTTGTGGCTAACTCATGTATTTTTGTGGCTAATTTTTGAGTTTCTCTAGCTAATTTTTGGGTTTTTATAGCTAATTTCTGGAATTTTCTAGCTAATTTTTGAGTTTTTCTAGCTAAATTTTGGGTTTTTCTGGCAAATTTTTGGGTTTTATGGCTAATTTTTTAAATTTTCTGGCTGAATTTTGGGTTTTCCTGGTTAATTTTTGAGTTTTTCTTGCTAAATTTTGGGTTTTTCTGCCTAATATTTGGGTTTTATGGCTAATTTTCGAGTTTTCCTAGATAATTTTTGAGTTTTTCTGACTAATTTTTGGGTTTTATGGCTAATTTTTGAGTTTTTCTAACTAATTCTTGGGTTTTATAGCTAATTTCTGAGTTTTTCTAGCTAATTTTTGAGTTTTTCTAGCTAAATTTTGGGTTTTTCTGGCTAATTTTTGGGTTCTATGGCTAATTTTTGGGATTTTTTGGCTAATTTTTGGGTTTTTCTAGCTAATTTTTGAGTTTTTCTGGCAAATTTTTGAGTTTTTCCAGTTATCTTTCGCGTTTTATAGCTAATTTTTGGGTTTTTCCAGCTAATTTTTGAGTTTTTTTGGCTAAATTTTGGGTTTTTCTGGCTAATTTTTGGGTTTTATGACTAATTTCTGGGTTTTTTTGACTAATTTTTGAGTTTTTGTAGCTAAATTTTTTAAGTTTTATGGCTAATTTTTGAGTTTTTCTAACTAATTCTTGGGTTTTATAGCTAATTCTTGTATTTTTGTGGCTAACTCTTGTATTTTTGTGGCTAATTTTTGAGTTTCTCTAGCTAATTTTTGGGTTTTTATAGCCAATTTCTGAAATTTTCTAGCTAATTTTTGAGTTTTTCTAGCTAAATTTTGGGTTTTTCTGGCAAATTTTTGGGTTTTATGGCTAATTTTTTAAATTTTCTGGCTGAATTTTGGGTTTTCCTGGTTAAGTTTTGAGTTTTTCTTGCTAAATTTTGGGTTTTTCCGGCTAATTTTTGGGCTTTATGGCTAATTTTTAAGATTTATTGGCTAATTTTTGAGTTTTTCTGGCTAAATTTTGGGTTTTTCTGGCTAATTTTTGGGTTTAATGACTAATTTTTGGGTTTTTTGGCTAATTTTTGAGTGTTTCTGGCTAAATTTTGGGTTTTTCTGCCTAATATTTGGGTTTTATGGCTAATTTTCGAGTTTTTCTAGATAATTTTTGAGTTTTTTTGGCTAATTTCTGGGTTTTTCTGGTTGATTTTTAGGTTTTATGGCTAATTTTTGAATTTTTTTGGCTAATTTTTGAGTTTTTGTAGCTAATTTTTGAGTTTTTCTGGCTAATTCTTGAGTTTTATAGCTAATTTCTTAGTTTTTCTAGCTAATTTTTGCGTTTTTCTAGCTAAATTTTGGGTTTTTCTGGCTAATTTTTGGGTTTTATGGGTAATTTTTAAGTTTTTCTGGCTAAATTTTGGGTTTTTCTGGCTGATTTTTGAGTTTTATTGCTAATTTTTGGGTTTGTCTGGCTAAATTTTTGGGTTTTTCTGGCTAATTTCTGGGTTTTATTGCTAATTTTTGAGTTTTTCTAACTAATTCTTGGGTTTTATAGCTAATTCTTGTATTTTTGTGGCTAACTTTTGTATTTTTGTGGCTAATTTCTGAGTTTTCCTAGCTAATTTTTGAGGTTTTCTAGCTGAATTTCGAGTTTTTCTGGCAAATTTTTGGGTTTTTGTGGCTAACTTCTGAGTTTTCCTAGCTAATTTTTGAGTTTTTCTGGCTAATTTTTGGGTTTTTCTGGCAAATTTTTGGGTTTTATGGCTAACTTTTGAGTTTTTCTGGCTGAATTTTGGGTTTTCCTGGATAATTTTTGAGTTTTTCTTGCTAAATTTTGGGTTTTTCTGGCTAATTTTTGAGTTTTATGGCTAATTTTTAAGATTTATTGGCTAATTTTTGAGTTTTTCTGGCTAAATTTTGGGTTTTTCTGGCGAATTTTTGGGTTTTATGGCTAACTTTTGAGTTTTTCTGGCTGAATTTTGGGTTTTCCTGGCTAATTTTTGAGTTTTTCTTGCTAAATTTTGGGTTTTTCTGGCTAATTTTTGGGTTTTATGACTAATTTCTGGTTTTTTTTAGCTAATTTTTAAGATTTATTGGCTAATTTTTGAGTTTTTCTGGCTAAATTTTGGGTTTTTCTGGCTAATTTTTAAGTTTTATGACTAATTTCTGGGTTTTTTTGACTAATTTTTGAGTTTTTCTGGCTAAATTTTGGGTTTTTCTGGCTAATTTTTGGGTTTTATGGCTGATTTTTGAGTTTTTCTAACCAATTCTTGGGTTTTTCTAGCTAATTTTTGAGTTTTTCTGGCTGATTTTTGGGTTTTATGACTAATTTTCGACTTTTTTCAGCTAATTTTTGAGTTTTTTCGTCTGATTTCTGGGTTTTATGGCTAATTTTTGGGTTTTTCTGACAATTTTTTGGTTTTTGTGGCTAATTTCTGAGTTTTCCTAGCTAATTTTTGAGTTTTTCTAGCTAAATTTTGGGTTTTGCTGGAGAATTTTTGGGTTTTATGGCTAATTTTTTTATTTTATCTAGCTAATTTTTTTTCTGGCTAATTTTTGGGTTTCATGGCTAATTTCTGAGTTTTTTGGCTAATTTTCGGGTTTTTCTAGCTCATTTTTGAGTTTTTCTGGCTATTTTTTGTGTTTTATGACTAATTTTCGAGTTTTTCCAGCTAATTTTCGAGTTTTTTCGTCTGATTTCTGGGTTTTATGGCTAATTTTTGGGTTTTTCTGACAATTTTTTGGTTTTTGTGGCTAATTTCTGAGTTTTCCTAGCTAATTTTTGAGTTTTTCTAGGTAAATTTTGGGTATTTCTAGCAAATTTTCGGGTTTTATGGCTAATTTTTTCATTTTTTCTAGCTAATTGTTTTTTTCTGGCTAATTTTCGGGTTTTATGGCTAATTTTTCATTTTTTCTAGCTAATTGTTTTTTTCTGGCTAATTTTTGGGTTTCATGGCTGATTTTTGAGTTTTTTTGGCTAATTTTTGGGTTTTTCTAGCTAATTTTTGAGTTTTTCTGGCTAATTTTTGGGTTTTATGACTAATTTTCGAGTTTTTTCAGCTACTTTCTGAGTTTTTCTGTGTGATTTTTGGGTTTTATGGCTAATTTTTGGGTTTTTCTGGCTATAAAACCTAAAAATTAGTTAGAAAAACTCAAAGATTAGCCATAAAAACCCAAAAATTAGCCAGAAAACCCAAAATTTAGCTAGAAAAACTTTTTTGAGTTTTTATGGCTGATTTTTGAGTTTTTCTAGCTATCTTTCGCGTTTTATAGCTAATTTTTGGGTTTTATTGCTAATTTTTGGGTTTGTCTGGCTAAATTTTTGGGTTTTTCTGTCTAATTTCTGGGTTTTATTGCTAATTTTTGAGTTTTTCAAACCAATTCTTGGGTTTTTCTAGCTAATTTTTGAGTTTTTCTGGCTGATTTTTGGGTTTTATGACTAATTTTCGACTTTTTTCAGCTAATTTTTGAGTTTTTTCGTCTGATTTCTGGGTTTTATGGCTAATTTTTGGGTTTTTCTGACAATTTTTTGGTTTTTGTGGCTAATTTCTGAGTTTTCCTAGCTAATTTTTGAGTTTTTCTAGCTAAATTTTGGGTTTTTCTGGAAAATTTTTGGGTTTTATGGCTAATTTTTTTATTTTATCTAGCTAATTTTTTTTCTGGCTAATTTTTGGGTTTCATGGCTAATTTCTGAGTTTTTTGGCTAATTTTCGGGTTTTTCTAGCTCATTTTTGAGTTTTTCTGGCTATTTTTTGTGTTTTATGACTAATTTTCGAGTTTTTCCAGCTAATTTTCGAGTTTTTTCGTCTGATTTCTGGGTTTTATGGCTAATTTTTGGGTTTTTCTGACAATTTTTTGGTTTTTGTGGCTAATTTCTGAGTTTTCCTAGCTAATTTTTGAGTTTTTCTAGCTAAATTTTGGGTTTTTCTGGCAAATTTTTGGGTTTTATTGCTAATTTTTGGGTTTGTCTGGCTAATTTTTGGGTTTTTCTAGCTAATTTTCGAGTTTTTCTGGCTAATTTTTGGGTTTTATGACTAATTTTCGAGTTTTTTCAGCTACTTTCTGAGTTTTTCTGTGTGATTTTTGGGTTTTATGGCTAATTTTTGGGTTTTTCTGGCTATAAAACCTAAAAATTAGTTAGAAAAACTCAAAGATTAGCCATAAAAACCCAAAAATTAGCCAGAAAACCCAAAATTTAGCTAGAAAAACTTTTTTGAGTTTTTATGGCTGATTTTTGAGTTTTTCTAGCTATCTTTCGCGTTTTATAGCTAATTTTTGGGTTTTATTGCTAATTTTTGGGTTTGTCTGGCTAAATTTTTGGGTTTTTCTGGCTAATTTCTGGGTTTTATTGCTAATTTTTGAGTTTTTCTAACCAATTCTTGGGTTTTTCTAGCTAATTTTTGAGTTTTTCTGGCTGATTTTTGGGTTTTATGACTAATTTTCGACTTTTTTCAGATAATTTTTGAGTTTTTTCGTCTGATTTCTGGGTTTTATGGCTAATTTTTGGGTTTTTCTGACAATTTTTTGGTTTTTGTGGCTAATTTCTGAGTTTTCCTAGCTAATTTTTGAGTTTTTCTAGCTAAATTTTGGGGTTTTCTGGCTAATTTTTGGGTTTTATGGCTAATTTTTGAGATATATTGGCTAATTTTTGAGTTTTTCTGGCTAAATTTTGAGTTTTTCCGGATAATTTTTGAGGTTTTCTAGCTAATTTTCGAGTTTTTTGGGCTAATTTTTGGGTTTTTTGGCTAATTTTTGGGTTTTATGGCTAATCTTTGAGATTTTTTGGCTAATTTTTTAGTTTTTCTGGCTAAATTTTGGGTTTTTCTGGCTAATTTTTGGGTTTTATGGCAAATTTTTTATAGTTTTTTTGGCTAATTTTTGAATTTTTCTAGCTAATTTTTGAGTTTTTCTGGCTAGTTTTTGGGTTTTATAGCTAACTTTTTATTTTTGTGGCTAATTTTTGAGTTTTTCTGGCTAAATTTTGGGTTTTTCTGGCTAATTTTTGGGATTTATGGCTAATCTTTGAGAGGTTTTGGCTACTTTTTAAGTTTTTCTAGCTAAATTTTGGGTTTTTCTAGCTTATTTTTGGGTTTTCTGGCTAATTTTTGAGTTTTTCTTGCTAAATTTTGGGTTTTTCTGGCTAATTTTTGGGTTTTATGGCTAATTTTTGAGATATATTGGCTAATTTTTGAGTTTTTCTGGCTAAATTTCGGGTTTTTCTGGATAATTTTTGAGGTTTTCTAGCTAATTTTCGAGTTTTTTGGGCTCATTTTTGGGTTTTTTTGGCTAATTTTTGAGTTTTTCTAGCTAATTTTTGAGTTTTTCTGGCTAGTTTTTGGGTTTTATGGCTTATTTTTGAGTTTGTCCAGCTATCTTCCGCGTTTTATAGCTAATTTTTGGGTTTTTATGGCTAATTTTTGGGTTTTCTGGCTAATTTT
The DNA here is from genome assembly GCA_026230145.1 of Diorhabda elongata. Classification (NCBI taxonomy): domain Eukaryota; kingdom Metazoa; phylum Arthropoda; class Insecta; order Coleoptera; family Chrysomelidae; genus Diorhabda; species Diorhabda elongata. The sequence continues at coordinate 599,470 of JAOVVJ010000024.1, forward strand.
TGAGTTTTTCTTGCTAAATTTTGGGTTTTTCTAGCTTATTTCTGGGTTTTATGGCTAGGTTTTGAGTTTTTCTAGCTAAATTTTGGGGTTTTCTGGCAAATTTTTGGGTTTTTCTGGCTAATTTTTGGGATTTATGGCTAATTTTTGAGTTTTTCTTGCTAAATTTTGGGTTTTTCTAGCTTATTTCTGGGTTTTATGGCTAATTTTTGAGTTTTTCTGGCTAAATTTTGGGTTTGTCTGGCAAATTTTTGGGTTTTTCTGGCTAATTTTTGGGATTTATGGCTAATTTTTGAGAGGTTTTGGCTAATTTTTGAGTTTTTCTTGCTAAATTTTGGGTTTTTCTAGCTTATTTTTGGGTTTTATGGCTAGGTTTTGAGTTTTTCTAGCTAAATTTTGGGATTTTCTGGCAAATTTTTGGGTTTTATGGCTAATTTTTGAGTTTTTCTGGCTAAATTTTGGGTTTCTCTGGCTAATTTTTGAGTTTTTCTTGCTAAATTTTGGGTTTTTCTGGCTAATTTTTGGGTTTTATGGCTAATTTTTGAGATATATTGGCTAATTTTTGAGTTTTTCTGGCTAAATTTTGGGTTTTTCCGGATAATTTTTGAGGTTTTCTAGCTAATTTTCGAGTTTTTTGGGCTAATTTTTGGGTTTTTTGGCTAATTTTTGGGTTTTATGGCTAATCTTTGAGATTTTTTGGCTAATTTTTTAGTTTTTCTGGCTAAATTTTGGGTTTTTCTGGCTAATTTTTGGGTTTTTCTGGCTTATTTTTGAGTTTTTCTGGCTAAATTTTGGGTTTGTCTGGCAAATTTTTGGGTTTTTCTGGCTAATTTTTGGGATTTATGGCTAATTTTTGAGAGGTTTTGGCTAAATTTTGGGTTTGTCTGGCTAATTTTTGGGTTTTTCTGGCTAATTTTTGGGATTTATGGCTAATTTTTGAGAGGTTTTGGCTAATTTTTGAGTTTTTCTAGCTTATTTTTGGGTTTTATGGCTAGGTTTTGAGTTTTTCTAGCTAAATTTTGGGGTTTTCTGGCAAATTTTTGGGTTTTATGGCTAATTTTTGAGTTTTTCTGGCTAAATTTTGGGTTTTTCTGGCTAATTTTTGAGTTTTTCTTGCTAAATTTTGGGTTTTTCTAGCTTATTTCTGGGTTTTATGGCTAGGTTTTGAGTTTTTCTAGCTAAATTTTGGGGTTTTCTGGCAAATTTTTGGGTTTTCCTGGCTAATTTTTGGGTTTTATGGCTAATCTTTGAGATTTTTTGGCTAATTTTTTAGTTTTTCTGGCTGAATTTTGGGTTTTTCTGGCTAATTTTTGGGTTTTATGGCAAATTTTTGAGTTTTTTTGGCTAATTTTTGACTTTTTCTATCTAGTTTTTGAGTTTTTCTGGCTAGTTTTTGGGTTTTATGGCTTATTTTTGAGTTTTTCTTGCTAAATTTTGGGTTTTTCTAGCTTATTTCTGGGTTTTATGGCTAGGTTTTGAGTTTTTCTAGCTAAATTTTGGGGTTTTCTGGCAAATTTTTGGGTTTTATGGCTAATTTTTGAGTTTTTCTGGCTAAATTTTGGGTTTGTCTGGCAAATTTTTGGGTTTTTCTGGCTAATTTTTGGGATTTATGGCTAATTTTTGAGAGGTTTTGGCTAATTTTTGAGTTTTTCTTGCTAAATTTTGGGTTTTTCTAGCTTATTTTTGGGTTTTATGGCTAGGTTTTGAGTTTTTCTAGCTAAATTTTGGGGTTTTCTGGCAAATTTTTGGGTTTTATGGCTAATTTTTGAGTTTTTCTGGCTAAATTTTGGGTTTTTCTGGCTAATTTTTGAGTTTTTCTTGCTAAATTTTCGGTTTTTCTAGCTTATTTCTGGGTTTTATGGCTAGGTTTTGAGTTTTTCTAGCTAAATTTTGGGGTTTTCTGGCAAATTTTTGGGTTTTTCTGGCTAATTTTTGGGATTTATGGCTAATTTTTGAGTTTTTCTTGCTAAATTTTGGGTTTTTCTAGCTTATTTCTGGGTTTTATGGCTAATTTTTGAGTTTTTCTGGCTAAATTTTGGGTTTGTCTGGCAAATTTTTGGGTTTTTCTGGCTAATTTTTGGGATTTATGGCTAATTTTTGAGAGGTTTTGGCTAATTTTTGAGTTTTTCTTGCTAAATTTTGGGTTTTTCTAGCTTATTTTTGGGTTTTATGGCTAGGTTTTGAGTTTTTCTAGCTAAATTTTGGGATTTTCTGGCAAATTTTTGGGTTTTATGGCTAATTTTTGAGTTTTTCTGGCTAAATTTTGGGTTTCTCTGGCTAATTTTTGAGTTTTTCTTGCTAAATTTTGGGTTTTTCTGGCTAATTTTTGGGTTTTATGGCTAATTTTTGAGATATATTGGCTAATTTTTGAGTTTTTCTGGCTAAATTTTGGGTTTTTCCGGATAATTTTTGAGGTTTTCTAGCTAATTTTCGAGTTTTTTGGGCTAATTTTTGGGTTTTTTGGCTAATTTTTGGGTTTTATGGCTAATCTTTGAGATTTTTTGGCTAATTTTTTAGTTTTTCTGGCTAAATTTTGGGTTTTTCTGGCTAATTTTTGGGTTTTTCTGGCTTATTTTTGGGATTTATGGCTAATTTTTGAGAGGTTTTGGCTAATTTTTGAGTTTTTCTTGCTAAATTTTGGGTTTTTCTAGCTTATTTTTGGGTTTTATGGCTAGGTTTTGAGTTTTTCTAGCTAAATTTTGGGGTTTTCTGGCAAATTTTTGGGTTTTATGGCTAATTTTTGAGTTTTTCTGGCTAAATTTTGGGTTTGTCTGGCTAATTTTTGGGTTTTATGGCTAATTTTTGAGGTTTTCTAGCTAATTTTCGAGTTTTTTTGGCTAATTTTTGGGTTTTATGGCTAATTTTTGAGTTTTTCTAGCTAATTTTCGAGTTTTTTTGGCTAATTTTTGGGTTTTATGGCTAATTTTTGAGTTTTTCTAGCTAAATTTTGAGTTTTTCTGGCTAATTTTTGGGTTTTATTGCTAATTTTTGGGTTTGTCTGGCAAATTTTTGGGTTTTTCTGGCTAATTTTTGGGATTTATGGCTAATTTTTGAGAGGTTTTGGCTAATTCTTGAGTTTTTCTTGCTAAATTTTGGGTTTTTCTAGCTTATTTTTGGGTTTTATGGCTAGGTTTTGAGTTTTTCTAGCTAAATTTTGGGGTTTTCTGGCAAATTTTTGGGTTTTATGGCTAATTTTTGAGTTTTTCTGGCTAAATTTTGGGTTTGTCTGGCAAATTTTTGGGTTTTTCTGGCTTATTTTTGGGATTTATGGCTAATTTTTGAGAGGTTTTGGCTAATTTTTGAGTTTTTCTTGCTAAATTTTGGGTTTTTCTAGCTTATTTTTGGGTTTTATGGCTAGGTTTTGAGTTTTTCTAGCTAAATTTTGGGGTTTTCTGGCAAATTTTTGGGTTTTATGGCTAATTTTTGAGTTTTTCTGGCTAAATTTTGGGTTTGTCTGGCAAATTTTTGGGTTTTTCTGGCTTATTTTTGGGATTTATGGCTAATTTTTGAGAGGTTTTGGCTAATTTTTGAGTTTTTCTTGCTAAATTTTGGGTTTTTCTAGCTTATTTTTGGGTTTTATGGCTAGGTTTTGAGTTTTTCTAGCTAAATTTTGGGGTTTTCTGGAAAATTTTTGGGTTTCATGGCTAATTTTTGAGTTTTTCTGGCTAAATTTTGGGTTTTTCTGGCTAATTTTTGAGTTTTTTTTGCTAAATTTTGGGTTTTTCTGGCTAATTTTTGGGTTTTATGGCTAATTTTTGAGATATATTGGCTAATTTTTGAGTTTTTCTGGCTAAATTTCGGGTTTTTCTGGATAATTTTTGAGGTTTTCTAGCTAATTTTCGAGTTTTTTGGGCTAATTTTTGGGTTTTATGGCTAATTTTTTAGTTTTTCTAGCTAATTTTCGAGTTTTTTTGGCTAATTTTTGGGTTTTCCTGGCTAATTTTTGGGTTTTATGGCTAATCTTTGAGATTTTTTGGCTAATTTTTTAGTTTTTCTGGCTGAATTTTGGGTTTTTCTGGCTAATTTTTGGGTTTTATGGCAAATTTTTGAGTTTTTTTGGCTAATTTTTGACTTTTTCTATCTAGTTTTTGAGTTTTTCTGGCTAGTTTTTGGGTTTTATGGCTTATTTTTGAGTTTGTCCAGCTATCTTTCGCGTTTTATAGCTAATTTTTGGGTTTTTATGGCTAATTTTTGGGTTTTATGGCTAATTTTTGAGTTTTTCTTGCTAAATTTTGGGTTTTTCTAGCTTATTTCTGGGTTTTATGGCTAGGTTTTGAGTTTTTCTAGCTAAATTTTGGGGTTTTCTGGCAAATTTTTGGGTTTTATGGCTTATTTTTGAGTTTGTCCAGCTATCTTTCGCGTTTTATAGCTAATTTTTGGGTTTTTATGGCTAATTTTTGGGTTTTATGGCTAATTTTTGAGTTTTTCTTGCTAAATTTTGGGTTTTTCTAGCTTATTTCTGGGTTTTATGGCTAGGTTTTGAGTTTTTCTAGCTAAATTTTGGGGTTTTCTGGCAAATTTATGGGTTTTATGGCTAATTTTTGAGTTTTTCTGGCTAAATTTTGGGTTTGTCTGGCAAATTTTTGGGTTTTTCTGGCTAATTTTTGGGATTTATGGCTAATTTTTGAGAGGTTTTGGCTAATTTTTGAGTTTTTCTTGCTAAATTTTGGGTTTTTCTAGCTTATTTTTGGGTTTTATGGCTAGGTTTTGAGTTTTTCTAGCTAAATTTTGGGGTTTTCTGGCAAATTTTTGGGTTTTATGGCTAATTTTTGAGTTTTTCTGGCTAAATTTTGGGTTTTATTGCTAATTTTTGGGTTTGTCTGGCAAATTTTTGGGTTTTTCTGGCTAATTTTTGGGATTTATGGCTAATTTTTGAGAGGTTTTGGCTAATTCTTGAGTTTTTCTTGCTAAATTTTGGGTTTTTCTAGCTTATTTTTGGGTTTATGGCTAGGTTTTGAGTTTTTCTAGCTAAATTTTGGGGTTTTCTGGCAAATTTTTGGGTTTTATGGCTAATTTTTGAGTTTTTCTGGCTAAATTTTGGGTTTGTCTGGCAAATTTTTGGGTTTTTCTGGCTTATTTTTGGGATTTATGGCTAATTTTTGAGAGGTTTTGGCTAATTCTTGAGTTTTTCTTGCTAAATTTTGGGTTTTTCTAGCTTATTTTTGGGTTTTATGGCTAGGTTTTGAGTTTTTCTAGCTAAATTTTGGGGTTTTCTGGCAAATTTTTGGGTTTTATGGCTAATTTTTGAGTTTTTCTGGCTAAATTTTGGGTTTGTCTGGCAAATTTTTGGGTTTTTCTGGCTTATTTTTGGGATTTATGGCTAATTTTTGAGAGGTTTTGGCTAATTTTTGAGTTTTTCTTGCTAAATTTTGGGTTTTTCTAGCTTATTTTTGGGTTTTATGGCTAGGTTTTGAGTTTTTCTAGCTAAATTTTGGGGTTTTCTGGCAAATTTTTGGGTTTTATGGCTAATTTTTGAGTTTTTCTGGCTAAATTTTGGGTTTGTCTGGCAAATTTTTGGGTTTTTCTGGCTTATTTTTGGGATTTATGGCTAATTTTTGAGAGGTTTTGGCTAATTTTTGAGTTTTTCTTGCTAAATTTTGGGTTTTTCTAGCTTATTTTTGGGTTTTATGGCTAGGTTTTGAGTTTTTCTAGCTAAATTTTGGGGTTTTCTGGAAAATTTTTGGGTTTCATGGCTAATTTTTGAGTTTTTCTGGCTAAATTTTGGGTTTTTCTGGCTAATTTTTGAGTTTTTTTTGCTAAATTTTGGGTTTTTCTGGCTAATTTTTGGGTTTTATGGCTAATTTTTGAGATATATTGGCTAATTTTTGAGTTTTTCTGGCTAAATTTCGGGTTTTTCTGGATAATTTTTGAGGTTTTCTAGCTAATTTTCGAGTTTTTTGGGCTAATTTTTGGGTTTTATGGCTAATTTTTTAGTTTTTCTAGCTAATTTTCGAGTTTTTTTGGCTAATTTTTGGGTTTTCCTGGCTAATTTTTGGGTTTTATGGCTAATCTTTGAGATTTTTTGGCTAATTTTTTAGTTTTTCTGGCTGAATTTTGGGTTTTTCTGGCTAATTTTTGGGTTTTATGGCAAATTTTTGAGTTTTTTTGGCTAATTTTTACTTTTTCTATCTAGTTTTTGAGTTTTTCTGGCTAGTTTTTGGGTTTTATGGCTTATTTTTGAGTTTGTCCAGCTATCTTTCGCGTTGTATAGCTAATTTTTGGGTTTTTATGGCTAATTTTTGGGTTTTATGGCTAATTTTTGAGTTTTTCTTGCTAAATTTTGGGTTTTTCTAGCTTATTTCTGGGTTTTATGGCTAGGTTTTGAGTTTTTCTAGCTAAATTTTGAGGTTTTCTGGCAAATTTTTGGGTTTTATGGCTTATTTTTGAGTTTGTCCAGCTATCTTTCGCGTTTTATAGCTAATTTTTGGGTTTCTATGGCTAATTTTTGGGTTTTATGGCTAATTTTTGAGTTTTTCTTGCTAAATTTTGGGTTTTTCTAGCTTATTTCTGGGTTTTATGGCTAGGTTTTGAGTTTTTCTAGCTAAATTTTGGGATTTATGGCTAATTTTTGAGAGGTTTTGGCTAATTTTTGAGTTTTTCTTGCTAAATTTTGGGTTTTTCTAGCTTATTTTTGGGTTTTATGGCTAGTTTTTTTTGCTAAATTTTGGGTTTTTCTGGCTAATTTTTGGGTTTTATGGCTAATTTTTGAGTTTTTCTTGCTAAATTTTGGGTTTTTCTAGCTTATTTCTGGGTTTTATGGCTAGGTTTTGAGTTTTTCTAGCTAAATTTTGAGGTTTTCTGGCAAATTTTTGGGTTTTATGGCTTATTTTTGAGTTTGTCCAGCTATCTTTCGCGTTTTATAGCTAATTTTTGGGTTTCTATGGCTAATTTTTGGGTTTTATGGCTAATTTTTGAGTTTTTCTTGCTAAATTTTGGGTTTTTCTAGCTTATTTCTGGGTTTTATGGCTAGGTTTTGAGTTTTTCTAGCTAAATTTTGGGATTTATGGCTAATTTTTGAGAGGTTTTGGCTAATTTTTGAGTTTTTCTTGCTAAATTTTGGGTTTTTCTAGCTTATTTTTGGGTTTTATGGCTAGTTTTTTTTGCTAAATTTTGGGTTTTTCTGGCTAATTTTTGGGTTTTATGGCTAATTTTTGAGATATATTGGCTAATTTTTGAGTTTTTCTGGCTAAATTTTGGGTTTCTCTGGCTAATTTTCGAGTTTTTCTTGCTAAATTTTGGGTTTTTCTGGCTAATTTTTGGGTTTTATGGCTAATTTTATAGATATATTGGCTAATTTTTGAGTTTTTCTGGCTAAATTTTGGGTTTTTCCGGATAATTTTTGAGGTTTTCTAGCTAATTTTCGAGTTTTTTGGGCTAATTTTTGGGTTTTTTGGCTAATTTTTGGGTTTTATGGCTAATCTTTGAGATTTTTTGGCTAATTTTTTAGTTTTTCTGGCTAAATTTTGGGTTTTTCTGGCTAATTTTTGGGTTTTTCTGGCTTATTTTTGGGATTTATGGCTAATTTTTGAGAGGTTTTGGCTAATTTTTGAGTTTTTCTTGCTAAATTTTGGGTTTTTCTAGCTTATTTTTGGGTTTTATGGCTAGGTTTTGAGTTTTTCTAGCTAAATTTTGGGGTTTTCTGGCAAATTTTTGGGTTTTATGGCTAATTTTTGAGTTTTTCTGGCTAAATTTTGGGTTTGTCTGGCTAATTTTTGGGTTTTATGGCTAATTTTTGAGGTTTTCTAGCTAATTTTCGAGTTTTTTTGGCTAATTTTTGGGTTTTATGGCTAATTTTTGAGTTTTTCTAGCTAAATTTTGAGTTTTTCTGGCTAATTTTTGGGTTTTATTGCTAATTTTTGGGTTTGTCTGGCAAATTTTTGGGTTTTATGGCTAATTTTTGAGATATATTGGCTAATTTTTGAGTTTTTCTGGCTAAATTTTGGGTTTCTCTGGCTAATTTTTGAGTTTTTCTTGCTAAATTTTGGGTTTTTCTGGCTAATTTTTGGGTTTTATGGCTAATTTTATAGATATATTGGCTAATTTTTGAGTTTTTCTGGCTAAATTTTGGGTTTTTCCGGATAATTTTTGAGGTTTTCTAGCTAATTTTCGAGTTTTTTGGGCTAATTTTTGGGTTTTTTGGCTAATTTTTGGGTTTTATGGCTAATCTTTGAGATTTTTTGGCTAATTTTTTAGTTTTTCTGGCTAAATTTTGGGTTTTTCTGGCTAATTTTTGGGTTTTTCTGGCTTATTTTTGGGATTTATGGCTAATTTTTGAGAGGTTTTGGCTAATTTTTGAGTTTTTCTTGCTAAATTTTGGGTTTTTCTAGCTTATTTTTGGGTTTTATGGCTAGGTTTTGAGTTTTTCTAGCTAAATTTTGGGGTTTTCTGGCAAATTTTTGGGTTTTATGGCTAATTTTTGAGTTTTTCTGGCTAAATTTTGGGTTTGTCTGGCTAATTTTTGGGTTTTATGGCTAATTTTTGAGGTTTTCTAGCTAATTTTCGAGTTTTTTTGGCTAATTTTTGGGTTTTATGGCTAATTTTTGAGTTTTTCTAGCTAAATTTTGAGTTTTTCTGGCTAATTTTTGGGTTTTATTGCTAATTTTTGGGTTTGTCTGGCAAATTTTTGGGTTTTTCTGGCTAATTTTTGGGATTTATGGCTACTTTTCTTGCTAAATTTTGGGTTTTTCTAGCTTATTTTTGGGTTTTATGGCTAGGTTTTGAGTTTTTCTAGCTAAATTTTGGGGTTTTCTGGCAAATTTTTGGGTTTTATGGCTAATTTTTGAGTTTTTCTGGCTAAATTTTGGGTTTGTCTGGCAAATTTTTGGGTTTTTCTGGCTTATTTTTGGGATTTATGGCTAATTTTTGAGATGTTTTGGCTAATTCTTGAGTTTTTCTTGCTAAATTTGGGTTTTTCTAGCTTATTTTTGGGTTTTATGGCTAGGTTTTGAGTTTTTCTAGCTAAATTTTGGGGTTTTCTGGCAAATTTTTGGGTTTTATGGCTAATTTTTGAGTTTTTCTGGCTAAATTTTGGGTTTGTCTGGCAAATTTTTGGGTTTTTCTGGCTTATTTTTGGGATTTATGGCTAATTTTTGAGAGGTTTTGGCTAATTTTTGAGTTTTTCTTGCTAAATTTTGGGTTTTTCTAGCTTATTTTTGGGTTTTATGGCTAGGTTTTGAGTTTTTCTAGCTAATTTTTGGGTTTTTCTGGCTTATTTTTGGGATTTATGGCTAATTTTTGAGAGGTTTTGGCTAATTTTTGAGTTTTTCTTGCTAAATTTTGGGTTTTTCTAGCTTATTTTTGGGTTTTATGGCTAGGTTTTGAGTTTTTCTAGCTAAATTTTGGGGTTTTCTGGCAAATTTTTGGGTTTTATGGCTAATTTTTGAGTTTTTCTGGCTAAATTTTGGGTTTGTCTGGCTAATTTTTGGGTTTTATGGCTAATTTTTGAGGTTTTCTAGCTAATTTTCGAGTTTTTTTGGCTAATTTTTGGGTTTTATGGCTAATTTTTGAGTTTTTCTAGCTAAATTTTGAGTTTTTCTGGCTAATTTTTGGGTTTTATTGCTAATTTTTGGGTTTGTCTGGCAAATTTTTGGGTTTTTCTGGCTAATTTTTGGGATTTATGGCTAATTTTCTTGCTAAATTTTGGGTTTTTCTAGCTTATTTTTGGGTTTTATGGCTAGGTTTTGAGTTTTTCTAGCTAAATTTTGGGGTTTTCTGGCAAATTTTTGGGTTTTATGGCTAATTTTTGAGTTTTTCTGGCTAAATTTTGGGTTTGTCTGGCAAATTTTTGGGTTTTTCTGGCTTATTTTTGGGATTTATGGCTAATTTTTGAGATGTTTTGGCTAATTCTTGAGTTTTTCTTGCTAAATTTTGGGTTTTTCTAGCTTATTTTTGGGTTTTATGGCTAGATTTTGAGTTTTTCTAGCTAAATTTTGGGGTTTTCTGGCAAATTTTTGGGTTTTATGGCTAATTTTTGAGTTTTTCTGGCTAAATTTTGGGTTTGTCTGGCAAATTTTTGGGTTTTTCTGGCTTATTTTTGGGATTTATGGCTAATTTTTGAGAGGTTTTGGCTAATTTTTGAGTTTTTCTTGCTAAATTTTGGGTTTTTCTAGCTTATTTTTGGGTTTTATGGCTAGGTTTTGAGTTTTTCTAGCTAAATTTTGGGGTTTTCTGGCAAATTTTTGGGTTTTATGGCTAATTTTTGAGTTTTTCTGGCTAAATTTTGGGTTTGTCTGGCAAATTTTTCGTTTTTTCTGGCTTATTTTTGGGATTTATGGCTAATTTTTGAGAGGTTTTGGCTAATTTTTGAGTTTTTCTTGCTAAATTTTGGGTTTTTCTAGCTTATTTTTGGGTTTTATGGCTAGGTTTTGAGTTTTTCTAGCTAAATTTTGGGGTTTTCTGGCAAATTTTTGGGTTTTATGGCTAATTTTTGAGTTTTTCTGGCTAAATTTTGGGTTTGTCTGGCAAATTTTTGGGTTTTTCTGGCTTATTTTTGGGATTTATGGCTAATTTTTGAGAGGTTTTGGCTAATTTTTGAGTTTTTCTTGCTAAATTTTGGGTTTTTCTAGCTTATTTTTGGGTTTTATGGCTAGGTTTTGAGTTTTTCTAGCTAAATTTTGGGGTTTTCTGGAAAATTTTTGGGTTTCATGGCTAATTTTTGAGTTTTTCTGGCTAAATTTTGGGTTTTTCCGGATAATTTTTGAGATTTTCTAGCTAATTTTCGAGTTTTTTGGGCTAATTTTTGGGTTTTTTGGCTAATTTTTGGGTTTTATGGCTAATCTTTGAGATTTTTGGCTAATTTTTTAGTTTTTCTGGCTAAATTTTGGGTTTTTCTGGCTAATTTTTGGGTTTTTCTGGCTTATTTTTGGGATTTATGGCTAATTTTTGAGAGGTTTTGGCTAATTTTTGAGTTTTTCTTGCTAAATTTTGGGTTTTTCTAGCTTATTTTTGGGTTTTATGGCTAGGTTTTGAGTTTTTCTAGCTAAATTTTGGGGTTTTCTGGCAAATTTTTGGGTTTTATGGCTAATTTTTGAGTTTTTCTGGCTAAATTTTGGGTTTGTCTGGCTAATTTTTGGGTTTTATGGCTAATTTTTGAGGTTTTCTAGCTAATTTTCGAGTTTTTTTGGCTAATTTTTGGGTTTTATGGCTAATTTTTGAGTTTTTCTAGCTAATTTTCGAGTTTTTTTGGCTAATTTTTGGGTTTTATGGCTAATTTTTGAGTTTTTCTAGCTAAATTTTGAGTTTTTCTGGCTAATTTTTGGGTTTTATTGCTAATTTTTGGGTTTGTCTGGCAAATTTTTGGGTTTTTCTGGCTAATTTTTGGGATTTATGGCTAATTTTTGAGAGGTTTTGGCTAATTCTTGAGTTTTTCTTGCTAAATTTTGGGTTTTTCTAGCTTATTTTTGGGTTTTATGGCTAGGTTTTGAGTTTTTCTAGCTAAATTTTGGGGTTTTCTGGCAAATTTTTGGGTTTTATGGCTAATTTTTGAGTTTTTCTGGCTAAATTTTGGGTTTGTCTGGCAAATTTTTGGGTTTTTCTGGCTTATTTTTGGGATTTATGGCTAATTTTTGAGAGGTTTTGGCTAATTCTTGAGTTTTTCTTGCTAAATTTTGGGTTTTTCTAGCTTATTTTTGGGTTTTATGGCTAGGTTTTGAGTTTTTCTAGCTAAATTTTGGGGTTTTCTGGCAAATTTTTGGGTTTTATGGCTAATTTTTGAGTTTTTCTGGCTAAATTTTGGGTTTGTCTGGCAAATTTTTGGGTTTTTCTGGCTTATTTTTGGGATTTATGGCTAATTTTTGAGAGGTTTTGGCTAATTTTTGAGTTTTTCTTGCTAAATTTTGGGTTTTTCTAGCTTATTTTTGGGTTTTATGGCTAGGTTTTGAGTTTTTCTAGCTAAATTTTGGGGTTTTCTGGCAAATTTTTGGGTTTTATGGCTAATTTTTGAGTTTTTCTGGCTAAATTTTGGGTTTGTCTGGCAAATTTTTGGGTTTTTCTGGCTTATTTTTGGGATTTATGGCTAATTTTTGAGAGGTTTTGGCTAATTTTTGAGTTTTTCTTGCTAAATTTTGGGTTTTTCTAGCTTATTTTTGGGTTTTATGGCTAGGTTTTGAGTTTTTCTAGCTAAATTTTGGGGTTTTCTGGCAAATTTTTGGGTTTTATGGCTAATTTTTGAGTTTTTCTGGCTAAATTTTGGGTTTGTCTGGCAAATTTTTGGGTTTTTCTGGCTTATTTTTGGGATTTATGGCTAATTTTTGAGAGGTTTTGGCTAATTTTTGAGTTTTTCTTGCTAAATTTTGGGTTTTTCTAGCTTATTTTTGGGTTTTATGGCTAGGTTTTGAGTTTTTCTAGCTAAATTTTGGGGTTTTCTGGAAAATTTTTGGGTTTCATGGCTAATTTTTGAGTTTTTCTGGCTAAATTTTGGGTTTTTCTGGCTAATTTTTGAGTTTTTTTTGCTAAATTTTGGGTTTTTCTGGCTAATTTTTGGGTTTTATGGCTAATTTTTGAGATATATTGGCTAATTTTTGAGTTTTTCTGGCTAAATTTCGGGTTTTTCTGGATAATTTTTGAGGTTTTCTAGCTAATTTTCGAGTTTTTTGGGCTAATTTTTGGGTTTTATGGCTAATTTTTTAGTTTTTCTAGCTAATTTTCGAGTTTTTTTGGCTAATTTTTGGGTTTTCCTGGCTAATTTTTGGGTTTTATGGCTAATCTTTGAGATTTTTTGGCTAATTTTTTAGTTTTTCTGGCTGAATTTTGGGTTTTTCTGGCTAATTTTTGGGTTTTATGGCAAATTTTTGAGTTTTTTTGGCTAATTTTTGACTTTTTCTATCTAGTTTTTGAGTTTTTCTGGCTAGTTTTTGGGTTTTATGGCTTATTTTTGAGTTTGTCCAGCTATCTTTCGCGTTTTATAGCTAATTTTTGGGTTTTTATGGCTAATTTTTGGGTTTTATGGCTAATTTTTGAGTTTTTCTTGCTAAATTTTGGGTTTTTCTAGCTTATTTCTGGGTTTTATGGCTAGGTTTTGAGTTTTTCTAGCTAAATTTTGGGGTTTTCTGGCAAATTTTTGGGTTTTATGGCTAATTTTTGAGTTTTTCTGGCTAAATTTTGGGTTTGTCTGGCAAATTTTTGGGTTTTTCTGGCTAATTTTTGGGATTTATGGCTAATTTTTGAGAGGTTTTGGCTAATTTTTGAGTTTTTCTTGCTAAATTTTGGGTTTTTCTAGCTTATTTTTGGGTTTTATGGCTAGGTTTTGAGTTTTTCTAGCTAAATTTTGGGTTTTTCTAGCTTATTTTTGGGTTTTATGGCTAGGTTTTGAGTTTTTCTAGCTAAATTTTGGGGTTTTCTGGCAAATTTTTGGATTTTATGGCTAATTTTTGAGTTTTTCTGGCTAAATTTTGGGATTTATGGCTAATTTTTGAGAGGTTTTGGCTAATTTTTGAGTTTTTCTTGCTAAATTTTGGGTTTTTCTGGCTAATTTTTGGGATTTATGGCTAATTTTTGAGAGGTTTTGGCTAATTTTTGAGTTTTTCTAGCTAAATTTTGGGGTTTTCTGGCAAATTTTTGGATTTTATGGCTAATTTTTGAGTTTTTCTGGCTAAATTTTGGGATTTATGGCTAATTTTTGAGAGGTTTTGGCTAATTTTTGAGTTTTTTGGCTAAATTTTGGGTTTGTCTGGCTAATTTTTGGTTTTATGGCTAATTTTTGAGAGGTTTTGGCTAATTTTTGAGTTTTTCTAGCTAATTTTCGAGTTTTTTTGGCTAATTTTTGGGTTTTATTGCTAATTTTTGGGTTTGTTCGGCAAATTTTTGGGTTTTTCTGGCTAATTTTTGGGATTTATGGCTAATTTTTGAGAGGTTTTGGCTAATTCTTGAGTTTTTCTTGCTAAATTTTGGGTTTTTCTAGCTTATTTTTGGGTTTTATGGCTAGGTTTTGAGTTTTTCTAGCTAAATTTTGGGGTTTTCTGGCAAATTTTTGGGTTTTATGGCTAATTTTTGAGTTTTTCTGGCTAAATTTTGGGTTTGTCTGGCAAATTTTTGGGTTTTTCTGGCTTATTTTTGGGATTTATGGCTAATTTTTGAGAGGTTTTGGCTAATTCTTGAGTTTTTCTTGCTAAATTTTGGGTTTCTCTAGCTTATTTTTGGGTTTTATGGCTAGGTTTTGAGTTTTTCTAGCTAAATTTTGGGGTTTTCTGGCAAATTTTTGGGTTTTATGGCTAATTTATGAGTTTTTCTGGCTAAATTTTGGGTTTGTCTGGCAAATTTTTGGGTTTTTCTGGCTTATTTTTGGGATTTATGGCTAATTTTTGAGAGGTTTTGGCTAATTTTTGAGTTTTTCTTGCTAAATTTTGGGTTTTTCTAGCTTATTTTTGGGTTTTATGGCTAGGTTTTGAGTTTTTCTAGCTAAATTTTGGGGTTTTCTGGAAAATTTTTGGGTTTCATGGCTAATTTTTGAGTTTTTCTGGCTAAATTTTGGGTTTTTCTGGCTAATTTTTGAGTTTTTTTTGCTAAATTTTGGGTTTTTCTGGCTAATTTTTGGGTTTTATGGCTAATTTTTGAGATATATTGGCTAATTTTTGAGTTTTTCTGGCTAAATTTCGGGTTTTTCTGGATAATTTTTGAGGTTTTCTAGCTAATTTTCGAGTTTTTTGGGCTAATTTTTGGGTTTTATGGCTAATTTTTTAGTTTTTCTAGCTAATTTTCGAGTTTTTTTGGCTAATTTTTGGGTTTTCCTGGCTAATTTTTGGGTTTTATGGCTAATCTTTGAGATTTTTTGGCTAATTTTTTAGTTTTTCTGGCTGAATTTTGGGTTTTTCTGGCTAATTTTTGGGTTTTATGGCAAATTTTTGAGTTTTTTTGGCTAATTTTTGACTTTTTCTATCTAGTTTTTGAGTTTTTCTGGCTAGTTTTTGGGTTTTATGGCTTATTTTTGAGTTTGTCCAGCTATCTTTCGCGTTTTATAGCTAATTTTTGGGTTTTTATGGCTAATTTTTGGGTTTTATGGCTAATTTTTGAGTTTTTCTTGCTAAATTTTGGGTTTTTCTAGCTTATTTCTGGGTTTTATGGCTAGGTTTTTAGTTTTTCTAGCTAAATTTTGGGGTTTTCTGGCAAATTTTTGGGTTTTATGGCTAATTTTTGAGTTTTTCTGGCTAAATTTTGGGTTTGTCTGGCAAATTTTTGGGTTTTTCTGGCTAATTTTTGGGATTTATGGCTAATTTTTGAGAGGTTTTGGCTAATTTTTGAGTTTTTCTTGCTAAATTTTGGGTTTTTCTAGCTTATTTTTGGGTTTTATGGCTAGGTTTTGAGTTTTTCTAGCTAAATTTTGGGTTTTTCTAGCTTATTTTTGGGTTTTATGGCTAGGGTTTGAGTTTTTCTAGCTAAATTTTGGGGTTTTCTGGCAAATTTTTGGGTTTTATGGCTAATTTTTGAGTTTTTTGGCTAAATTTTGGGTTTGTCTGGCTAATTTTTGGTTTTATGGCTAATTTTTGAGAGGTTTTGGCTAATTTTTGAGTTTTTCTAGCTAAATTTTGGGTTTTTCTAGCTTATTTTTGGGTTTTATGGCTAGGTTTTGAGTTTTTCTAGCTAAATTTTGGGGTTTTCTGGCAAATTTTTGGATTTTATGGCTAATTTTTGAGTTTTTCTGGCTAAATTTTGGGTTTTTCTGGCTAATTTTTGAGTTTTTCTTGCTAAATTTTGGGTTTTTCTGGCTAATTTTTGGGTTTTATGGCTAATTTTTGAGATATATTGGCTAATTTTTGAGTTTTTCTGGCTAAATTTCGGGTTTTTCTGGATAATTTTTGAGGTTTTTTAGCTAATTTTCGAGTTTTTTGGGCTAATTTTTGGGTTTTATGGCTAATTTTTGAGTTTTTCTAGCTAATTTTCGAGTTTTTTTGGCTAATTTTTGGGTTTTCCTGGCTAATTTTTGGGTTTTATGGCTAATCTTTGAGATTTTTTGGCTAATTTTTTAGTTTTTCTGGCTGAATTTTGGGTTTTTCTGGCTAATTTTTGAATTTTATGGCAAATTTTTGAGTTTTTTTGGCGAATTTATGAGTTTTTCTGGCTAGTTTTTGGGTTTTATGGCTTATTTTTGAGTTTGTCCAGCTATCTTTCGCGTTTTATAGCTAATTTTTGGGTTTTTATGGCTAATTCTTGGGTTTTATGGCTAATTTTTGAGTTTTCTTGCTAAATTTTGGGTTTTTCTAGCTTATTTCTGGGTTTTATGGCTAGGTTTTGAGTTTTTCTAGCTAAATTTTGGGGTTTTCTGGCAAATTTTTGGGTTTTATGGCTAATTTTTGAGTTTTTCTGGCTAAGTTTTGGGTTTAACTGGCAAATTTTTGGGTTTTTCTGGCAAATTTTTTTGTTTTATGGCTAGGTTTTGAGTTTTTCTAGCTAAATTTTGGGGTTTTCTGGCTAATTTTTGGGTTTTATGGCTAATTTTCGAGTTTTTTTGGCTAAATTTTGAGTTTTTCTTGCTAAATTTTGGGTTTTCCTGGCTAATTTTTGGGTTTTATGGCTAATCTTTGAGATTTTTTGGCTAATTTTTTAGTTTTTCTGGCTGAATTTTGGGTTTTTCTGGCTAATTTTTGGGTTTTATGGCAAATTTTTGAGTTTTTTTGGCGAATTTATGAGTTTTTCTGGCTAGTTTTTGGGTTTTATGGCTTATTTTTGAGTTTGTCCAGCTATCTTTCGCGTTTTATAGCTAATTTTTGGGTTTTTTTTGGCTAATTTTTGGGTTTTATGGCTAATTTTTGAGTTTTCTTGCTAAATTTTGGGTTTTTCTGGCTAATTTTTGGGTTTTATTGCTAATTTTTGGGTTTGTCTGGCAAATTTTTGGGTTTTTCTGGCTAATTTTTGGGATTTATGGCTAATTTTTGAGAGGTTTTGGCTAATTTTTGAGTTTTTCTTGCTAAATTTTGGGTTTTTCTAGCTTATTTTTGGGTTTTATGGCTAGGTTTTGAGTTTTTCTAGCTAAATTTTGGGGTTTTCTGGCAAATTTTTGGGTTTTATGGCTAATTTTTGAGTTTTTTGGCTAAATTTTGGGTTTGTCTGGCTAATTTTTGGTTTTATGGCTAATTTTTGAGAGGTTTTGGCTAATTTTTGAGTTTTTCTAGCTAAATTTTGGGTTTTTCTAGCTTATTTTTGGGTTTTATGGCTAGGTTTTGAGTTTTTCTAGCTAAATTTTGGGGTTTTCTGGCTAATTTTTGGGATTTATGGCTAATTTTTGAGAGGTTTTGGCTAATTTTTGAGTTTTTCTTGCTAAATTTTGGGTTTTTCTAGCTTATTTTTGGGTTTTATGGCTAGGTTTTGAGTTTTTCTAGCTAAATTTTGGGGTTTTCTGGAAAATTTTTGGGTTTCATGGCTAATTTTTGAGTTTTTCTGGCTAAATTTTGGGTTTTTCCGGATAATTTTTGAGATTTTCTAGCTAATTTTCGAGTTTTTTGGGCTAATTTTTGGGTTTTTTGGCTAATTTTTGGGTTTTATGGCTAATCTTTGAGATTTTTTGGCTAATTTTTTAGTTTTTCTGGCTAAATTTTGGGTTTTTCTGGCTAATTTTTGGGTTTTTCTGGCTTATTTTTGGGATTTATGGCTAATTTTTGAGAGGTTTTGGCTAATTTTTGAGATTTTCTAGCTAATTTTCGAGTTTTTTGGGCTAATTTTTGGGTTTTTTGGCTAATTTTTGGGTTTTATGGCTAATCTTTGAGATTTTTTGGCTAATTTTTTAGTTTTTCTTGCTAAATTTTGGGTTTTTCTAGCTTATTTTTGGGTTTTATGGCTAGGTTTTGAGTTTTTCTAGCTAAATTTTGGGGTTTTCTGGCAAATTTTTGGGTTTTATGGCTAATTTTTGAGTTTTTTGGCTAAATTTTGGGTTTGTCCGGCTAATTTTTGGTTTTATGGCTAATTTTTGAGAGGTTTTGGCTAATTTTTGAGTTTTTCTAGCTAAATTTTGGGTTTTTCTAGCTTATTTTTGGGTTTTATGGCTAGGTTTTGAGTTTTTCTAGCTAAATTTTGGGGTTTTCTGGCTAATTTTTGGGATTTATGGCTAATTTTTGAGAGGTTTTGGCTAATTTTTGAGTTTTTCTTGCTAAATTTTGGGTTTTTCTAGCTTATTTTTGGGTTTTATGGCTAGGTTTTGAGTTTTTCTAGCTAAATTTTGGGGTTTTCTGGGAAATTTTTGGGTTTTATATCTAATTTTTGAGTTTTTCTGGCTAAATTTTGGGTTTTTCTGGCTAATTTTTGAGTTTTTCTTGCTAAATTTTGGGTTTTTCTGGCTAATTTTTGGGTTTTATGGCTAATTTTTGAGATATATTGACTAATTTTTGAGTTTTTCTGGCTAAATTTTGGGTTTTTCCGGATAATTTTTGGGTTTTATGGCTAATTTTTGAGATATATTGGCTAATTTTTGGGTTTTTATGGCTAATTTTTGGGTTTTATGGCTAATTTTTGAGTTTTTCTGGCTAAATTTTGGGTTTTTCTGGCTAATTTTTGGGATTTATGGCTAATTTTTGAGAGGTTTTGGCTAATTTTTGAGTTTTTCTTGCTAAATTTTGGGTTTTTCTAGCTTATTTCTGGGTTTTATGGCTAGGTTTTGAGTTTTTCTATCTAGTTTTTGAGTTTTTCTGGCTGGTTTTTGGGTTTTATGGCTTATTTTTGAGTTTGTCCAGCTATCTTTCGCGTTTTATAGCTAATTTTTGGGTTTTTATGGCTAATTTTTGGGTTTTATGGCTAATTTTTGAGTTTTTCTTGCTAAATTTTGGGTTTTTCTAGCTTATTTCTGGGTTTTATGGCTAGGTTTTGAGTTTTTCTAGCTAAATTTTGGGGTTTTCTGGCAAATTTTTGGGTTTTATGGCTAATTTTTGAGTTTTTCTGGCTAAATTTTGGGTTTGTCTGGCAAATTTTTGGGTTTTTCTGGCTAATTTTTGGGATTTATGGCTAATTTTTGAGAGGTTTTGGCTAATTTTTGAGTTTTTCTTGCTAAATTTTGGGTTTTTCTAGCTTATTTTTGGGTTTTATGGCTAGGTTTTGAGTTTTTCTAGCTAAATTTTGGGGTTTTCTGGCAAATTTTTGGGTTTTATGGCTAAT
The DNA here is from genome assembly GCA_026230145.1 of Diorhabda elongata. Taxonomy (NCBI): domain Eukaryota; kingdom Metazoa; phylum Arthropoda; class Insecta; order Coleoptera; family Chrysomelidae; genus Diorhabda; species Diorhabda elongata. The sequence continues at coordinate 618,538 of JAOVVJ010000024.1, forward strand.
TTTTGAGTTTTTCTAGCTAAATTTTGGGGTTTTCTGGCGAATTTTTGGGTTTTATGGCTGATTTTCGAGTTTTTCTGGCTAAATTTTGAGTTTTTCTTGCTAAATTTTGGGTTTTATTGCTAATTTTTGGGTTTGTCTGGCAAATTTTTGGGTTTTTCTGGCTAATTTTTGGGATTTATGGCTAATTTTTGAGAGGTTTTGGCTAATTTTTGAGTTTTTCTTGCTAAATTTTGGGTTTTTCTAGCTTATTTCTGGGTTTTATGGCTAGGTTTTGAGTTTTTCTAGCTAAATTTTGGGGTTTTATGGCTAATTTTTGAGTTTTTCTGGCTAAATTTTGGGTTTTTCTGGCTAATTTTTGAGTATTTCTTGCTAAATTTTGGGTTTTTCTGGCTAATTTTTAAGGTTTTCTAGCTAATTTTCGAGTTTTTTGGGCTAATTTTTGGGTTTTTTGGCTAATTTTTGGGTTTTATGGCTAATCTTTGAGATTTTTTGGCTAATTTTTTAGTTTTTCTGGCTAAATTTTGGGTTTTTCTGGCTAATTTTTGGGTTTTATGGCAAATTTTTGAGTTTTTTTGGCTAATTTTTGAATTTTTCTAGCTAATTTTTGAGTTTTTCTGGCTAGTTTTTGGGTTTTATAGCTAACTTTTTATTTTTGTGGCTAATTTTTGAGTTTTTCTGGCTAAATTTTGGGTTTTTCTGGCTAATTTTTGGGATTTATGGCTAATTTTTGAGAGGTTTTGGCTAATTTTTGAGTTTTTCTAGCTAAATTTTGGGTTTTTCTAGCTTATTTTTGGGTTTTTCTGGCTAATTTTTGAGTTTTTCTTGCTAAATTTTGGGTTTTTCTGGCTAATTTTTGGATTTTATGGCTAATTTTTGAGATATATTGGCTAATTTTTGAGTTTTTCTGGCTAAATTTTGGGTTTTTCTAGCTTATTTTTGGGTTTTATGGCTAGGTTTTGAGTTTTTCTAGCTAAATTTTGGGGTTTTCTGGCAAATTTTTGGGTTTTATGGCTAATTTTTGAGTTTTTCTAGCTAAATTTTGGGGTTTTCTGGCGAATTTTTGGGTTTTATGGCTGATTTTCGAGTTTTTCTGGCTAAATTTTGAGTTTTTCTTGCTAAATTTTGGGTTTTATTGCTAATTTTTGGGTTTGTCTGGCAAATTTTTGGGTTTTTCTGGCTAATTTTTGGGATTTATGGCTAATTTTTGAGAGGTTTTTGCTAATTTTTGAGTTTTTCTTGCTAAATTTTGGGTTTTTCTAGCTTATTTTTGGGTTTTATGGCTAGGTTTTGTGTTTTTCTAGCTAAATTTTGGGGTTTTCTGGCAAATTTTTGGGTTTTATGGCTAATTTTTGAGTTTTTCTAGCTAAATTTTGGGGTTTTCTGGCGAATTTTTGGGTTTTATGGCTGATTTTCGAGTTTTTCTGGCTAAATTTTGAGTTTTTCTTGCTAAATTTTGGGTTTTATTGCTAATTTTTGGGTTTGTCTGGCAAATTTTTGGGTTTTTCTGGCTAATTTTTGGGATTTATGGCTAATTTTTGAGAGGTTTTGGCTAATTTTTGAGTTTTTCTTGCTAAATTTTGGGTTTTTCTAGCTTATTTCTGGGTTTTATGGCTAGGTTTTGAGTTTTTCTAGCTAAATTTTGGGGTTTTATGGCTAATTTTTGAGTTTTTCTGGCTAAATTTTGGGTTTTTCTGGCTAATTTTTGAGTATTTCTTGCTAAATTTTGGGTTTTTCTGGCTAATTTTTGGGTTTTATGGCTAATTTTTGAGATATATTGGCTAATTTTTGAGTTTTTCTGGCTAAATTTTGGGTTTTTCCGGATAATTTTTAAGGTTTTCTAGCTAATTTTCGAGTTTTTTGGGCTAATTTTTGGGTTTTTTGGCTAATTTTTGGGTTTTATGGCTAATCTTTGAGATTTTTTGGCTAATTTTGGGTTTTTCTGGCTAATTTTTGGGTTTTATGGCAAATTTTTGAGTTTTTTTGGCTAATTTTTGAATTTTTCTAGCTAATTTTTGAGTTTTTCTGGCTAGTTTTTGGGTTTTATAGCTAACTTTTTATTTTTGTGGCTAATTTTTGAGTTTTTCTGGCTAAATTTTGGGTTTTTCTGGCTAATTTTTGGGATTTATGGCTAATTTTTGAGAGGTTTTGGCTAATTTTTGAGTTTTTCTAGCTAAATTTTGGGTTTTTCTAGCTTATTTTTGGGTTTTTCTGGCTAATTTTTGAGTTTTTCTTGCTAAATTTTGGGTTTTTCTGGCTAATTTTTGGGTTTTATGGCTAATTTTTGAGATATATTGGCTAATTTTTGAGTTTTTCTGGCTAAATTTTGGGTTTTTCTAGCTTATTTTTGGGTTTTATGGCTAGGTTTTGAGTTTTTCTAGCTAAATTTTGGGGTTTTCTGGCAAATTTTTGGGTTTTATGGCTAATTTTTGAGTTTTTCTAGCTAAATTTTGGGGTTTTCTGGCGAATTTTTGGGTTTTATGGCTGATTTTCGAGTTTTTCTGGCTAAATTTTGAGATTTTCTTGCTAAATTTTGGGTTTTATTGCTAATTTTTGGGTTTGTCTGGCAAATTTTTGGGTTTTTCTGGCTAATTTTTGGGATTTATGGCTAATTTTTGAGAGGTTTTGGCTAATTTTTGAGTTTTTCTTGCTAAATTTTGGGTTTTTCTAGCTTATTTCTGGGTTTTATGGCTAGGTTTTGAGTTTTTCTAGCTAAATTTTGGAGTTTTATGGCTAATTTTTGAGTTTTTCTGGCTAAATTTTGGGTTTTTCTGGCTAATTTTTGAGTATTTCTTGCTAAATTTTGGGTTTTTCTGGCTAATTTTTGGGTTTTATGGCTAATTTTTGAGATATATTGGCTAATTTTTGAGTTTTTCTGGCTAAATTTTGGGTTTTTCCGGATAATTTTTAAGGTTTTCTAGCTAATTTTCGAGTTTTTTGGGCTAATTTTTGGGTTTTTTGGCTAATTTTTGGGTTTTATGACTAATCTTTGAGATTTTTTGGCTAATTTTTTAGTTTTTCTGGCTAAATTTTGGGTTTTTCTGGCTAATTTTTGGGTTTTATGGCAAATTTTTGAGTTTTTTTGGCTAATTTTTGAATTTTTCTAGCTAATTTTTGAGTTTTTCTGGCTAGTTTTTGGGTTTTATAGCTAACTTTTTATTTTTGTGGCTAATTTTTGAGTTTTTCTGGCTAAATTTTGGGTTTTTCTGGCTAATTTTTGGGATTTATGGCTAATTTTTGAGAGGTTTTGGCTAATTTTTGAGTTTTTCTAGCTAAATTTTGGGTTTTTCTAGCTTATTTTTGGGTTTTTCTGGCTAATTTTTGAGTTTTTCTTGCTAAATTTTGGGTTTTTCTGGCTAATTTTTGGGTTTTATGGCTAATTTTTGAGATATATTGGCTAATTTTCGAGTTTTTCTGGCTAAATTTCGGGTTTTTCTGGATAATTTTTGAGGTTTTCTAGCTAATTTTCGAGTTTTTTGGGCTAATTTTTGGGTTTTTTTGGCTAATTTTTGAGTTTTTCTAGCTAATTTTTGAGTTTTTCTGGCTAGTTTTTGGGTTTTATGGCTTATTTTTGAGTTTGTCCAGCTATCTTTCGCGTTTTATAGCTAATTTTTGGGTTTTTATGGCTAATTTTTGGGTTTTATGGCTAATTTTTGAGTTTTTCTTGCTAAATTTTGGGTTTTTCTAGCTTATTTCTGGGTTTCATGGCTAGGTTTTGAGTTTTTCTAGCTAAATTTTGGGGTTTTCTGGCAAATTTTTGGGTTTTATGGCTAATTTTTGAGTTTTTCTGGCTAAATTTTGGGTTTGTCTGGCAAATTTTTGGGTTTTTCTGGCTAATTTTTGGGATTTATGGCTAATTTTTGAGAGGTTTTGGCTAATTTTTGAGTTTTTCTTGCTAAATTTTGGGTTTTTCTAGCTTATTTTTGGGTTTTATGGCTAGGTTTTGAGTTTTTCTAGCTAAATTTTGGGGTTTTCTGGCAAATTTTTGGGTTTTATGGCTAATTTTTGAGTTTTTCTGGCTAAATTTTGGGTTTTTCTGGCTAATTTTTGAGTTTTTCTCGCTAAATTTTGGGTTTTTCTGGCTAATTTTTGGGTTTTATGGCTAATTTTTGAGATATATTGGCTAATTTTTGAGTTTTTCTGGCTAAATTTTGGTTTTTTCCGGATAATTTTTGAGGTTTTCTAGCTAATTTTCGAGTTTTTTGGGCTAATTTTTGGGTTTTTTGGCTAATTTTTGGGTTTTATGGCTAATTTTTGAGATATATTGGCTAATTTTTGAGTTTTTCTGGCTAAATTTCGGGTTTTTCTGGATAATTTTTGAGGTTTTCTAGCTAATTTTCTAGTTTTTTGGGCTAATTTTTGGGTTTTTTTGGCTAATTTTTGAGTTTTTCTGGCTAGTTTTTGGGTTTTATGGCTTATTTTTGAGTTTGTCCAGCTATCTTTCGCGTTTTATAGCTAATTTTTGGGTTTTTATGGCTAATTTTTGGGTTTTATGGCTAATTTTTGAGTTTTTCTTGCTAAATTTTGGGTTTTTCTAGCTTATTTCTGGGTTTTATGGCTAGGTTTTGAGTTTTTCTAGCTAAATTTTGGGGTTTTCTGGCAAATTTTTGGGTTTTATGGCTAATTTTTGAGTTTTTCTGGCTAAATTTTGGGTTTGTCTAGCTTATTTTTGGGTTTTATGGCTAGGTTTTGAGTTTTTCTAGCTAAATTTTGGGGTTTTCTGGCAAATTTTTGGTTTCATGGCTAATTTTTGAGTTTTTCTGGCTAAATTTTGGGTTTTTCTAACTAATTTTTGAGTTTTTCTTGCTAAATTTTGGGTTTTTCTGGCTAATTTTTGGGTTTTATGGCTAATTTTTGAGATATATTGGCTAATTTTTGAGTTTTTCTGGCTAAATTTTGGATTTTTTTTTGGCTAATTTTTGGGTTTTATGGCTAATCTTTGAGATTTTTTGGCTAATTTTTTAGTTTTTCTGGCTCAGTTTTGAGTTTTTCTGGCTAAATTTTGGATTTTTTTTTGGCTAATTTTTGGGTTTTATGGCTAATCTTTGAGATTTTTTGGCTAATTTTTTAGTTTTTCTGGCTGAATTTTGGGTTTTTCTGGCTAATTTTTGGGTTTTATGGCAAATTTTTGAGTTTTTTTGGCTAATTTTTGGGTTTTATGGCTAATTTTTGAGTTTTTCTAGCTAAATTTTGGGTTTTTCTGGCTAATTTTTGGGGTTTATTGCTAATTTTTGGGTTTGTCTGGCAAATTTTTGGGTTTTTCTGGCTAATTTTTGGGATTTATGGCTAATTTTTGAGAGGTTTTGGCTAATTTTTGAGTTTTTCTGGCTAAATTTTGGGTTTTTCTGGCTAATTTTTGAGTTTTTCTTGCTAAATTTTGGGTTTTTCTGGCTAATTTTTGGGTTTTATGGCTAATCTTTGAGATTTTTTGGCTAATTTTTTAGTTTTTCTGGCTAAATTTTGGGTTTTCCTGGCTAATTTTTGGGTTTTATGGCAAATTTTTGAGTTTTTTAGGCTAATTTTTGAGTTTTTCTGGCTAAATTTTGGGTTTGTCTGGCAAATTTTTGGGTTTTATGGCTAATTTTTGAGTTTTTCTGGCTAAATTTTGGGTTTGTCTGGCTAATTTTTGGTTTTATGGCTAATTTTTGAGAGGTTTTGGCTAATTTTTGAGAGGTTTTGGCTAATTTTTGAGTTTTTCTGGCTAAATTTTGGGTTTTTCTGGCTAATTTTTGAGTTTTTCTGGCTAAATTTCGGGTTTTTCTGGATAATTTTTGAGGTTTTCTAGCTAATTTTCGAGTTTTTTGGGCTAATTTTTGGGTTTTATGGCTAATTTTTGAGTTTTTCTAGCTAATTTTCGAGTTTTTTTGGCTAATTTTTGGGTTTTTCTGGCTAATTTTTGGGTTTTATGGCTAATCTTTGAGATTTTTTGGCTAATTTTTTAGTTTTTCTGGCTAAATTTTGGGTTTTTCTAGCTAATTTTCGAGTTTTTTGGGCTAATTTTTGGGTTTTATGGCTAATTTTTGAGTTTTTCTAGCTAATTTTCGAGTTTTTTTGGCTAATTTTTGGGTTTTTCTGGCTAATTTTTGGGTTTTATGGCTAATCTTTGAGATTTTTCTAGCTTATTTTCGAGTTTTTTTGGCTAATTTTTGGGTTTTTCTGGCTAATTTTTGGGTTTTATTGCTAATTTTTGGGTTTGTCTGGCAAATTTTTGGGTTTTTCTGGCTAATTTTTGGGTTTTATGGCTAATCTTTGAGATTTTTTGGCTAATTTTTGAGAGGTTTTGGCTAATTTTTGAGTTTTTCTTGCTAAATTTTGGGTTTTTATAGCTTATTTTTGGGTTTTATGGCTAGGTTTTGAGTTTTTCTAGCTAAATTTTGGGGTTTTCTGGCAAATTTTTGGGTTTTATGGCTAATTTTTGAGTTCTTCTGGGTAAATTTTGGGTTTTTCTGGCTAATTTTTGGGATTTATGGCTAATTTTTGAGAGGTTTTGGCTAATTTTTGAGTTTTTCTTGCTAAATTTTGGGTTTTTCTAGCTTATTTCTGGGTTTTATGGCTAGGTTTTGAGTTTTTCTAGCTAAATTTTGGGGTTTTCTGGCAAATTTTTGGGTTTTATGGCTAATTTTTGAGTTTTTCTGGCTAAATTTTGGGTTTGTCTGGCAAATTTTTGGGTTTTTCTGGCTTATTTTTGGGATTTATGGCTAATTTTTGAGAGGTTTTGGCTAATTTTTTAGTTTTTCTTGCTAAATTTTGGGTTTTTCTAGCTTATTTTTGGGTTTTATGGCTAGGTTTTGAGTTTTTCTAGCTAAATTTTGGGGTTTTCTGGCAAATTTTTGGGTTTCATGGCTAATTTTTGAGTTTTTCTGGCTAAATTTTGGGTTTTTCTGGCTAATTTTTGAGTTTTTCTTGCTAAATTTTGGGTTTTTCTGGCTAATTTTTGGGTTTTATGGCTAATTTTTGAGATATATTGGCTAATTTTTGAGTTTTTCTGGCTAAATTTTGGATTTTTCCGGATAATTTTTGAGGTTTTCTAGCTAATTTTCGAGTTTTTTGGGCTAATTTTTGGGTTTTTCGGCTAATTTTTGGGTTTTATGGCTAATCTTTGAGATTTTTTGGCTAATTTTTTAGTTTTTCTGGCTAAATTTTGGGTTTTTCTAGCTAATTTTTGGGTTTTATGGCAAATTTTTGAGTTTTTTTGGCTAATTTTTGAGTTTTTCTAGCTAATTTTTGAGTTTTTCTTTCTAGTTTTTGGGTTTTATAGCTAACTTTTTATTTTTGTGGCTAATTTTTGAGTTTTCCTGGCTAATTTCTGAGTTTTTCTGGCTAATTTTTGGGTTTCATTGCTAATTTTTGGGTTTTTCTGACAATTTTTGGGTTTTTATGGCTAATTTCTGAGTTTTTCTAGCTAATTTTTGAGTTTTTCTGGCTAATTTTTTGGTTTAATGGCTAGTTTTTGAGTTTTTTTAGCTAATTTTTTAGTTTTTATAGCTAATTTCCGAGTTTTTTTGGCTAATTTTTGGGTTTTATGGCTAATTGTCGGTTTTTTTTTACAATTTTTGGGTTTTTGTGGCTAATTTCTGAGTTTTCCTCGCTAATTTTTGAGATTTTCTAGCTAAATTTTGGGGTTTTCTGGCAAATTTTTGGGTTTTATGGCTAATTTTCGAGTTTTTCTGGCTAAATTTTGAGTTTTTCTTGCTAAATTTTGGGTTTTTCTGGCTAAATTTCGGGTTTTTCTGGATAATTTTTGAGGTTTTCTAGCTAATTTTCGAGTTTTTCTAGCCAATTTTCGAGTTTTTTTGGCTAATTTTTGGGTTTTTCTGGCTAATTTTTGGGTTTTATGGCTAATCTTTGAGATTTTTTGGCTAATTTTTTAGTTTTTCTGGCTAAATTTTGGGTTTTTCTGGCTAATTTTTGGGTTTTATGGCAAATTTTTGAGTTTTTTTGGCTAATTTTTGAGTTTTTCTTGCTAATTTTTGAGTTTTTCTGGCTAGTTTTTGGGTTTTATGGCTTATTTTTGAGTTTGTCCAGCTATCTTTCGCGTTTTATAGCTAATTTTTGGGTTTTTATGGCTAATTTTTGGGTTTTATGGCTAATTTTTGAGTTTTTCTGGCTAAATTTTGGGTTTTTCTGGCTAATTTTTGGGTTTTATTGCTAATTTTTGGGTTTGTCTGGCAAATTTTTGGGGTTTTCTGGCTAATTTTTGGGATTTATGGCTAATTTTTGAGAGGTTTTGGCTAATTTTTGAGTTTTTCTTGCTAAATTTTGGGTTTTTTTAGCTTATTTCTGGGTTTTATGGCTAGGTTTTGAGTTTTTCTAGCTAAATTTTGGGGTTTTCTGGCAAATTTTTGGGTTTTATGGCTAATTTTTGAGTTTTTCTGGCTAAATTATGGGTTTGTCTGGCAAATTTTTGGGTTTTATGGCTAATTTTTGAGTTTTTCTAGCTAATTTTCGAGTTTTTTTGGCTAATTTTTGGGTTTTCCTGGCTAATTTTTGGGTTTTATGGCTAATCTTTGAGATTTTTTGGCTAATTTTTTAGTTTTTCTGGCTGAATTTTGGGTTTTTCTGGCTAATTTTTGGGTTTTATGGCAAATTTTTGAGTTTTTTGGCTAATTTTTGAGTTTTTTGGCTAATTTTTGAGTTTTTCTAGCTAGTTTTTGAGTTTTTCTGGCTAGTTTTTGGGTTTTATGGCTTATTTTTGAGTTTGTCCAGCTATCTTTCGCGTTTTATAGCTAATTTTTGGGTTTTTATGGCTAATTTAAGGGTTTTATGGCTAGGTTTTGAGTTTTTCTAGCTAAATTTTGGGGTTTTCTGGCAAATTTTTGGGTTTTATGGCTAATTTTTGAGTTTTTCTGGCTAAATTTTGGGTTTTTCTGGCTAATTTTTGAGTTTTTCTTGCTAAATTTTGGGTTTTTCTGGCTAATTTTTGGGTTTTATGGCTAATTTCTGAGATATATTGGCTAATTCTTGAGTTTTTCTGGCTAAATTTTGGGTTTTTCCGGATAATTTTTGAGGTTTTCTAGCTAATTTTCGAGTTTTTTGGGCTAATTTTTGGGTTTTTTGGCTAATTTTTGGGTTTTATGGCTAATCTTTGAGATTTTTTGGCTAATTTTTTAGTTTTTCTGGCTAAATTTTGGGTTTTTCTGGCTAATTTTTGGGTTTTATGGCAACTTTTTGAGTTTTTTTGGCTAATTTTTGAATTTTTCTAGCTAATTTTTGAGTTTTTCTGGCTAGTTTTTGGGTTTTATAGCTAACTTTTTATTTTTGTGGCTAATTTTTGAGTTTTTCTGGCTAAATTTTGGGTTTGTCTGGCAAATTTTTGGGTTTTTCTGGCTAATTTTTGAGAGGTTTTGGCTAATTTTTGAGTTTTTCTAGCTAAATTTTGGGTTTTTCTAGCTTATTTTTGGGTTTTTCTGGCTAATTTTTGAGTTTTTCTTGCTAAATTTTGGGTTTTTCTGGCTAATTTTTGGGTTTTATGGCTAATTTTTGAGATATATTGGCTAATTTTTGAGTTTTTCTGGCTAAATTTCGGGTTTTTCTGGATAATTTTTGAGGTTTTCTAGCTAATTTTCGAGTTTTTTGGGCTAATTTTTGGGTTTTTTTGGCTAATTTTTGAGTTTTTCTAGCTAATTTTTGAGTTTTTCTGGCTAGTTTTTGGGTTTTATGGCTTATTTTTGAGTTTGTCCAGCTATCTTTCGCGTTTTATAGCTAATTTTTGGGTTTTTATGGCTAATTTTTGGGTTTTATGGCTAATTTTTGAGTTTTTCTTGCTAAATTTTGGGTTTTTCTAGCTTATTTCTGGGTTTCATGGCTAGGTTTTGAGTTTTTCTAGCTAAATTTTGGGGTTTTCTGGCAAATTTTTGGGTTTTATGGCTAATTTTTGAGTTTTTCTGGCTAAATTTTGGGTTTGTCTGGCAAATTTTTGGGTTTTTCTGGCTAATTTTTGGGATTTATGGCTAATTTTTGAGAGGTTTTGGCTAATTTTTGAGTTTTTCTTGCTAAATTTTGGGTTTGTCTGGCTAATTTTTGGTTTTATGGCTAATTTTTGAGAGGTTTTGGCTAATTTTTGAGAGGTTTTGGCTAATTTTTGAGTTTTTCTGGCTAAATTTTGGGTTTTTCTGGCTAATTTTTGAGTTTTTCTTGCTAAATTTTGGGTTTTTCTGGCTAATTTTTGGGTTTTATGGCTAATCTTTGAGATTTTTTGGCTAATTTTTTAGTTTTTCTGGCTAAATTTTGGGTTTTCCTGGCTAATTTTTGGGTTTTATGGCAAATTTTTGAGTTTTTTAGGCTAATTTTTGAGTTTTTCTGGCTAAATTTTGGGTTTGTCTGGCAAATTTTTGGGTTTTATGGCTAATTTTTGAGTTTTTCTGGCTAAATTTTGGGTTTGTCTGGCTAATTTTTGGTTTTATGGCTAATTTTTGAGAGGTTTTGGCTAATTTTTGAGAGGTTTTGGCTAATTTTTGAGTTTTTCTGGCTAAATGTTGGGTTTTTCTGGCTAATTTTTGAGTTTTTCTGGCTAAATTTCGGGTTTTTCTGGATAATTTTTGAGGTTTTCTAGCTAATTTTCGAGTTTTTTGGGCTAATTTTTGGGTTTTATGGCTAATTTTTGAGTTTTTCTAGCTAATTTTCGAGTTTTTTTGGCTAATTTTTGGGTTTTATGGCTAATCTTTGAGATTTTTTGGCTAATTTTTTAGTTTTTCTGGCTAAATTTTGGGTTTTTCTAGCTAATTTTCGAGTTTTTTGGGCTAATTTTTGGGTTTTATGGCTAATTTTTGAGTTTTTCTAGCTAATTTTCGAGTTTTTTTGGCTAATTTTTGGGTTTTTCTGGCTAATTTTTGGGTTTTATGGCTAATCTTTGAGATTTTTCTAGCTTATTTTCGAGTTTTTTTGGCTAATTTTTGGGTTTTTCTGGCTAATTTTTGGGTTTTATGGCAAATTTTTGAGTTTTTTTGGCTAATTTTTGAGTTTTTCTAGCTAATTTTTGAGTTTTTCTGGCTAGTTTTTGGGTTTTATGGCTTATTTTTGAGTTTGTCCAGCTATCTTTCGCGTTTTATAGCTAATTTTTGGGTTTTTATGGCTAATTTTTGGGTTTTATGGCTAATTTTTGAGTTTTTCTGGCTAAATTTTGGGTTTTTCTGGCTAATTTTTGGGTTTTATTGCTAATTTTTGGGTTTGTCTGGCAAATTTTTGGGTTTTTCTGGCTAATTTTTGGGTTTTATGGCTAATCTTTGAGATTTTTTGGCTAATTTTTGAGAGGTTTTGGCTAATTTTTGAGTTTTTCTTGCTAAATTTTGGGTTTTTATAGCTTATTTTTGGGTTTTATGGCTAGGTTTTGAGTTTTTCTAGCTAAATTTTGGGGTTTTCTGGCAAATTTTTGGGTTTTATGGCTAATTTTTGAGTTCTTCTGGGTAAATTTTGGGTTTTTCTGGCTAATTTTTGGGATTTATGGCTAATTTTTGAGAGGTTTTGGCTAATTTTTGAGTTTTTCTTGCTAAATTTTGGGTTTTTCTAGCTTATTTTTGGGTTTTATGGCTAGGTTTTGAGTTTTTCTAGCTAAATTTTGGGGTTTTCTGGCAAATTTCTGGGTTTTATGGCTAATTTTTGAGTTTTTCTGGCTAAATTTTGGGTTTTTCTGGCTAATTTTTGAGTTTTTCTTGCTAAATTTTTGGTTTTTCTGGCTAATTTTTGGGTTTTATGGCTAATTTTTGAGATATATTGGCTAATTTTTGAGTTTTTCTGGCTAAATTTTGGGTTTTTCCGGATAATTTTTGAGGTTTTCTAGCTAATTTTCGAGTTTTTTGGGCTAATTTTTGGGTTTTTTGGCTAATGTTTGGGTTTTATGGCTAATCTTTGAGATTTTTTGGCTAATTTTTTAGTTTTTCTGTCTAAATTTTGGGTTTTTCTGGCTAATTTCTGAGTTTTTCTAGCTAATTTTCGAGTTTTTCTGGCTAGTTTTTGGGTTTTATAGCTAACTTTTTATTTTTGTGGCTAATTTTTGAGTTTTTCTGGCTAATTTTTGAGTTTTTCTGGCTAATTTTTGGGTTTCATTGCTAATTTTTGAGTTTTTCTGGCTAATTTTTTGGTTTTATGGCTAATTTTTGAGGTTTTCTAGCTAATTTTCGAGTTTTTTGGCTAATTTTTGGGTTTTATGGCTAATTTCTGAGTTTTTCTAGCTAATTTTCGAGTTTTTTTGGCTAATTTTTGGTTTTTTCTGGCTAATTTTTGGGGTTTATGGCTAATCTTTGAGATTTTTTGGCTAATTTTTTAGTTTTTCTGGCTAAATTTCGGGTTTTTTCTGGCTAATTTTGTTTTATGGCAAATTTTTGAGTTTTTTTTGGCTAATTTTTGGGTTTTATGGCTAATTTTTGAGTTTTTCTAGCTAAATTTTTGGTTTTTCTGGCTAATTTTTGGGTTTTATTGCTAATTTTTGGGTTTGTCTGGCAAATTTTTGGGTTTTTCTGGCTAATTTTTGGAATTTATGGCTAATTTTTGAGAGGTTTTGGCTAATTTTTGAGTTTTTCTTGCTAAATTTTGGGTTTTTATAGCTTATTTTTGGGTTTTATGGCTAGGTTTTGAGTTTTACTAGCTAAATTTTGGGGTTTTCTGGTAAATTTTTGGGTTTTATGGCTAATTTTTGAGTTTTTCTGGCTAAATTTTGGGTTTTTCTGGCTAATTTTTGGGATTTATGGCTAATTTTTGAGAGGTTTTGGCTAATTTTCGAGTTTTTCTTGCTAAATTTTGGGATTTTCTAGCTTATTTTTGGGTTTTATGGCTAGGTTTTGAGTTTTTCTAGCTAAATTTTGGGGTTTCCTGGCAAATTTTTGGGTTTTATGGCTAATTTTTGAGTTTTTCTGGCTAAATTTTGGGTTTTTCTGGCTAATTTTTGAGTTTTTTTTTGCTAAATTTTGGGTTTTTCTGGCTAATTTTTGGGTTTTATGGCTAATTTTTGAGATATATTGGCTAATTTTTGAGTTTTTCTGGCTAAATTTTGGGTTTTTCCGGATAATTTTTGAGGTTTTCTAGCTAATTTTCGAGTTTTTTGGGCTAATTTTTGGGTTTTTTGGCTAATTTTTGGGTTTTATGGCTAATTTTTGAGATTTTTTGGCTAATTTTTTAGTTTTTCTGGCTAAATTTTGGGTTTTTCTGGCTAATTTTTGGGTTTTATGGCAAATTTTTGAGTTTTTTTTGGCTAATTTTTGAGTTTTTCTAGCTAATTTTTGAGTTTTTCTGGCTAGTTTTTGGGTTTTATAGCTAACTTTTTATTTTTGTGGCTAATTTTTGAGTTTTTCTGGCTAATTTTTGAGTTTTTCTGGCTAATTGTTGGGTTTCATTGCTAATTTTTGGGTTTTTCTGACAATTTTTGGGTTTTTATGGCTAATTTCTGAGTTTTTCTAGCTAATTTTTGAGTTTTTCTGGCTAATTTTTTGGTTTAATGGCTAGTTTTTGAGTTTTTTTAGCTAATTTTTTAGTTTTTCTAGCTAATTTCCGAGTTTTTTTTGGCTAATTTTTGAGTTTTATGGCTAATTGTCGGGTTTTTTTTGACAATTTTTGGGTTTTTGTGGCTAATTTCTGAGTTTTCCTCGCTAATTTTTGAGTTTTTCTAGCTAAATTTTTTTGGTTTTCTGGCAAATTTTTGGGTTTTATGGCTAATTTTCGAGTTTTTCTGGCTAAATTTTGGGTTTTTCTGGCTAATTTTTGGGTTTTATGGCTAATTTTTGAGATATATTGGCTAATTTTTGAGTTTTTCCGGCTAAATTTTGGGTTTTTCTGGCTAATTTTTGGGTTTTATGGCTAATTTTTGAGATTTTTTAGATAATTTTCGAGTTTTTCTGGCTAAATTTTGGGTTTTTCTGGCTAAATTTTGGGTTTTATGGCTAATTTTCGAGCTTTTCTAGCTAATTTTTGAGTTTTTTTGGCTGATTTTTGGGTTTTTCTGGCTAGTTTTTGGGTTTTATGGCTAAATTTTGAGTTTTTTTGGCTAATTTTTGGGTTTTTCTAGCTAATTTTTGAGTTTTTCTGGCTAATTTTCGGGTTTTATGGCTAATTTTTGAGTTTTTCTAGCTAATTTTTGAGTTTTTCTGGCTAATTTTCGGGTTTAATGGCTAGTTTTTGAGTTTGTCTGGCAAATTTTTGGGTTTTTCTGGCTAATTTTTGGGTTTTATGGCTAATTTTTGAGAGGTTTTGGCTAATTTTTAGGTTTTTGTGGCTAATTTCTGAGTTTTCCTAGCTAATTTTTGAGTTTTTCTAGCTGAATTTCGAGTTTTTCTGGCAAATTTTTGGGTTTTATGGCTAATTTCTTTATTTATTCTAGGTAATTTTTTTTCTGGCTAATTTTTGGGTTTTTCTGGCTAATTTTTGGGTTTTATGGCAAATTTTTGAGTTTTTTTGGCTAATTTTTGAGTTTTTCTACCTAATTTTTGAGTTTTTCTGGCTAGTTTTTGAGTTTTATAGCTAACTTTTTATTTTTGTGGCTAATTTTTGAGTTTTTCTGGCTAATTTTCGAGTTTTTCTGGCTAATTTTTGGGTTTTATTGCTAATTTTTGGGTTTTTCCGACTATTTTTGGGTTTTTTTGTGGCTAATTTCTGAGTTTTCCTCGCTAATTTTTGAGTTTTTCTAGCTAAATTTTGGGGTTTTCTGGCAAATTTTTGGGTTTTATGGCTAATTTTTGAGTTTTTCTGGCTAAATTTTGGGTTTTTCTGGCTAATTTTTGAGTTTTTCTTGCTAAATTTTGGGTTTTTCTGGCTAATTTTTGGGTTTTATGGCTAATTTTTGAGATATATTGGCTAATTTTCGAGTTTTTCTGGCTGAATTTTGGGTTTTTCTGGCTAATTTTTGGGTTTTATGACTAATTTTTTAGTTTTTCTAGCTAATTTCCGAGTTTTTTTGGCTAATTTTTGGGTTTTATTGCTAATTTTTGAGTTTTTCTGACAATTTTTGGGTTTTTGTGGCTAATTTCTGAGTTTTTCTAGCTAATTTTTGAGTTTTTCTGGCTAATTTTTTGGTTTAATGGCTAGTTTTTGAGTTTTTTTAGCTAATTTTTAAGTTTTTCTAGCTAATTTCCGAGTTTTTTTGGCTAATTTTTGGGTTTTATGGCTAATTGTCGGGTTTTTTTTGACAATTTTTGGGTTTTTGTGGCTAATTTCTGAGTTTTCCTTGCTAATTTTTGAGTTTTTCTAGCTAAATTTTGGGGTTTTCTGGCAAATTTTTGGGTTTTATGGATAATTTTTGAGTTTTCTTGCTAAATTTTGGGTTTTTCTGGCTAATTTTTGTGTTTTCTTGCTAAATTTTGGGTTTCTTTGGCTAATTTTCGAGTTTTTCTGGCTAAATTTTGGGTTTTTCTTTCTAAATTTTGGGTTTTATGGCTAATTTTCGAGTTTTTCTAGCTAATTTTTGAGTTTTTCTGGCTAAATTTTGGGTTTTTCTGGCTAATTTTTGAGTTTTTCTTGCTAAATTTTGGGTTTTTCTGGCTAATTTTTGGGTTTTATGGCTAATTTTTGAGTTTTTCTAGCTAATTCTTGTGTTTTACAGCTAATTCTTAACACGGTGTTTTTTTTTCATCATTATTACTATCTTCATAAAACTTATATAACACACCTCGAACGGCTTCTTCATACAAAACATCCCCATTCAATTTTCACAATTCATCTTTTTCGAAAAATTCTTATATCCTTTCGGCCAGAAGTCAAACTAAACACGGTTTTATAGACACTAGCACCCTCTGCCGGCCAGACGCCAAACTTGACACGGTTTTACAGACACTAGCGCCCTCTGCCGGCCAGATGCCAAACTTAGCACGGTTTTATAGACACTAGCACCCTCTGCCGGCCAGACGCCAAACTTGACACGGTTTTACAGACACTAGCGCCCTCTGCCGGCCAGACGCCAAACTTGACACGGGTTTATAGACACTAGCGCCCCCTGCCGGCCAAACTTAACACGGTTTTATAAACACTAGCGCCCTCTGCCGGCCAGAAGCCACACTTAACACGGTTTTATAGACACTAGCGCCACCTGCCGGCCAGAAGACAAACTAAACACGATATTATAGACACGATTTTTTTTTCGTTATTATTACTATTTCATATAACTTTTATATGTTACACCTCAAACAGTTTCTATTCTCATAAAACTTTAAACTAACCTAACCTAACCTAACCTAACCTAACCTAACCTAACCTATCCTAACCTAACCTAACCTAACCTAACCTATCCTAACCTAACCTAACCTAACCTTTTTTTTAGTGTGGATGGGCAAATCTTCATAATACCAATCAGAAAGTGTCCCAGATGTGCATCGCTTCACACAACCTAACCTAACATACATCTATCTCTTTATTTTTGGACAAGTACCTATATCGAGCGGCAATCTAATTTCATAATACTTTTTTCCATTTGTATTACTATTTTCATACTTTTTTTTTTTGTTACACCTCGGACTTTAAACTAACCTAACCTAACCTAACCTAACCAAAATTTAGCTAGAAAAACTTCTTTGAGTTTTTATGGCTGATTTTTGAGTTTGTCTAGCTAATTTTTGAGTTTTTCTGGCTAATTTTTGGGTTTTATGGCTAATTTTTGAGTTTTTCTGGCTAGATTTTGGGTTTTTCTGGCTAATTTTTGAGTTTTTCTTGCTAAATTTTGGGTTTTTCTGGCTAATTTTTGGGTTTTATGGCTAATTTTTGAGATTTTTTGGCTAATTTTCGAGTTTTTCTGGCTAAATTTTGGGTTTTTCTGGCTAAATTTTGGGTTTTATGGCTAATTTTCGAGCTTTTCTAGCTAATTTTTGAGTTTTTTTGGCTGATTTTTGGGTTTTTCTGGCTAATTTTTGGGTTTTATGGCTAAATTTTGAGTTTTTTGGCTAATTTTTGGGTTTTTCTAGCTAATTTTTGAGTTTTTCTGGCTAATTTTCGGGTTTTATGCCTAATTTTCGAGTTTTTCTAGCTAATTTTTGAGTTTTTCTGGCTAATTTTCGGGTTTAATGGCTAGTTTTTGAGTTTTTTTAGCTAATTTTTTAGTTTTTCTAGCCAATTTCCGAGTTTTTTTGGCTAATTTTTGGGTTTTATGGCTAATTGTCGGGTTTTTTTGACAATTTTTGGGTTTTTGTGGCTAATTTCTGAGTTTTCCTCGCTAATTTTTGAGTTTTTCTAGCTAAATTTTGGGGTTTTCTGGCAAATTTTTGGGTTTTATGGCTAATTTTTAAGTTTTTCTGGCTAAATTTTGGGTTTTCCTGGCTAATTTTTGAGTTTTCTTGCTAAATTTTGGGTTTTATGGCTAATTTTTGAGATATATTGGCGAATTTTCGAGTTTTTCTGGCTGAATTTTGGGTTTTTCTGGCTAATTTTTGGGTTTTATGACTAATTTCTGGGTTTTTTTGGCTAATTTTCGAGTTTTTCTGGCTAAATTTTGGGTTTTTCTGTCTAAATTTTGGGTTTTATGGCTAACTTTCGAGCTTTTCTAGCTAATTTTTGAGTTTTTTTGGCTAATTTTTGGGTTTTTCTGGCTAATTTTTGGGTTTTATGGCTAAATTTTGAGTTTTTTTGGCTAATTTTTGGGTTTTTCTAGCTAATTTTTCAGTTTTTCTGTCTAAATTTTGGGTTTTTCTGGCTAATTTCTGAGTTTTTCTAGCTAATTTTCGAGTTTTTCTGGCTAGTTTTTGGGTTTTATAGCTAACTTTTTATTTTTGTGGCTAATTTTTGAGTTTTTCTGGCTAATTTTTGAGTTTTTCTGGCTAATTTTTGGGTTTCATTGCTAATTTTTGAGTTTTTCTGGCTAATTTTTTGGTTTTATGGCTAATTTTTGAGGTTTTCTAGCTAATTTTCGAGTTTTTTTGGCTAATTTTTGGGTTTTATGGCTAATTTCTGAGTTTTTCTAGCTAATTTTCGAGTTTTTTTGGCTAATTTTTGGGTTTTTCTGGCTAATTTTTGGGGTTTATGGCTAATCTTTGAGATTTTTTGGCTAATTTTTTAGTTATTCTGGCTAAATTTCGGGTTTTTCTGGCTAATTTTGTTTTATGGCAAATTTTTGAGTTTTTTCGGCTAATTTTTGGGTTTTATGGCTAATTTTTGAGTTTTTCTAGCTAAATTTTGGGTTTTTCTGGCTAATTTTTGGGTTTTATTGCTAATTTTTGGGTTTGTCTGGCAAATTTTTGGGTTTTTCTGGCTAATTTTTGGGATTTATGGCTAATTTTTGAGAGGTTTTGGCTAATTTTTGAGTTTTTCTTGCTAAATTTTGGGTTTTTATAGCTTATTTTTGGGTTTTATGGCTAGGTTTTGAGTTTTACTAGCTAAATTTTGGGGTTTTCTGGTAAATTTTTGGGTTTTATGGCTAATTTTTGAGTTTTTCTGGCTAAATTTTGGGTTTTTCTGGCTAATTTTTGGGATTTATGGCTAATTTTTGAGAGGTTTTGGCTAATTTTTGAGTTTTTCTTGCTAAATTTTGGGATTTTCTAGCTTATTTTTGGGTTTTATGGCTAGGTTTTGAGTTTTTCTAGCTAAATTTTGGGGTTTCCTGGCAAATTTTTGGGTTTTATGGCTAATTTTTGAGTTTTTCTGGCTAAATTTTGGGTTTTTCTGGCTAATTTTTGAGTTTTTTTGCTAAATTTTGGGTTTTTCTGGCTAATTTTTGGGTTTTATGGCTAATTTTTGAGATATATTGGCTAATTTTTGAGTTTTTCTGGCTAAATTTTGGGTTTTTCCGGATAATTTTTGAGGTTTTCTAGCTAATTTTCGAGTTTTTTGGGCTAATTTTTGGGTTTTTTGGCTAATTTTTGGGTTTTATGGCTAATTTTTGAGATTTTTTGGCTAATTTTTTAGTTTTTCTGGCTAAATTTTGGGTTTTTCTGGCTAATTTTTGGGTTTTATGGCAAATTTTTGAGTTTTTTTGGCTAATTTTTGAGTTTTTCTAGCTAATTTTTGAGTTTTTCTGGCTAGTTTTTGGGTTTTATAGCTAACTTTTTATTTTTGTGGCTAATTTTTGAGTTTTTCTGGCTAATTTTTGAGTTTTTCTGGCTAATTGTTGGGTTTCATTGCTAATTTTTGGGTTTTTCTGACAATTTTTGGGTTTTTATGGCTAATTTCTGAGTTTTTCTAGCTAATTTTTGAGTTTTTCTGGCCAATTTTTTGGTTTAATGGCTAGTTTTTGAGTTTTTTTAGCTAATTTTTTAGTTTTTCTAGCTAATTTCCGAGTTTTTTTGGCTAATTTTTGAGTTTTATGGCTAATTGTCGGGTTTTTTTGACAATTTTTGGGTTTTTGTGGCTAATTTCTGAGTTTTCCTCGCTAATTTTTGAGTTTTTCTAGCTAAATTTTTTTGGTTTTCTGGCAAATTTTTGGGTTTTATGGCTAATTTTCGAGTTTTTCTGGCTAAATTTTGGGTTTTTCTGGCTAATTTTTGGGTTTTATGGCTAATTTTTGAGATATATTGGCTAATTTTTGAGTTTTTCCGGCTAAATTTTGGGTTTTTCTGGCTAAATTTTGGGTTTTATGGCTAATTTTCGAGCTTTTCTAGCTAATTTTTGAGTTTTTTTGGCTGATTTTTGGGTTTTTCTGGCTAGTTTTTGGGTTTTATGGCTAAATTTTGAGTTTTTTTGGCTAATTTTTGGGTTTTTCTAGCTAATTTTTGAGTTTTTCTGGCTAATTTTCGGGTTTTATGGCTAATTTTTGAGTTTTTCTGGCTAATTTTCGGGTTTAATGGCTAGTTTTTGAGTTTTTTTAGCTAATTTTTTAGTTTTTCTAGCCAATTTCCGAGTTTTTTTGGCTAATTTTTGGGTTTTATGGCTAATTGTCGGGTTTTTTTTGACAATTTTTGGGTTTTTGTGGCTAATTTCTGAGTTTTCCTCGCTAATTTTTGAGTTTTTCTAGCTAAATTTTGGGGTTTTCTGGCAAATTTTTGGGTTTTATGGCTAATTTTTAAGTTTTTCTGGTTTTATGGCTAATTTTTGAGTTTCTCTAAATGATTCTTGGGTTTTATAGCTAATTCTTGTATTTTTGTGGCTAATTCTTGTATTTTTGTGGCTAATTTTTGAGTTTCTCTAGCTAATTTTTGAGTTTTTCTGGCTGAATTTTGGGTTTTTCTGGCTAATTTTTGAGTTTTTCTTGCTAAATTTTGGGTTTTTCTGGCTAATTTTTGGGTTTTATGGCTAATTTTTTAGATATATTGGCTAATTTTTGAGTTTTTCCGGCTAGATTTTGGGTTTTTCTGGCTAATTTTTGGGTTTTATGGCTAATTCTTGAGATTTTTTGGCTAATTTTCGAGTTTTTCCGGCTAAATTTTGGGTTTTTCTGGCTAAATTTTGGGTTTTATGGCTAATTTTTGAGTTTCTCTAAATAATTCTTGGGTTTTATAGCTAATTCTTGTATTTTTGTGGCTAATTCTTGTATTTTTGTGGCTAATTTTTGAGTTTCTCTAGCTAATTTTTGAGTTTTTCTGGCTGAATTTTGGGTTTTTCTGGCTAATTTTTGAGTTTTTTTTGCTAAATTATGGGTTTTTCTGGCCAATTTTTGGGTTCTATGGCTAATTTTTGAGATTTTTTGGCTAATTTTTGGGTTTTTCTAGCTAATTTTTGAGTTTTTCTGACTAATTTTTGGGTTTTATGACTAATTTTTGAGATTTTCTGGCTATAAAACCCAAAAATTAGTTAGAAAAACTCAAAGATTAGTGATAAAACCCAAAAATTTGCCAGAAAACCCCAAAGATTAGCTATAAAACGCAAAAGATAGCTAGAAAAACTAAAAAATTTGCCATAAAAACTCATAAAAGTTTTTCTAGCCAAATTTTGGGTTTTTCTGGCTAGTTTTTGGGTTTTATGGCTAATTTTTGGGTTTTTATGACTAATCTTTGAGTTTTTCCAACTAATTTAGCCAGAAAAACCCAAAATTTGGCTAGAAAAACTTTTATGAGTTTTTATGGCAAATTTTTGAGTTTTTCTAGCTATCTTTTGCGTTTTATAGCTAATTTTTGGGGTTTTCTGGCAAATTTTTGGGTTTTATGGCTAATTTTCGAGTTTTTCTGGCTAAATTTTGGGTTTTTCTGGCTAATTTTTGAGTTTTTCTTGCTAAATTTTGGGTTTTTCTGGCTAATTTTTGGGTTTTATGGCTAATTTTTGAGATTTTTTGGCTAATTTTTGGGTTTTTCTAGCTAATTTTTGAGTTTTTCTGACTAATTTTTGGGTTTTATGACTAATTTTCGAGTTTTTCTGGCTATAAAACCCAAAAATTAGTTAGAAAAACTCAAAGATTAGTCATAAAACCCAAAAATTTGCCAGAAAACCCCAAAGATTAGCTATAAAACGCAAAAGATAGCTAGAAAAACTCAAAAATTTGCCATAAAAACTCATAAAAGTTTTTCTAGCCAAATTTTGGGTTTTTCTGGCTAGTTTTTGGGTTTTATGGCTAATTTTTTGGTTTTTATGACTAATCTTTGAGTTTTTCTAACTAATTTAGCCAGAAAAACCCAAAATTTGGCTAGAAACACTTTTATGAGTTTTTATGGCAAATTTTTGAATTTTTCTAGCTATCTTTTGCGTTTTATAGCTAATTTTTGGGGTTTTCTGGCAAATTTTTGGGTTTTATGGCTAATTTTTGAGATATATTGGCGAATTTTCGAGTTTTTCTGGCTGAATTTTGGGTTTTTCTGGCTAATTTTTGGGTTTTATGACTAATTTCTGGGTTTTTTTGGCTAATTTTCGAGTTTTTCTGGCTAAATTTTGGGTTTTTCTGTCTAAATTTTGGGTTTTATGGCTAACTTTCGAGCTTTTCTAGCTAATTTTTGAGTTTTTTTGGCTAATTTTTGGGTTTTTCTGGCTAATTTTTGGGTTTTATGGCTAAATTTTGAGTTTTTTTGGCTAATTTTTGGGTTTTTCTAGCTAATTTTTCAGTTTTTCTGTCTAAATTTTGGGTTTTTCTGGCTAATTTCTGAGTTTTTCTAGCTAATTTTCGAGTTTTTCTGGCTAGTTTTTGGGTTTTATAGCTAACTTTTTATTTTTGTGGCTAATTTTTGAGTTTTTCTGGCTAATTTTTGAGTTTTTCTGGCTAATTTTTGGGTTTCATTGCTAATTTTTGAGTTTTTCTGGCTAATTTTTTGGTTTTATGGCTAATTTTTGAGGTTTTCTAGCTAATTTTCGAGTTTTTTTGGCTAATTTTTGGGTTTTATGGCTAATTTCTGAGTTTTTCTAGCTAATTTTCGAGTTTTTTTGGCTAATTTTTGGGTTTTTCTGGCTAATTTTTGGGGTTTATGGCTAATCTTTGAGATTTTTTGGCTAATTTTTTAGTTTTTCTGGCTAAATTTCGGGTTTTTCTGGCTAATTTTGTTTTATGGCAAATTTTTGAGTTTTTTCGGCTAATTTTTGAGTTTCTCTAGCTAATTTTTGAGTTTTTCTGGCTGAATTTTGGGTTTTTCTGGCTAATTTTTGAGTTTTTCTTGCTAAATTTTGGGTTTTTCTGGCTAATTTTTGGGTTTTATGGCTAATTTTTTAGATATATTGGCTAATTTTTGAGTTTTTCCGGCTAGATTTTGGGTTTTTCTGGCTAATTTTTGGGTTTTATGGCTAATTCTTGAGATTTTTTGGCTAATTTTCGAGTTTTTCCGGCTAAATTTTGGGTTTTTCTGGCTAAATTTTGGGTTTTATGGCTAATTTTTGAGTTTCTCTAAATAATTCTTGGGTTTTATAGCTAATTCTTGTATTTTTGTGGCTAATTCTTGTATTTTTGTGGCTAATTTTTGAGTTTCTCTAGCTAATTTTTGAGTTTTTCTGGCTGAATTTTGGGTTTTTCTGGCTAATTTTTGAGTTTTTTTTGCTAAATTATGGGTTTTTCTGGCCAATTTTTGGGTTCTATGGCTAATTTTTGAGATTTTTTGGCTAATTTTTGGGTTTTTCTAGCTAATTTTTGAGTTTTTCTGACTAATTTTTGGGTTTTATGACTAATTTTTGAGATTTTCTGGCTATAAAACCCAAAAATTAGTTAGAAAAACTCAAAGATTAGTGATAAAACCCAAAAATTTGCCAGAAAACCCCAAAGATTAGCTATAAAACGCAAAAGATAGCTAGAAAAACTAAAAAATTTGCCATAAAAACTCATAAAAGTTTTTCTAGCCAAATTTTGGGTTTTTCTGGCTAGTTTTTGGGTTTTATGGCTAATTTTTGGGTTTTTATGACTAATCTTTGAGTTTTTCCAACTAATTTAGCCAGAAAAACCCAAAATTTGGCTAGAAAAACTTTTATGAGTTTTTATGGCAAATTTTTGAGTTTTTCTAGCTATCTTTTGCGTTTTATAGCTAATTTTTGGGGTTTTCTGGCAAATTTTTGGGTTTTATGGCTAATTTTCGAGTTTTTCTGGCTAAATTTTGGGTTTTTCTGGCTAATTTTTGAGTTTTTCTTGCTAAATTTTGGGTTTTTCTGGCTAATTTTTGGGTTTTATGGCTAATTTTTGAGATTTTTTGGCTAATTTTTGGGTTTTTCTAGCTAATTTTTGAGTTTTTCTGACTAATTTTTGGGTTTTATGACTAATTTTCGAGTTTTTCTGGCTATAAAACCCAAAAATTAGTTAGAAAAACTCAAAGATTAGTCATAAAACCCAAAAATTTGCCAGAAAACCCCAAAGATTAGCTATAAAACGCAAAAGATAGCTAGAAAAACTCAAAAATTTGCCATAAAAACTCATAAAAGTTTTTCTAGCCAAATTTTGGGTTTTTCTGGCTAGTTTTTGGGTTTTATGGCTAATTTTTTGGTTTTTATGACTAATCTTTGAGTTTTTCTAACTAATTTAGCCAGAAAAACCCAAAATTTGGCTAGAAACACTTTTATGAGTTTTTATGGCAAATTTTTGAATTTTTCTAGCTATCTTTTGCGTTTTATAGCTAATTTTTGGGGTTTTCTGGCAAATTTTTGGGTTTTATGGCTAATTTTTGAGATATATTGGCGAATTTTCGAGTTTTTCTGGCTGAATTTTGGGTTTTTCTGGCTAATTTTTGGGTTTTATGACTAATTTCTGGGTTTTTTTGGCTAATTTTCGAGTTTTTCTGGCTAAATTTTGGGTTTTTCTGTCTAAATTTTGGGTTTTATGGCTAACTTTCGAGCTTTTCTAGCTAATTTTTGAGTTTTTTTGGCTAATTTTTGGGTTTTTCTGGCTAATTTTTGGGTTTTATGGCTAAATTTTGAGTTTTTTTGGCTAATTTTTGGGTTTTTCTAGCTAATTTTTCAGTTTTTCTGTCTAAATTTTGGGTTTTTCTGGCTAATTTCTGAGTTTTTCTAGCTAATTTTCGAGTTTTTCTGGCTAGTTTTTGGGTTTTATAGCTAACTTTTTATTTTTGTGGCTAATTTTTGAGTTTTTCTGGCTAATTTTTGAGTTTTTCTGGCTAATTTTTGGGTTTCATTGCTAATTTTTGAGTTTTTCTGGCTAATTTTTTGGTTTTATGGCTAATTTTTGAGGTTTTCTAGCTAATTTTCGAGTTTTTTTTGGCTAATTTTTGGGTTTTATGGCTAATTTCTGAGTTTTTCTAGCTAATTTTCGAGTTTTTTTTGGCTAATTTTTGGGTTTTTCTGGCTAATTTTTGGGGTTTATGGCTAATCTTTGAGATTTTTTGGCTAATTTTTTAGTTTTTCTGGCTAAATTTCGGGTTTTTCTGGCTAATTTTGTTTTATGGCAAATTTTTGAGTTTTTTCGGCTAATTTTTGGGTTTTATGGCTAATTTTTGAGTTTTTCTAGCTAAATTTTGGGTTTTTTCTGGCTAATTTTTGGGTTTTATTGCTAATTTTTGGGTTTGTCTGGCAAATTTTTGGGTTTTTCTGGCTAATTTTTGGGATTTATGGCTAATTTTTGAGAGGTTTTGGCTAATTTTTGAGTTTTTCTTGCTAAATTTTGGGTTTTTATAGCTTATTTTTGGGTTTTATGGCTAGGTTTTGAGTTTTACTAGCTAAATTTTGGGGTTTTCTGGTAAATTTTTGGGTTTTATGGCTAATTTTTGAGTTTTTCTGGCTAAATTTTGGGTTTTTCTGGCTAATTTTTGGGATTTATGGCTAATTTTTGAGAGGTTTTGGCTAATTTTTGAGTTTTTCTTGCTAAATTTTGGGATTTTCTAGCTTATTTTTGGGTTTTATGGCTAGGTTTTGAGTTTTTCTAGCTAAATTTTGGGGTTTCCTGGCAAATTTTTGGGTTTTATGGCTAATTTTTGAGTTTTTCTGGCTAAATTTTGGGTTTTTCTGGCTAATTTTTGAGTTTTTTTGCTAAATTTTGGGTTTTTCTGGCTAATTTTTGGGTTTTATGGCTAATTTTTGAGATATATTGGCTAATTTTTGAGTTTTTCTGGCTAAATTTTGGGTTTTTCCGGATAATTTTTGAGGTTTTCTAGCTAATTTTCGAGTTTTTTTGGGCTAATTTTTGGGTTTTTTGGCTAATTTTTGGGTTTTATGGCTAATTTTTGAGATTTTTTGGCTAATTTTTTAGTTTTTCTGGCTAAATTTTGGGTTTTTCTGGCTAATTTTTGGGTTTTATGGCAAATTTTTGAGTTTTTTTGGCTAATTTTTGAGTTTTTCTAGCTAATTTTTGAGTTTTTCTGGCTAGTTTTTGGGTTTTATAGCTAACTTTTTATTTTTGTGGCTAATTTTTGAGTTTTTCTGGCTAATTTTTGAGTTTTTCTGGCTAATTGTTGGGTTTCATTGCTAATTTTTGGGTTTTTCTGACAATTTTTGGGTTTTTATGGCTAATTTCTGAGTTTTTCTAGCTAATTTTTGAGTTTTTCTGGCCAATTTTTTGGTTTAATGGCTAGTTTTTGAGTTTTTTTAGCTAATTTTTTAGTTTTTCTAGCTAATTTCCGAGTTTTTTTTGGCTAATTTTTGAGTTTTATGGCTAATTGTCGGGTTTTTTTGACAATTTTTGGGTTTTTGTGGCTAATTTCTGAGTTTTCCTCGCTAATTTTTGAGTTTTTCTAGCTAAATTTTTTTGGTTTTCTGGCAAATTTTTGGGTTTTATGGCTAATTTTCGAGTTTTTCTGGCTAAATTTTGGGTTTTTCTGGCTAATTTTTGGGTTTTATGGCTAATTTTTGAGATATATTGGCTAATTTTTGAGTTTTTCCGGCTAAATTTTGGGTTTTTTCTGGCTAAATTTTGGGTTTTATGGCTAATTTTCGAGCTTTTCTAGCTAATTTTTGAGTTTTTTTGGCTGATTTTTGGGTTTTTCTGGCTAGTTTTTGGGTTTTATGGCTAAATTTTGAGTTTTTTTGGCTAATTTTTGGGTTTTTCTAGCTAATTTTTGAGTTTTTCTGGCTAATTTTCGGGTTTTATGGCTAATTTTTGAGTTTTTCTGGCTAATTTTCGGGTTTAATGGCTAGTTTTTGAGTTTTTTTAGCTAATTTTTTAGTTTTTCTAGCCAATTTCCGAGTTTTTTTGGCTAATTTTTGGGTTTTATGGCTAATTGTCGGGTTTTTTTGACAATTTTTGGGTTTTTGTGGCTAATTTCTGAGTTTTCCTCGCTAATTTTTGAGTTTTTCTAGCTAAATTTTGGGGTTTTCTGGCAAATTTTTGGGTTTTATGGCTAATTTTTAAGTTTTTCTGGTTTTATGGCTAATTTTTGAGTTTCTCTAAATAATTCTTGGGTTTTATAGCTAATTCTTGTATTTTTGTGGCTAATTCTTGTATTTTTGTGGCTAATTTTTGAGTTTCTCTAGCTAATTTTTGAGTTTTTCTGGCTGAATTTTGGGTTTTTCTGGCTAATTTTTGAGTTTTTCTTGCTAAATTTTGGGTTTTTCTGGCTAATTTTTGGGTTTTATGGCTAATTTTTTAGATATATTGGCTAATTTTTGAGTTTTTCCGGCTAGATTTTGGGTTTTTCTGGCTAATTTTTGGGTTTTATGGCTAATTCTTGAGATTTTTTGGCTAATTTTCGAGTTTTTCCGGCTAAATTTTGGGTTTTTCTGGCTAAATTTTGGGTTTTATGGCTAATTTTTGAGTTTCTCTAAATAATTCTTGGGTTTTATAGCTAATTCTTGTATTTTTGTGGCTAATTCTTGTATTTTTGTGGCTAATTTTTGAGTTTCTCTAGCTAATTTTTGAGTTTTTCTGGCTGAATTTTGGGTTTTTCTGGCTAATTTTTGAGTTTTTTTTGCTAAATTATGGGTTTTTCTGGCCAATTTTTGGGTTCTATGGCTAATTTTTGAGATTTTTTGGCTAATTTTTGGGTTTTTCTAGCTAATTTTTGAGTTTTTCTGACTAATTTTTGGGTTTTATGACTAATTTTTGAGATTTTCTGGCTATAAAACCCAAAAATTAGTTAGAAAAACTCAAAGATTAGTGATAAAACCCAAAAATTTGCCAGAAAACCCCAAAGATTAGCTATAAAACGCAAAAGATAGCTAGAAAAACTAAAAAATTTGCCATAAAAACTCATAAAAGTTTTTCTAGCCAAATTTTGGGTTTTTCTGGCTAGTTTTTGGGTTTTATGGCTAATTTTTGGGTTTTTATGACTAATCTTTGAGTTTTTCCAACTAATTTAGCCAGAAAAACCCAAAATTTGGCTAGAAAAACTTTTATGAGTTTTTATGGCAAATTTTTGAGTTTTTCTAGCTATCTTTTGCGTTTTATAGCTAATTTTTGGGGTTTTCTGGCAAATTTTTGGGTTTTATGGCTAATTTTCGAGTTTTTCTGGCTAAATTTTGGGTTTTTCCTGGCTAATTTTTGAGTTTTTCTTGCTAAATTTTGGGTTTTTCTGGCTAA